>CM051235.1:565395090-565995090 GCA_027917425.1 Gastrophryne carolinensis
TCCCCAGATAATACAGTCCACAGCCAATGGATTTTAACCAGAAATAAAAAAGTAAGTAGATTTAATGGACTGATTGAGAAGGTAGCTGTAGCCTTCTATTTACCTAAGTAAGCCCAATGATGTCCTTTTTATATCAGATCTGGCAGAGAGTGATTTCCTAACATAGAAATTATTTGCATGGGGCATACTAGCCAAGGATAATTGCATTTCTTCCAGAATCTCTTGCAATGGGCGGGTACATACAAGCGAGTCTTAAAGGAGCCACAGCACTCAAACCAGTTAGCTTGCTGACCAACCTACAATCTGTCTCTAAACTTGGTTAAAAACAGAGGGCTCGGTCACACACATCTGCAGAAGTATGCTTAAGCTGCACCACTACGCCAAAGTGCCTCTGTGGGGTGCAGTCCTAACTCTAATCTCTTAGAGCCCCACTTGGGACATACAGTGCAATAGATAAATTGGGAGCAGGCTTACCTGAGGTTGCCCTAAACCTCAAGTGCAAGCCATGGGGTGGAAGGGTCAAAGACCTTGCAATACAGCCTAGACCCCACACACCATGTGCTTGCACAAATTCACTCTTTTTAACCAAGTTTAGAGACAGATTCTAGGTTGGTCAGCAAGCTAACTGGTTTGAGTGCTGCGGCTCCTTTAAGACTTTTGTATCCTAATTACCCTGCTAACGTGCACCTCCCAGGTTAGTTATAAAATGGGCTGAGCGGCTGCCACACCTACTTTGTTTCTTTTACATACAAGTGAGGATAATGGAATGTCTCCCAGAATACTTTGGTGTATACTGCTTAACATGGGTCTCTCCCCAACCAGGCTTTTGACAATATTTATATCAGATATAAAGTATACTGAGAGCTTTCCTAAAAAACAAGAAAGCCACTCCTACTTTACCAAGACAGAGCTATGGGGATGTAGGATGCCCGGAAACAGCATGCTGTCACAATCCTAACAGACAGGTTTATTTTCCATCCCAGAAGAGGAAGAACTCCCAAAAACCTGACCAAAATGGAGTTTTCCTTTAAGGGAATTAATTCATTACATGCATTACATACATGCAATTAAAAAAATGCAGCACCTGGAGCCTGTTTAATCCAGCTTCAGCACGGACGCGTCCGCCAACCTGTGTCTAATCTATTACCGGCACCATATAGTTTGTGGTGATCGGTGCTCTTCTCAAAGCTGTTCCAGTTTTTGGTGGAGCTGTAGGTTTAGATCCTATAAAGCACAATGGGCAGAAATGTACTGAAATGTTTCTTGCTTATAACTACTATTAAACACAATTTTTTGTACAGACACTTGAAGGCCCGACTCCAGACCCCTGCTACTTGTGCAGCTTGCGTATATCAGTATCTGATGAGCCGCTCCGTGCCAACCTCACATGAACCAAGGCATGCGCCCCTCCATTCACAGCAATATAGAGGGGTATTCCATGGTGCCTGTGACGATGAGGCGGGGTGGGCCAGGGATCTGTGAATGGAAGCTAGCCGTGGATCAAGGCCATGGGAGTTCCAGTAAGAGTCAATGCACCAGAATAGCTGCGATTGCCTGCAGGGGATTCATTTTCAGCATTTAAGCATTTTTATACAGGGTTTTCTTTTTATTTTTTTTATTCAAGTGCATGCAGAATTGTCATTACAGGTCTGGTATTAAAGTGTTAATGTCACAATGTAATAACAATGTAATTCCATATGTTTTCGCTTTCTTACTAGTGGATATGTGCTCAAAAAACGGCTTTAATCACGCAGCTTCTGGTGCTCTGGGCTACAGCGACCGAATTTTGAGTGCCGGCGCTGTGTGAGACAGTTTTTTTGATAAATATGGTTTGAGTCGCTCACACTGAGCAGTTGCTACCGTTTGTATAGCTCTGTACTGGTGTTATAGCGACTCACACATCAAATTCATAAATGCCGGCCAGCGACTGAGGCACTCTGTAATAGCGCTTAGCGCCACTGTACAGACGCTCATCTGCCGTTATCTGGCGCTAGTAATGAATCAGCCTGCCCCTTACAACACCAAGAATACACCGTACATAATTCTAGATGGGATAGTTCACACATCTGCGTTGCATTAGGCAATGTATCAAAAAAGCACTGCAGACAGGCAAGTGCAACACAGGTATAATGCAGTGTAAATGGGGGGGGGGGGGGGGGGCTCTTGCCAGTTTTCTTCACAGGTGCAGGAAGGAAAAAGTGTGTAAGGAGTCTTTTTGACCCTGCAGGGGTGTCCCGTAGTTTCCTACTGTCTTAGGCCCTTATTTAAGAAGGGATAGCGTCAGGTAGTGGCTGTTTAATGACAGGTAGCGACTGGTGAATGCCGGACACTGCACGCAATTCCACATTTATCAAGCAGAATCTGTTTAGCGACTGGGATAGCGCCATGTAGCGTCTGATTCATCATTTTCACAGCCTCAGCGAACAGCGCCAGCGTTCAGCTTTGCACAGCGCCAGGTGTGACCTATCGCTACCTGTCGCTCTCCCATACATTTCAATGGACGATCCCTTTCTTCTCTTTAAACTGTTTTTTTTTTTTTTTCAAAAAAATAAAATAATTCTGTGACCTCTTCTGGCATTGAAATAGCAGTTTTTAAATAATTTTTTCATTTTTTATATATTTCCTCAGAAATGACATTACAGGTCTGGCGTTAAAGTGTTCATGTTACAATGTTGCTACAATGTAATTCTATATGTTTTCGCTTTGTTACTAGTTGATAGATGCTTGAAAACAGACTTTAAACACACCGCCTCCTGCGCTCTGGCCTTCAAACAAGTATTTTTCAGCGCCAGAAGTTTGTGAGGCAGTTTTTTTGCTGAATATGGTGTGAGCCGGTCACTATGAACATGTGCTCCCATACAGCGCTGTACTGGTCAAATAGCGACTCCTCACAATGTATTCAACATTACTGAACAGCGACTGAGTCGCTATAAAGTAGCGACCCACGGCCGAGCACTGCGACTACTAGCGGGCGCTCTGAAAATGCCTGCTACAGACGCTCATCTGTCGCTACCTGCCGCTAATGATGAATCAGCCTCATATTGTGCATGTGATGTTCTACATTTGTTAATATAAAGTTCATGTACATTGCATAAATAATATAATGGATGCACTTACTTTCAAATGTTTAAATGGAACCTTTGCCGGATACGGTTTTGTAAATGTACCTGTTTCAGAATTATTGAATCAGTTTAAAAAAAAGTATTGAATTAAATCTTGCTGTTTTTTGCTGTTGGTAATAGGTTTATAATTGTATAGAGTTTATCTTTTGAACTTTTTACCGCCAATTTTGGGGCAGTTTTGCAGGTCAGGTGTATGTCCCTGCTGCTACAGATTATTTACAGATTACTACAGATTATCTGGTGGAAGGGCTTCCCCCAACCCAAAGTGGTTCTACTTGAACATTATGGAGGTTATTTAAGAAAGATGAGTGTCAGATGAGTGTCAGGTCCCAGACAAAAAGGTGTATGTATCAAGTCAAAAATCCACAGCGCCTGTGCCAGGTAGTGCCCCATCTATCATCAGCGCTTGCAATGGGGTGAGTGCCGGCGCTGAGTTCCCTACAGTGGCAGATAGAACCAGGCACTCACCCTGCACTGTGTGGCCTGATCCCATACATTCAATGGGCTGGGATGGTTACAATTATTTAAGTATTTTAGTAGAATTTTCAATTTTTTGCGAGGCTGGTGCATGTGCCACTGAATCTCTGGGCTGGTTGGGATTATTTTTATATGCATTTTTGGATGTTTTTTTGTGCTGCAAACTTGTGATTTGGGCCAAAAGAAAGCTATTTCATGTTTGTCTAATGTCCCTAATGCAATTCCCATTTTTTATAAAAAAACAACGCTATGGTGATCAGGCACTCAAGAGGCGCCCGCACCAATAATAATGTATAAGCCTCCACATACATTTGAGGTGAGATTTAACAGTAACAATATAAAAACTTTGAACAGGTAAATTGATCATTTATTGATGGTGATCTGCATGTAAAATAACTTAGGCCCTTATTTATGAAGGAGTAGCAACAGGTAGCGACTGGTGAGCGGCCGGTAATGACGGGCCCCGCCACGAGAACGCCTGCTCCCCACCACAATCACACATTTATCAAGCCAATCCTGCTTAGCGACTGACAGAGCGCCATATAGCCACTCATTCATCATTATTCCGGCCTCAGCCCACAGCGCCAGCGTCCGACCTTGATCAGCGACAGGTATGACCTCTCGCTACCTGGCGCTCTCCAATGCGTTTCAATGGGACAATCTTTAAATATTCATAATTAATTGTTGTTAATGTTTTTTTTTTGTTTTTTTTAAATGTGAAAAATTCTGTGACCACTTCTGCCATGTTAGATATTTTTTTAAGGAAAAAATAAAAATTTGTGCAGAATTGATATTACAGGTCTGATATTAATGTATTCATATTACAAAATTATTTAATAAACTTGTTTTTTTTTGGTTTCCAAAAATATGGTTGTTTTGGGGGTTAAAAAACTACTTTTAACCCATCGCCGCCAGCGCTCTGGGGTTTAAACAAGCATTTCACAACGCGAGAATTTTTTGAGCGTGATTTGTTAATGAATATGGTGGGAGCCGGTCGCTATGGCCAGTCGCTATCATGTGCTCCCATACAGCGTAGGACCTGTCAAATAGCGACTCCTCACCCAATATTCAACATTACTGCACACCGACTGAGTCGCTATCAACAACCGAACAACGGCCAAGCACAGCGACTATTAGCGGGCGTTGTGAAAATACTGCTACAGTCGCTCAACTGTCGCTACCTGCCGCTGTTAATGAATCGGCCTCTTAAAGGCATAAATGAGAACAAAAAGGGACAGGAGGACTTGCGCTCAAAAGATGGACAGTCCCTCCAAATGAGGGACAATTTGGAGGTACGTCAGCCTTTTATGCTGATGGTACAGCCCTTAAAAGGACTGTAACCCAAAGCAATAAAAAGGTAGCAAGCAGCTACACACACACACACACACACACACACAAGAAAGTAGTGTCCTAAGCACATTAGTTTGACATTTTGAAGGTTGTTTGCTTCTTAGCTAATTATCTATTAGTGAATTTGAGAGTGGTATCACAACATGCGCGTGGAAAAGTCTAGTTTTACGTGAGAAAAGGCCACACTAGCCAGGGAAATGGTGGCTAGCAATTGCTGCTTCTCCTGGCGTAGCGTAGTCTTGGGCGCTATGACCTTGGAACATCACCTAGCGTTCTCCATTGGCTCTGCAGTGAATCAGGGAGAGCACTTCCACAGAGCCCACCACACATCACATTCATCAATGCTGGACAGGAAACTACAGCATCTGACCTCTAAGCTAGGTTATAGCGCTCGACACCCACTTACAGCGTCTACTAGCAGTTGCTTTAAGTGCTGCTATACAGACGCTCACATAGCGATATGTAGCGCTAGTATTAAATTAGCCTGCATGGTGTATAATACAGGTTGGTGTGTGAAGTAGTTTACTGGGTTTTTTCTCATTATGAATCACTGCAGGGACGGACTGGCCATAGGGAGTCAATGCACAGTGGGCCGCACTGCTTTGGGGCCAGTTGGGTTGATACTTGGGTTGCCAAATTTAATCCCTGTCCCCTTAGTCTCTTTCTCTCCACTACCTGTACTCAGCCCCATTGTACCAACAAGCAATGTTATAGCCCCGGCACGGTGGTTGGGGGGCCTCAGCAGGAATGTAGCGGGCCGGCCAGGGCCTGATAAAATCCAGGGATGATTTTTGGCCCCAGTCAATCACTGAATCACTGAATTACTGAATATTCATCTCAAATGAAGTCTGTGACACAGAAGGGGTGTATTGTATGAGTTAAAGCTAAATAGCTTTTTATTGTTTCATAGTTATTATGTCCCAGACTGGAGGATTTGTACTGGTGGTGGAGACACGTCTTTTTTAAAAGCTACATTATAAATAAGATATTTAAATTGTTTTTTTTCATAAGCAGCATCTGAAATCTGGGACGAATTACTGGCTTTGTAGTTTCCATATACGAATTTGCATTGTAAAATGAAATGCCAAATTCAAACTCTACCACAAAACTTGATCCATCCAGTAGTGCTGAAATGAGATCTATTGTGCTGTCAAAACCAATATGTTACCTAAAAAAAAACAAAGCCAAATAGATTTACAAAGTGAAACTTTATATGCATCTTGGATCTGTTTCAGCACTGCCCCAGGGATATAAGGCTCACATGACTAGGCCATTTACGCAGACTATGTGGATTCAGGCTAAGGGGGTTATTTAAGAAGGGATAGCGCCAGGTAGCGCCTCGTAGCGGCAAGCGGCACCTGGTGAACGCCGGGCGCTGTATGCAAAACCACATTTAAGAAAGCGAATCTGGTAAGCGCCTCTAACAGCGCCATGTAACATCTGATGTATTATTACAGGCGGCTTAGCGTATAGCGCCAGAGCTCTAGGCTCAGGAGCGCCTGTCACTCTGTAGCGCTCTCCCATACATTTCAATGGGGCTTCATTAGTTGTGTATAAATAGCATGTTTGGCAATTTATTATTATTATTTTGTGTGACCTCTCTTGGCTGCAAACAAACATTTTTAGACATTTTTTGGACTTTTCATATTTTTATGCAGAATTATCATTACAGGTCTGGCACTAAAGTGTTATTATAATCCCAGTGTTAAAACAATGTCATTCCATGTGTTTTCGCTTTGTTACTGGTGGATATGTGTTCAAAAACAGAGTTTGATCACACAGCGCCTGGCTCTCTATGCTACAGCATCCAACTTTAGAGCGCCGATGCTATGTGTAGTGTTTTGTTAAATATGGTGTGGAGTGCCGGACGCACTGAGCTGTTTCTATCTCTTGCTCGCTGCAGCGCTGTACTGTTGTTAGAGCACCCAAAACACATCATATTCATCAATGCGGACCAGGTTACTACATCGACCGAGGCGCTCTGTTACAGCCCCCGATACATGTTTACAGTGTAGTGAATCAGCCTCTATGTTGGATTGGTCACTGAACCTACCATAGAATAATAGTCTGAAACCTATAAAACAACTAAGAGAATTTTCTTGAGAAGAAAATCACTTTGTTAGTAAATTAAATACAACTTGACATACAAAGATATTTAATTGTTATGGTACAAAAGTGATAGGTGCAGAGTGTTTATAAATAATCAGGCGGCATTTGCAGTGGAGGGCAGGAACTTGAAGTGTTTTCTTCTGCAGATAAAAATGTATTGAGCTCTAAGCAGCCCCCATTTATTTGGCTTCCATGTTGGATTCCATGGAGTTCCCCCCCAATATGTAGCTTCCATGTTGGATTCCATGGAGTTCCCCCCCAATATGTAGCTTCCATGTTGGATTCCATGGAGTTCCCCCCCAATATGTAGCTTCCATGTTGGATTCCATGGAGTTCCCCCCAATATGTAGCTTCCATGTTGGATTCCATGGAGTTCCCCCCCAATATGTAGCTTCCATGTTGGATTCCATGGAGTTCCCCCCCCCAATATGTAGCTTCCATGTTGGATTCCATGGAGTTCCCCCCCAATATGTAGCTTCCATGTTGGATTCCATGGAGTTCCCCCCCAATATGTAGCTTCCATGTTGGATTCCATGGAATTTCCCCCCCCCCAATATGTAGCTTCCATGTTGGATTCCATGGAGTTCCCCCCCAATATGTAGCTTCCATGTTGGATTCCATGGAGTTCCCCCCCCCCCCCCCCAATATGTAGCTTCCATGTTAGTTTCCATGGAGTTCCCTCCCAATATGTAGCTTCCATGTTGGATTCCATGGAGTCCCCCCCCCCCCAATATGTAGCTTCCATGTTGGATTCCATGGAGTCCCCCCCCCCCAATATGTAGCTTCCATGTTAGATTCCATGGAGTTCCCTCCCAATATGTAGCTTCCATGTTGGATTCCATGGAGTTCCCCCCCAATATGTAGCTTCCATGTTGGATTCCATGGAGCTCCCCCCCAATATGTAGCTTCCATGTTGGATTCCATGGAGTTCCCCCCCAATATGTAGCTTCCATGTTGGATTCCATGGAGTTCCCCCCAATATGTAGCTTCCATGTTGGATTCCATGGAGTTCCCCCCCAATATGTAGCTTCCATGTTGGATTCCATGGAGTTCCCCCCCCAATATGTAGCTTCCATGTTGGATCCCATGGAGTTCCCCCCCTATATGTAGCTTCCATGTTGGATTCCATGGAGTTCCCCCCCAATATGTAGCTTCCATGTTGGATTCCATGGAGTTCCCCCCAATATGTAGCTTCCATGTTAGTTTCCATGGAGTTCCCTCCCAATATGTAGCTTCCATGTTGGATTCCATGGAGTTCCCCCCCCAATATGTAGCTTCCATGTTGGATTCCATGGAGTTCCCCCCCCCCCCAATATGTAGCTTCCATGTTAGATTCCATGGAGTTCCCTCCCAATATGTAGCTTCCATGTTGGATTCCATGGCGTTCCCCCCCAATATGTAGCTTCCATGTTAGATTCCATGGAGTTCCCCCCCCAATATGTATCTTCCATGTTAGATTCCAAGCAGCTTCACAGGGCTTTCGAATTGCTGCCTGGACAGTTAAGCTCCTAGTGGCACACAAAGCCCCTCTACTATAATTATGTTTCTAGTTTGTTTTCTATCTTTAGTTACTTCTGACTATATTTTTCTTGTTTTTCCTTACTAAATCAATGAACTAATCCTACCCGCCCACAGAAAATATAACTACTGGTCAAATGTTTTAGAATACCTCAACTTTTCCAATTTTTAGGTATGTACAGTTTTTCTCAGTATGTCTCAAATGTACATGGAAGTATATTCCTCTTGCAAATGAACAATATATTGGACTTTCAGCAGCCCCCCATGAATATGGCTTTCATAATGGATTTTATGCAGCTCCCCCAACATGTAGCTTCCATGTTGGATTCCAAGCAGCCCCCCAACAAAGGCCAAGTGGCCCTGAGCCACCAGGAGCTTCCTGGGCAGATGAGCTTCTGTTGGCACAGAGAGTACCTCTGATATAATCTTGTTCCTAGTATTTTTCTATCTTTAGTTACTAATGGCTGTATTTTTTCTGTCCTTTCGATATCAATGTACTAGCTGGGCAGTCGGGACTGTAGGGTGGCAGGTTCAATTCCCAGCCATGGGACATGACTGAAGTGCTCTTCAGCAAGGAACCTACCCTCCATGTTTACTCCCCATGTGCACTGCTCCCCAGGCACTGTAATTAGGGCAGCCCTTCCTGGGTATGTGTACACTCACGTATGTATGTGTACACTCAATGTAGAGGAAGAATCCTATTTGTGTCCAAGCATACAATGGCCATCTATGCCCCCCCCTTAAAAAAACCTACATGCAACAAGAAAATATAACTACTGGTCCAAAGCTTTAAAACACATCAAGTTTTCCAGATAAGAAGATAATAAACAAGTTAGTATAAATAAGTACTAGTACATTTGATCAGGAAGCTTATTATCCAATATTACATATTGCTCCAATCAGTGACTCACGGAAATGTTGCCACCAAGTGCTAAGAGGGGCCGGTGCAATGCTGAGAATTGTGACTGGAAATGTGTCCATTAGTAGTGTTCCTCTGGCCACTGCATGTCCCGGCTCTGTGTACACATCCCAAATCAGGATGTCTCTGGGATGTGGAACTAAGCCCCGGATATTAAAAGACCCGGGTTTAGTTCCTCTTTAATATAGCTAGATTCTTCATCTATATACAACCAAGCATCTCTTATGAGACTAGTGCTGTTCACAAAACAAATTCATTGATTACAATCTCTTCTTAGCAGTCAGGAGCTTTTCCTGTTACTGTTTCCGATCATCTCTATTCATAATCTCTCTGAAAGGTCAGGCAGATATGTCCCCACCTGTCTGACTGCTATAACAGGTACATCTATCTGACATTATGTCTGAACAACAGCCACCATTCTCTGCAAGATATTTGATATATGAAATAAAATGATATGACATATTACTGCGATATTGCCTACCCCAGACAGGTATTATTCATAGACTTACAACACATTTATTACCGTATATACTCGAGTATAAGCCGAGTTTTTCAGCCCACTTCTTGGGCTGAAAAAAGCCGCCTCGGCTTATACTCGAGTCCAGGGGCGGACTGCCAGGGAAGGCCGCAACCCTGAACCCAACAGATGCTGGAGGGTGAGGGGCGGCCGCTGCGGTTCCCTGCTGTACCCGCTGCTGCCGCCGCCGCCGCTCTCATACACACAAACACGCACACACATTCACACACTGACCGGCACTTCCAGGCTGCTGCGTGCTGGTCGTCAATGGGCGGCGTCCAATGTTTTCATTGGACGCCGGCCATATGGGGCACGCCCACCGACGACCAGCGCGCAACAGCCAGGAAGTGCTGGTGTGTGTATGAGAACGGCGGCAGCTGGCGGCTGCGGAGGAGGGGAGGGGGACCCCGCTGCCCCTCTGCAGGGTAACCTCGGCCAAACCCTGACCCCCGACACCTGCGCGTCTGAGAGCGGCGGCGGCGGCAGCAGCAGCAGGTACCCACAGTGTGTGTGTGTGTGTGTGTGTGTGTGTGTGTGTGTGTGTGTGTCTCTTTCTGTGTGTGTGTGTCTGTGTCTTTTTCTGTGTGTGTGTCCCTTTCTGTATGTGTGTCCCTTTCTGTGTGTGTGTGTGTCTCTCTTTCTGTGTGTGTGTGTGTCTCTCTTTCTGTGTGTCAACTCCAATTCCAATTGAAAAAAGCCGCCTCAGCTTATACAAGAGTCAATAACTTGTTCCATTTTTTTGTGGTAAAATTAGGTGCCTCGGCTTATATTCGGGTCGGCCTATACTCGAGTATATACGGTAATTAAAGGGATTCTAAGAGGATATACTCCTAATTCGGTTCCAGCAAGCCAACAAGTAAATTTAAACCACTTGTACTTGCTTGGTGCAATTCAGCACAATTTTTTATCTGTGCAAATGTTTGAATCATTTGCACAGCTAGAAACGAAGTTGCACCAAGGCAAAAAAATCTGAGAAAAAAAATTCTCATGGTGCTGAATCAGCCCTTAAATGAGAACAGTGCCAGTGGTTTCAAGTGGTAATTATTTTTTGCTTGCTATTATTGGCTTGCTGGAACCAACCTAGGAGTCTAGGTTGTTGGATTATTAACACCCATTGATTTTTAATGATTTAATTGGTGCAAGGATTTCTTTTGGGAGTTCTAAGAAGACATAATGAAATTAATGGTGAATATCTCACAACCAATCAAGTATTGGGCTCACTATTGCATACAGAGTAACAGCTAACTCTCCTTTATGGTGCAAACTTAGAAAAGATGTACGGTAACTTGTAAATAGTTCACATAGTTTACATTAAACGTGTATAATTAATGATGGGCGAAACCGTCTCGCAAAGTTCGGGTCCATATTGAACTTGGGTTCCGGAAAACTGACTTCGGTCCGTGTCAGGGTTCTGTGTTTGGCACAACACTAAAGCTGATTAATAGCCTGCTGAGCAGCCCATATATCAGCTTCTAGTCCTCCCTGCAGCCAATCAGGTAGGTCATCCGGGGCGATCATCTTGCTGGCCCCATCCCCATCCCACCTGTACCTCGCCCCCAACCAAACATAGAAACATAGAAGGTTGACGGCAGAAGGAGACCATACGGTCCATCTAGTCTGCCCTTATGTGTATACTGTATGTACTCTTTATCTTAGGATAGATGTGTGCTTATCCCAGGCATGTTTAAATTCAGTGATTGTTGATTTTTCAACTACCTCTGCTGGAAGTTTGTTCCAAGCATCTACTACTCTTTCTGTAAAATAATATTTTCTAACATTGCTCCTGATCTTCCCCCCGACTAGCTTCAGGTTGTGCCCCCTTGTTCTATCATTAAGCTTCTTCTTAAAAACACTTCCCTCCTGAACCTTATTCAATCCTTTCACATATTTAAAGGGAGGGGAGTTAGGGTGCAGAGCCATGAAAGGGGGAAGGCCACAAGCTGGGACACAGTGCCTAGCCCGGCCAGCAAGCAGGCGAGTACTCAAAGCGCTCTTCCTGCAAAAGAAGATCTGTCACAGTCTGCTATGGGATGATGGGGATTGTTCTGCAACAGTCTGCTTTGGGAGAAGATGGCGGCTCTTTCACAGTCTGCTATGGGAGAAATCGGGGCTCTGTCACAGTCTGCTATGGGATGATAGAGGTTGTTCTGAAACAGTCTGCTTTGGAATGATGGGGCTGTTCTGCAACAGTCTGCTATGGAGGAAGATGGTGGCTCCGTCACAGTCTGCTATGGGAGACAATGGGGTCTCTGCCTGGGAGAAGATGGTGGCTCTGTCACAGTCTGCTATGGGAGAAATCGGGGCTCTGTCACAGTCTGCTATGGGATGATAGAGGTTGTTCTGAAACAGTCTGCTTTGGAATGATGGGGCTGTTCTGCAACAGTCTGCTATGGAGGAAGATGGTGGCTCCGTCACAGTCTGCTATGGGAGACAATGGGGTCTCTGCCTGGGAGAAGATGGTGGCTCTGTCACAGTCTGCTATGGGAGACAATGGGGTCTCTACCTGAGAGAAGATGGGGGCTCTGTCATAATCTGCTATGAGGTAATGGGGATTTTTCTGCAACAGTCTGCTATGGGACAAGTTGAGGGGATTTTGTCACACAGCCTGATATAGGGTTATAGGGGAATCTTTTTAATTTTAAATAAATGATGCATAATATTAGTACTGGTACCCCGTTTTGTAAAGGCCAGTCCCCCTGGTGTTACCTCCAGTTTTTCCCTCTGACACCTGTAAAAAAAAGTAATATTTTAATGTATTGTTTTAATGTATGTTTATTTCATTTATGTATTTATTTCATGTTTTAGTTTTGTGTGATTTTTTGGAGTACTTTCCCCACACCATCTTGTTTAGGGCAATCACCCTGGTTTTCCCCCCTCCCCCAATTTGAGGCCCTTGCTACCTCAATTTTACAGCCATTTTTGATTCTGCTTTGTTTGGATCCCTGTTGCTTTCAATGGGCTTCGGTCAAGTTCGGGGACCCTAACCTAACTTTGACAGCAAGTTTGGCCGTACATCAATAACAGTGTTTGCATTCAACCATCATTGAGCCCACTCAAGGTATGTTAAGGTAAATGGTAAATGAAAAAAAAACACTACCTACCTGATGTTCAGCGCCATTTCAAATTGGCCCCAGCCCTGGCACTTGGAGTGCCCTCACTCATGGGAGCCGGTGGCCATCTTTTTGTATCCATGGCTAGGGTCAGTTCGAAACGAAGCTGCCGCTGTCGCAAAGAGAAGAGGATCAGGGCTCAGGTGAGTTACAGCAGCTGCCTGCTGCTGCAACCATCAACCAGCTTTTCTATGTTTGGGCCGAACGTGGCACGCGAACACGGACGCCTGACTGAAGTAAGCCTTTGGGTTTGAGAACCCGAACTCGCAAAGGTCGGTACGAACTAAAACTTTTCAGGTTCGCCTATCTCTAATCCTGACCAAAGACCTTCATATAGTTTTGGGTCAGGCTGCATTTCTTATATTGACAAGGCTCGATAACAGCTACTGTATACTGATACTGCAATATCGTATCATTATTGATAACTAGCTGAGCTCTCATGTTTCTGTAAGTTGAACCCATATTCAGTCTATTTTTCATCACTCAGTAATCAGTATCAGTGAGTCAGATACTTACCTGTCTTGTTTCATTCTTATTAATTCAACACCCATTCGTGACCTGGCATGGGGATGGAGGGCTGCTGCTGTACCACTTCTGTACCACAAGTGCTTGAACTTTTGTGAATAGGCAAAGAAAAATTGGAAAAAAAGAGCAAAGGGGGGGGGGGGGGGGTAAGTAAATAGGTCCTAGTATCCCTGTGGTGGGTTAAATAGGGCAGGATGTCCCCAAGGTGGGTTCATTAAATTAACCCGGATTTGGTTCTGCATTAAACACTTTTGACAATGGTAATGGTATTTTTTTTTGGTCATCTTAGATCGACATTCCAGGCAAAGGGTTAAATCAGCCTGCTTTCTGCTCCCCCCAAGCTGGCTGTCCACATGGAGTAAGCAGAAAGCAGGATCATTTAACCCTTTGCCAGGAATATCCCTTTAACTTAAAGGATCACTATCGCGAGAAAATGCTCCAATGATAAAAATCCATATAAATATGCTGGATGGCAGGAGGAGGGGTCACTTAAATTAATTTTATGTGCAGCAATCTGAATTACCTCAAAGAGGGATATATATATGAGCACTGTTTCTTCTAAGGGTGTTAGGCCAGTCAATGACAATAAAAAGGCAGCAAAAGGCTCTCCTGAAGACTGTCATGTGCCTCTCCTCCATTTTCTGTAGTGAGCTGCAAATGCTGTATCAGGTCTCCAAAGTTTGCCCCTCCTTTCAATTCAATTCCTCCATGACCACCTTCAAATGTGGTCATGTTTGTGCCCTAGTCGTTCCCAGTGTGAGCGAACCTGGCAAGCCACAGTCTGTGTGCTGCGGGGTCCGACCACAACAGGGTGTGTGCATATGACTCATCAAAGCAGCTAATGTTGCCCAGAAATTAGAAAGCTTCAGGTAAGCATCAGGTATTTCATTAAAATTGTATATTTGTATAAGAGGAAGATTGGACCAAAAATAAAAAGGGGCCGATCCCCCCCATTGATCCCTACTTACCTTTTGGATGCTGCCGCTGCCTGCTACGGCAACATCCGGCTGCTTCAGGGCCAGATCCTAACCCTGCTGTCCACTTAGCGGCCTGTTAATGTCCCCCTTTGCCATGCGCGTCAATGTCCCACAGCGTTCTCGCAGCTTAGCGAAGTCTCACAGGATTTCGGGCGGCCCCATTGCATCTCATTCATGGGCATTGCACAAGCGCAAGATTGGTGCCGCGCTTAGTGCCTGATGGGATGCAAGATGAAGCCGCCTGTCGGAAAGTCGTCTGGAAACCAAGGGGACCTAGAAGATGGACCCCTTGGCGAGGTAAGTAAAGAATGCCCTAAGGTAAAACCGGAGAGGGGGGAGCGGCAAATCGTTGAGGCTTGGGGGAGGTTTTAACCTCCCCCGATGTTCCTCTTTAAAATGCATTTACTGTAAATGTCAGGTAATGAGTGGATGTTGGGGGGGGACATTGTGTGTCTGGACAGTGAATCTAACATCATTTAAGTAAATGGAAGTCAAGATAGCCAACGACTGGCAGAATTTAAAGGTCACGTTCAAAAATGAAATTTATTATAACTTCAATGCCAGTCTACTAAAAGGTATCATGACCTTTAAAACATTATATAAGATCAATAAGCCTATAATTTTCAAAGTCAAGAAAAAAAGAGCATGTAGAATATTTATAAGGCAAAAAAATACATTACAAACAAAATGAGGTATGTAATAAAAAGGAAAATTTACACCTGCAGCATGGCATCATAAATAAAAGCCTGTCATCAGCTGAAGCATGGGGCAATGTTTCAGCGGCTGCTGTCTGAAAGCTGTGTTTCTTTTATCTCGCCACTCATGATTTATCAGAGGTCATTTGCCAGCATCCGCAAACATAAATTGTAATGGCACTTTATTGCAAATGCCTTCCACATAATGTAAATATATTCGAGGCTCCTCTTTTCTGACAGCTCCCACTTGCTTGAATGTATTCAGCCAGCACATTCCTCTTTAGATATCACATGATTTAATGAGATTGCAGGGACGGGAGGGGTGGGGGGGGGTCTGTCCCAGCACTCTAGGGTATTACACATGATGTGCGATGTCTTGCTTCACTCACACTAATACCGGATTATTGATATGATGAGGCCAGGTACCTTCCATCTCTGTCATACAGGGGATCAACAAGAGTTAAGTGGGTGTCCCCCTCTGTCTCTCATTGGAAACCCTTATCCATTTGCAGATCTGCCAACAACAAACTCTTGAATACAGTGAGGAGGAGAGCAGCCCAGCCATAAACTAGAAGGGGATACTCAGCCCAAGTAACGTTACAAGGGAATCTCAGAGGCCATTTATGCCAGATAGGAGAAAAGCTTTGTCCCCGTGACCAGACATCTTTCCAGCAGAAGGAGTCTGACAGTATTCTTACCATGAAAATAATACCGTCTCGGAGGGGGTTTCTTGCGACCAACTCCTAGGAGGATAAAGAGCGTACATAGTTTACTTGGGAGACGGAGCAGCGTGCATCAATGATGGGAAGTAAGTGGATTTCCTTCATTATTCAGCAAGTAGTAAATTAATGATCACTGCCTGTTCACGGAATGAGCCATAGTTATAAATGCCATAAGTGCTTTATACATTAATCATTCCATAAAGTTCTGTAAATCATAGAATAATATCATATAGGTGTATATACTTTTTTCAGATGTCAAGTCAAAAAGTTTTCTTCTAGTGCTAAAACTTTAGCATTGTTTTCTTGGCACAAAGAATAGAATGCATGTTCTGCTAGAAACAATGAACACAAGGTATTGAAACTTTTCCTGAGTGTATTTTCCTGTGTGTATTTTATTGTAAAGTAGAGTTAAATTATTTTTTTTACTGCCTGGGCTTGCTGCTTCCACTTTGCACCCCTGGTGGCCAGCTTTCAGCTGTAGCCATAAATGATGCTCTATACACTCCAAAAAGTTTCTAAAACCAACTATGAGACAGTAGCTATAGGTTTCCTGTAGATATTTATTAAAACATACATCATTATTAATTATAATAATGGTACTTATAAGAAAAAATATTATAATAAAATGTAAATAATTTTACATGACTATAGGGGTCGATTCAGCGCCATTTGGAAAAAGTTCTCTTTAGGGTCTCAAATTTAACTTACAATTTCTCATTAAACGATGACTGTTTCTTGCTTTATTTCAAAAAGTTAAGGTGTGATTCAGAAAAAGGTGGATGCTAGAGTATTATTTTCACCGAAATCTTAAATTTCCAAGTCAGTGGATCTTTTACTGCCTGAAGTTAAAGATTTTCAGTGTTTATAACAAACATATATACACGTTTATGCACTTACATATAAACTCATTCTCATTATGCACTTTCTTCTTTGAATCACTTCTTATTATGGGACGAATTTATCAAACACTTCTGCCAGACAATTCCATATCAGTGAAAATAAGAGTGAAAAATATCATTTATAATTTTGTCAGCATCTTGCTGCACCGCTAATGGTTTAGTAAATGTGTTTCTTGCATTGCAGCAACATGCGTCAGCGTTAAAAAATGTGTAATTTGCACTGATATGACATTTTCTGTCAGAAGTGCTTGATTAATAAGGTCCTTTATCTCATGCTTTGTTTCAAAATGACCCTTATTTTTATGAGATATTTTAAAGAGGAGTTTTGCTTTTTGGTGTGTTGTTCCTCTGAGTGGGAATTGGGATGCCCCGCTATGTGAATCCCCCCCGGTTGCCCCATCCACACACCTTCCTATCGCCCCTTTGGTGCAGACTTGGGTGAGACCAAACACACGCTAATTGACTAATCGCTGACAGCTAAACTGCACCGGATGGCTAAGCAGTCGAGCGGTGCCGAAGGGAGCAGAGTGCCCCACCAGCCGCATCCCCTGCGCTCCTCCTAGCTGTTGCGTACCCGTGCCACCCATTCAGAAAGGCTGGGCACAGGTGCGTGCACGGCTAGAGGTAAGACGCAGCTAGGGCTTTAGGACAAGGTGAGGGAAACGGGGCTTCTGGGGGGTTTACACAGCAGGGCATCACAATTTGGGATGCCCCAAGGAGTGGAACTCAGATGGCCCGGCCCAATGACCCTCTTTAAGAAATGTTCACTGAATCATTTGGCTTTAAAATTGAATAGAGTTCTAAAAAGGTCCCTACTTACTTGGCCCAAACCCAGGAACTGTCCAGGATAAAAAAAAAACTCACCTTTTGTCCAGCGCTGATCCATCAGCCAAACCAAGGATGTGCTTGTTCTCCACTCCTGGTAAGCAACAGGAAGTCTTGGTGGTGGAGCTGTGCTGGACAGATGAGTCCAGCCCTGTAATGTTGAACGTCAACCACTGTGGCTGGCCTTGAATACTAAAAGACTCCAGGACTGGCCGCTGGCCTTCCCCTGGGTCATCCCAAATCAGGATTCCCACACTGTGTGAACCCCTCCCCATGTCACCACAATGCTTACCTTTGTCATGGCGCTGATGGCTGAGAACAAACACGCACTGATTGACTGATCGTTGACAGCTAAACCCCCCCAGATGGCTAAGCAGCCGAGCGGTGCTGCAGGGAGCCGAGTGCGCCACCAGCCGCATCACCTGCTCACCTCCTAGCTGTTGCGTGCCCACGCCACTCGTTCAGGAAGACCGGGCACTGGTGCGTACACGGCTAGAGGAAAGTCGCGATTAGGGCTCTGGGACAAGGCGAGTGAAACAGGGCTTCTTGGGGGGGGGGGGGGGTTTACACAGCAGGGTATCCCAATTCGGGATGCCCCAAGGAGTGGAACTCGGATGGCCCCCAATGATCCTCTTTAAGAAAGGTTCACAGAATCGCTTGGCTTTAAAAAGGGCCCAACTTACTCGGCCCACACCCAGTTCCTCTTTAATACACAGGCCGCCAGGGCGTCTTTAACCAGCCACAGGCTCCAACACCAAAACAGTTGCTGGTCTTCACCAATAAAATTTGCTGGCTCTGGCAGCTTGACATAACTGTATATGACTGGGTCCTGGTGCAGACATTCAATTGGGCTCCACCATGGCTCATATATAACCTCTCTCCTGTTGTTTTAAAGTGGACCAAAACCCATGGAGATTGGTCCGGGAATCTATAAGATTCCAGGGCCACTTGATTCCCTACCCACTGTGTGATACCCCCCAGGTTGCCCAAAAACCCACCTTCTTTCCCAATCCAACTGCGCACGTGGGTAGCGGGGGATGCGACCATCAGTTCATTCGAATCCACTCGCCTTAGATAAGGGGCAGGATTCCAGCACTCTGATTGGATGAAAGGCTGCTCATGCGCCATAGGACCGGGGAAGCGTGAGTTAGTTCGGGCGACCTGGGGGGTTTCACAGAGCAGGGTGCCCCAGGGGCAAGGATCAAAACCCAGGATAGTCAAAATCCTGGGTTTTGATCCCAGGGTTACCTGGGAAATGTGACTATCGATAGCCAATTGTGATGCTTGGTTTGGCCAAGGGAGAGAGGAGGAGGTACAATAAAGTGAGTGAGGTGACTGTCTCCTTTTCAGCTTCCTCAGTCTTTTTCCCTTCCTCCCTTTTTATCTTGCCTCCATACCCCTTTTCCAATATTTGTATTTATCTCTATTTCTTTCTTTTTCTCTTTCTTTCCTTCACTATTTTTCCTCTGTTGCTCTCCATGTGTGTGTCGGGAGGGCGCGGCATCCTAATATCCTGCACAGGGCCTTGACGGACAGAAATCTGGGACCCAGGGGAAAGAAGGACCTTTATTGATGAGTTAAAGAGGAACATCGGGAGAGGAAAAAACCTCCCCCAAACCTGACCAGACTGTCCCCCCCTTCCGCTTTCACATTTGGGCAGTATTTACTCACCTTGCTGAGGAATCCATCTTATGGATCCCTTGGATTCCAGGCAACCTCCCGACAGTCGGCACCATCTTGCATCCCATCAGGCACAGGCGATGGGGAGGGATGTTTCGGTCTGATGATTTCGGTCTGATGTTCCTCTCTAACAATGGTGGAAGGGGGTAAGTTTGTTTGGCACAGACATGGAGCTTTAATCATGAAAATGTTGCTGAAAAAAAATATATGTATCTCCCGTTATATATTGTATATGTATATGATTTTTTCCCCAGTTTTGCAGAGGCTACGTGCTTGGCTTGAGTAAAACATGGTCCCAGCAGATCTTATCCAGGACAGGTTAGAACATAAACATGAATACTAAATTGACTGCTAGAAATAACATCCAGAGTGGGGGTTGATTTACAGTAATTTGTACTGTCTGGGGAAGGGGATCACATGCTGGAGAATTAGGATGAAACACTGGTATTCTCCAGCACATGATCACATATATATGTAAATGAGGGAAGCATCTTATGGGACTTTCCCAAATAATTGCCCTTGGCAAAAGTTATGTATTGCGGTTGTCAGGATTTGGTATTAATATGGTCTTTTTACAGGAGACGCCGTACAGTAGGAATAGACAGGCAGCATTAGAAAGATGCATTTAAAACACGTTGTGAACTTCTAACTTAAATACTACAACTGGAGTTGGACTGGGGCCAAAAATCAGCCCATGATTTTACTGGCCCTGGCCAGCCAACCACCAGCCCATGAGCTACTCAGCCTAACCCCCAATGTGCTGCTTAGCTGGTTAAAGTGCACATTCCAAAGCTGAGGTTTAAAGGGTAAGTCCACTTTTGATGGAATTTTCGAAAGTGTATATTTTTTTTGTGCCAAAACGATGTGCTCAGTGTGCTGAGCTGATCTGGTCTTTTTTAAATTTTTTTTCTGTATTAGCAGATGTGTGTTTTATGAAAGCAGTTTTCACTATCTGCAGTCGGTTGCTATTGGTAACTTACACCAAAAAGTTAGCGCGGTAGACACAGAACACTGCTGCTATGGTTGCTGCTGATGAGGGAGCTCTCCTAAAGTGGTCCCACACCCATTTTCTAAATAACAGGTGTGGGATGGCATTGTGAAAGGTTCGGGGGGGGGGGGGGGACATACAGATTGCTCAATCCTTAGTTGACATGTGGTGCTGTGGTCTCTTACCCAGCCGCCAGTTAATGCCAGGCCATGTGACTGCCAGCGACCAATCGCAGGAATACATTTTGGCTGAGAACCAAGTTTAAGGTAAGGATTTTCCAAAGCAGTGCAGCTCACCAGGAATATCCCTTATGTTCCCTATGGTCAGTCCACCTCTGACTACAACCTTGGACTTAAAATAAAAAGGGGCTAACCCCCCCCATCATTCCCTACTTACTTTTTGAATGTTGACGCTGCTGGCTGCGGCAACATCCGGCTGCTTCAGGGCCTGATAACTGACAAGCAAGGCGCTCTTCAATGTCCCATGCAAAGCAGTATTTCGGCAAGCTCCATTGCATCCCATTCATAGGCACTGCGCAGGTGAAAGATCAGGGGCTCCGTGCAGTGCCTGATGGGATACAAGATGATGCTGCCCATCGGGAGGTCACCCGGAATCTGAGGGACCCAGAGGATGTAAATACTGACCAATTGTGAAACCGGAGAGGGGGGAAACAGTCCGGTGAGGTTTTAACCTCCCCTATGTTCCTCTTTAAAGAGGACCAATACCCACCCTGGAGTCTATGAGACTTCAGTGCAGGCATACTCGCTCCCCCGTGGTCCCCCGATCAGGGGGGCCCCGCTGTGTGAAACCCCCCAGGTTGGCCGAAAACTCAGGCGAGGACACGCTCCCTGTTAGAGGGTAGCGGGGGATGCGCCCCCCAGCGCGCTCAGATCCACTTGCATTAGACGAGCTCCTGGACAAAGGGTTTTGAGCAGATCAGAGTGCGCTTATTGGATATGCGCCCGCGCATACGACGTAAAAGTGGAATGGTACTCTCAAAAACCACAAGTTTGGCAGGATTTTTTTTTCAGTTGGGGGTATAATGACCTACCCCCCCCCCCCCACCCCGCTATCTATGTTTACATAGATTTTTAGTATCAAGCAATTTTGTGATACAGGTCCTCTAAAGCAGTGGTCCCCAACCTTTTTTTCACCGTGGACCGGTTCAGAATTTGGTCATTTTACCGCGGTCCGGTGGGCCACTGGGAGGGGCTGACTGGGGGCGGGGCGGCGGCATTGATTGTTAATATTGTTAACAATCGCAGGAGCGGTGGTGAGGTTTATGGGTTGCTTTGTGCCCACTCTTGCTAGCTTTCCTGAGGTCTGTGAAACAAAAGTGGACTTTCCATGTTATTGCCCCCCCTCCTTGGCAAAACCGAGCGTTGCGATTAGCTGACGCAGTCACTGGCTTCTTCTGGGTATCTGGCCACCGGCAACCAGATGACTATGATGGCCAATCGCATTGCTCGATTTCACCAGGGACTGAGGAAAAAGGAAAGATTATGAGGGTTTACTGGGGTTAATGCGCAGGGGGCACTGGCAATGCTCTAAGAACAACGTCCATTTTGTGAAAAATGGGTGTTGTTTCAGTTTAAGTACCTCTCAGGCATCGCTATTTGGAATACCCCACAATACCCCACCTCCCCGGGATTGCACTGCAAACACTTACCTTTCTGTCGCACCCACAGCATGTTTTGCACCAGAGGTGTGCTCCCCTGCCCAGACATTCAGATAAGCTGGGACGGCAGCGTGCCACAGGCCGCAGGACCTCCAGTGTCACTATGCCAACACTTTGTCCAAACAGAGCTGTATATCAAGCCTTAATATGCATGGCATACAGTGCTGGTTGGAAGTGACTGCACATGCACCATGGGACTAGGTGAAAGGTACATTTTTAGGGCACCCGGGGGCTCACACAGTGAAGCATGCCATAATGCAGCTTACAGTCCTGCTGTTATATTTATCTAGTAAAGATATGGTCTCTAAGATGGGGGACTGGATATCAGAGTGCACACACACCTACTAACTGCTAAAATGTGTGCTGCAGTTTCCTGTCCACCTTCTCAGGAACCAAGCATTGACTAGAGAGGGGCATATACAAGTGTAGTTTGACTGATGTAATCAACCATATGCTGAAACCTTCTTCAGTTCATCACCCCTCTCCTCCATGTTGCTGCATGTGGCTGAGCAGCCAGTGACCCTGCTGAATGCTACAGCCCCATACATGGAGGGGGGGATGCCACAAGGAATGGCCCTTATCTGTCTTGGCAGTGCCAGAGTGGCCACAGCAGTTGTTCTCCTCCCTTCTTTAAAAACCCAGCACTGGATTAGATCAGAACAACATGAAGACCCAGCCAACTGCTCACCTGTCAGAGCAGATCCAGAGAAGCTCCTGGCATCAAGTGGTGCTGTGAGAGAGCAGCACTGATTCAGAGGAGTGCTGAGGCAGGTTGTTATTCAAATGCAAGACTCCCTGCACTTCCTATGCTGGCCACAAAGGAATATGCAAGATAACAGCGACCCCTACTGGCTGGAGGAGCAAACTGTAGTGCTTTTACAGTGGCTTCCAACCTATAGAAATGATCAGCTCCTCTCAGCAGTACTTGCTGCGCGGGTGGGGATTAGAGATGTGCAGCCTCGGAACAGCGGGTGCGGGTCGCCCAGGCGCCCACCTTAGACGGAACACTGGTGCAGGTGGGTGCAGGCATGATGTAAGGGGTGGGGGTTTGGAGCGCGGGGCACGATAGCCTCAGGGCCTGGTACCATTTGAGCCACGGAGCGGTAGCGGCCCGGGGGTTGGGGACCACTGCGTAAAGTGATTGTACAGGCAAAGAAACCAAAACATCTATACTGACCTTTTTCCTCAATGTTTTTAAATGTAACAATACTGGACTGCACTAGTTTTTAATCTCCACTTCCACCAAAATAGAATTCCGCCCCACCGCTTGCCCAGTCTGTTCATTGCCACGAATGCTGAGGAGTGGAATTCCGCCTTGAAGGAGGCTGGACCAGCGCTAGACTCCTCGGCGCTTGTTTTCGCTGTTTGGTGCATTTTAAAAATCTGAAAAGCTGCTTAATTGCCTGAACAATCACATAAAAGTGGAAGTTCTGTCATATTCTGAGGGGAGCAGGAGTGATGTGGAAAAAGGTGGCTGAGGTGAAGCAAGAAAGAGGTAGGATGGCAAGACGTGGGCAGGTTGAGCGGGGAAAATGAGGGGGGAAAATGAGATGTGGGCAGAGGTGAGGTGGGAAGACGTGGGCAGGTTGCGGAGGGAAAATGAGATGTGGGCAGAGGTAAGATGGGAAGACATGGCCAGGTTGAGGAGGGAAAATGAGATGTGGGTTGAGGTGAGGTGGGAAGACGTGGGCAGGTTGAGGAGGGAAAATGAGATGAGGGTAGAGGTGAGGTGGGAAGTGGTGAGGCAAGAAGAGGTTAGATGATAAGAGGGGAAGCTGTGGGTAGAGGTAAGCAGAGGTGAGGGGAACATAGGTAGGTAGAGGCAGGCAAAAGTGTTGGGGGCCGCAAATGATAGCATGTGCATCCCTGCCATAGAGCATGAACCTTAAATTGGACCAACTGTCAAAAATGACTTAAACCGGACCAAGAAAACAAACAGGTCTCATATACATCCCTCCACCAGGGCAATTTAGATTGCTGCACACAAAATGATTTTACCATTATCTAACTCTGACTTCTGTGGTAAGGAAGCAAGATTATCTTCAGACTCCACCCTGATATGAGTTCATGGGGGATCAACTGCTAATGAGGTGCTGCAACCTCCGACACATACACAAAAGTCCAAATAGTGTAGCCAGTGGTCATATATAAAATACAGAATTTATTGAAAAATACATAAAATAATAGGAACATCAGTGGTTCTCACCCATAGAAAACATCTTGAGAGGACAAGGTGTTAATACGTCCTGTGCATCGCAGCGTTTCGGACTAGATGTCCTTAATCATGATAATGGAAGCAGAGGATATAGCGCTTATGTTTTTTTGCCAACTTAGGGTTAGTTTGAGGGGTGGTGGTCAGTGGTGTAACAGGGCCGGTACAAACATTAAACAGGGTTTAGACTTTTTTTTGTCTAGTTGGATGCAGCTAGACGACTAAACACTGAACTAACAGAGACAAATGCTGCTTCCATTCTCTAAATTATGTGACGTGAGCACAAGTATGGTGAAGCAACAATGATGTGGCCCCTCTGACCTTCTGAACCCCTGTGCAATCGCACTTTATGCCCCCCCTGGTAGTGGAGTTTGTTTAACTTTGTCTTTCATTCCACTTTAAGCATATCTTAGATAGCAGTGCAGCACAATTCTAGTCTATCTAGTGAAGCCTTACTGTTATTTTCAGTAATAAATGGCTGGCAAATACACCACAGTACTCTCGGGGTTCAATGAGATTATGTTTATCGCTATAACTGTCTAATCAATAGGCAGCTATAATTTTGGCGGCTTTTCAGTGTTGGGTTTATAGTATAAAAGCTCAGTGATTAATGCAAGTGACTTTGTCAAGCAATGTATCTCATGAATCATCCTTTCAGACCTGTAACTTGGCAGACCAGGTATTAAATTACTAAATGACCACTACTTATTCTTTATTAAATATGTATTATATTATATTATTGATGGGGCATCTTACAAACACCTAAATAGCACTCACAGTCTTTTTTTAAGGCAAACTGCACAGTTATAAAACACCTACTTTCTGTGTAACCAGACGTATGCGATTGTGCTGAGATATAACTGCAGTGGCGTACATTGCCTCATAGCAGGGCCCCATCATGAGCCCCCCCATCAGCAGCAGCCCCCCCGGAACACTCACCAGCCCCTCTCCTCTGATTGGAGGCATGCACAGGGTGCTAGAGGCCTGCGCCAAGTGGCGCACGCATGGCAGAGTTTGGCAAGGGGGGCAGCGGCACACGTACACCGCGGTGCATGCACAGAGGCCCTTGAATGGCCGGGTAAATATGTATTCTGGCTCTGGGCGGTACATTTTGTAGATGTAGTGTAGGTAGCTTGCGCCGGGCCCCCTGTTCCATGGGCCCAGGGGCATGTGCCTGCACTGGCTCTGTGGTATGTACGCCCCTGTATAACTGTGACTCAGCAAATTGGACCACCAGAAAGGTCCCTATGGGGCAATATATGCTGCCGCACACCCACAAGTAATATCAGGAATAAATTTTATTTAATGGAAAAATGAGTCACAGATATAGCTAGTCCATACACATACAACCAACAGACATTTAAAACAAGTTAAAACATTGAGGACAGGCGGAAGGGTCGGACTAAATACCAAGGCTCTACTGTGATTATAGATAATAACGTATATATGTATGTATGCTATGACCTATGTGCCATGAGATAAATGGCCTGATACATACAATGGTAACAATATCAGAATATCAGTATAGATCCCAAGTAGAAGACTGGAAATCAAGATATGAAAGAGATGTGGAAATACTACCAACTAAATACGGTGTGTAGATATCTACAGTGAAATAATAAAACATGGAGTCATTACATCCATGTTAGAAAATGAATAAAGTGCAGCAGTGCCGTTAATTCGTGAAAAAAGATGAATAAATAAAGTAAAATAAAGTGGAATAAAGTAAAAATACCAAAATTTATCAAAACACATCAAAAACACAGTGCTCAAATCTGCCAAGCAGGAAACTAAAGTGCTGAGTGCAAAAATAGCATTTAAAAGAAAGTGCAAAGAGTAATACCCAGGGCAACTGATAATAAGCAATAAATATTCAAAACATCACCAATATTTTGCGAGCTCAGGTCCGACCACCGCATAGCCTGGCAGCACCGACGCGTTGCGTGGTTTCCAACGGTAACCACTTTGTCACTGTAACTGTGATACTAAACTGCACATTTAGTTTATTCCACTCATATATCACTTCCCCCTCCCTTGTCTGTTGGTTTACCACAAGGTTCCGTTCTAGGACCCTTACTCTACTCAGTTTACATCTTTGGCCTTGGCCAGCATATAAAGTAAACTAATGGTTTCCAACACCACTTCTATGCACATGACAATCTAATATAAATCTCAGGCACAAATTGCTTCCCTTCTTGTCTTCTAGATTGTCTCACAGCAATCTATTTTATAATATCATTCTGCACAATAAATGAATCAATAAATAAACAGTGGTATGTAGCCCTACTGGTAAAAACATACAAATAATACTCAGAAGAAGGGGAGACCATGCACCAGGGCTTGGCATTGGGGGAAATGTGGTGACGTGGCTGACGTTGCGGTGGGGCAGCTGGCACTGAAGTGGATTAACACGGACTACAGGTAGCGGCGAGCTGCATTAGCAGTGGTACTGGGTATAACCTGTAGCCCACGGCACAATCTGTTCCTTTCCTGACAATTGGTCCACTCCAGAATTTGCACAGGGGGGGGCAGCTGTTTGGAATTTGGCGGAATATTCAGAATTATTTATGTATGTGTGTCATTATAAGGGGCTGCGATAGGTATGAAACGTGTTGACAAGTTTCATTTTAACTATGTGAAGGACATGTGTACTGTGGATTTTTATGATTCCTTGGGGTGGAGTTGTTTGAAGTCTCGCTGGATGTGTCTTGTGGAATAGCAGCTCCATGGCCATGCTGAGACCATCATGGTGCTTGGGTAACCTGATTTTTTTTGTACTGAGGGGTTGCCACATATATAATGAACACCTAAAGTAGGTTCTATATTGTAACCCTCAGTAACCATCCTCTCAAAAATGTGTTCACCCATAAAAGTGATTATAATATAATCCTGAAGTTCACAATGTCAAAATAAGATGGGTAAATACAATAGTAAATGCGCTGTTGCTAAACTGTGCAAGATGACAATACTAAGTGACTAGAGCTCTATGCAATTATACTACAATGTATGGGGATGAGGAAAACATGCAAAAAAGGAGAGAATATCACAGAATCTCAGAGTTGGACATGCCGCTAGGTCCACTCAAAACCAGCACCCACGCGTTCCATGATGCTCCAACGTCAGTGTCACTTCCTCAAGATATTTCCTCATTGCATAGAGCACTAGTCACTTTATATTGGGATCTTGCATGGCAAGCCAATGCCAGGCTGCCAGGGCAGAGAGGCTTTTATACCACAGAGGAGGAGGGACATAGGAAATCCCCCTCCATGTCCCTCCACCCCCCCAGTAACATGGGGGGTTCCAGAGAGGCGGGATGCTAAAGAAGGAGGAGGGAGACCTGCCCCCCCACTACAGAAACCAGTGGGTTGGCTGCAATAGCAATTCCCCAGCACCAGTAGACTGTTGGAGCAGAAGATAGCCCCTGACTCAGGGGAACCTGCAAAGAAGGCGCCACTCAACAGGGGACATGTGAAAGAAGAAGTGGCAATAGTGAGTTTATTTAAAATTTGTTTCTTATTTTAAAATTTAATTTTGTTTTCTAATGCTGGGTGATCTGTTAAGGAATTCAAGACAACCCTATTCCAGTTTATTCCAGTGGCTGTCAAGCCACCTGCAGCATCGACGGGTGGCATTCCTGATAATTTGACCCAGATCTTGCCGGTAACTCGGTGGAGCCATGCCAGAGCCATCAGCAAGATCGGGATTGAAACCAGCTTTGGCCCGAATCTGAAGCCGATCACTACTTGTAAGCTCACAAAGACAGAGCCTTCACTCATTATGTACTCCATCATCAATATGGTTATGTTGCATTTCTATTTAATTTTACACGTACAGACGCATATCGCCTTTTTAACTTCCTCATTGTACTAGGTGTCCTGGTAATGGTAACATGGTTTATGGGGGGATTATCTGAGCAGTTTCACAATTCTAGTGATGTATGGGTAAGATACAAGTGAGCTTTCCTACTTACAGTTAGTTGTTTCTCTCCGGCAGCCTGGTTCCTGTGACCCAAGTTGTTTCTCCAGTGCTTGCTTTTTAGTAAAACGGTGCCCATGTTTGGCAGGTAAGGGGGTGAGGCTCCTTTAAGAAAATTGGGGGTTACATGTTGTGACTGCAGTATAAGGTGTCAACGTTTTTTTTTTAAAAAGGAAAGCTTATGTAACTTACTTCTTTGGCGCTTTTGCCGACCAGTACCCCTCCGGAAAGAGGGGAGGTGCAGGATAGGGCAGTGTCCTTCTGAGCTTTTTTATCTTTCTTATTCATTCATGCACGCTGCGTTTCCCTATCTGGTGCCAAAGTGCGGCGCCTGCGCATTTCGGGGCTGCTCGGTTGGTGGGAAGAGTGGTGAAACTCATCACTCCCATTATGTGCTCTGGTTTATAAATAGACAATAGTAGTAATAATACCCCATAACCCAGGTGCTTATCACTAAGAGAAATCTAAATTAATGGAAAAAAGCATGTGGTTCATGTGAATAACAGACGTCAGCTGATCTCTAAGCCTCTGTTTTAAACTGCAGGATATATATGTGGAGGGTAAGAGCTCTACAAACTTTATCAGAATATCAAGATTCAATTATTATTTTCTTATTTGCTAATAGGAATGAAAACGTATGGAATCCATTGGAGTGTTTTCTTCACTATCCTGGCCGAGTATATGTGTCATTCCAACGCACGTACATCTGACAACTACCGAAGAGACTTTTTCAAACCCTATCAGTCAGTTGTTCTGCCAGATGGCAGGGAAACTACCATCTATTTACTAAAGGATATTACTAAAAGGTATGAGAAATTAATGGTCAAATTATGTTTTCATATATCCTCATATATATTTGTCCCAATAATGTTGTATTTGTTTAGTTATGATGTATTTTTGGTTTAGATTTTGAACAAAGGGCACATACATAATCACACAGAAGATCAAGAATAGGCAGGTAACATCGAGATCAGGCTTAAACACAAACAGCAGGCATAACCATGTGAACATATAAACAGAATTGAAAGACAGTAAGATGATATATGACCTCGATAGAAAGGGTGGCATTACATTGTCATGGGGCTAGAAAAGAGACAGTGTGGGTGAGAGAGCAAAGGGTGGGGGACATAGGTAAAGTGGAGGCAGTCTGCAGATGGAGGGGAGAGCCCCTTATTATGATGTATGTTCTTCCTTACACTCTCCATCTTAACAAGCCACCATTCCGGGAAATAGAGCTCCTGTATTTCCCCGCACCCATGAACCCTGTAGTGTTCAAGGTGTAACAACAGGCAGCACAAGCTGATGCAGCAACATAACAGTGTAGGCATCCAAAGTCACACCAGGGTCAATCCAGAGCAAGACGGTGCCTAGAAAAAAGAAAGGATCATCACCAGGGATTCTGCTAAAGGTCATTGCCAGGATTATTTATGAACCATGCATCAGAGCCAAAGCATAGAACTTGAGCACAGCTGAAACCCACCACATAATTAGAGCAAGATGAGTTTAAGAGCGGTCACACTAGCAAGGCCAACAGAAAGTCAACCCAAGAACCACAAACACCTTCATGCAAGTAAATGCAACAACAGTGCAGATTATAACATGCACTGACCAAGGTCGCATATAAGATTGTACTTGCCCATGCCTCATCAGTTGCATGTCTCATCTGAAAAGAGAACAAATCAGATGCTAGGATGTGCTTGGAGCAGAATCAGGATAAAATCACCAGGATTTTGTCTATACTGGTGATTGGTCCTTGTCCTGGGGGAATCCCGATATAGGATGCCCCCCATGTGAAACCCCCCAGATTGCCCATTTTCACTCACCTTGCCGACATTCCCACGGAGCATGCGTGGGCGATCGTCCAATCAGCACTTTATGCGGTGCATACTAATGTTTGAACTTCGCTTCCGGCATAGGAGTGATGGCCGCTGCATCCCCCGCAGAGATGGCATTGTGGGAGCCAACGGAATCAGGCAAGATTACCGGTGCACCGGGGGGTTTCACACAGCAAGCGTCAGGTCCAGGCCTAGGCACAGGCTAGCAGCCAGCCCTGGAATCTTTTAGATTCCAGGCCAGCCTCACAGGGAGACTGGTCAACTTTAAAGAGCATAGGGTCCAGAAGAAGGCCATTAGAAGGAAAATAAAGGCAGGGAAATCTTTGGTAGTAATAAAAGAAGAATATCAGTAGTATACATAGACAGGATCCCACCCAAAACCTACTCTGCTGATTCGAGGTGTAATAAACATGTTTTTTATTGTTTCAAATGTTCGTGCGAGCAGCGCCCAGCCAAGCCACCGCCGCCATCTTGGTTGTGGGTAGGAGACCTAAGCTGACCAGGCAGCAAGATCACTCAGAATCATGTCCAGGGGGAGATCTGGTCCGGAGCCATATAAAAGGGAGGGGAAGGAGACCCTTGGAGGAGAACCAAGGCACGAGGGAGAGCAAGGAGGGCAGCTGCTGTTGCTGGGCCAAGCAGAGTAGGCCTCAGCGTGCCCTTACATCCGGGGGTTCTCCTGGAGATCTTCCCCAATGGACCCCATTCTCCTGAGCTAACTCCCTATTTGGGGGAGAGGAGAGAGACCCCAGCCTGCTGTTGCCTGGGTACAACTGAGGAGGACATTTTATTTCCTGCGGTAAAATTCGGGGCCTATAGCTTGGAGTGACTGGGGTGATGGAGTGGCTCCTCAATGACAAAAACTTTGCTGTGTAGTGGTCCGCACCTGGCCAGCACCCAGGAAATTGATGCACCTCTGTGGCTGTGCACAAAGTATAAAGTGGGGTCCAGCTGCTGTAGGGGACCCAGAGTCGTATGTCCAGTGTGGTAGGGTGAGCTACCCCCTAATAGTAACCTTGCAGTGGAGTGGCCCTCAACCTACCAGTGCCCCGTAAGAATTTATTTATGCTGTGCGCATGTCCTGTGTTTGGTCCCGGGGGGGGGGGGGGGGGGGGCGTGCAAAAGACTATTCGTTATTTGCTATACTGCCATGTGTGGAATAAAGTTATTCACAATTTCAAAAGAATCCTGTGTGGCTGTACTCTACACTACGAAATCCAAAAGTGATCATTTGGGTTGGTGTGCAGCAGCAGTGTGTTTCTTGTCCTACAGGGACGGGGATTACAGGGGCAGACTGGGGACACAAATTAGCAATGGCTATAGCATTTCAGGGACAGATCAAAGCAGTAGTGGATATGGCCAATCTTAAACTGACAGTACAGACACTTAAGTATTGTTAGGTAGGGAGTAGAAGGGGGTATTAGAAGAGTAATGAGTGAATTCCAGCACAGGCTTTAGATGAAGTGGGGTGTGTCATGTTCAGCATAGTTGCCCCAAACACAATGCCTACTGAGAATTCTCCCTGTCAGTTTGCCCCTGTTGTTGTTGTTGACCCTGCAAAGATCTATTAGCAAGCTGGGAGAGCCTGTGGCCTGAGAGGTTCTAATAAGCTTTCTCTTCAATGCTCTGAGGACCAGCTGGCTGTATTGAATGTTGTATTCGCCTGCTGTCATATGGCAGGTTTAATTTTATTTTTTCTCTGTGATGCTGTACATAAAGTACTAGCTTAGGTATTTGGTTACGTGCTTCGGTCATTGCTTTGTTATTTTAATACATGTCTCCAGAGCATTTTCTATTTTATGTTTAGAACAAATCATTTATTTTCTACTCGGTTGCTTTATTTTCTTAGGCATTTTTTCTACAGTTGAGTAAACCCTTTTTGGGGAAAATGTACTAAATTCATAGAGTTGGGAATTCTTCAGGAGCATAGAAAAAAATAAACACAAGTTGAATAAGAGGAGTTGTGGGATTTTAAACAGACTGAAAAGTAGAGAAAGAAAAAAGAGCTTATTGCCCCATTTTATGGCCCATTCTGCATATTCTCTCTGTCCCTTAGTGCATCACTCTGTAGTCACAGCTCACACTGTGATGTGCTATCATTATCATCTTATGTCTAGTTTTTGTTATAGGAGTATTCTCCTATTTTAATTGTGTAACACATATGTGTCAAACTCAAGTCCCTGGGGTCAGGTGTGGCCCATGAAGCCTCTTTATGTGGCCCTCTGACATGTGCTGGATGGCGATGGCTTGGTTGCATCTCGTCTAGTAGTTGTGGTCACCCCAAGGCTTTTGCCAATAGCGTGATGCGCTGGTACCTTGTGCTCCACTGTGATGTGCAGTACCCCCTTTAATAACATCTGAACTCTGGGATCAATAATAGCTGGGTCCTGGGTCCAGGGGCAGCACCAGTACTGGGCATACCTGGGAAAGTACTAGGGCCCCTGGAACCTTCAGTGTCCCACTTAGGTTCAGGCCCTACCCACTGGGCAGGAGAGATGGGTGTCCTCTGTGCATGGTTGACCTTAGGAGCAGTGGGTGACCAGCCGTGATCAAAAAGGTGGTGAGGACCAGATAACAATTATCAGCAGTGATAGAGAGCTATTGCTGGCTATTACCAGGTGGAGTGGGGCCGACCTTGACAAAATAATTAAGCGTCTGCACCTGTCCTGGACAAAACAATTAGTTGACTGCCCTAAGCAAAAAAAACAGGTAGAATTCTACTTTAATCATATATTTGCATCAGGGCTGGATTATTGGCAGGGCCTAAGAGGCTTGTGCCCAGAGGCCTCCACCACTTTGTATAGCTAGAGGGCATTGAGCACTTGTACCAGTAATGTAGGACGATTTTACAGTGGCAGCTTTTACACAAGGCGCCAGGAGAAACTGACGATATCCACGGGCAGCGACAAGATGTCGGCCTTGAATGTTTGCTTGAAAAGACGAATATGGGAGGGCGGGTGAAGGAGCAGGTGATGCAGCTCTGTGCACCCTCTCTGTGTCTGCCATCCTCAACCTCAAGAGAGGAAGGCAGAGCGGAGGGGTTGCATTATGACTGGACATCTACTTTAAGAAAAGTATAGAGGCCCCCACCAGACTTTCTGCCCAGGGGGCCTCTGTCGCACTTGGCCCTGATTTGCATACATTTGAATGGTCTTGCTTTCATTTTGTAATTAACTGGCCCTTTGATGACAACGAAAATGCTTATGTGGCCTTCAGTGAAAATGAGTTTGACACCCCTGGTGTAACAGAAGGTGTAATACCAGGTGGCTTAGAATGGCTCAAGGGCAGATTTCACTTCATTTACTTCACTTCAGTATCAATGTTATATATCATTATACTTTCCTTTTTGGGTAAATACTGTTGTAATACACTTATAGTTGGTGTATGCACTTTGGGATGCCGTACCAAACAGGGCTGTGAATGTCCAAACTGGGCTCATGGTAAAGGCTGGGGGAAGGGCTAGGTACTCACACTGTCCATAGGCTTATGGTTACCTCAGGTTGAGAGAAAGTTCTCCAGAAAGCAAAGTCAGCCAAAGAATTAACAGAGACAGATTCCAGTTTTGAACGGTGGGCTGCCGCTCTCTTAATTTAGGCATGAAAGTTAACAACAACCAGCACTTCTTCCATGCCACACTGTTGGTCCCAGCATACTGTATTTGTTCCTCCTTCTCAGTCCTGGGACTCCCTCAGGCCTACCCTGGTTCCAAGCAAGCCCCTCATTGCCGTCACTGATGTCTGCTCCACATGGAGTGGCAGGTTGACTCAATACTCAATACTCAATACTCAATACTTTATTGATACGCCAAGTAAGTACTGGGTACATACAAGGAATGCTTTTTGGCAAGGAGCTATAACAATTACACACATAACATAGAAATAACAAGAATTACGGTTCAGTGCAGGTTAATCCTAGAGACTAACATAATTATCAGCAATGCAGAGCAGGATAGAGAGTTAAGTGCCTCACACCCTGGAATTATTCAAAGCCAAAACGGCAAGAGGAAAAAAACTGTATTTGTGTCTGGAGATTTTGGTTGAATGAGCCATGAATCTGCGGCCAGAGGGTAGGAATCTGAAGAAGGAATGACCTGGGTGCGAAGAGTCTCCAGATATCTTCTTAGCCCTTGAGGAGATTCTGCTCATGTATTGATCATCTAGAGAAGGTAGGGGAGATCCAATTAACCTCTCAGCAATCCTGGTTATTCTCTTCAGCCTCTGCTTGTCTTTGGCTGTGGCCCCACCGTACCAGACTGTAAATGAACTGGTCAGGATTGATCCTATGGCACCGTTGTAGAATGTTTTTAAGATCTTTTTAGACAAACCGTATTTTATCAACTGTCTTAGGAAGTATAGCCTCTGTTGGGCCTTCTTTAAGATAGCAGAAGCTTGCTTGCTCCACTTCAGGTCCTGTGTGATCTGAGTACCAAGAAATTTAGCACTGGCTACAATTTTGACAGTCTCCTCACCAATCAAAATGGGATGGTGTGATTGGTGGGATCGCCTAAAGTCAATTATAAGTTCGACTGTTTTCTGAGTATTCAGTATAAGATTGTTTGCTTTGCACGAGGATTCAAGGGTTTCTACTTGAGCACCTGCACTGGACCTCCTGCCAACCTGGCGCCCCATTAGAGCTCCTCCTGGCTGCCACTACATGTCTCTACTTCCCATGCCCAGACATCAACTCCTCTCGACTGAACCCTCTCACCCCCTGGGCCCCTGTATACCCTTTGAGACCAATCAGTTAGGACAGAGGGGCCGTACTCAGCTTAACCACTGTGTGGCAGGGAGGCATTTATCTTTAACACCTTATCCTATTCCTTACCCGATGATGACCTCCTAGTGGCCGAAACTTAGCAACTATACTTACAATATTCACTATCCCTGAACTCTCCAAACTATTCCACCTTGAGTACCCCCGGGGCTCCCCTTCTGGATGAAACCCTAGCGCAGTGGTCTATCCTACTATATTATTTCATGTAGGTTGGAGAAGTTTTGTAGTCCCGTGTGTATGTGGTGACAGTGTACAATATGAAGGATATATAAGGATGTGCCTGACTGTCAACTGAGGTTGATCAGATCAACTTTAGCCAGGTTCATTGGAGGATAGGACTGTGTGTTGTGAAGACTCTGTGGAGAGTTTGCTCTGAGACATGTTGTATACCTCTGAGTAGAAGCCTCAATATCAGATTGGAGTTAGTGAGAGGGACTTTTATTACGAATTCCTTAAAAGTTGGTTTGACTCTGTTACATGTATAAAATAACTGTCCACAAGTGCTTGTGCAATAGTGTAACCCATGTAAAGTAGGTGAGATAGTCTCCATTACAACCTACACACTATGTGGTGATTACAGTTTTGCAATTAAACTACAGTTGTGCTTTAAATTAGGAAAACCCCATATTTGACTCCCATAATCCCTTAACCCTACTGCTGAGCTCCTGGCAGCAGGTACAGATTCAGTTTTTGTACATGGAATCATAGGTGATAATTTAGCTGAAATATAGCAGCCTAACTTAAAGTACTATGTTTTGGAACTACAGGCAGCGAGAAAAACTGGGTGAGCACTACCTGAATGAGTAATGGTGTACAAGCCTGCTTTAGCTAAATGATAATGAATAAAGAATAGTATCTGAAACTGAAGTTATGGCCATAAAGCACCTAAGCATGGTGACTGCACCACAACAATAAGCAATCAAATATAAATTTTATTGTAATTCATCAAATCAGTATAAAAACATTACAAAGAACACAAAAACACATAAAAAGCTGTGGGCAGACCTGTCTGAGCTACAACTTCTGAGCTACGGAGTACAGATAGAAACTCCCACATGAATTTTAATGTGCCAAAGTGCAATGCAAAACAATAACTGTGCAAACAAACTCAGATAAATAATCAAATAGCAAAGTGCAATACAAGGATTGAAAAGACAAACTATTTAAATTATCAGTGCATTATGAAGATCATAGTCAAACATAAGTGTAAAGTACCGTGTGCTAAGAGTATAAAACTATAAATAGGATACTAGAATATATGCATGATATATACAAGGCAGGGTTCCTCAGCACGCAAAGCCAGTCTTTAATTGATTACTTATTCTTGTGGTGCAGCCACCTTGCTTTGGCACTTTATGGCTGTAAATTTTTTCAGCACTTCTTTATGTTTTGGAACTACATTGCACAGAAGCTGTCTGATCTGAAATTTTTATAACATGAATTTACAGTTTAAAGTCTGACGAGTTTACTAGAACATCCTTCATAATCTTTAGCTATTCCAAAACTATTAAATAACTAAATAACACCAATTAATAACTTAACAGCCATAATCATACCAAAATCATACTAATAATGGCTTTGTTAGTTCAGTTTGAAATTTTCGACTTTACAAATGAAATCCCTGGTCAGTATCAGCAAACCTGAATGTTCAGCATAGGAACAAGCAAAATAAGGGTTTTGCAATTGGCAGGCTGATTCATCATTAGCGGCAGGTAGCGACAGATGAGTGTCTGTAGCAGGCATTTTCAGAGCGCCCGCTAGTAGTCACTGTGCTCGGCCGTGGGTCGCTACTTCATAGCAGTCGCTGTTCAGTTATGTTGAATACATTGTGAGGAGTCGCTATTTGACCAGTACAGCGCTGTATGGGAGCGCATGTTAGTGACTGCTCATAGCGACCGACTCACACCATATTCAGCAAAAAAACAGCCTCACAAATCTCTGGTGCTGTAAAATACTTGTTTGAAGCCCAGAGCGCAGGAGGCGGTGTGTTTAAAGTCTGTTTTCAAGCATCTATCCACTAGTAACAAAGCGAAAACATATGGAATTACATTGTAGCAACATTGTAACATGAACACTTTAATGCCAGACCTGTAATGTCATTTTTGAGGAAATATTAAAAAAATGAGAAAATTCTGAAAAAATGCTATTTCAATGCCAGAAGAGGTCGAAGAATTATTTGTGATTTTTTTGAAAAAAAAAAAAACCCGTTTAAAGAGAAGAAAAGGATCGTCCATTGAAATGTATGGGAGAGCGACAGGTAGCGAGAGGTCATACCTGGCTCTGTGCAAGGCTGAACGCTGGCGCTGTTTGCTGAGGCTGTGAAAATGATGAATCAGACGCTACATGGCGCTATTCCAGTCGCTAAACAGATTCTGCTTGATAAATGTGTAATTGCGTGCCGTGTCCGGCGTTCAACAGTCGATATCTGTCACTACCTGTCATTAACCAGGCGCTACCTGACGCTATCCCTTCTTAAATAAGGGCCAAAGTCTTCTATGGTAGCTCTGTGCAGTTTTTTTTTATAAGCTGAAATCTCCAGGATGAGAACAGCCACTTTGGAGGATGGTGTTAAACTGCATTTCACTTGTCTCCTTGGTGTCATTTAGTAGCTGTAATCTTCTTAAGTGCACAAGGGGGAAGTGAATCCTTGCTGCTCCAGCCGCTTCCACTGTAATCAACTCTGCAGCACTCTCGCTGGTTAAAGTACTTAAGCACCTAGAGGGATTTTCCTCAATTACAAGAGGGGACCTGTGCGTGCATTCCAGAAGTATTTGCACAAACCTAAAATACTTAAATTGAAAAAAATAATAATAATTGCAAATGCTGAAATATAACTTGTGCCATCATCTCACTAATTCTAAGCCTCGTAGTTGTACTCACCCTGACGTTCTCCTTATAAAGCCTTAAAAGGACTATGTGTTTCAAACTACCGCCATTGGGTGAATTATCTGTGCGGGACTGTAGGGGACTATCTGTTCCTTGTTGTTTTTGACCGGACAGGGAAATAAAGAAGAAGCATTGCTTGACGTTATACTGTATTTACCTACTGCATTTTATTCCCTGAAGCCATCCGGTGTATCCTCTATGCTGCTGGGAGAAACATCCAGCCCCGGGGCTGTAAGTGATATGGATGTGTCACCAGCTTTTGTGACACCATGTTTGGGTTGTCACTTATAGGGGGGGGCACTTATACGCCCTGCATCAAAAACAAATAAAGTCAAGCTTGTTTCTTTCTCTTAATGGAAGGGAATTAGAGTTTTTGTATGTTCCTTTTTGCTTTTACAGGGTGGATCTGCTTAACCAAAGGCCTGTCTCCTGAGCTAGTCTGTGCTGGAATATAAGTGTATTGCTACTGCAATTCTTCTGATATGTCTAGAGGGTTTTACCCACCATGCAATGCCCTGGCCAGATATTTAGAGTGGTTAAAGCGGAATTCTAGGATGGGGGGTTACAACTAGGGATGAGCGAACCGGTTCGGACGAACCGGAATTCGCTCCGAATTTCAGGGGAAATTCGATTCGGCACGAACCCGAATTTTTTTTTGGTTCGTGCCGATCGAATTTTCCCTGAAATAAAAAAAAAAAAATGCCGGCATGGTGGAAGCGTAGCCGGCCTGCCCGCTCCCACCATGCCGGCATTTTTTTTTTCAGATGAGCGATTCGTGCAAGTTCGATTCGGGCGAACCCGAATTTCTTGGGGAAATTCGGCGAATCGCCCGAATCGAACTTTCAAGAAGTTCGCTCATCTCTAGTTACAACTAAAAAAAAAAACCCTTACCTCAGCCATGCTTCAGCACTATTCTCGGGTGTCAGCTGCACAGAAAGACACAAATTGATGCCCCCCCCATCTCCATGTGTGCGCCGTCCATTCAAGTGAATGGGCCGACCAGGAGCAGGTCACCCCTGTAAAAGTGGAATGGTAAAACCTGTAATCCCTGGACTTTATCCCTACCAGGAGAAAAAAAACACAAGCGCGGCATAATTTTTTTACAGTTGAAGTGTGTAGGTAGGGCCTCCTTTCCTATCCAGCTGATATTTGATATTTGACATTACAGATCCTTTAAATAAAATATCAGGTCACACCCTTACTTTTAGGGTGTAAATGTAGTTAAATGTTGCCCACACGTCACTAACAAGCAGCATGGGGTGTCGCAGATTCTTTAAGATCTTGAGGGAACTGTATGGGGGCAGCTGTATCTGAACACACTAGATTGCTCCTGAGAGGGATCACTCTGTTAAACAGTCTCTTTCTTTTGCTTTATTCAGCACAACAACATTCATTTCAGCAGCATTATTAAAGACAGTCTGTTCATTCATGTACTGTTCTAGGGGCTGGGGTGGACAATCTATTGCTACCTGACAGAATGTCTTCAGTTTAACTGATCCAAGCCTTCTAAGCTTGACTGTATCCTCCTTCAGAGCTGTGGTGACTTGCTTTCTTGCTGGCCAAGTTGTTTGGCTTCTCTCCCTTTGTGTGTTGGTTTCCCCGTGTGCACCCGACCCACTTTCTCTGTTGCTCACTGTAGTCTCTGCACTAACACATGTCTGACTAGAACTGGTTAAACCAGGAAGTGTAAGTTCTATATATCATCTCTGTTTCCCTGGCTGCATTAGGGTCTCTTCATGTGATGCCTTCTCTAGCAGCTTCTACCTGTTAACTGTCTGTCTGCTGTCACTTATTACATGCAGTTTAGCTGCGTATTAAACAGAGATGTTTAGTGGAGTCTATACACACCTATTTTTTTTATGGGCCACATAAAGAAACTTCAAAGAGGAACAAAAGCCTGAAATACTGTCAGCGGGACTGACACATGTGTGGTCATTCTGGCTCTGTACGTTCCTAGAACTCACATTCAAAGAGGGAAATTGCAACATATGTTTTTTTGTAGCACTACAACACAGTGGTGGCATAGGCAGGGCAAATTGGGTGGTCGCCCTGAGCGCCAATGCCATAATGTATGCAGAAGGGGCATCTTAATCCGGTCCATTCTGTTTTCTGCAGATGTATTAGAGACATTGTTAGTGGTGCTCGTAATATGCCAGACCCTAGATCCCCCATGCTAGTCTCTTGGGGAGGGGACACAGCCAGGTGCTCAGCACAGCACACATGGTACTTCAGCTGCACCATAGGATGGGTGTTTTGAACCTGCCCTGGCAATCCCAGTTCCCAGACTTGCATTTTGCTATTAGACTGTGAGGCAAATAGGGATGCCTTAAAATGGGGGTGGCGGGGGAGCAGTCCGAAGGTTTTTTTATACCATTTATGATTGAGTTCACTTGCATCTGTTGTGCTATAGCCGGCTTGACACTGCAGGTCTGTTTCTATGTTTGTTCAAGTGGCCCCCACCCAAGAGGAGCCCGGAGAGTCACATCTGCACCCAATCCCTTTTGTATATTGTGTTTTCATTCTCATACAAAAATGCCCTCTGCTAAGATATGTCATCCAGGAAGCAGAATGAATGACTTTTCACTTAGTATGGCATCTATTTATACACATTGAATCCATTAAAATGCAGACCACTGGTATCAAAACATTTTTTAAGTATTATATGTTGCTATCTGTATCCCGCCATAAGCAGGTCTTCTAAGAGACAGGTTTTTTACATTATGTAAAAAGTCTTTCACATTCTCGATCTGTCAAAACAGATTATCAACACATTCCTCACGTTATATATGACCTGAAGCAGGCTGGTCTGGGTACAAGACACAGGGAAAGGTCGTAAATTAAGTGTTCCCGGCTGGATCGTGCATTGATTACTGAACTCTTCCCAACTTTAGGGAACATTCACTTGCACATACCGTACATATATCTCCAGTGACAAGCACATTTAAAAGTAGATTCCCAGATTAACCCTTTCGCTGCCAGCCTACCTGCAGCTTTTGTCACCCTTGGTGCCAGACCATTTTGCACTATTTTGCGCTCCCCATGTTCAAATGTGATTTTTGAAGGGATTTCCAGGGATTTCCCAGGAAAATGATATATTGTTTTTTCAGCAGAGTCTGGGCTTTAACATGAAATGTCTTGTTTGTAATTTTTTAGGTGTATTCTCAATACTTTTGGGTGAAATATGTGCAAAAAAATAAAAAAAAATCTTTTTTTGCAATTTGTAGTGTTTTGTAATAAAAAATGTAAGTTTGTCAATAAAATCTTATTGCATGTGAAACCCCAATTAATCCCGGTCACAGCGTTACCACATATGTATTGATAGACACCCTTTCCTGCCCAGGAGACTCCCCCAAACTGAAACAGCGCTTTAGGAGATTTTCAGATAAAATACAACTATGCACCGCGCTAAGCGCACCTTGCTGTCTTTCCAGAAAAAGAACCCTTTAAATTTGAAATACCCCCACAAACTATATATTCTCTGGAAGTATACACCTCAGGCTTTCTAGGCGTACCAGGTTTGTTGACATGGGCGCAATTTTCTGGAAGTAATCCCTCAATCAATTCTTTGGTTGCACAGAGTTTCCCTAAAAAAGAATAAAAAAGAAGAATCAAAGCCACATTTTCCTAAAAAAAACTATATGCAAACAGAAAAAAACAAGTAAAATCTGAAAAAGCAACATCCTCCGAACAGAACAATCCCGCAACATGCATAGGTACTGTCAAGGGAAGAGTTGCCAAACACCCCAAAGTAAAGCATGCGCATAACGGTAATTTTACTTAAAAATTTCAGCTCTGCAAAGTGCGCATTTTGCGATTTTTCAACCAAAACAACCCTTTAAATTTAGAATATCCCCATAAACCATATATTCCCTGAAAGTACACATGTTAAGCTTTCTAAGGGTACTGAGCTTGTTGTAGTGGGCTCATCTTTCTGGAAGTAATCCATTGAAGAATTCTTAGGTTGCACAGGGTTTCCCTAAAAACAATTATAAAAAAAGCAGAATAAAGACCATGTTTTCCTAAAATATGTATGCAAATATGCAAACAAGAAAAAACAAGCTAAATCTGAAAGCGCAAGGTCCCCCGAACAGAACAATACCCAACATGCATAGTTACTATTAACCCTTTTAATTGTCAGCCTACTTGAAGTTTTGTCACCCTCTGTTGACAGGTCATTTTTCCCCATTTTGCGGCATTATTAACCGTGATTTTTGCTGGAATTTCCAGAAAAATTATATACATTACATATACAATTTTTGCAGCAGAGTTTAGGCTTTAACATGAAATGTCTTGTTTGTAATTTTTCTACTGTTTTTTGAATATTTCTGCTTAAAAAAACAAAAAAAAAACAAAAAATATATATTTTTTTAGACAATTGTCTCCTTTATTTTAAATAAAACCATTTTTTTTTAAATGAAAACCATATTGCATGTGATAGCCCCATTTCTCCCGATTACAACGGTACCACATATGTATCAGTAGCCCCCCATTCTTGCCCTGGAGACCCCCCAAACTGAAAAGAGCACTTTATTACATTTACAAATAAAATACTATCCACACTAGAGATGAGCGAACTTCTTGAAAGTTCGATTCGGGCGATTCGTCGAATTTCCCCCAAGAAATTCGGGTTCGCCCGAATCGAACTTTCACGAATCACTCATCTGAAAAAAAAAATGCCGGCATGGTGGGAGCGGGCAGGCCGGCTACGCTGTCACTTTTTTAAAAAGCAAACACTTACCTGCATGGTCGGAGCGTGGAGGCGCCGCACCGCTAGTTGCAGGTGGCTTGCCAGACCCCAGCCTTGTGAACTGGTATAAGGGGTCTCATGGACCCCTTACCAGTTCACAAAGGGTTAACAGTAAAAAAAAGGCAGACACAAAAATTTCATTTATTAAAAAAAAAAAAAAACTTTACTCACCTCACCCGATCACCTCGCTCCTTTGTTCATCAGCTGTCAGATGCCCTGGTGATCGCTGGCCAGAGGAGGGGGGGCAGGGGATCAGAGCATCCCCTGCCCCTCTACTGCTCTGCCCAGCGATCACCAGGGCATCTGACAGCTGAGCCGAGGAGAGGCAGCAAGACGCCGGGGAGTGACTTCATAAGACCCGCCCCCAAGGGGGCGGGGCTTAACAGCAAGATGGCGGCGCCCGTCGGGAGAGGAGGGGGAGAGCCCTTTCAGGCTCTCCCCTGAAGCTGAAGAGGCTGGGGGGGGGGGGGGCGATCGGAGGCCCCCCCCCAGTGAAGAGGAGACCCGGAGGGAGGCAGCGCGACTGCAGGTAAGTAAATGTCATTTTTATTTTTTTATTATTTTACAGTTAGCAGCTGCTGCTGCCAAACGGGGGGGGGGGGGGGCTATTCCGGGGGCTCTCCTGGAGCCATCCAACCCCCCACTGAGGATCAGATGGCACCAAATTAAAGAGGAGACCCGGCCGGATCCAAAGGTGAGTATTCTTGATTTTAATTTTTTTTACTAGCAGGGGGGAAAGTCAAGCACGTAGATTCTACGTGCTTGGCACTTAAGTGGAGTGGAATCGAGCACATAGAAACTATGCGCTTGGCACTGAAAGGATTAAGCAATTACAGTTTATTACAAAGCATGAGCTACAAGTTAAAACCACAAATAGACAATTACATTACATACATAAAACACACCACAGAGGGCGCCAAAGGTCCTGAATACATGATGAAAAAATTCATTCCAAAACACCTACATAAACTAGATCCAATATATTTGGTCTCTCTAACCTAACAAACATGTGTGTGTAAATGTGCAAAGAATGTGCAAAGTGCAAGCAAATATCCAATTGATAAGATCCAATAAACTATTAGTGCATCTATAATAAAAATACAAATACTACAATGGTATGGTCCCAGCAAGGTGCAAGACAGGCACCTGGATGGGCACAAGAGAGAGAGACAGTGACCATATATACAGACCGACCAGAGGCGCCCCCACAAACCGTTGCCAACGCGTGTCGTAGTGCTCACACTACTTCCTCAGGGCAAAGTGCTCAAGGGGGTGTCAGACCTCAGTATACAAGGGAGCAAATGGACCACCTTCAATTGCCAATGGTCCAATTGCAACCCAGAGTGGGCACTCCTCCCCCACAAGGGACCCCCCGGACTCCCGCCCCCAACCTCATGTAATGCATGATAGGAAAATGGGTAAATGAAGCGCACCTGTGAGCTGGTTCTGGCAGTCCTGCCTGGCATGGGACAGGTGTGAGGCTGAAGCCCGCGCGCGCGCACTCCGGCCGGAAGTGCGTCACGCGCAAGCCCCGCCCCCGATACTCGATCATATACCGATGTCTAGGGCACATAGTGGTGCATCAGTACGAGCTCTTAAACGGCAGCGTGCGCGCACCCAACTGCCACACAGGCCCGCCCTGCCAGAATGTAGATCACAGACACGCTCCCCGACGCGCGCATGCGCGTCATCACCGGCACTGATCACCTGCCTGTATGGCAGACCACATAAGTGCGCATGCGTATAGACCCCGTGCAGGGGAAAGCAAGGTAACTTGACGCAGGCTGGAAGATCAACAGGGGAGGACCATGGGAGGAGGAGATTGCTTAGTACACAATATAATGAACGTGCCCATCCAGACAAACAGCTGCAATGGCACATACAGAATACAATGTACAGCACAAATAGATAAATGCAATCAGCTGGGTCCAAGCAACCCCAAGAGCACATCACGGTTTAACACACATGACCAAAATAAAAGTCATTATATACAAAAGGCGTAATATCTATACACATAGCTCTATTCCTATAATCATAAAGCGTACCTAATACGCTAATGGGTACGCTAACATATTTACAAAAATCTGATATCAGCAAAAACGATCATAGGAAACCCTTGTTAATGAGAGATCACACAATATTAGAGGGTCACATGGGGCCACAATATACATATATATATATCCAAAAGCTTATCTAAACAGTCATAGAGATATAATAATGCCACGCCAGAGTCTTGTGGCATGCATGACAAAATAACTACATATTAAAACATATTTAGCTTGCTCAGCAGAGACAAATACAACTCCACAACTCTTCAGGTCGGATCTCCGGGGCCCCAGAACAGGGACAATTAGGCATATTTTGCTTGAAGCGGCCACAGCATATAGCATATCAGACAGTTTGGCTATATATGGGTCTTAATTGGCTCACTCAATAAAGGCAATTATTGCTCCAAAGTTCTTCAGATCACACATCCAGATTCCAGACCCGGAACAGGTAGGTATATTTAACTTGAGATGATTTGTGTATACATATACATATCCAAGGCCTTGTTCCAACAGCAGAGCACCAGAGTCTCATGGCATCCAAAACAAGGCAACTGCATATTGAGACATGTTTAGCTTGCTCAGCAACAACAGATACAGCTCCATCAGCTTTCAAATGGAGCATCCAGGGCTCCAAGCCGGACATTCATTTGGAGATGCCACAACCAATGGCTTATCAATATGGACTTTATTTGATTCATTCAGCAGAGACGAATAATGCTCCAAGACTCTTTAAGTCACACATTCGGATACCCAGCCGGAATCAGGTAAGTGTGTTTTGCTTAAGGTGACTTGGCCAGTAGCCGTAAGGGTGCAGGGTTGACAGGATTCCAACGGGGTGACAGCTATCTTTGTTGGCCCAGAATTGGGGGTCATGACCATAGTACTGTACTGACGAACATCAAAACGGTAACATCAACCTCAAGATACGTCAGGACCACGCAGAGACCTCAGGATATATCCGCTTCTCATAGCCCACTTGAAGGGATGTATCTATGTGAGAAACAACCAAAATGCATAAGTGACACCAAACAAAACACACACCTATGTGAACACGTGACGACAATCTATATACAATATGTGAATATTGTGCCCATCCAGGTGCCTGTCTTGCACCTTGCTGGGACCATACCATTGTAGTATTTGTATTTTTATTATAGATGCACTAATAGTTTATTGGATCTTATCAATTGGATATTTGCTTGCACTTTGCACATTCTTTGCACATTTGCACACACATGTTTGTTAGGTTAGAGAGACCAAATATATTGGATCTAGTTTATGTAGGTGTTTTGGAATGAATTTTTTCATCATGTATTCAGGACCTTTGGCGCCCTCTGTGGTGTGTTTTATGTATGTAATGTAATTGTCTATTTGTGGTTTTAACTTGTAGCTCATGCTTTGTAATAAACTGTAATTGCTTAATCATTTGGATAGTGAGGTGGTGCCATTTTTCTACAACACTGTTTGGGAGGTGTGGTCCTCCTCCTGTGTGTTTGTTTTTCTATATATGCATTGTGTTTAGATCTGTGTGCACACCTCCACCTAATATTATTGTTTATTTCTGCTTCACTTTGGGCAGGTAGTCTGGTGCGGCCCACTTTTTTCTTTTTGTTTGTTTACTTCTTGGGACTGAAAGGGTTAATAAACACGGTGCAAACTCTGTATATAAATACTACTATCCAAATCCCACCCTCATTTGCCAGTACCCCCTCAGCCCCGCTTCTGCTATACAGAAAGGAGCCAGTTTAAATAAACAGTTTACTGTTGCAATTTCCCTAGGCCCTAGGCAATTGCACCTGCCCTGGTCCCAAGAAGATCATCCCTAAAATATGATTTCTGAGCAACGCCAGCAACAACCTTAACGCACTAGATTTTTGCTCCCATTTCCTCCCACAGAACTGAAAAAAACATCTCTCCCCTCCGACGTGGAGGTTAATTCATTACTAACGCCAGGTATCGGCAGATGAGTGTCTGTTTAGCGGTGCTTAGAGTGGCCGCTAGTAGACGCTCATGTACGGGTATGGGGTGCTGTAACAGAGCACCTCAGTCGCTGTAGTAACCTGGCCAGCATTGATGAATGTGATGTATGATGGGTGCTGTAACACCAGTACAGCGTGTTGGTGCTCTAAATCTGGTCGCTATGGCATATAGCGCCAGACGTTGTGTGATTTAAGTTTTTGAACGCATATCCATCAGTAACAAAGCGAAAACACATGGAATTACATTGTTGTAACACTGTGACATTAACAGTTTGGTGCCAGACCTGTAATGACAATTCTGCATAAAAAAACTATAATCAAAAAAGTTTTCAAAAATGACTTTTTCTAGGCCAGGAGAAGTGACACAATTATTTGAGAGAGAAAAAAAAAACTCTGTTTAAATAGAATGATCATTGAAATGTATGGGAGAGTGGCAGGTAGCGACAGGTAATACCTGGCGCTCTGGAAGCTAGAGCTCTGACGCTATACGCTGAGCCGCTCACCAGATTCGCTTTCAGAAATGTGGTTTTGCGTACAGCACCCGGCGTTCTCCAGACACTTCCTGCCACTACGAGGCACTACCTGGCACTTTCCCTTGATGAATAACCCCCTAAGAAGCCTCTTTCTTAAGTTTGAAACCCTATACTCACTGTACCCCCTAAAGTGTGGAAGGAGGAGTAGAGTATCTTTATAACTCGCATAAATTTCCCATCATTAATAGAAAACTTATTTTTCTTAATAGAAAACTTTCTTTTGCCACACCCTGATTGAGTCAATTTAGGGCACCGCGAATAAGGATCTCCAGAAGCGATTGTTAACTCTGGAGATTAAAGGGTTAATTCAATTTTAATGACATTTTTAACAGTTTCCATTATTGTGTGGCAAAATGATGGCTTCAATGTGCTGAGCTTATCTGTTATTTTTTTTAATTTTCTATTTGTTTGCAACTCTGTGTTATGAAAGAAAATGTTTTTACTTAGCATCAATGTGTTTACCTTAGTTATGTACATCAAAGTGGTGATTTCGAGTACATATCATAGACTTCTTCACTCTAGCTTGCTAATCATCTGATTGACTAAGGCATGGGTGATTAGTTTAACCCGTTCGGCTGAAATTCAGCTTCTTCAGTTTGGATTACATCCTTGTGTTCCAGTAGCAAGGGTTAGTGGCAGGGTTCTCAGTTGGATGGGTCAACAGCCAAAGCAGCCAAAGCTGCTAAAGAATTCACCTGTTACATTGGAACTATTGTGAAACTTGTAGTCCATGTTTTTTTACTCAGGCCATAAAAACCTCTCCCACTGTAGCAAAACAGAGTCCCAGGAATATGAGAATCATGGAAACAGCATGTTGATAAGTAAATCACAGGTCTGGGGGCACAATCCTAACACAAATGTTTATTTTACATCAGTGGCGTTGCTAGGGCTGGTGTCACCCGGGGCGGTAGGAAATGGTGTCACCCCCCCCCCCCCCCCCCCCCAAAGAAAAAAAATTTTTGTATGTTGAAAGAACTCAATGGCAGAGAAAAGGAGCACACCGATTACAGACAGCTGGAGGAGAAAAGGGGCGGGCCAGACAGGCAGCAACCAATAGGAGTCGGGGCAGGGCCAGACATCGCACCTGAACAAAAGCGGGGCGCGCGCCTATTATAATCAATGTATGATAGCAGAGGCGCTTATGCGTTGTGCAGTACCTCACTAGCACACATACATCGGCCTGCACGCTCCCTTTATGTCCATTAAAAACACCCATCTCCCGCCAGGTAACGCGCCCACCATGCAACACCACCACACACGCCACTGAGCAGTTACAGCTATAAATCCCCGAATAAACAGGAACAGCGTGCGCTCACCCCAGCAACACCACACACGCCCTCACCTGTTTCTGGCGACGAATACCGCGCGCGCTCTCAGCAACAGCGAACAAAAGCTCCCACCTCGTCCACATGACCTGCTGTGCGCGCACACCATTGGTCCACAGATTCTGGACAGGCACCAGCAGCCGCTCCGCCTCCTGCCAAATGGCGCTCGAGCGCTGTGGGAGAGATGCGTAGGTGTCGCCGTGAGGGCATAGCATCCCCACAACTGACTGCTCTGTGCCACAGGCTGGCAATAATTGAGGTGACATAATGCTATAGTGCGGTGTCACCCTCTAGGTCTGGTGTCACCCGGGGCGGTCCGCCCCCCCCCGCCCCCGGGTCGCTACGCCACTGTTTTACATTCCAAAAGAGGAAAACAATAAGGCAAAACACCAAAAAACAGACAAAAAGGGAGTCTTCTTTTAAAGTGGACCAAAACCCAGAATTTCGACTATCCGGGGTTTTGGTCCTTTCCCCCGGGGCACCCTGATCGGGGGTGCCCCGCTGTGTGACCCCCCCCCCCCCCCCCCCCCAGAGCAGCCAACTCAGCTCTGATGGCCGCATCCTCCGCCTCCCTCTAGCTGTGCGCTTGTGAGTCAATGGCCGGCACGGGCAGGCTCCCTGTTAGAGGGAGGCAGAGGATGTGGCCGTCAGAGCGGCTGCTCTAAGACATGCCGTGAAATCGGGTTGAGGTGAGTTTGCTGTGGCGTCCTGAAGGGGGGGGGGTTCACACAGTGGGGAGCCCCCAGGGAGTGGAACAAAACCCAGGATAGTCAAAACAATTGATTATCCTGGGTTTTGGTCCCCTTTAAGTCATTTTTGACTGTCTGCCTGCTTTAAATGTGTCAGAACTTTGCTGTAATGACTAAAAGGAATACATTTTTTTCACTCAACAGCAACACTAGTAAACAATAAACAATACATTAACAAACAATAAACTAAAATAATGTTAATGGCATATGACCAAAAAGAGCTATAAATTAAAATTCCCTCAACAATAGGACAATTGATTTATGAAAAATTATTTGTCTTACTAAGTAAGTACATATTGTAATTCATCTAGAGAGAGACCAACTCAACAGACTTGTATACCGGTCAAAATATTTCACATTTAAATGAATTAAAGCAAATAATTTAACATTGAATTTCAAATGCCCCCTAATTAAATCGGAAAGACTATGACTGTATAATGTCTTTATATTTATGCAGCATTTTAATGAAATGTTAAATCTGCTTGTTCAAAGAATTGTATTCGATTTATAAAATATACAGGTCTTCCAGGTTAAGCGTATCTTATAGGATGGACGGATGTGAATAATCTCCATCACAATTCCATGTAGATTTCTCATTTAAATAATATGCCTTGGAGTTAAATGTGCATTTAAAGGGTAAGTCCACTGTCAAAAATTCATTTCAAAGTGGACTTACTATTTAAATGTTATTAATTAAAGAAAGAAAGTAGATAGCAATAGCAAGGGGTCTGTCATATTGTAGGATACATGTCCTAAGCAGCAGCAGCAGCATCTCTACTCTGCATTGTCACAGCCGGGTGTGCAGAATAGAGGGATCGGAGATGTGGTTGTTCCTTTGTGCCCTCTGCTGTATCCTGAGCAGAACTGCAGCGGAGCCAGAAAGTAAAGTCCCTGAGTATCCCGATCCCTGGCTTTACTCAATAAGCGCACTGTGGTGCATCCCAAATCAGGATAGACAGTGGACCAAAAATCTTGACCTGATCAGGTATGCAGTAGTTACTGCTTGCTTGATTAGTAACGGGAGGGTAATCTAACGGCCTTATTTATCAAGGGCTAGCGCCAGGTAGTGTCTGACGAGCGCCAGGTACCGCCAGCTAACGGCGGCTACCGAATCAAGTACGCCCGGCGGCGGTCACAATGACGCATTTATCACGCTAAATGAGGCTAGCGCCGGCGAGAGCGTCAGCTAGCACGCGATTCATCATGTAGCCGACTGCAACGAACAGCGCCGCTGCTAATCCCATCACAGCGACAGGTATGACCTGGCGCTCCCTGGCGTGGTCCAATGCATTTCAATGGAGCAATCTTTAAATAATCATAATTAATTGCTATTAATGTTTTTTTTTTTTTTTTTTTTAATGTCAAAAATTCTGTGACCACTTCTGCAATGTTAGGATTTTTTTTTTAAGTAAAAAAAAAAAAAAAATTGTGCAGAATTGATATTACAGGTCTGATATTCATGTATTCATATTACAAAATGTTTAGAAAAACTTGTATAATTTTTACATATAAAAAAAAAGGTTGTTTGGGGGTTAAAAACGACTTTACACACATCGCCGCCAGCGCTCTGGGGTTTAAACAAGGAATTCATAGCGCGAGAAATTTTTGAGCGTGATTTGTTAATGAATCTGCAGCAAGCCGTTCGCTCTGGCCATTCGCTGTCAGGCGCACCCATACAACGCGGAACCTGTGAAACAGCGACCCCTAACCCCGTATTCAACATTACCGCACACCGACTGAGTCGCTGTCAACAAGCAAACCCCGGCCAAGCACAGCGAATACTAGCTGGCGCTGTGAAAATCACGCTACTGGCGCTCATCTGTCGCTACCTGGCGCTATTAATGAATCGGCCTCCCCGACTAGCGCCACGTATTGCCATTTGAGCGTCTATGTAGCCGCACTTAGAGCGCCTGCTGCAAGTGGGTGTCCGGGCGTAGTGTCTGGACAATTGCCACTGTAGTATCCTGTCCGGCATTGATAAATGTAATGTCTGGTGGACGCTGTAGAAGCGCTCTCCCTGATTCACTGCAGAGCCAATCGAGAACGCTAGGTGGTGTCCCGAGGTCAAAGCGCCCAAAGCTATACTACATCTAACAATAGAACAATGCTCCAAAGAACCATAGGTAGCGCCAGTTAAGTGCATCTGCCACTCGGCGCTGAAGCCCCATATTTAAGAAAAAAACACACAAAACCAGTGTTGGCGCTCTAAAACTGGGCGCTCTAGTGTCGAGCACCAGACGCTATGTGTAAAAAATCTGTTTCTCAGCACATATACAGCAGCACCAGAGCGAAAACAGATGGAATGACATTGTTTTAACACTGTGACAATGACACTGCAATGGCCGACCTGCACATACAATTCTGCATAAAAAAATTTAAAAAAAATAAACACAATAAAAGTGTTTGTTTGCTGGGCAGGAAAGGCCACACAATCATTTGAAAAATTTAGAACTTTTTATACACAACCAAATAAAACAACATTGAAATATATGGGAGAGCGCTACTGAGCAGCAGGTACTACATGGCGGCAACGCTTTACACTGAGCCACCGCTAGTGATACACGTGACGCTACTTGACTCACTCGCTCACCAGATTGACTTTCATATATATATGGTTTTCTCATACTGCGCCCGGTGTTCACCTGAAGCTACGTGATGTTAGCGTTTCTTAAATAACCCCTATATTGATTGATATATGATATATCTGCTAATGCTGTGAATTAAAAAGAATATATATATATTTATTTATTTAAAATATGTTTAAAAATATTTATTTTTAATATATGTTCCGAAATGCAGAAGTAATAAATGTATTCATAAACTTTTTGGCCCCCTCTGTCACAGCTAGTATCTTACGTCGCTGCAGCTCCCACATTATCCAAGTCCGGTGTCGGGAGGTGGTGGTGTTATCTGTCACGTCACCCCAACTGGCGCAATAGCTGATGCTAGTGAGGGGGCAATGTGGGAAGCATCACTCCTGGAAGCTGAGCTTCTAGGGAGAGACACCATCAATGTTTGCCAGGCAACCTCACTGCAGGAGCCCAACACCGGACCCGGAAATAATTGCAGGAGCGGCTGCAAGTTAAAGGGGCTCTAAACCCAATGGCAATAAGTGGGCCAACAGCTAATTTGTTCCTTGCTGCTATCAACTTGAGCAAGCACAGCAAGCGACAATGGTCCCACAGTTGTCTCTGACCAAAGCATGCACAAGACTCATAAAGCTGACACAAGCTGAAGCAAAGCATCTTCGCCTAGAATATATAGGGCATTTACATATAATCAAAGATTTTCAGGTGCTTAGAAATTACTCATTTTATACTGTCCCCAAAAGCCATATAGGGTGTGCCTGAAGAAGGACTTTAAGTCACTCGCAGTGACACCCACACTCCTATGCTCAGATACTTAATATCAGGCATGCGAGGATGCAGGACATATTTAGGGGAACATAGAGGTAAACCGGGACCTGGTGTCTAAACTGGGAAATAGACTTTAAATGTCACAAAATGGGAGTACAGGTGCAGACCATGAGCAGGGACACAGTCCAGGAATGGACAATCAGAGTCACAGACTGGGACAAAAAGTGAGGCCAGAGAGGCAAACAGCCAACTGGGACATGGGAGGCTAGTGCCCTATGGCAGGCTGCAACCACCCCTCATCTTCAACTAAGCTCCAGATGGTGGGAGTGCTCAAGTCTTTTGGTGGTCACAGACAGGGGAGGGTATACTAGCAACACTAGGATAGGCTGACACAAACAACCACAAGAAGTAGAAAATGGAAAGAGCATGGCACCAAATCCCAACAATGAGGAGTGAGACAAGCAGTATAGTCAGGCTGTTTGCGTCACAGACAGCATTTCCCCTGGAGGCTGGATATGTAATAACAGAGAACATATACACAAGACAAGACGATCAATGAGCCAGCGGGAGGCAGGGTTAGAAGCGAGCTTAAATTAGAAGACAGGGCGAGGATTAGTGACATTTGTGAATGGGAGGAGAGCACCACACAGACAACATAGGTACAGAGTTTAGGAACCAGACAGATGAGGCACATACACACCAACAAATGGTGAACAGAGGTGTAGAAGAGATTAGACAAAGACTGGAGGTGAAACACTGGCGATCCTTATTAGTAATTATTAGTTACGTAGGAACCCATCAAAATATATTGTAGAAAACTATTCCTGGTGACTTCTTGTAATACAGGTCCTTCTCAAAAAATTAGCATATAGTGCTAAAGTTCATTATTTTCCATAATTAAATGATAAAAATTAAACTTTCATATATTTGAGATTCATTGCACACCAACTGAAATTTTTCAGGTATTTTTTTGTTTTAATACTGATGATTTTGCCATACAGCTCATGAAAACCCCAAAATCCTATCTCAAAAAATTAGCATATTTCATCCGACCAATAAAAGAAAAGTGTTTTTAATAAAAAAAAAGTCAACCTTCAAATAATTATGTTCAGTTATGCACTCAATACTTGGTCGGGAATTCTTTTGCAGAAATGACTGCTTCAATGCGGCGTGGCATGGAGGCAATCAGCCTGTGGCACTGCTGAGGTGTTATGGAGGCCCATGATGCTTCGATAGCGGCCTTAAGCTCATCCAGAGTGTTGGGACTTGCGTCTCTCAACTTTCTCTTCACAATATTTCACAGATTCTCTATGGGGTTCAGGTCAGGAGAGTTGGCAGGCCAACTGAGCACAGTAATACCATGGTCAGTAAAACATTTACCAGTGGTTTTGGCACTGTGAGCAGGTGCCAGGTCGTGCTGAAAAATGCAAACTTCATCTCCATAAAGCTTTTCAGCCGATGGAAGCATGAAGTGCTCCAAAATCTCCTGATAGCTAGCTGCATTGACCCTGCCCTTTATAAAACACAGTCGACCAACACCAGCAGCTGACATGGCACCCCAGACCATCACTGACTGTGGGTACTTGACACTGGACTTCAGGCATTTTGGCTTTTCCTTCTCCCCAGTCTTCCTCCAGACTCTGGCACCTTGATTTCCGAATGACATGCAAAATTTGCTTTCATGAGAAAAAAGTACTTGGGACCACTGAGCAACAGTCCAGTGCTGCTTCTCTGTAGCCCAGGTCAGGCGCTTCTGCCGCTGTTTCTGGTTCAAAAGTGGCTTGACCTGGGGAATGCGGCACCTGTAGCCCATTTCCTGCACACGCCTGTGCACGGTGGCTCTGGATGTTTCTACTCCAGACTCAGTCCACTGCTTCCACAGGTCCCCCAAGGTCTGGAATCGGCCCTTCTCCACAATCTTCCTCAGGGTCCGGTCACCTCTTCTCGTTGTGCAGCCACATTTTTTCCTTCCCACAGACTTCCCATTGAGGTGCCTTGATACAGCACTCTGGGAACAGCCTATTTGTTCAGAAATTTCTTTCTGGGTCTTACCCTCTTGCTTGAGGGTGTCAATGATGGCCTTCTGGACAGCAGTCAGGTCGGCAGTCTTACCCATGATGGCGGTTTTGAGTAATGAACCAGGCTGGGCTTTTTTAAAAGCCTCAGGAATCTTTTGCAGGTGTTTAGAGTTAATTAGTTGATTCAGATGATTAGGTTAATAGCTCGTTTAGAGAACCTTTTCATGATATGCTAATTTTTTGAGATAGGATTTTGGAGTTTTCATGAGCTGTATGGCAAAATCATCGGTATTAAAACAAAAAAATACCTGAAAAATTTCAGTTGGTGTGCAATGAATCTCAAATATATGAAAGTTTAATTTGTATCATTTCATTATGGAAAATAATGAACTTTAGCACTATATGCTAATTTTTTGAGAAGGACCTGTATTTAATATAACCCAAATATCTCTGACTGTACAACTACATTTTTATTTTTTATTTATTGGACTTTTCAGTAACACCTATAGGAACAAGTTAGCAACCAGTGAGTCATTGTCAACAGAATGGCACCCTGTTACTTGCACAAGAATGATTGCTAGTAATAGCAGGTCCATTTGCCGCATTTTCTTGCGGGAAGCAGAGAGTAGAGGTTTGTGATAAATAAGGATTAGTGACAGAAATGGGAACAGAGCTACCTGTATGTTCTGCACCTCCCAATCCCAGCTTTTTTATAAATCGTATTTCAGATTGTTTGTAGACAGGGCAAGTTGCAGAGCAGTTGATTTCTGGAAAACACTCACCACATTACTCACATAGTTTCATATTAACTTTGAGTTGGACACATTCTTCGAAGACACCAGTGTAAAAAAGGGGAAGGAAGGATGCTGTTGGACATGGCTATGCTTGTAAATAAATTCTCCCTGTGCTAGAGAAAGGGCTGGCAAGGTACTCACTCAGTTCTAGGGGAGAGGGAAGCAAACAGGGTGCCCCACATGCCTTCAGGTCTACTTGAAACCAAGTACCAGCTGCAGTCCAATACCCACCTCGGCTAGAGGTTGGTTCTCACCTGGTCCACCCTTCAGGAGTCCACTGTGGTATGCTTTTCTTACCTCAAAGGGCAGCAGAGAGCGCATCAATATCGGCCTTTCTCTCTGCCTTTTACAGGGTGAGTACACCTCCAAGGTCCTCCATGTGAGCAGTCTGGGGTACGACTCTCCAGCTCCCCACGACACCATCTATCAGTGACCACTCACAGCTCTGACCTCCAGCTTTACAAACCACCCGAGTTTACTTAAAGACTCGGGAACCAGTTAGCAGTCTGTTCCTAGACTCCCTTATCCTGCAGTAAGGGTAACATCTAGAATCTAAAGGCCCCTGATGCCTAACAGTAACTCAAAATAGAGTACAGTAAAACTCCATTATACATAATACGTTACACTGTTATACTAGTAGCAGCAAATAATTTTTCCTGAGAAAGCTGAAGAAGAATTATATCGCAGTCATGTGCCTGGCATCAGACAAATTGCCATCTTCCACAATTCACCCACTGAATTTCGAATTCATTTATTGAACGTTTGACCTCGGAAGACGAGTTCTTGAAGCTCCCACAAATTGGAAAAGTTACAAATGTTTTTCTAAGCTCTCAGATCTCTGTTTGTCCAGAATCAGGCAGATGTTTAACAAATGGAAGAAATTTAGCGTTGCTGTTACTTTGTCAGTAGTGGGTGGCTTACAGATGAAACAGATGACAAAGTATCATAGAATGACATCTAAGGATCCGCTTGCATCTCTGGCACATCAAACCATCTGTCTTCATGAGTCTATCCTAAGCACTATAACAGTAGTGTTCACAGGGGAAAAGCTACAAAAAATACTGCTTACTTTCCGTTAAATATTCCACTGTACTGCTAAAAAATGGTCTGTTGACAGATATGGCAGTAAGTTGAACTTACAAGTTAGGATTCATTCATTGCTTCTATCACCTGACTTACTGACATCATTATATTTTCATTATCAGGTGGTGGATTTAACCTAGTAAGAGCCACAATATTCTCTGGTATCAAACCTAGGCTTCTATCATTTTTCTTGTGGCCTTTGTCCAGCGAGTTGTCAGCCTGGGATTTTAATGGACCATGGCCACCCTGCAACATCCAGCATCCTGTGCTTCCCAGCCACTTAATGTGTGCATCCCAATACTGATGCTTTAGCATTGCAGGGGTAGATCATGTGTTGGAATGGAGTTCATCAATTAGGAGTGGAGGCCAGACATGATGCTAAGGCTATAGCACTGGGGGCAGAAAATGGGCCAGGGGTTGCCTTCATATTAGTAGAGCGTTGCATGTCATTAAAATGTATGGACTTTCATAAATCGATGGCAATGTAGGGATCACCACCACCAATTACATTTATATCCACCCCTAGTGGTGTTCTTTTAAAACATGGCTGCAAGTAGTGCCTTTAATTGGCTGCACAACTATCACTTAGCATGTTAAATGTATCCATATTTATTATATTTTAGGAGATGCCTCGGCTCATTTCCTGTCAAATCCAGCCCAGATTATTATGTCTATAAGCTTATATGTATTTATGGTTTTATGAACGTTTTGTCATGAGAATATTTGTATGTTGAATGGAACAACACTAGCTGGAAAAGTGTATTGCAGACTTTTCATGGTTTTATTTTGCAGACTTTAATTAATGATTTAATGAACTTATTAAGAGATAGTAACAGGGATGGAAAACAAGCTCAGAAATTATCAAATTAGTTTTAGAAGGAAAAACAAAACGTATGCTCAGCAGGTTATATGTTCACAAACAATTATAATATTATTATACTATATTATCGCATTTCCAGGTCCATACATCACATCATCCTAGACTTGCAGTCTTTCTTTGGCAGGGCAAAAATCCCATACAGTGGATACCTAGAAGGCCTATAAAGACTGACTTCTTGCAGCAGAAAGTGTTAGCTACCTCGGTTTAGGTTTAAAATGGAAGGTTAGGCACTTTTGCTATATCTTAATACTCACCTGCTCCTATGGTTTAATGACAACCGCTGAAAGACAGTCATTGATGGATCAGTCATGCGCACTTGTATATGCTCTCTACTGCTGTGCTGCCAACCACTGGTCTCCATTTGATTATTGTGCCCACTTGGTTGGAAATCCTCACCCTTCACTGTGGCCCTGGATTGGTCAGTGGCAAAATAAAGTTAAGGCCTAAACTACCTTGCCAGTTATAGCATTAGGTTCCTTGTGGGCTGTGGATGTAATTGTTTTGATAGTCCATTTAGCTTACTTATATCTATGTAAGACTTTTGCATCCATTCTGGTTTTGATACGGTGGGATTTGGCAGTTGGTGGAAGACCCCCTTATTTCTGACCATTGACTTGGTTCCTGGATTTGTTTTTTCCCCTTGGTTTGGTTTGGGGTAGGATCCTGGTTAAAGATTTTGGCTTTATTGATTCCCCATTATTATTCCTATGATAATCCCTGTCTAGATTTAGTGGGTGCTCTGTCACTTGTCAGTCCTTGTGGTCTCAGAAACCATATAGCTTGGGCACTCAAGTCCTGAAAGGAGCGTCACCATTACCCTCCTGAGGCTGGGCCAGGGCACATATACTGGTAAAGCAATATCCACATGTACCATGTTAGTCGGCAGTGTGAAGGGCTGCAGGTTCTTCGGAGACCCTAAGGTGTCCTTTGGTGCATGTGCTGGATGTGGATTGTTCCTGAGCAACATTTCCCTCTCACAGGAGTACATGTAACCTAAAAATGTTCCACTTACTTTATAAAAAGCTTGTCCAGGGTTAAACTGCACTGTTTTAGCCATATTTTGAATAATCATAGCAGTTGTTCCAACAACACGGGCTTTCCTCTTTAGTGCTTGCAGCTGACATGGTACAGTCCAATGCACTCATGCTGGGCCTTTAAGCTCCCTCCACAGTCTTAGTGAGGGCTGTCAGGCTTAGTCCCCTTTAAGAGTTTCCTCAAGGTCTGGCAGTCCTTCTCCTGACCCCACTACTGGTCTTGTTCTCTGAATAATAGCTTCTCCAACTTCACTTCCAACCCAAAATGTTTCTAGATAGTAAACCTTATAGAGATTCTGGCAACTGGATTCTGGTTAATGTATTTTGTAAATGAAATGACAGTGTAACATTTTTTTTTGGGATGCCATCATAAAATATAAAATGTATAAACATTTTGAAAATTTTGCATTTTTACAACTATAAAAAACAAAATACATAGCAATGGCAGGCCACAGAACATTATTCTTCATCTGTGGTCCCCAATGGGTTGCGCAGCTCCTGCATCTCACCCACCAACTGAAGGACCCTGACACTCAGTTGTGCCACTCTGGCACGTGTGGTCCCTGTTAAAAAACGTAAATTAAAATATTGGTATAACCTTGTTGGGGTCATACTGCAGTGCCCCCCCCCCCCCCCCCCGTATGGTCCAAACACCTAAATCTGGACTTCAAAAGCCAGAGGGCCCTCGCCACCATGGCCCGGGTTTTGCATAGTGCCCGATTAGAGAACCCCTGGCCCGCATTCTGCAGGCAAAGAACGGGCATCAGGAGCAAGGGCGAGTTCCTGCAACCAAATATAAAATAATTACACAAAGCAAAGGTAACCAACTAAAACAATAACTCCTGCAACAAATTAAGATTAAAGTTCAACAATCCAAATATAATTCACAAAGGACATAAGTCTAAAAAAATATAGCAATTATATGGATGTGTGGGAAAATAAATGTTTACATGCTAAGGACTAATTTATGTCTATAAGGCATACATGAAAAGTATTGATTCATTTATGGCCTCGGCCATGCTGATACATGCAATGCCTTGGTGCTAAAGGCGCGCAGACTCCTCCACATAGCCGCAAAACATGTTCAACAATAGCAATCCGAGCCCTCAAAGGTCCCGTAAGTGGATCGGAAAAGAACGGATTTATAGGGTGGTGATCCGTCAGAAATCAGCTCTCTGAATCAGACAGGAACCCATCCCAACAACGGAAGTTTTCTGAACGAATGAAAAATTTCAGATTTGTTGAGAAAAAGCTCCCGAAATGACGTTAAACTTCCGATTTCCTTTGGATTATCGAAAGAACATATACGTCTATGTTCGAACGTTCGTGCGAGTCGAAAATGCCCCAAAAAAAAGGAAAAAATGACAAACACCCAACAAAACTTTCGTTTTCAAATACGAAAATAATGACATTTGGGATTTTGAATTGACCCTTATGTGTGTGTGTGTTTCTATTGTTATTTGTTAGGTCACTTCGTGGCACTTGTATTTGTCATATGGAGATGTTTCACTTTAATGTGGTTATAATGGACTAAGTAATACTCACAATTCCCCTCCCTTTTTTGCACAATGTACATATATATATATATTTGTTCAGTTATTTTTGATACAGCAGATAGTAGGTTTAGGTTTACAGATATCATGTATTTTTCGATTGTTGGGGTTTATATGCTTTGAAGGGTTTTTGTGCCGGCACAAAAAAAGAATTTAATTAATTGTTTATTGATTTGTTTGATTCTACTGGGTTGTTTCACAAGACAATAATATTACTTTGGGAGAACTGAAATCTTCACTAGAGTAGCAGTTATATACTAAACGGGTTACCATTGAGGACTGAGTATTTGTATTTATTTAGTACCAGGCGATTGGAGGCCATTTTTAATGTGTCTTAATTGTTGTTTTAATTGTCTGTTTTTGGCTTAATAAATTTTCATACATTGTCTATTGGTTGTGCTCCTTGTTTGTGACCCCTGGGAATAGTTACACCCTGGGCTTCACTTTATCCTGAATGCTTGAACTAGCTTAGTACAGCTACCATTGTCACCAAGTACCTACTAGGGAGGTATAACCTGTCAGGCTAGCTGTCCACCAATGGCACTGCTTAAACTAGGCTAGACTAAATTCTAAAGCTAAATATATATTGATATCCATACTACAGGCCTCTGTGAATTACTAAGAGGCCGATTCATTAATAGCGCCAGGTAGCGACAGATGAGCGCCAGTAGCGTTATTTTCACAGCGCACGCTAGTATTCGCTGTGCTTGGCCGTTGTTCGGCTGTTGACAGCGACTCAGTCGGTGTGCGGTAATGTTGAATACGGGGTTAGGAGTCGCTGTTTGACAGGTTCCGCGCTGTATGGGAGCGCATGACAGCGAATGGCCATAGCGAACGGCTCCCAGCATATTCATTAACAAATCACGCTCAAAAAATTCTCGCGCTGTGAAATGCATGTTTAAACCCCAGAGCGCTGGTGGCGATGGGTTAAAAGTAGTTTTTTAACCCCCAAACAACCATATTTTTTGAAAAAAAAAAAACATGTTTTTCAAAACATTTTGTAATATGAATACATTAATATCAGACCTGTAATATCAATTCTGCACAATTTTTTTTTTTTTTTTTAACCTTAAAAAAATATCTAACATTGCAGAAGTGGTCACAGAATTTTTGACATTAAAAAAAAAAAAAACATTAATAGCAATTAATTATGAATATTTAAAGATTGTTCCATTGAAATGCATTGGAGAGCGCCAGGTAGCGAGAGGTCATACCTGTCGCTGTTCAAGGTCGCTCGCTGGCGCTGTGGGGTGAGGCTGGAATAATGATGAATGATTCGCTATCTGGCGCTCTGTCAGTCGCTAAGCAGGATCGGCTTGATAAATGTGTGATTGCGGAGGGGAGCCGGCGTACTCGTGGCGGTGACCGTCATTACCGTTCGCTCGCCATTCGCTACCTGGTGCTATCCCTTGTTAAATAAGGGCCTAAGATCGAAATGTGCCTGTTGGCTGCATTCTAGTTTAACCTCAAAAGAAAAAAGAAAAGCCATATCCCTTGCAAGTTATCATATCCATGATAAATCCCATAGGATATAAACAAAAATGTTTTCATAGTGAACATCAAGGTAAAATCTCCCTTTATTAGATAGGCTGAATGTTTATTGTCTCCTATAAATATTGCCATATGCCTCACAAGCAATCACAAATTAATAATGTGGAATGAAAATCAGATCGATGCTTCCATTTGCGCTATTTTTTTCTATTTTTTCCATAAAAGTTGGGCTTGTCTGTGGGTTGATGGTTTTCAATTTCAGACATATACACATTAACCTTAGTCTAGAATTACACTAAGAACACTGTTTCCGCTCTGGCCATCTGCACCTATGGAAAATACGCAAGTGTAAATGTTTCTCCAACACATCACCAGTCTGCTTCTGATTGCTTCTAGCAATAAACCTTTCTAGCACTTGAGATGATGAAAGTAAGACTGCTATACTTGGTTCTAATCACATAAAAAGAAGGAATCATGTTTTTGTCTAGGCTGGTGTAATCATATCAACATAATCAAGCTACTTTCTTTTACATCTGCAATGGAGCCTTGTTTGGATTCCTTGACACTGCAAAAAACACATACTGTGGGCAGTTAGTTTTAACCCATTCTATTGGCTTTATTGACTTTACCTAAGTTCTGTTTGGCTTTTACATTCCTGCTATATTAGGTGACTATTATTTAAGCCATAGAATACATTGAGTTAATATCTAATTATTTGCAGTGCTAACTACTGCCATGTCTATTATTTGTGTTAATTGTATATATAAGAATAGAGCTTTATACCAGACATGTCAAAACAGTGTTATTGGCACCTTCTGTTGCCCTTTTACCCCATATGGACCTCAGCCAACATGGAAATAGATAGGCTCCATCCGTTTGTAGCTCTTCAAAATTATCTTAACTTAATTTTGCAGTTTAACAGCAAAGAAGGCATAGAAAGGTACATAAATAGCGACTAGCTAACGAAGATTTGGAAAAACACTCCAGAATACCTTTATATAATACCTGGGAATTCTTTGGCTCCAACCTTGGCTATGTCTTTTTGACATTTCTAAACATTTCAGTAAATGCTAAAATGTTTTTAGTACAATGATCAGTCATACCTGACGGGGAGGCTGAATCATTACTAGCGTCAGGTATCGGCAGATGAGCGTCTGTACAGAGGCGATAAGAGCGGCCGCTAGTATACGCTGTGATCGGCTATCGGGCGCTGTAATAACCTGGCCGACATTGATGATTGAGATGTATGTTGGGCGCTGCAGCGAGCGCAAGGTAGCGACCGACTCTCAGCGACTCACACCAGCGTAGGCGCTCTGGATCTGGTCGCTATAGGATAGATCGCCAGACACTGTGTGATTAAAGTCTGTTTTGTGAACACATATCCACCAGTAACAAAGCGAAAACACATGGAATGACATTGTTGTAACATTGTGACTTTAATACTTTAATGCCAGACCTGTAATGACAATTCTGCATACAAATATAAAAAATCAAAGAAGTTTGCAAACATGACTTTTTCTAGGCCAGGAGAGGTCACACAATTATTTGAGAGAAAAAAAAAAATAAAAACAAAAAACCCTGTATAAACAGTAGAAACGGAAAATCCATTTGAAATGTGTGGGAGAGCGACAGGTAATACCTGGCGCTCTGGAAGCTAGAGCTCCGTTGCTATACACTGAGCTGCATGTAATGATGTATCGTACGCTACATGGCGCTGTTAGAGTCGCTCACCAGAATCGCCTTCATAAATGTGGTTTTGCGTACATTGCCAAGTGTTCACCAGACGCTGCCTGCTGCTACGAAGCACTACCTGCCACTATCCCTTCATGAATAAACCCCTAAGAGTCAAACAGACCCGAAACGCATCACAGCAATATGACTACACTATAATTCTTATAATGTTACGTTTTATTAGAAAGCGATGTAACACCAATTCTTTGTTTTGTTTCTTAGGCTGGTTTCAACACAATTGAGCTGCATTTGCGCTAGTGTTCTCCTATACGGAAATTGCTAATGCAATAGTGATTTTCAGATGACTTGCAGGTAGTAACACTTGCAATTGCCATTTAATGGAATACAATTACAGGCGATCGCATTATCACCACAAAATGCTGCATTGCCCCACCTAAAATCACATCACAGCTATGTGAAAGTGGCCATAGAGCATCGAGGCACAGAGTAGCTGTAGAACCACGTTTTTGCAGGGTCCTGGAGGTATATCTTTGAAAAAAGGGCAAAGTTTGAAAACCCTGTAACAGCTTCTTCCTTGGACTATAAGAAAATGGAGAAGAGGTGCATGGGGCAGATATCAGGTGAGCTGCTTGCTGCCTTGTGAAATATTTGATGAAGCCAGTGTGACTTGGGGTGTGCATTGTGGTGTGGTTGGCAATCTGCATCTTAGGCCCTTATTTAAGAAGGGATAGCGTCAGGTAGCGCCTGGTTAATGAGAGGTAGCGACTGATAGCAACTGGTCAATGCCGGACACGGCACGCAATTACACATTTATCAAGCAGACATCTGTTGAGCGACTGGAATAGCGCCATGTAGCGTTTGATTCATCATTTTCACAGCCTCAGCGAACAGCGCCAGCGTTCAGTCTTGCACAGCGCCAGGTATGACCTCTCGCTACCTGGCGCTCTGCCATACATTTCAATGGACGATCCTTTTCTTCTCTTTAAACTGTTTTTTTTTTTTTTTTTCCAAAAAATCACAAATAATTCCGTGACCTCTTCTGGCATTGAAAAAACAGTTTTTTCATAATTTTTTCATTTTTTTAAATATTTCCTCAGACATGACATTACAGGTCTGGCATTAAAGTGTTCATGTTACAATGTTGTTACAATGTAATTCCATATGTTTTCGCTTTGTTACTAGTTGATAGATGCTTGAAAACAGACTTTAAACACGCCGCCTCCTGCGCTCTGGGCTTCAAACAACTATTTTTCAGCGCCAGAGATTTGGGAGGCTGTTTTTTTAGCTGAATATGGTGTGAGTCGGTCGCTATGAGCAGTTGCTACCATGCGCTCCCATACAGCGCTGTACTGGTCAAATAGCGACTCCTCACAATGTATTCACCATTACTGAACAGCGACTGAGTCGCTATAAAGTAGCGACTCACGGCCGAACACAGCGACTACTAGCGGGCGCTCTGAAAATGCCTGCTACAGACGCTCATCTGTCGCTACCTGCCGCTAATGATGAATCAGCCTGCCCGTGAACTTTTTAGTGTTTTGACTTAAAACAATGGAAAAAAAAATTAACCTTTTTCCCCAAAACATGTACCTGTGATGGGTCATTATTACGGATCATGTACATAATTTCTCCTATGAGGTAAGGATATTTTTTTGTGCAGAAATAACAGCACCCTATGGTGAAGAATTTGCCAATTTTTCTGCATAGCCCATAGAGTGCTGTTGTTTCCAAGTAAAAACATGTGTCTAAACGCTAAAAAGCTGAGATGTAGGTTACAATTCACACTGCAATGCACACCGGAAGCCGCACTGGCTTAAACTGGACCAACAGCCTGGCACAGTTGGAAAAGAAAGGTTGCGGCAATTTGGAGCTTCTTCTCCTAGCATCTCAGCCATGCTGCTGCCTGGATTCACCTGACAATGCACAGTAACAGGAAGCCCAGCAGCACTTCCTGTTTACAGATGGTCTACAAATGCATAAACCGCCATTTTGTTTCTAAGATTTGCTACAGCAGGAGTTAGAAAAAGGTAAATGAATTTTTATGTGCAGCAATCTAAATTTCCCTGGGGAGGGATGAATATGAGCACTGTTTGTTGTGTTGGTCTGGTTTAAGTAATTTTTGATTGTTGGTCCACTTTAACTAAATAATTAGCATGATCCCCATTATTACCATTGGGTTTACAGTCCCTTTAAAGCCGCTGCGAGGCTACACACCCACACGAAGTGTAGGCTCATCTTGTATGTCTCTGAATTGTATAATACAATTAATTTAAAGTGGCTCGAAACCCACGCCCCAACAGCCTTGAAATCTATAGGATTCCAGGGCCGCTGAATTCCCTCCCCCTGTGACATCCAGAATCAGGTTGCCCCACTGTGTGCCCAGAAACTCATATTCTTTCCCATGCTGCGGCTGCATCCCCGCTATCCCTTTTGCAGGGCATGTGCCCGTGCCAGGCATTTGTGAATGGACAGCATGGGCACGCTCCCTATTTAAGGGTAGTGGGGGATGGGGACGCCTGCTCGGATCTGCTCGCCTTAGACGAGCTATTAGACAAAGGGGCAGGAGCGGATCCAAGCGTGGACAAGAGGGCTGCACATGCGCCATAGGACCAGGGAAGGGTGAGTGAGATCGGGAGACCTGGGGGGTTTCACACAGCATGGCATCCCTGAAAGACCAAAACCCAAGATAGTCACAATCCTGGGTTTTGCTCCACTTTAAAAGGGCTTTTGCTGAATCAGGGCCTTTAATTTACAAAAACATAATTTTTGTAACTCCTAAACCTGATTGAGTTTTGCAGTTCTAGACACTGGGCCTGAAGCATGGTGCTGGGGAGGTTAGGTAGACAAAACCCATGATTTTTAACATACTACCACCTCTATTATCATTTGGGTAGCATTTTTTATCAGTGCTTTGCTGCAGTTCCTAATCTGTGAAACAGTAATCATGCGGAACAAAATATTTATTAAAACAAATCAAAATGTAAATTTGTTCTGAATTTTCATATTTTTCAGATATTATTTCACTTTGGAGGAAAACAGTTCACACTTCTCCATCACTGTGACTCCTTGTGATGTGCCTATTGAGTGGAGTATCCTACAATATAAAGAATCAAATGCATTCCGTGGAAAAACAGCAGGTATGAATGTTTCTTAAAGCTCTATGAGGGTCTATGCAGCTAGTGATGTCACTGATATATAAGGCAACCCCGTTAGCCTGTAGTAGGTGTGATCACTTTTATTAGACCTAATAAACACAAAGTAGAATCCTCCAAAGAAGATTGCACCTAACACCTGCAAGAATGAGAGGCAGTGGATAAGGTTTTTTTTATTTTAAAAAGCCATCTTCTCATTAGGTTGGTGACCTGTGCCAGACACCCAGTATAGCCTCCGCTCTGGCACTACATTTAAAGAGGAAAGTCCACTTTCGATGGCATTTTTAAAGTGTTTTAGCATGACAAAATGATGTTCTCAGGGTTCTGAGCTTATCTGGTATATTTTTTTACAGTGTTAGTAAATTATTATTATTATTATATTAGGTTGGTAGGTGGGTGGGTTGGTTCAGACATGTAGATGCATAGGTAGGTGAGTTAACAGGAAGGTCAGTTGGTAGGTATTTAGTTGTGCGAGTGGACAGTCACATATGTGGGCAGTTGGATAAGTAGGTGGGTAGGTATGTAGGTGGGTGAGTCAGTACACAGGTAGATGGCTAGGCAGGTAGATAGGTAAGTCAGTAGGGTGGGTCAGGAGTCAGCAAGCAGAGCAACACAAAGCACCATTTCTATTATCATTGTATTGTAGTGGCTTACTGTACACAGCAAAGCAACAGCCTGGACTCACTTGAAGCAACTTTACTACCAGGGCTGGAGAATCCTGCACAGCAGCCATGATCCATCACACACACCTTCTCCCTCCTCCTGCGCTGGCAGCCATCACACTCTCTCTCCCTCATCCTCTCCTCTGGTTTGGCTGCACAGCACAGCCATCACACATGCTTTCTCCCCTTCTCCCTCGTCCTCTACGCCGGAGCCCTCACAGCCAAGATGGCTTGGATGCATAGCCATCACATTCTCTCTCCATTGTCCTTCCTGCTAGCTTCACACTCACTACCTCGCTTTACTGCAGCAATCATGTTCACACACCTCCTCCTGCCCCTTTAGATTTGCGCTGCCAGGCCACTGCACCTGAGAGTGGAAGTGCTAGCTTTCTCTTTCCACCAGGATGAACTCCGGGTGGGGGACCTTGAGTAGAGTATTATGTTCCTCCCCCATGGTGGCCTTGGTTACAGTAAACCGAGGCTTGCCCTGGGTAGGCAGACATGCAGTCCATACCACTACAGATCACTGTATTGCCTGTCTATCACCCACCAGACCAAAGACTGAAGACGCTGAACTATACCCAAAGGTTGCTGGAGGCCTCCTTGGAAGGACAAGTGGTAGAGGCCTAGTGGTGAGTGCCCCTTGTGCCCGGCTTATTATCCGGGCCTGGGGATAAGCATACATCTATCCTAACACACATACAACTTACACACATAAGGGACCATATGGACTCCTTTTGCAGTCAGCCTTCTATGTTTCAATACATCTCTAAAGAATTTGGAAAGAAAAGAGAGAGAAGATTAGAGTTTGAAGTCAGAGAGGGTATCCAAATTATTTTGGATTTTGCTGGAGCGGAAGCATATAAAAACAATTCTCCTAGTTAAAAATAAACATTTTTCTATATGTTCAGTAAAGTATTGTGTATTCCACTATATCCCTCTGCAAAATATATTTTTCATGCTGATAACTTTTGTGTGGGGTACAATCATTATCAGTTGGATTGTATTCTCATCCAATGCTATGCCTTCTTTGCCTTTTCATTCTTCCTGTTTCTGTAAGTGGAACTGTTAACAAAAAAGTGATGATCCTGTTGATTTGAATATTTTTCATATGTTCCACACGTATTGCCTTCAGCTTCCACCACTTACTAGCCCCCATCTTCCACCTTTGTTAGGAATGTAATCTCTGAAGTCCCTACCAGGCACACAGTTACTTCCTCCCACCTTATCCCCCTTGTGAACAATATACAATAAGCCATTCATATATCCCAAAATATCTGATTCTTCTCTTAAATTCCTGTGTCGTGGTGAAGCTGGGAAGGGCATCTCATGACCTAGCTTTATGAATCTTGAGCACGCTCTGCTGTGATCAAAATCAGCTGTGGGACCTGTGGGACCTATGTGACTTGAAATACTTACTGCTGCTAAGAGCTTCAATCCCAGGGCTGCTCGTGGAACTGGATTATTCTTCTATCCGTTCCTTTCATTTCTTTACCTCTATTACCCTGCTTTCTCTTTCTCTGTTCCCCATCGCTCTTATCTCTTTGGCTCTTGGCCCATCCCCTTTCCTTCCTACTACCTTTTTGTCTATCACTTCTTTCTTTTCCTCCCTCAAGTTCTGGCAGGGGGCTCCTAAATAGTGCATGAACAAACCGATGATATAGACTTGGTCACTGAAAATTATTTTATTGACCCCCAATATGTCTTAAAAATATATGAATAAATTTGCAGAATTTTCCTGCTGTGGGCATTATCTTAGGGTGTTATTCTGATGTGCTTTTCTGATCTACTTCTTGACACTGTACTTTAAAACAAAGAGTTACAAAAATGGAATTTAACAACAATCTGTTTTTGTATGTTTTGTAGAAAAATATCGAACCTTCAATAACCAAAAAGCACAATCCTACTACAAGACTGTCTCTACACTCTACCACTGCAAAGGGAACTCAGTGGAAAACTATGTGGGTACATCTTCATATTCTTCTCTCTTTGTTCTAGAATTTCTCTCTACTGAAAGAGATACCCACATCTCAGTGTATCTCACAACTGATTTGGCTCATGGTAACCTCTTTCCAGAGCTTCCAGGGGACCCCCGTATTGATGTCAGCTCAGTGAGCCACAATTCCATTTCACTGGTATGGAAACCAAGCCCATCTGCCACAAAACAGAAGGAGAGCATTCAGTATTGTGTTCTTGTCAATGAAAAGCACAACTACAAAAGTCTGTGTGCTGCAGACACTGCTATACGATCTGCAAGCAGAAAGTGGCCAAAGTTAGCAAGTTTTCCGATGTCACAATATCTTGAGGATTATCAACAGATTATGCTCCTCTCAAAGAGCGACATAGGTTTCATTCACAAGTCCAATAACCTAGATGTGAGGCAAATGTGTATTGGCAACAAAAATACCTACACTGTTTCCAATTTGAGTTCGAACACTCAATATTATTTTGATGTGTTTGTGGTTAACCTCCTAACAAATGCTAGTGCAGCTTACACAGGCACTTTTGCAAAGACTTGGACGGAGCCTAAACCCAAGGTAATGCAGTTAAAAGATGGCAAAATGGTTCAAATAAATTTTGATGGTAGAAAACAAAAAGCATATAGCTTTCAATACGAGGCTTTGCATAAAAGGGTCCAGTTTACATTGCAGACCTGCAAAGGTCAAATACGTGCTCAAATATCGAGAAATGGTAAGCTGCTGGTCACAGAAACCATTCAAGGTCTTAGACATATAACACTAAAAGGGAAAGTAATGGATAAATACTTGGCTGTTTTCAAGTCATCGGATGCAATGGGAAACACATCTGCGATAATTCAGGCATCATCTCATATCCAGAAGTACCTGTTTCCATTTTTTCCAGCCAGCTTAAAAATTAAATCCTTTAACAGACTGAGAACTTGTGACTCCGTAACAATCGCTTGGCTTGGTACACAGGAAAGGAACATGTACTGTGTCTACAAAAAGAAGGTTCAAGAGGATCAAATTTGGAGGGAATCATCCAACATTAACCAATGTTTGGGACCCGACTCTCGGCCAAGATCCGAAAAAGTTTTGTGCAAATACTTTCATGATATCAATGTCCAGAGAGCTGTGACCACAGAAACTATTAATGGTCTAGAGAAAGGCAAGTCATATATGTTTGATGTGTATCTTGTCGGACATTCTGGAACGCTGGTCAGATATCAGAGTAAAATTGTTAAAACTAGAAAAACATGCTGAAGACTTCTTTTTAATTGAATGACTTCTGCAAATGGAATAGTAAAGAAAAGAATATGTTCATTTTGACATTTTTAGAAGAACTCTTTGAAATTTCCTCTGTACAATAAATGTAGCTAGTTTACCCTTTTAATATTCACTGACATTAAACTTTTGTTTTCCGATCCTGTACAACATATATTTTAAAGGAAAACAGGGATACTGATAGACTGGCCTGTAAAACCTGAAAAGTTGTAGAGTGTGTATGATTTTTTTATAACATTACATTTTTATTATAGTGGACCAACAGTCAAAAAAGAATGATCCACTCAGCTATGCAGCTTCAGGGCCTTCTGATTGTGGATATCCTGCTGCGTAGACTTCCAACTGCAAGCTGGGAAGTTTCACATCTTCTTGCAGCCAGAGGCCGGACACTAGGGGGTGCGTATTTCATTTATAAGTTCACCCCCCTGATTCTGGTCAGCCGCAGCTACTTGGCACGCCAGATTGACCTTTGACTGCAAGGAAATGTGGAAGTGGTAAGTTAGCTCTGCCAGCGGCTTACCATCATGGTAAGTAGGGAATTCCAAATCAAGATGCCCCCAAGCCGTGTGGCTGACTGAGAAACAACCATATGCCAGTTATCTCTCTAACTTACAATTAGGGATGTCCAAAAGCATTTAAACTCTTAAAAATGCACCTAAATCACAATTCATTGGGACATAAGCGGAGCATCACATGATCTTGGACACTAATCAATTGGTGAAGCTAGTGTGACTTGTAGTGGGCATTGCAGTGTGAGTTGCAACCTGCATGTAGGTGAGCTTTTTAGCTTTAACACACAAAAAAGTGTAAAAAAGTTTGTCTTACATTTTTCCCAAATAATCACCTGTACCTGTGATGGGGCATTTTTACAGGCCAAGTACATGATATATCCAAAAAGGTAGGTATATATATATTTTTGGGTATGCTAAAAAAGTGCCCAATGTTTTTTCATAGCCCATAGAGCGCTGAAAAAAAACATCCTTACCTCAGGAAAAATGATGTATCTCACATGTAAAAATGCCCCAATCACAGGTACAGGCCTTTTTTGGGAAAAAGTAGAAAAAACTGTTTTAGGCACTTTTTTGTGTCTAAACGCTAAAAATATAACCAAGATGCAGGTTGTATTCCACACCTCAATAAAATAATACAGAGAAATATTCCAATTACAACTATATTCTGTAAAGCAGTCCTTCTTTAGTATAGAACCAGATAACAAAGTTATCTTTCATATAATCAAAATTCTTTCACCTTCATGTAAAAAACACTTCAATCGTGTCCAAAGTAATCCCACCACTGGGCTATAAATACTCTTACTGAATATGATGGGCCTCTATTCAAAGGAAGAGCCAAATACGCTTATAAATCATGTGTTTCCACTGTGACTCCAAATCATTTAATCAGCGATATTAGTATTGAACTCCATCCATGATAGAGGCACCATGCATGAATACTCACAATATCTCAATAAAAACAAAGCATTGAGAATCACATAAGCAGGGTTACTCCATGGCGGCATCCCGTCGAGAGTCCTCTCAATACCAAACATGCCGTCCTCTCGATACCAAACATGCACATAGTGAGGCTGCAAAGTTCCAAGCCTTTTTTCCTACTGAGCTAAATGTCCTTGCTTCTGTGCTGTAATGTCAACACGTTTCGTCCCTGAAGCAGACTTTCTCAAGACCTTTCACCCCGCAATGCCCACTGCAAGTCACACTGGCTTCACGAAATCATTAGCATGATCCCCATTCGGTTAGTCAGGGCATATATCTGAGCTTATATATCTAAGACTGGATGGGGTGACTTTCTATTGAGACAGAACTATGCAAAGGTTGCGATGATAAAATGTAATGACATTATTATTGGCATTAAATGAACCAACTGTAAAAGTAATTTCCCAAGGGACCCAAGCAAATCACCAAAGATATATTGTATTGATACATTATATAGAAGTTGTAGTTAAATAGATTTCATTAGATGCTTGTAGCTGATTCAATCTCAAAGTGGATTTCTGATATATTTAGTATACATTCTGTGTAATTAACCAATTTCGTATTACAGCATATACTAAGATATATGTCAAGTGTTGTAGGTCAACTTCTCTTGCTTTGTTGTATTTTTTCATTTCACTAGCCATGTGTAAATGTGATAAATTATGAAATAAATGCATCACAGGTTTTTACATCTCAGCTGTACTGATCAGGACTATTGAAGTTAGAATTATTTTCAAGTTAAAGAAGACTTTGATCCTATAGCATTCCAACACATCCCAAACCTACCTAAAGCTTCATCAATGCTTCAGAGTTTATACTTGGGGGAGACCATGTAGCTGCATCACATTCAAGGTCAAATCTCGCTAGAGATATCTAGCTAATCATTCAGTTGGAATTCTTCTTCAGATACCTAGAGAAACGCCCTGAATATAATGTTAATAGAGCTGATTCAGTTACTTTGACTTGCAGATACACCAACACCAAAGCAGATCACAGATCAGATGTGGTGCTGTATGGATTATGGCTATACATGGTGCTACATTTTGGTGGACCTCTCAGCACAATGCTGGGCTAAGTTTTGTCTCTGTTCACAACTAGCCATTGTGTTGTGTTTGCCTTGCCAGTGGTCAGACATTGGGCATTTTCTGTTGCATTGTATAGAATTGTATATGTTACCATGTTTTGCTTGTGTTTCATGGTGCTGCACACCCGGCCATTGTGTTCTGTTTGCTTCGCCAATGGCCAGGGCATTCTTTGCCACATTATATTGAATTGTATTTGGTCTCAAGTTTTGCCTGTGTGTTTCATGGTGCTACTATTTTAGTTTAGCTTTAAAAAATGTCACAAAGTCAAACGTGTTAGAGAAGACCTGTGCACTTAACATGTACTTGCAAAGACTTCGATGAATTGTGTTGCAATGAAGTTATTTTGAAAACCCTGTACAAAGTTTTGACAATTCAGTGCAGCACATAGATGTGAACTGATGGTGAACTCATAGTTAAAAAATAGGCAGTTTTTTTCTTCCCAAGGATTTGATCATTTGTGAGGATTTTCTATTAGACTTTTGCACACAAATTATCTAGTATAATAAAACAGAAACTAAACAGAGGCCTGGAATTGCAGCTAGGGCTACTATCTCTAAAAAAGAGATACTTTAAAAAAAGGGAAGATGGTGCCAGCATTAGCAGGCTTTGTATCTTGTGTTTTCTAATTGAGATAAGTCCATAAAAAAGGACAGGGCAGCCCATCTATCTCTCGATGACTTGAAAGGATCAGCAATAGAGATGAGCGAACTTAACTAAAAATTTGATTAGGGCGATTTGCTGAATTGCCCCTCAAGGTAAGTGAGTGACAGTGAGCTTGTTGAGTTTTATTTTAAGGGTAAATTTTAAAACTGGCACAAATCCCAAGACATTCAGAATCATGTCGAATCAAATTTTCCCTGAAATCCAGATCGACTAATGATAGATTAGATTTGGTTTGCTCATCACTAATCATCAAGATTGGATGAAAGATCAGTCAATAGAGTCAAAGAGCCAGTCAATAGAGAAAAGTTTAGAGAACTTCAGAATCCTGAAATCATGCTTCCATACTGACCTTTCTGCAGTCCTGTGCTATAGAGGCTATAGCCTGGGTACTTCGTGCACCTCCTGTCACTACTACCAGGATTGTGGGTCCAACAGCTCAGAGCTCCTTATGCTAGACTAGATGAATGTGGAAGCCATCGAAACACTATTGACAGAGGTTAGCCCAAACTCTCTAGTGCTTTTTTCATCAATCTGATCAGTACATTCCCTGTTGAGATACATTGTGGGGCACACTGAAGGTTTTATTTTAAAATTATAGCATTTATTGGATTGTTTTGTCTATGTTTACATCTATACATGTTTTGTATCAAAACCTTATAATCCTGGTGTGAGTGCCATTAACGGTTAAGGGGTGCATTGTTATTGGTGGAGAAAGGGAAATAATTTTAACAATGCCTGAGGCTGAGGTCTGTAGTTTAATAAGGTTAAAGTCATAAATAAATAAAACACTTTACTCACCTTTTATCCCACGCAGGCTGAAACAATTCCGGTGGAGGAAGGGTGCCTAGCACAGGACTCAGGACTCATCTGGTAAGTGTGTATCCACCGGACCAGCAGCAATAGACTGTGCAGGATGAAAGGTGAGTATAGAGTATTTTTTCTTTATTCTAAATCTTTTTTGGGTTTCAAGAAGCTTTTTTGTGGTCTGTGACCCTATTCAGAAGATTTATTATGACCTCCTGCTGGTTACTAGACACAGGGAATTCAGAACCTACAGCCAAGCACCGCCACTGTGTCTATATTTGATGTCTATATTTGATATAGCATTGAGCTAACAGTAGCAGTATTAGTATTGTCGAGGTAGGTCTTGTGGTAGGGTGGGTACAGATCCCACTACTCGCTGAGGCTACAGAATTGCAGGAACTGAACATAGGTTGGGTTGCCTTGGCTGGAGGGGGGGGTGCTGGCCGGGTATGAGGAGAGGGGTTGGAAGGCAGGGACTAGAGGCGAGAGACATGAAATAACTGAATTCCACCCCAGGCTCTGGTTATGCCCAGCCTAATTGGCCCCAAAGCAGTGGGAACTACTAGGAATTATCCTTGTGCTTTCTATGACCAGTCTGCCTGGACCAATCCATTTACATATGGAAAGATCTCCTTCAGTCCAAAAACATATAAGCAGTGCCATGGTTGGTACATTAAACTGCCTGCAAGAGGGGGCATTTAAAGTGGCCACCACTCAGCACCTATTCATGTTAGTCGGCATCCAGATTTGATAAAAACCGCCAAGTCCCCAGTAAAACTCACATTCTCCCCATCCAACCGTGCATGCACAACCCTCGGCCACTGAGCGCTATACCTGCTATACGCAACTGTAGCAGAGATCTCAGCTCTTCTTGATGAGCATAGCCGAGTGCGCTGATTGGACGAGAGTCCGCACATTCGGCGTAAGACCGGGGAAAGGTTAGTTTACTGGATGACCTGGTGGCATCCGGAATCAGAGTGCCAAGGACCAAAACCTGGGATAGTCAAAATCACGGTTTGGTCCACTTCAAGGAGGATTAAGAATGCTCAAGATCTTACCCAAAAATATATTCAGTTAGTCTACAATAGGTATCGCTTTATTTCTTCCGTTTTCTTCTCGACAAAAGCAGGAAAGAATGTGCAAAACCCCTTGCAATATGTATAGGTGAACCAGAAAATATCCCTTTTTCCCACAATTTATGTAAAGAAATGATTGCTGTAAACATTGGTACATAATGGTGTAGAAAATTACAGTTGGAATAAAAACTAAAAGCTTTTTGGGTTGTAATGCTTTAAATAAGTTAAAGATAAAGGTTATGTGTGCGACATTGAGTTAATGGATTGTAGAGAATACGTGCTTTGATGTTACATCAATGAGGCGTGTGATTGCTTTGGAGAACAGGATAAGCCTGCGCTATAAAATAAGCCGTTAAACGGGATAGATTGAAGGAGAAAATCTGAAAAATCAGCAGTTCCCACAAACAGGTTCGCTCATCATTTTTGCTCTAAGTTATACATAAAGTTATGGCGTAATTCCATTAATATGACACTATCTGCTGACTAAAGCTGTGATTTGGAGATTTTTTATTCTGTTCATGATAAAATAGTCCATTTATATCTATTATTGTGCACGAATAGTGTAGAATAGAGCAGATAGGTTTTTATCTTGCTACGTTGCTGTTTTAGACATTTGCGTTGTAAGAATTTGGTTAAAATATATATTGTATTCAAAACTGATTTTCTGCTATATTTTTATGAAAATAAATAACACAAACCAAACAGACACTGCAAAATTGTATATTACATTTTGTTAAGTCAGGTTTAAGGTTAGTTCGCAATTCCCTGCAGTAGAAAAATATGGGGAGGTGAAAAATGTGATTTTCTGTTGCTGTCAAATATTTACCAGACTTAAAGCGATTGCTGATGCCCCCCATACACCCCCACACTTTTCACCCCTCTCCTCAGTATGTGATGCCGTTGAGGCAAGATGCCGACGCCCATATCCTAGAGTCCTGAACAGAGTTGCAGCCCAGTGGGAGAAAGAATAAAAAGTAAGTGACTGAAAACGTAAAATTAAATTAAATTAATATTAAAATTAATTTTAGATGCTGGGGAATAGTTTTTTAAAAGTTTGGGCTTTTTAATAAATTATGCTGAAGGTCCGGTTTAACACTAGAGATGAGTGAACCTGCGCGAACCCGGTTCTGCACCCACATGTCACCCAAGTAGAAGGAGAGAGACAGGGTCACACGCTCACACTGTATGACATCAGGGCAGCCCCAGCAATCAGTAGGTGCTGTAGGGGGAGCTATGAATTGTCAGCAGGAGATGGTAATGTTCTATCCATCATTTTGAAGCTGGTTGTTGAACAGAGAGGATCGCTGTTAGGACCTGTTAGGACACTTGATTCTGAAGGAAAGAATAGCACAGCAGCTGTGCAACCAGCTAGCCATGGCTTTCAAATGGCCAAATCTGCCACAAGCATGTCTGATGGGGTGTCCACTCTCCACTCCCCGCCAAGTCAAAGCGCCACCTCTCCAGCAGATGGCAGAAGCAGCTCACAATTCACTTGAACACCATCACCTGAACAGCCAGGTGCACTCCTACTTCGACTGTGCCCTTCTCCAGCAGATCAACTCTATAATGCCCAAAATGGGCATTTTTTTTTCTTTTTAATGTTCCAGGAAAGCTATTCTTGTTTCAGCCTCCATTAAAATAGGATAATATCTTGAGGACTTGTAAACTGCCACCGCTTCTTCTTCACTTTCCAGGAAAGCCAATCTTGTTGCTACCCCCATAAAAATTGGATTTTTTGAGGGCTTGTAAACTGCCATTGCTTCTTCTTCACTTCATTTCATCTCTGCTTAACACATATGTCCAAATAGGTCATCTGAGTGCACTGGTTAAGAAATCCACTGAGAAAGCATTTGGCGGAGTGAAAGAAGAAGAGGGCCAAACAGTATATGGTCAGAATGAGAAGTTTCTGGGATGATCCTGCTGGTTTGTGACATGTCACTTCTCTGATACGTCATGTAGGTCTGGTGGTAACAAAGCCTCAGGTGTTTTTGGATGCTAGACTTCCAGTTGGTTGGAGAAATACACAGTGTCTCAACAGTAAAAAAAAATAATCCAGCTTTAGACGCGAGCTGGGGTGGATGGGAGAAACCTGTTAGCCCTGAACATGGTGGTCATTTTTAATTTTGCCGTCTTGGATTTAACTTGTGATACATCAGAATTTCACCAGAAAAACAAGGGTGTGTTTCCTATTAATGCATCTGAAGAACACTTTCAGAACTAGAGCCACAGTCTTGGAAGCAAATGCAACAACTGTCAATGAGAAGCAGAAGTGGATTAAAGCCGCAGATGAAGAGATGGAGTCTCTTCACCAACTTCAGACATGGAAGGTTGCTAAACTACGACAAGGCAAGAAAGTAATTGGATGTAAATGGATCTTCAAGAACAATATGACTCTGAAGGTAAAGTGTGCTGGTTTAAGGCAAGATAAGTCACCAAAGGAAGCTAATTGATGAAAGATTTCAAAGATCTCAAGCTGATCAATGTTTATACACAACATGTGTAGCAGAGATTCAATATGTAGATGATGATCATCGCCCATCGAAAAGGAAGAGAAATTGCAAGACTGGGTGTAGTTCTCAACCAGCACTTTGAAACTAAAGACTTTGGTAATGTTTCATATTATTTGAGAATCCAAATCCAGAGAGAGGAAGATGGGAGTTTTCTTATCAACCAAAGTTCTAAAATCTCCTCAGTCCAAAACCAGTTTAGAATGTTAGAAGCCAAAGGTGCATCAACACCAATGGACCCATCCTACTTGAAGTTTGAAGGAGAAGATCTGTTACCCAACAAAAAAAAAGTAAAAGGAAGTAAGTATGACAGTTTGCTAACCAACCACACTCCTGTCAGTGTTGCACCTCCCTTCTCAACACACACAGGTGCTGCACGGTGGTGGAAGGCAGCTTGCACAGGGCCCACTTCTGCCACAGGCCTGGTAGCAGCTGCCTTTCTTGCTACTTTGGTATGTATGCCCATGTCGGTACTGGCGCCTCAGTGAAAAAAGACACAACTCACATGCTGTCATTTGAAAAACAAATGAAAAATATATTTTGGTTCTCTGAATCCCCCACCATATGTTCCATGTGACAGTAGATTTTTTTTTTAATTGATTAATAGAATAAATTGGCAGAAAGGGTTTGGAGAAATGTAGAATGAGTAACAAACCTGTGGAGGCAGCTGCAAGCTTTATTTCTGAGGGGGCATCTGAATAGTGTCTCCTGGGCCCCCTACAGAGAAATTGGGTGGCCTGTATGACCGCAAAGCTTACACAACCCAGGGGCTGGACTGGCTGGCAGCACTATATAAATGGCAATAATAATAACCAGGTTTGTGACCCCAACCCTTGCAATACAACCTGACTAGTCATTGATTTACCATCATATATATTTCCTTCAAACGGCATGAAGTTTTGATAATATTGCATATTTGCCTCTGTACCTATTGTGGGAAAGCAGGAAAACAATGAGGTCTAATCTTATTCCTCTACTGGATTTCCTGCAACTCATGGGAGTTTCACTTTTTTCTATAAATATCACAAGTATATTTAGTTATTTGTATTTGTTAAAGTAAATTTATCAGCGTCGTAGGAGAACAATAGTCTGGCTGACCCAAGAACGAAAGCTTTTAAGGGGGAAGGGAATTTTCTCGGGAATCTTTTAGCCATCACAGATGGCAGGACAACAATTGGAATTTAACTTAAAAAGATTGACCAGTCAAACTTTAAAATCAACTGCCTTGCAGCTTATTTGATACAGTGTCAGTCTCATTCTGTCTCTTTACTCTGGTCACCAAAAGGCATGGGAATTTCTTCTTCCTCTCCCCTATCCAGACCGCAAATCGAAGCCTGTGACTCATGTCAGGTGACACCCCTGTCTCATAGGCTAGAATGGAGCCCTCCACACTGTCACTCAACCCTGCATCTCCCATCACAGAGGGCAGCGCAACATGAGGTTAAACTGTTTTTAGAACTATTCTGGAAATACAGCTTAATGTTCAAAAAAGGCTTTGTGTCATGTGTAGCACTACACAATGGGAAAAATGTTGAGTGTGGCTGGACAATGAGCTTTAACAGTTTATTTTTTATTCATAAACAGACTTTCTTCAGCATACAATATAACATGAGTAAAGGCGACCCTGTTTTTTACCAATTTAAAAATGAATTAAATGAAAAATATGTAACTTCATGGTCTTCCTTGAACCTGAAATATTTTGACTGCAGCCTTCTGGACTTGGGACCATAAAAGCCTCCAGTGAAAAGTGCCATAGACTGATACAAGTTATTTACAAAATGAATACAGGCATAATATAAGAAAAATATACTTGGGTATTAAATATATTTATGACACACAATATGAAAACAGTATATTTATTGATATAAAGCTTTACAATGTTCTTTACAAAAAGCACAGAATGTGCAGGTCAGCATGACAAAAGCCCGGCAAGCCAACCTTAGACTTGCACCCTATAAAACTTGGCACAGGAAGTGCAGACAGAGGCATCCCTGCTGTGTGCTCTCTGAATGCCTGGCAGATAGATAGGATACCCCTCAGTAAAGGGAGCTGTGAATGTTGACATGTGCACTTCCTGTACCAAATTTGTTTACAATGGTGGATTGTGGTTAGGTAAGTGCGTGGCTCAGGCAAGGGGTTATTTGGTGACTCTGATTGTGTGTCATCCCAAATCCTAATCCCTGCTGCCTTACTTTTTCCATTGCATTTACCAATGTTTGGAGGTCACCTGAAGCCCATGTGCCTCTCCTCCATTTTCAACAGCATATGTAGATGTTGTGTAATAGGATAGCCGATCCTATTACAGAGTCCCTGGTGTTGAGGGGGACCCTGGGTATACTCTAGATGGGACAGGTTGGGATTTTCTTGGAGGAGGTTATAGTGTAAGTATAGTAATTAAAAGAGGCCACTAGATGCCCCCGTAGAATAAGGACTAGAGTAGTAAATAGGATAAGTGGTTAAGATGTAGGACTCCCTGTCACTTAGGGGTTAAATAAGGGGCAGCCCATTGACCCAGTTGATTGTCGCTTGGTGAGGGGTATAAGAGGGACCCAAGGTGGGTATAAGAAGGATGTTAAAGTGCAGTCCCCACAACATCAATTTGGAAGAGGTCCTGAGGCTCGGGAATGGAAAGTGGGCCCTGGAGTGCTAACCACTTGCAGTGGGGTAATCCCAAAGACCTGAACATCCCCTCAGGGCTGCCAAGCTGGAGGAGGTCAGGGCCGGGACTTTACCCAGCTTTTTCTTTTCTGGAGTCAAGGGGCAAGCAAAGGACTAAGGACAGAACCGTGGCAGGGAAGAAGTATTGATTGCTAGCTTCGACTCAAATGCCTAATAAAGAGATGTCTCCAAAAAAAGACTGACTCACTCCAAGTCTGATCAACATCATAGGGTTGATTCAGAGCCCCTTTCTTGTAATTTTTTGTGTGAAAATTTCTGTTCTCGGCCATTTTTTCACCTCACTCGATTCAGCAAAGCCTTTTTTTTCTGCAAGAATTTTCATGTGAAATGTTTTCTTTTTTGTGTGATGTTTTGTTTGGTAGCAAGACTTCCAAAAAAATGCTGAGAAAGGGGCTCTGAATCAACCCTCATGTGTCTTTACAGTTGTAACAGGTCTTCAAATTTACTGATTTTTCATGACCACACTTGAAATGTGGTCGCACAGTCACCCCTATTTTAGAGATGTCACCCTGACCCATTCCTACAGGGAGATATTTCTCCCATTCTGCACTTTGCTGACCATTATCCTGAACACACCTGGGCTCAGCCAATTAACTGAGGTGAATATGAGTTCTAATAATTTGTCCAGGTGTGTTTAGGGAAATGGTCAGTGCTAACTGAACCATCACACTGCAGCAATAGGAAAAATCCATTCCTGCAGAAAAATCACCCTGCAGAAATGTGTAGGCTGACATACCTGCTGTCCCCCAATGTTCCCAGTATGACCGAGCCTGACAAGCCACAGTGGTTTTGTTTGCCAGAAACACTCATGTTGGAAACGCTGAGGAACAGGGGCAGCTTTACGACCACATTTGTGCATGGTCATGGAGGATTGAAAGGAATACTTTGGAGCCTTGCTACAGAATCTACAATGCACTGTTGGAAATGGAGTTGCACATGGGACAAGCTTGAGGTGAGCTCCTTGCTGCCTTATTATAGCCATTGCCTGGAGATGTTACCACAACATTGCTCATAGGTTTGGTGCTATGGCTGCCACCTGGTCTGTATTTTACTGGCCAATATTCTTTTCCATAGCAGGTGGTGGTGTCAGATTGTGGCTGAAAATGTGAATGGCTGAAATGTGGCTGCTTTAGTAGCTTTCCATAGACCAGTACACACAACCCCAATTTTCACATGTACACTTAAGTTATATTTAGATATAGGTGGGGTTGCCACCTGACCGTTTTTTTTTTTATTTACTAGCCACTGGGCTGGCGGTGCTGGTATTTAATTTTTTACTGGCAATCTGAATTGCGGGTATACTTACGGCCAGGTGGCAACCCTAAATATAGGTGGTGACATTTTCCAAATTACTCCAGAAAGTCAGTTTAGCTGAGCGGAGGCACATTCCAGCAGATAGAGCTGAGAAATGGAAAAGCTACATTAAAGCAATGGATGCTGCAGGGGTTGAAACAACATTTAATGGCAGTGCAGTGAAACATAAGGAACCGGCCTATCTCTAGATATGGGACAGTGATAAAACACCACATTGCAGAGTTATTCTAACAGAGTAGAACTTTAGACACAATACCTTTTCCTTACCTCTAGTTAACCTTCATGCATGGTTGTGAGGTAATGTCTTTGGTTACATAATATAATGTAATAATACCTGGTGTCAAAAGGTAAAGTGCGGCTTTGAAATGACCTCATTTATTGTATTGAGCCTTATAGGCTTGTAACACATTACCACATGAGGGGGAAACTGTGCTTTTCTGCAGATATTCAGAAGTTTTACCTCAAATGTAAAACTTAATTTCCAAAAATATCACATGAAGGCAATATCTCATTAATAAGTAAAAAAAATCGGGGAAGTGAGGTGAAAAGTGAAAAAAGAGTGCTGGTCCTCTGAGGCTGCCAATAGGGGAGGGGATGATTAATGGATGCCATATACCAGCCAGAGAAAAGGGAGAAAATCCGCATGTATCATATGCTGTGCGCTGTGCAGTGGGGTATATGGTCACCAGATAATAATACCCTAATTATAATAATAAACATGCTGCTAGTATTAGGGGGTGGATAAGGCAATAAAGTCTTTTCTTTTTACTCTTTTCAATTGGCACAAGGTTCCTCAGACATTTGCTTGTATGCTCTTTAGGCTTTTGGCTGCTTAAACCAGACCAACGGCCTGACACAGCTGGAAAAGAACGGTAGCAGCCATTTTGGAGCTTCCTCTCCCAGCATCTCAGCCATGCTGCTGCCTGGATTCAACTGACAGACATAACTGACAAGTGCCCAGCAGCACTTCCTGTTTGCATGAGCGGTCATTTTCTTTCTAAAATTTACTACAGCAGGAATTAGAAAAAGGTAAATTAATTTTTATATGCAGCAATCTAAATTGCCCTGGGGAGAGATGTATATGAGCACTGTTGTTGTGTTGGTCTGGTTTACGTCATTTTTGACTATTGGTCTGCTTTAAGTGGGATACCCCAGAGAGGATATAGAAATAAAGGCCTTTCAGGCCTTTCTTCCTCTTTAAAGTTGACCAAAACCCATTCTATAAGATTCCCAGGCTGCTGAGAAAACCCCACTGTGTGAAACCCCCCGGGTCGCCCATAAACTCACCTTCTTTCCAGGTCCAGAGGTGCAGAAGCAGCAGCTTCATCCCTGTCGCTATCCTTCTAGCAGGATGTGTGCCCGCATCAGGCATTTGTGAGTGGCCGGGGTGGGCACGCTCCCTGTTAGAGGATCCGCTTGCATTAGACAAGCTCCTGGATAAGCGGATTTGAGTGCGCTGATTGGATGAGTGGCCACGCATGCGCCATAGAATCAGGAAGAGGTGAGTTTGTTTGGGCGACTTGGGGGGTTTCACACAGCGAGGAACCTCCGATTGGATTGCCCCGGGGACAAGGACCAAAACCCAGGATAGTTACAAGTTACACAGTAAAGTGGCTTTCCAGATACTAGAACATGCTTAGCATGAGTTTTCCTTTCATAGATTACAATGCTGTTTGGATTAAGGTCCTTCCAAATCTAGAATTTTTGTAAAAAAATATTCAAACAATATGACTAGTGACCCTTCAGTATATCAACATGACTTGGTACAAGCAACGTCTTTGTAGTTTTGTTGGTGATATTACAATTTTTCATGTATTTTTGTAATGTTTTTCCTTTTAAATGTTTAATCTGCAATGTTTTTCCTCAGACACAAGCTAGTTGATGCAGGATCTACAGTCTGGGGATGAGAGCAGCCGCTGGTAACACATACTCATTGCTGTTCCTTTATCTTGGAAAAGATATGCCATGCCAGGTTAAAGCCTCCAAAGTAATAAATATTAGAATGGTGCCCCCAGTGAAATAACAGACAGCTCAGGTCTGCTTCATTGAGGACAGGCTTCTCCTCAGGTGAGAGATGAAGGCCACCTGTGACTGGGGCAGGGTCTGGTCTGTAAAGGTTTTCGGTATCCAGCCCTGGTAGAAGAAAAAAAACAAAAAAACTTTTTTTGTAAGTTTTGGATTCATTGTGAAGCGGTTCAGTCCAACGTAATATCCTTCATACTGTATGTGACCCCATTGCTGTGACGTAGCTACACTTTGTTTCTATGGTGACCAAGCAGGAAGTTTATCTAGCATAATAGTTGTGGGAAGAGTCACAGTCTCCATGATGTGGATTTGCTGGTAAATAAACTTCCAGGTACTGGTGACCAAAAAGCAAGTTTGGCTGGATCTCAGCAACAGTGTCGCTGCAAAAACAATATAAGTTGATGGCCTTCTCTTCTCCCCCCCCCCAAGAAAAATAGCATTTACAATATATTTACAATACCATATGTTAAAAAAATAGACATGGAGGCCGATTCACTACTAGCGCCAGGTATTGCCAGATAGCGGATATACAGCGGAGCTTAGAGCGACTGTTAGTAGACGCTGTAAGCGGGTATCAGGCGCTGTAACCTAGCATTGTGGTTTCTCTAGTAACCTGGCCGGCATTGATGAATATGATGTGTGTTTGGCTCTCTAAAAACAGTATAGCACTGCAGCAAGCAAGAGGTAGCGCCAGCTCAGTGCGTCCGACACTCGGCCCTCCACACCATATTTAACAAAAAACTACACACACACACAGCATCAGCACTCTAAAGCTGGGCGCTATAGCATAGAGTGCCAGACGCTGTGTGATTAAAGTCTGTTTTTGAACACATATCCACCAGTAACAAAGAGAAAACACATGGAATGACATTGTTTTAACACTGCGACAATTACTTGAGTGTCAGACCTGTAATGACAATTCTGCATAAAAATATAAAAAGTCAAAAAAATGTATAAAAGTGTTTGTTTGCAGCCAAGAGAGGTCACACAATGATTGGAGCAAAAAAAAAAAAATTAAGAGTGACAGGTACCACATGGCGCTCCTGAGCCTAGAGAGCCGGCGCTATATGCTGAGCCACCTGTATTAATACATGTGACGCTACATGGTGCTGTTAGAGGTGCTCACCAGATTCGCTTTCTTAAATGTGGTTTTGCATACAGCGCCCGGCATTCACCAGACGCTGCCTGCCGCTACTAAGCATACCTAGCGCTATCCGTTCTTAAATAACCCCCCTAGTTATTCTGAGCAGCCTTTCATTTGGGTCTCCATTTGATGGGGGGCCAGAAGCCACAGCATACACTGCACCAGCCAGCACTATATACCCCTACAACAGCTATACCCCCTCCAGGGCAGACTTCCATGGGAGAGTAAAGGTCTGCTCTAAAGGGAATTAAAATACAGTTTGAACATCAAAAAGGCTCTAAAAGCATGTAACCAGTTGCTTTCCACGTTGATAGAACTGGAGCTGACAGCACACATACCAGTGTAAGTGATGCTGGCTACAAGGGATCAAATCAGTGGATAATAAACAGGAGTAGACTGGGACCAAAAATAAGTCCAGTACTTTACTGGGCCCTGCCAGCCTGCTGAGCCCCCCTAATATGCTGCCAGAATAGTCGACAAGTGCGCTCAGAGGCTCAGGCAACAGCATTACAGGGACTAATCATGGGCAGGGGTGGATATGGCCGTTCTTAAATTGATAGTAATTGAGTTTTACCTGTATTTTTGGTCATATATGTGCTCATAGGACACACCTAGTACTTGATGGAGGAATATAAGAAAATAAATATTATGAAACAAATGTTGTGCCAAAACACCATCCCCCTCCCCCAAGAACCAAAAAATAGGCAAGGTACAGAATCCACCCATTAAAGGCAGAGTGGCATTCACCTCCCCATTCTCATAGGCTGTGTGGAATTCCCCCCTCCCGTTCCCATACACAGGGTGGTATTCTCCCCCCATTCCCCACGGGCAGTGTAGCATTCCCCCTCCCATTCCCCAATATTGGTAGTGTGGCATCCCCCGCCCATTCCCATAGGCAATGTGGCATCCCCCCTCTCATTCCCATAGGCAATGTGGCATCCCCCCTCTCATTCCCATAGGCAATGTGGCATTCCCCCCTCCAATTCCCATAGGCAGTGTGGCATCCCCCCTCTCATTCCCATAGGCAATGTGGCATTCCCCCCTCCAATTCCCAAAGGCAGTGTGGCATTTCCCCATCTTATTCCCATAGGCAATGTGGCATTCCCCCCCTCCCATTCCCATCGGCAGTGTGGCATTTCCCCCTCCCATTGCCCATAGAAAGTGTTCCATTTACCCCTCCCATTCCCTGTAGGATGTGTGGCATTCACCCTCCCATTCCCCATAGGCGAGCATCGGCCATGCCCACCCACTGTATGGAGCCAGGTGTTTGCTCTTTGTGTGCAGGCACCGTGGAGAAGAAGCGGCAGTGGCAGATAAAGCGAGGATGGTGGGGACAGCACAAGCGAAGGAGGCAGCTGGCAGGGACCAGTTGTCCTGCCCGCACTGCCGCTCCTCCATCTTCTGGCCTCCCATGGCTGTAGCAGCTTGGTCAACTGCGCGGGAATGATGGAAAGGCGAGTTTCCATCTTTTCCTTTTTTTTCACATTCACTCGATAAGAAGCCCCAACATTCCCCCCCCCCACACACACACAAACACACACACACACACGCACACTTTTGGGGAAAAATAAGTGTGGCTTATAGGGCAAAAAATATGGTAGTTTTGTAGGGGGATGTGTCAAGGCAAGTGAGTGTATGACCCCCACAACACAGAGGCTGAAGATATAGCATTGGGAGCATAACAGGGGCTGAGGTTTCTAGGTTGGGGGTGGGGGCTGGTGGGGAGACTAGGGTAGTAGGGATATTATTGTTGGAAACAGCAGCCTATCTGGTGCAAAAGCAGTGCGGCCCACTGTGTATTCGCTCGGTTGTCCTCATGGCCTGTTGCCTCTGAGGATAAGATATTTTGTGCATATGATTTTTTCATTTTGCCATTAAAATCTTTATTAGATTTAAACGCTTACCTTCAGGTCAAGGCTAATAAGCCAAGTAAAGTGTGTTTTCCTGCTGTCACCTTCGAAGGGTCGTAAAACAATGCAGGTGAGTTTGGCTTCTGCCCTGTAGAGGAAAAAATATTCGTTTACTGCACACCATGCTACCACAATCATTACATTCATTTCAGGAAATACTCAGCAACTGGCCTTGGAAGAATAACCACATTTTCCAGTAGCAATACGCTTTTATTGCATAGGGGTCCCTGAGGTACCCCTCACTAGTGCAAAGATTAACCAGATCCAACAGCCTTGCACATTTGAAAAAAAAAAACTACCCAAAACTCATTTGCCATCTGCATCAGATTTTATATTTCAGGGCCGGCCGTGCTGGGATTTGTTCATATATATATATATATATATATATATATATATATAGCCTCATCCATTTCTAATGAGCATGTAAACTCCAATGAGACATATCAGGATCAATTCATGGTCAGTGCGCCGGTGAGTTTGCGTCCGCTATTTGGACTGTCAAGTCACGCTCGGGCTTCCTTCAGATTCATGGTCTTCAAAATGGGATGCGTTTTCATTTTGGCGTAACTTTGGCCCTTATTTATGAAGGAATAGCGACAGGTAGCGACTGGTGAGCGACCTTTAATGACGGGCACTGCCACGAGAACGCCGGCTCCCCACCACAATCACACATTTATCAAGCTGATCCTGCTTAGCGACTGAGATAGCGCCATATAGCCACTCATTCATCATTATTCCAGCCTCAGCCCACAGCGCCAGCGTCCGACCTTGAACAGCGACAGGTATGACCTCTCGCTACCTGGCGCTCTCCAATGCATTTCAATGGAACAATCTTTAAATATTCATAATTAATTGTTATTAATGTTTTGTTTGTTTTTTTGTGAAAAATTCTGTGACCACTTCTGCCATGTTAGATATTTTTTTAAGGTAAAAAAAAATGTATTCATATTACAAAATTATTTAAAAAACTTGTTTTTTTTGGTTTCCAAAAATATGGTTGTTTGGGGGTTAAAAAACTACTTTTAACCCATCGCCGCCAGCGCTCTGGGGTTTAAGCATGCATTTCACAGCGCGAGAATTTTTTGAGCGTGATTTGTTAATAAATATGGTGGGAGCCGGTCGCTAGGGCCAGTCGCTATCATGCGCTCCCATACAGCGCGGAACCTGTCAAATAGCGACTCCTCACCCAATATTCAACATTACTGCACACCGAACAACACTGTCAACAACCGAACAACGGGCAAGCACAGCGACTACTAGCGGGCGCTGTGAAAATACTGCTACAGTCGCTCAACTGTTGCTACCTGCCGCTATTAATGAATCGGCCTCTTTGTGCACTAGCCTTCACCATTGCACCAATTTGCGCCTAAAATTTTCTGCTAGCGTCTTTTTTGCCACACCAAACTCCCTGAGTCGCCTAATTTATGCTATGTTTAGATGCCAGCGAAGCATGCGCAAATGTGGCAATTTGAAGAGTAAATTTCCTCCAAATAGGTGGAGGAAACCGAAGATTCCAATGAGTAACTTATTTCATTTCAAAAACACATGTTGGCAGCATCCTGCATGTTTATGAAAAATGAAAGTGTCACCCGCAAGTTCTTTTCAGGAATTGAACCCTTTTTTTGGTTTGGGTTCCTACAAAAAAAAATATAAAACGTTTTCAACACACACAAAAACTAAGGACTAAACAACAAAAATGTGGATATCGTGCCCGAAAGTTTAGAAAAAACAATAGAAAAATGATAGTTACATTATTAAGCATTAAAATGTAAAATAACAGGGGGGGGGGGTTAAAGAGAACACCTGGAATAAAACATTGGGCAAAAAAAACATTATGGGTTAACTGGAATCAGAATATCGCCCCCCCCAAAAAAAAATGCAGAACACAGGTTCATTGGAAAATACACTCCAAAATGGAAGAAAACCCTCCCTGTTTATTTTATCGACCCCCCCCCCCCCCCCCCCCCCACAAAAAAAAAAAAAAATTCCAAAGAATGCAGAACACAGGTTCATTGGAGAATACACTCTGAAGAGATCAAATCATTAAGCACTTAGCCGGCCATATGCGCAATGGGCAGAGCCACTTGCACTTCAAAACAACAGATTTACTTTGCAGAAGGCGCACATTGCACATCCCTCATGCACTTGCCATTTGGTGCGATTCACCCATGCACCTGGGGTGCACACACAGCCATGAATCATGTGCCTAGGCCCATGCACGGACCATGAATCGACTCTATTGTACCATTTCATGATATATCCTTCAACATGCATTCCTGTGTGTTTATGTCTTTCATTAAATCAGAGGAGTAGCTAGGCTTTCTGGCACCCGGGGCAGAGATTCAAATTATCGCCCCCCATCAGTTCTCAGACCCCCCCTGACCTGCCTAAGCCCCTGATAAATGAATGTGATTAAAAGACACAAAATCATGGATGACAACACACATAAACAAGTGTTATAAAGCTCTGCTGACATAAACAAGTACTAAAGTATTTTATTTATCCACTTTGGAAGGAAAGAACAGCTGAAGCCCCCGGGCTTCCTATGTACAGACATATCAATGGTGCGGGCCAGCAGCTGCCGGGATTTGCTTTTCAGCACCATAATTAGGTGGCACTTTGTTATCAGTAATTTGCAGATCAGTTCATTAGAGTGTTAGCAGGGTTGGAATACAAATATTGTTTCCAAACAGGAATAAAGCAGGATGTTAGTTCACTCTCAGTGTCCTACTTATTACAAGGAAGTTTCATTAAAGCATGATTGCTTAATGTGAAGATAAATTTGGAACTATAGGTTACTTTTAAACCATACCAAACATTTAAAAAATGTTTCATCCAGCAAGCAGCTTCCCTAGAGGCGACCTGGTTCAGGACGTCCTACAGTAGAAAGATAAAAAGGACCCCGTAAATTGGGGGTCATGCTAAAGATTTGGTGAATTTACCTCTGGCGGCACTTTTGGGTGTGAACTGAAACTTACATCTGAGTTAGCTTCCTTACTGTGACACACAAAAAGTGCAATAAAACATGTTTGCTAATTGAAAAAAAATTCACTTGTGTCTGCTATAAGGCATTTTTCTAGACAAGGCCCATAATATTTCCAGGGAGGTAAAAAATTTTTTTGGACCATTCGGAAACAACAGCACCTTATGGTGTATGCAAAAAATGGCAAATTCTTTAGCATAGCCCATAGGGTTCTGTTTCTAAACCCAGGAATTTCACTCTGATTACAGGATGCCTGGCCATGTTTCCACCCCCCCCCCCCCCCCCCCCGGGTTCACCACTTAAACTCACTTCCCTTCTCGTGGACGGGCTGATTGGCTGAGCGGCACGCATGCTTGATTTCGCTTGGCCACCATCAGCTAGCGACTAAGCAGAAGGAAGCCGAGCAGTGCATTGCCGGCCACATCCCCAATCAGTTTTCTAGCTGTGGGCATGCCCGGGCCTCCCATTCAGAATGGCATCTCAATTTGGCATGCCTCAAAGAGTGGGACTGTCTAAAAGATGAAAGTCTAAAAGATTCCAGGGCATCTGAAGTTCGTCTTTAAAGTAGGAAAAGCTCACTCAGATGTAAGTTTCAGTGCACACCCATAAATGCACCCAAAGTTGAACCGGCTTCACACAATAAATACCATGACCCTCATTCGTGCAACATCTTGGTTCCAGAGCTTCCCTCTGTATGTGCCCAGAGAACCTACTTGTTTTGCGGTGGTCATGTGCAGAGAGGGCACCTATAAAGGGAAGCAGAAATACAGCTGCTGTGCGAAATGCTGAATTTTACAGCAATGCTGGAACAAAGTAGGGTGAATCATTAACCTGATCTTGGACTCTCCAGCTTTCCATCTCAATTGGCAAGCTGGCCAAATGCACAAGACTCATTCTGCTATCTTCTACATTCGACTGCCATGGGAACCCAGAAGATAGTGAGAATGTAGCATATTCTTGGCAATATGTACATGTAAACACAGGGGTCCCAAATTGGAATTTCTAATAGGGAGCTTATTAAAGCAGTAGTCATGCCAGCACATTACCCACCTGCCTCCCACCTGCTCACATGCCCAATGTGGGTATTAAATTAAATAAAAACATTCACTTTTATTATGGGGGCACCCAATCCCCCACATTGAGCAATGATGCTTCACTGTCCTTGACTGACTGCTAAGTAAGCCAATCGCTGGCGCTGTTTTTACACAGTCATTGGCTCACTAAGCAGTCAATCACTGTCAGGGCGGCAGGTTCCTTGGTGGCTGGACCCTCAGGCCACAGGTTGAGCACATGTGGTCTATTAGGTCTCTGACAAAAAACATGCTTAAATGCTCGGACAACATTTGTATCCAGTTTTTTTTAGAATATTTACCGTATAATTCCTTTGTGTGGAGGCATTAACTGAGAATGAGTTGCAGTTCCAGTGAGGTATAAGGTCGATCCTCTCCGGTGGCATTGTCGGATGTTGACAAAGTCTCTCTGGCTGACCATGTTTACAGGCATCTGGGCTGTCACCTCTCTTGTTAGTAGAGTGTCCTTTTTAATTCTTTGAAGGACCTGCAAAAGGGAGACTGTTATTATTTCCTCTACTGCACATACATTAAGTCCCAACAATTTCCTTGGTCACAACTATAATCCTGTATCTCTGATTGTCTGTTTTAGTATGTGATTTGCTGATAAAGGTGGCCATCTTGTATTTCATTGCCAACCACAAGAAGTGCCCCCTGTCACCTCTAGCCAAAGTTAATAAGACTTGTACAAAGTACAAAGATCTGTCTTTGAAAGGCTCTTTGGCCATGCATGTAAACCAACTGGCCACCTTAGATTTCCTCAACTCCTCCAGTAGTTAAAATGGACAAACTACCAGGAACTAAAGGGACAAAACGCCCCCCAAAACGTATTCATTTGTGCTTTATTCACAAGGCTATGTTTGGATGGTTTTAAGGATCTAAATAAAAGAAGATTTTATGGGGAACCTGTAGCCAGAATCATCTTTCTTGTTATAAATGATCTCCTTATGACTCATTTCACTATTGTGAGCACCTAAGAACTGCTGAGGCATGCAATGATCACATGCAGCTTTTATACATATATACATATATATTTTACACAGCCATAATTCTCACATTTGTTTTCTATTAAAGAAACCCTTTAAATAGTACAAGCTTGTAAAGTTGTAAACTGGGCCATGTAATCTTTACAAAGAACTTGTTTCCCATATCAAGCAAGAGAGAGAAGCCATTGGCAACCAGCCTTCAGTAATTGTAGGTAGCTGCAGAAAGGTAAATATAGCAAGTTTTGCCTTGGTAGCAGCTGAAGGAAGTGTTGTGTTTGTTACCTGCACTTTGCTGATGTCTGGATTCCACTGGTCCATGTGTTCAAGTTTCTCAAACAGCTCAGAGTAGATGTGTTCAGGGGGCGAGTCAATCACCGCCTCGGCTCGAAACACTTTTCCTATGGTTGGGAATGTTTTGCTTAGGATACAGTCTCCGTTTTTCTGTAAAATTTAATTTTAATGATCTTTATTTTCAGAGCCTTATTGTGATATATAACAATGATGCACAATTCTAGCATTCTAAAACATTTTTTGACTAGAGCATGGAAGAGTTCATTTGTTAAACTGGGAATGGGATTAGGGGAAAATGGTCTTGACCAAGTTACTTGTTTTTTTGGGGGAGGGGGGGTAATGTCTTATCATAGGGTTATATATGACATCAGCTTGTCACTAGCACATGCTAGGCTTTAGCACTGCAGGGCAAAACATGGGCTAGGGTGTCCTAGCCGGGTGCAAGGGGGGGTAGGGGGAGGCTTGATAGGAAGGATGTGTGGAGGGACTTTGGGTGAGGTGAGCTGTGATAGAGGCCCCAAAGCAATTCAGCCCACAGGGAATTCTCCCAGACCCCCAGGCTTGTATATAACAAAAAAAAAAAATCTGCTGTCATTATCTTCTATTGAGAGAAGAAGGGAGAAGGGAGTGCTTTGCCTCACATATCTCAGGTAGTCCCATCATGGCTGCTCCAATAACCCCAAGGTTATTCAGACTGGACAGTTCCTTTTATTACAGTCAGAGATAAGACCTTTTGTTATTCAAATGACAAGTGCTGATCAACATTCCCTGGCAGGGAGGGCCCTGACTCAGAGGAACAGTAAATTAACCAAATTCATGTCCTGCATTAAAGCGATACTCATCTTTTTTTTAGGAATCAATAACTGCAGGGGCATCTAGATATGAGATTGTTAAAGTGGAGCACAACCTAAATTGGGATGCCCTCAGTTCGCCCAGTAAAACTTACTTCTCCTTGGTCCAATGGCGCTTGTGTGGGCTCTCATCCAATCAGAGCCCTTTACCTTGTTTACATCCTTTGGCAAAGATCTCTGATTGCCTTCTATGGGGAGAGCACACTACCGCATCACCCATATCCCCGCTGTAGGCGATCTGAATGGCTGCCACACAGTGCCAGGAATGCGGCAGCGCGCATATCCCATTGAAAATAATCAAAACTGTTTGCCAAAAGGCAGACTGCTCTGATTGGACAAGCACCTGAGCATATATCATTCGACTGGGGAAAGGTGAGTTATTACTGAGTTATTAAGGCAGCAGTCTGCCCTGGAAGCTTTTAGATTCACTCTACTCCTCTGGAATGCCCTCCATTATATACTTTATCTCTTTCCAACCCTCCAATTCTGTAAAGGGTCTCAAATCTCACCTATACAGATTAGCCTATCATGTGGCTTAAAGTCCCTGTTCAGGCAACAAAATAAAACATTATATACTCACATTTTGTCCCCCGCAGCTTCGCCATGCAGCTCTGGTGTCTTCACATTTATGATGCTGGAGAACAAGCACTTCTGCCCCCCATTACAAGTCAGCCATGGCAGCGTCCATCAAAACAGTCCCTTACACTTTCACCCTGTTCACTGCAATAGAGGGGTCGTGCAGAACCCTTGATGTGATGTGACTGAAAGGAAGGATAGATGACTAGAGCTCTTGCCTGATGGACTTCGGCCTGCCAGCCTTCATGTTGCAGCATTGTCATTGCTGTGCAAAGTGTTTCCTCAGCTTGATGTAAATAGAACATATCTGTACCGGACAGCATTTCAGTCTTGTCATGTGCGGATTCTGTGCTGACTCCTGGGTAAACACAGAGACAAGAGTTACACATTTATATAGTAAAATGTCTATAGCTAAGTGATATGTTTAAAACTGCTATAACGTCTGCTATAACATATATAAGAGGGTATTGAGACCTATAGGTACTCCCTGTTTATATTTATTGTGACAAAATAAAGTAGACAATGATTTTCTTTATCATGGTATGATCATTTTTATTTTGTATGGCGCGGTCACACCCTGAGTTCTTAAAAATCTGGGTTTGCCTACACCCAGGAGATTTGACCATTTGCTATAACGCCTGTCTTTGGGTGTCGTTTGTGAGAAAATTATCAATAGTCAGGAGTACCACCATTCCTAATTCTACTAATTTCCTAGGTATGTGGAATCTGATTTCCATATTTATGCACAATGTAGAGATTTATCTTTCTAATAACTAGTTACATATATGCCTGAGTAAAACACATTTAAAGTGTAAGTCTAGACATTGAGTAACCCACCCTGCCACCCTCCCCTGGCACTGTGGCACTGAGGCAGGGTCGGGGGTTATAATAGCACTACCCCTAGCGCTCCTGTGGCTGCTGCATGGAACATGCTGGAGCTCACCTGAACAAACTCACCTCTTCCTGGTCCTATGGCACATGCGCGTCTAATCATCTAATCAGCATGTTCAGATCCACTTGAGCCCCTTCGTCCAGGAGCTCATCTAATGCAAGCGGATCCGAGCGTGCAGGCGGGCGCATCCCCCGCTACACTTTAACAGGCAGCGTCCCCAGCCGGCATTCACAAATGCCTGGCGAGGGCATACGCCCTGCTAAAGGGATAACGGGGATGCGGTCTGGGGGATTTCACACAGCGAGGTACAAAGTATGCCTGCCTTTGAGTCTCATAGACTCCAGGGTGGGTTTTGGCCCTTATTAATAATCATTATTTAGTGTTAGAGTTAGTGTTTACAGTTATAATTAAAATTAGAGGTATTGCTTGCAGACCAATATGGAGGGACTTAAAGTGGACCAACACCCAGGATTTTCACTATCCTGGGTTTTGGCCCACTTTCGATCAGGGTGCCCCGCTGCGTGAAACCCCCCAGAACGCCCGATAAAGCTCACCTGACCCTGCTCCTACGGCGCATGCGCAGCCGCTTGCCCAATCAGCGCACTCAGAGCTGCTGTGGTATGCCTGTCCAAGCAGGCTGGCGGACGCATCTCGCGCTTTCCTCTAACAGGGAGTGCACCCCCGCCAGCCATTCACAAATGGCCGGCACAGGCACGCACCCTGCTAGAGAGAAGCGCGAGATGTGGCCGCGGCCCGCGCATGCGCCGTTGGGCCGGGAGTAAGGTAAAGTTAGGGTAAAGAGGGTAAAGTAAAGAGGGTGTCCTGGGGGGTTTCACACAGCGGGGCATCCCGATTTTGGATGCCCCGCAGGGAGGGATCAGATCAGCCTGGGAATCTTATAGATTCCCGGGCCGATCTAGGAGGGTGTTGGTCCACTTTAAATATAAATGGTTTAGATTAAAAAAACTACCAGTGCATTTTTGCAAGTATATTGGTTTGTGCCAAACAGATGTCCTCAGGATGCTAAAAGGTTCAAAGAAGGCCGGCAATCTGGTATAGTAGTCAAAACGTATATTGTAGCATACAAGTAAATCTTTATGGAATGAAACTCCTTTAATTCATCCCTAGGGGGTGGAAAGCGATCTAGTGTCCACTGGACCCAAAGCAGAGCATGCAATGCTACTCCTGTCCGGCAACGCCACGGCTTGAGAGGCTGCATCATGTTGCTGCTCAACCCCGCAGCCAATCCAGGTGTGTAGAGGCACAAAGGATATGGATATGCCCCTCCACTTCAGGACTCAGTTGACTCTCCCCGCGTCAGGGCCTGATTGACCACCGTGTGCCATCGAGCCACTACGATGCCATGGTCTAGCTTGATCTCGCCAGGTCTGAAGAAACTGAGCTTATCTAGTAATTCTTTACGTTTTTGTTATGTAAGCAAATGTGTGTTTTATGGAAGCAGTTTTCACTAACTACAATCTGTTTCTATTGGCAACCGTACACCAAGTCTGTACACCAAGAAGAGAGAAGGGAGCTTCGTACACACAGAACACTGCTGTTATTGTTGCTATTGAGGTGAGGGAGCTCACGCATACTTACACATGCCCAGCAGCAGGGTTTGTGTGTACAGGATTCACATCTCTTATTGTAGCTCTAGGTGTACAGCTGCCAATAGCAACAGGTTGCAGGTAGTGAAAACTGCTTAAATAAAACACACATTTGCCAATGTAAGAAGAAAAAATACAAAACTAGATGAAACCAGAACACCAAAGACATGTTCTTGGCACACAAAAATTTACATTTTAAAAAATGCCATCGAAAGAAGACTATCCATTTAAACCTTACATACAGAGGCTTAACTGCAGGGAGTGCAGGGGTAGAGACCGCACCAGGGCCCATGAAGTCGGGGGCCCCATCATTGTTACTTCTCTACCTTTTTAACATTTGTGCTCTCATGGCATCATGCACAGAAGAAATAAGAATCATTTGTGTATGATGTTTACGTCTTTAGTTGTCTCGTTTTTTCCAAAAAAGACAAGACAGAGATAACTGTATGAGCCATGACTGGGCCCCAGGGCCGGCACCAGCACAGGGCAAACCTGGGCAATTGCCAGGGCCCTGGCATCTTCAGGGGCCCACTCAGGCTCACACTTAGCCATGGCATTATTTAACAGTGGACCCGGAGCAATAAATGCCGGGTGCTGTGTGCAGACCTGCTCATGGTTGGTTAGGGGATGATCACCAACAATGGTGGCATGGAATAGAGGGAAATGGATGGAAGCTCAGAAGATGGTGAGAACCAAGTGACAACTGACAAGGACTGGAGGGTGTTCAGCAGCAGGAGATGACCCATTTGTGGCAGCGGTGCTGAAAGGTGACATCATGTGTCGCTACTTTGGGGCCCACTAAGACTCTCGGGCCCACACAAACCTAGAGCCGGCCCTGCTGTGCCCCATTTAATGTTTGCACCTGGGTCCAGTCATATTTAGTTATGCCACTGCTTACATACCTAAGGAGCACTCTTGTCCGTGCCAAAGCCAAATTACAGGCCATTATTCTCTATGGGCCAGTTAACATTGCCGCTATACTGCTCCACAGCTCTGCATGCAGTGGCCAAAACAGCACAGTAATGGTGATACCATGACTCAAGAAGTAAAAATGACACACCCAACTGCTGCCATATAGCATAGCAATCTCTGGTCCAAATAGCAGCCAGCAGCTACTTCACCTGACCTGCTCAAGTGCTCCGAGATCATCAAATTAATAAGCCTAGTGCAGGCTGCAACCCACCTCCACCACTCACCCATCCCTCTCCAAGCAACGCTCACCCACCCCACTCCAAGCAACACTCACCCACCCCTCTCCAAGCAACGCTCACCCACCCCTCTCCAAGCAACACTCACCCACCCCTCTCCAAGCAACACTCACCCACCCCTCTCCAAGCAACGCTCACCCACCCCTCTCCAAGCAACGCTCACCCACCCCTCTCCAAGCAACACTCACCCACCCCTCTCCAAGCAACACTCACCCACCCCTCTCCAAGCAACGCTCACCCACCCCTCTCCAAGCAACGCTCACCCACCCCTCTCCAAGCAACGCTCACCCACCCCTCTCCAAGCAACGCTCACCCACCCCTCTCCAAGCAACGCTCACCCACCCCTCTCCAAGCAACGCTCACCCACACCTCTCCAAGCAACGCTCACCCACCCCTCTCCAAGCAACGCTCACCCACCCCTCTCCAAGCAACGCTCACCTACCCCTCTCCAAGCAACGCTCACCCACCCCTCTCCAAGCAACGCTCACCCACCCCTCTCCAAGCAACGCTCACCCACCCCTCTCCAAGCAACGCTCACCCACCCCTCTCAAAGCAACGCTCACCCACCCCTCTCCAAGCAACGCTCACCTACCCCTCTCCAAGCAACGCTCACCCACCCCTCTCCAAGCAACGCTCACCTACCCCTCTCCAAGCAACGCTCACCCACCCCTCTCCAAGCAACGCTCACCCACCCCTCTCCAAGCAACGCTCACCCACCCCTCTCCAAGCAACGCTCACCCACCCCTCTCCAAGCAACGCTCACCCACCCCTCTCCAAGCAACGCTCACCCACCCCTCTCCAAGCAATGCTCACCCACCCCTCTCCAAGCAACGCTCACCCACCCCTCTCCAAGCAACGCTCACCCACCCCTCTCCAAGCAACGCTCACCCACCCCTCTCCAAGCAACGCTCACCCACCCCTCTCCAAGCCACGCTCACCCACCCCTCTCCAAGCAACGCTCACCCACCCCTCTCCAAGCAACGCTCACCCACCCCTCTCCAAGCAACGCTCACCCACCCCTCTCCAAGCAACGCTCACCCACCCCTCTCCAAGCAACGCTCACCTACCCCTCTCCAAGCAACACTCACCCACCCCTCTCCAAGCAACGCTCACCCACCCCTCTCCAAGCAACGCTCACCCACCCCTCTCCAAGCAACGCTCACCTACCCCTCTCCAAGCAACACTCACCCACCCCTCTCCAAGCAACGCTCACCCACCCCTCTCCAAGCAACGCTCACCTACCCCTCTCCAAGCAACACTCACCCACCCCTCTCCAAGCAACGCTCACCCACCCCTCTCCAAGCAACACTCACCCACCCCTCTCCAAGCAACACTCACCCACCCCTCTCCAAGCAACACTCACCCACCCCTCTCCAAGCAACGCTCACCCACCCCTCTCCAAGCAACACTCACCCACCCCTCTCCAAGCAACACTCACCCACCCCTCTCCAAGCAACACTCACCCACCCCTCTCCAAGCAACACTCACCCACCCCTCTCCAAGCAACGCTCACCCACCCCTCTCCAAGCAACGCTCACCCACCCCTCTCCAAGCAACGCTCACCTACCCCTCTCCAAGCAACACTCACCCACCCCTCTCCAAGCAACACTCACCCACCCCTCTCCAAGCAACGCTCACCCACCCCTCTCCAAGCAACGCTCACCCACCCCTCTCCAAGCAACACTCACCCACCCCTCGCCAAGCAACGCTCATCCACCCCTCTCCAAGCAACGCTCACCCACCCCTCTCCAAGCAATGCTCACCCACCCCTCTCCAAGCAACGCTCACCTACCCCTCTCCAAGCAACACTCACCCACCCCTCTCCAAGCAACGCTCACCCACCCCTCTCCAAGCAACACTCACCCACCCCTCTCCAAGCAACACTCACCCACCCCTCTCCAAGCAACACTCACCCACCCCTCTCCAAGCAACGCTCACCCACCCCTCTCCAAGCAACACTCACCCACCCCTCTCCAAGCAACGCTCACCCACCCCTCTCCAAGCAACGCTCACCCACCCCTCTCCAAGCAACACTCACCTACCCCTCTCCAAGCAACGCTCACCCACCCCTCTCCAAGCAACGCTCACCCACCCCTCTCCAAGCAACACTCACCCACCCCTCTCCAAGCAACACTCACCCACCCCTCTCCAAGCAACACTCACCCACCCCTCTCCAAGCAACACTCACCCACCCCTCTCCAAGCAACGCTCACCCACCCCTCTCCAAGCAACACTCACCCACCCCTCTCCAAGCAACGCTCACCCACCCCTCTCCAAGCAATGCTCACCCACCCCTCTCCAAGCAACGCTCACCCACCCCTCTCCAAGCAACGCTCACCCACCCCTCTCCAAGCAACGCTCACCCACCCCTCTCCAAGCAATGCTCACCCACCCCTCTCCAAGCAACGCTCACCCACCCCTCTCCAAGCAACGCTCACCCACTCCTCTCCAAGCAACACTCACTCACCCCTCTCCAAGCAACACTCACCCACCCCTCTCCAAGCAACACTCACCCACCCCTCTCCAAGCAACACTCACCCAGCCCCACTCAAGGCCTCTGCAGAAGGGGGCCCAGAAATGTCTGATGTCGGCAATGCATTGCAGTCAAAGTGTAACTGTGCATTCACACTGATGCAGATGGATTTTCTGTTCCAGTTTGGCTTCAAACCTGAACTGTAACTGAAACAGAAACAGCAACTGCCTCTGGCAGGGTTGAGGTTATTTAAAAACATTACATAATGTAAAATAGTTACCTAATTTCATACACAGGAATCTCTGCAGGGAGTCTGGGATGTCCGGGAAGTAGCTTTCAGTCTTGCTTAAGATGAATTTTGACATTTCTTTTCCAAATGCACCGACAGCAGGTCGCTGAAGACCTAAAGGCATGTAGATAGCATTACATAAGTCCACCATTAAAAAATGTTCCTCATATGCCATCTCGTATTTACTATGCTAGAATCATACTTATCTCACCATATAAAAAAGATACAATAAAACAAGTCACAGCAAATGTGTACCCAGCCACCGTGCATACCTAAAAGTTCAGTTGTAAAAATGGTCCAATAATAAGAATTCCTGCATGAAAATACTGACCAGGTTTTTGTTTTCTCTACTGGAAGAAAGAAAACCCAGGGATCTACTTTTATGGGGAGAGGGGTGTCACAGTACTAACCTCCTCGCAATGCATGCGCTGTTCCTATGCTGGTGCACTGTCAGGAACCTGCCAGCAGCATCTGACACAGGAAGCACTTCTTCTTCAAGTGTCTGCTTCCTGTCTCTTCATCTCTGTGGACAATTGTCTATTTCAAGCAGACTAAAACCCTCTAACCCCCATCCCCATATACCCCACCCAAGTACCAGGGATGATGCCTTGAGCATAATTTTACCATTCCCCTGCCAGCCTGTGACATCCCATTGAGCATCACCCCAGCTGGACAATGAGTGCACCCAAGGCCGAGGCTAAAGCATTGCACGGACAAATCATGGGCAAGGAGGATATGTCCAAATCATTGACATTAAAGTTTTAGTATTGCAGAGGCAGATACTGGGGTGAATATGGATCACTAAAGACATGATGCTGAGGCTATAGCATTGCAAGGACATAAAATGCCCTGGGGCAATACAGTGGGTCATTGGTTTGTTGTGTTAGAAGCAGCCCGACTGGCCCTAATTAGTGTTGGTCTGGAATGCCTGGTGCCCACCAGTAGGACTGACTCTGGGAGCCCACCCAACATTTAGGTGCAAGTATTACTGACTTAAATTTAGAGCCCATGCACAGAAACATTATTCCAAACTGTATTGTCTCTGTATGTGCACTTGGGTTACCACAATTAGCTATATAGTTCAGGTTTTGGTGATGAAGGCCCACAGATTTATTTTTTCCTGGTAACCCTGTGGGCCAGTCTTAGCTGGGCCTAATGCAGTTCAGCCCCCTGGGAATTCTCCTGGGTTGCTCTTTTACCAGATGGTCTCTGGTCTAGAATGTAGTAGCAACTCCCCCACTATCAGTAACTCATGGTTCTTACTGAAGAGGGATGAGGATGCATACCTGCATTCTATAAACACTTAGAATTCAAGAAACCATTGGAGAGAATTACAAATAAAATGGCAGGTAAAACATTTAACATCTATGACCTTATAATTTGTTGTTGGCCTTGGCTTCCACTTTAAGGAGAAAGCATGCAATCAGTAAAAGATTCAGCTATAAACCTGTTTTCTACAATGCACAGCTATAATTCATCTGTATATGAGTAGTCAGCTCATGCTGACAGGCTGACCATTAAACGTGATCTGTGCTTCAGAACTTTGTCGATAGACCTTACTAAATCATATTTAATGCATATTTTCCATTTTTAAGTATTGCAGGGACATAGTATTTTATGTAAAATATTGATCAGAAAAAAACGGATTCCAGGAACAGAGAACCTTCTAAAAATGTGATTTAGCATTAATGTAAGCAATACTATTAGGAATGATTTAATACTCATGCATTTATTACTTTGTAAAGACATACATTTTGTATTTATTAAGATAATCATGAGTCATTAGAATGAATCCAGAGGTTTTACAGAGGGCCAGCAGTTTGTTGCAGTCAGAAAAAGAGCAATAATCTATAGTGTATGTGTGTGAATTTAACAGTGTATGCTGAGATATCCAGTGCAATGGCAACTGTCACTTAAAAAATTGAGACCATGGCTTGCCTGGGCCAAAGCTTTGCACCTAGTTTATAAGTGTCAGTGCATTTTTTAGTAAATGGACAGACTGGGTTGGGTTCACCTTAATAGGTCACAGTTAGAGTGGACCCACACATACATACACACATACACAAATTCTACCCCATACTGCTGGCTCACAAAGATTGTAGATGTTTCATGGGACCCAGCAGGGTGCACCCAGTGTTCTGCCCAGATTCTTACAGAATAAGTGTCATTCAGAGTTACTGTGCCCTCCAATAGAATGCGCCAGCACTGGCTTGCACACTAATCATAATGTGCACCAGTAACAAATGTGTGCACCCCCTCATCATCTTGTGAGGTACAGAGAGGATGGGGGGTCTTCTATTCAAAGTTGCTTTCATTTAAGCCTTTCCCTGACAATCCTACTGCGCTGATAATGCACTGTTTACTAAATGGCTAAAACTAGAGTATTTAGGTTTAAAAAATATAGGGTGAGGACTTAGAGAGGTCTCAATGCCAGTCAATCCCAACTCTTTAAGGCTCCTTAGGTAGGGGACTAGCACTAATGAAGAATTCTTATAATGTTATAACCTCTCTACATGGTTTTCCAATAAGGCATAGAGAACCCCTCAATCATCACCTCTCTATAGGATAGCCAATAAAGCAACCACCCCTCTCTACAGGATGTCTGATAAAGCATATAGTGTTCCTCCATCATTAGCTTTCTATAGGATATCTAATAAGGCATGGAGAGCCCTTCCAACCTTCCTACATGATATTCAATAAAGCATGGAAAGTCCTTCCATTATCATCTCTCTGAAGGGCATCCAATACATCATGGAGAGTATCTCCATCTTCTCCTTTCTATATGGTATTCAATAAAGCATAGAGTTCCCCTATGCCCTCAGCTGTCTACAGGATATTCAATAAAAGCATGGCTAGCCCCTCTATCATCACCGCTCTACATGATATCCAGTAAAAATTGAGAGGGCTCTCTATTTTTTATTGAGTATCCTATAGAGAGGGGCCAATGGAGGGGGTCTACATGCTTTATTGAATATCCTGTAGACATCAACGCTCTATAGAATGTAATAAAAAATTCTCCATCCTTACCTCTACAGGGCTATCCAATAAAGCACGGAGAACCCTTCTATCCTTACCTCTACAGGGCTATCCAATAAAGCATGGAGAACCCTTCCATCCTTACCTCTACAGGGCTATCCAATAAAGCATGGAGAACCCTTCCATCCTTACCTCTACAAGGATATCCAATAAAGCATGGAGAACCCTTCCATCCTTACCTCTACAGGGCTAACCAATAAAGCATGGAGAACCCTTCCATCCTTACCTCTACAGGGCTATCCAATAAAGCACGGAGAACCCTTCCATCCTTACCTCTACAGGGCTATCCAATAAAGCATGGAGAACCCTTCCATCCTTACCTCTACAGGGCTATCCAATAAAGCATGGAGAACCCTTCCATCCTTACCTCTACAGGGCTATCCAATAAAGCATGGAGAACCCTTCCATCCTTACCTCTACAGGACTATTCAATAAAGCATACAGTGCCCCTCCATGATCACTTCTCTGCAGGGGTATCTAATAAATCATGTGGAGCCCCTTTATTGTCACCTCTATGAAATATACAATAATGCATGGAGAGCCCCTCCAAAATTTTAACAAATATTCTATGAAGGTTATCTGTAGTAATAAGTCATGGCAGCTGGGCTGTATTTTTCTTGAAACAGTTTTGATAGTCATCTCACTGGAATTTTCATTTCAGAATTGTGTTAGCCAAACGACTGTCAAATCATCTTCAAGGAAAATACAACAAGTTCAGTTGACTTATTACTACAGAAACACCATGACTTGGATAAATAAGAACCACATACATACTGAAACCTATTAGTTACAAACTTGTCTCACTAGAAACCTGTGACCCAAGGACTGCTTTTGTCTTAAAATCTAACGAGGGGCTAAGGGAATGAGCTAGAGGGGCTCCCTGATCTTTCAAACATCTGTGAAGACTGGGAGAACCTCTCTAATGATGTGGATTGGCTCATCGCATTTTAATGCTTAAATGATTATTCTTGACCCCAGATCAGGACTGCTATAGTAGCACAAGACTACCATGCATACCTGTGCTCCCTTGGCATCTATTGTGCTGGCTTCTGCACTTTTGCCAAAGGTTTATTCTAGAGTATGATGCCAGAAAGGGATGTCTGTAGAGAATAATAGGTGCCTTGGTCTGGCCTCCTACTCCACACACATGCCCAATTGACGCACCAAGGCCCTTAAGGGAATATTGTAGAAGCAGTGACAGGTGAGCAGAGGAGCCCCGTGCTGCTATGGTGCTCCTGATCTGGGTGTGCACAAAAATTGACTTTCCTATAAAATCGTTATAGCTTGTGGATATCTATTCTACGAAGAGACAACCTCTCATTATTGTTTTTTTTTTTACCGTAAAAAGGTGCCTTAGGTTGTTTCTCTTACAGACACCTGATCTATATACGTTTAGGGTGTAACATGCCTGTTCATTACCCATAAAGCATAAAGCAGTCCAACACACATTTTCTGTGATCCAACCCCGGGAAATCATGGGTCTACCCCCAGAAAACCCAATTTTCTCTTACCTGTGCCTTATTCCCTTGGCGAAACTAGTGGCCATGTAGCCTGTAGTTCTCTTTTGAGTTTCTGGCTGACAAAAGGATTCTGGACCATCAGCATTCAATATCAGAGTCCGATTGCACCGAGGGGACACAGAGCTTACCAGGATTACAGGGGTGAAATGTGTCGGGGGGGGGGGCATCAGCAATCATGATGAAATAGTAGAGAAAATGGATGTTGAATAACCTTAAAGCAAAAATGCCTTTAGGTCCCTTTTAACAATCATGCTGGGCCATCCTGATTTGGGATGGCCCTCCAGATAAAGATCTTCAGGATAGGTGTGTATGATGGAGGGCAAGAAGAAGCTTCACACTGCAGTGTCTCTTATTAGAGAAAGTGCAGATGCTATATATCTCTGCAGCTGCTTCCAGCCCCCCATGGGTGCAAGAAACAGGTGAGAATCTCTAATAGACTGAAGTTAGTTTAGTCAGTTTAGTAAATTAAGACTGTCTTAAATGCTACGTGGTCCTAACATGAACAAATCATGCCAGAAAGTGACAGATACGGTGCACAGAATAAGACATTTTGACAACATTGCAGTCAGTACTAAGATAAAGTACATGTTATATACAATACCGGCGAGTTTGCGGAGGGGTTGATGAGAAATGCCACAGCAAAGTTTGAGAGTTGCAGGGAACATGGCTGTTTGGGTGGATGGATGATTGGATCAATGGATGGATGGATCAATGGATGGGGTGTGCAGTCCAGGCTCCTGAGCTGGGCAGACTGCACTCATTGCAATGTCCTATCTTTATAGGAGGTCCTGAAGGACAGCACCTGATGATCCGCAGCTAATTTCCAGATAGTAAAGGCAAATGGATAGCGTCCAAGGACGGAAAAAGCCCAGAGGAGGGAGAGGAGTTGCTCGTCTGTTCACAAGCCAAATGTTTCATCTCTACTGTATGCATCTGCATATAAAGAACTGTCCATAATACATTAAGCGGGCATGCTTCCCGGTGGCCCTCGAATAATAGGTTTTATTTCAATTTAAAAGCAATGCATAGCTAGAGGATTTAAGGACCTGACTTGCTGATCTGCTTTTTCAAGCTCGTTACCTGTCTGGGCAAAGCATATAGGTTACTGATGGACTGTGTAGATTTATTTTGTAATATGCAAAAAGCACGCTTCCTTTTTAAATATGTGGCATCCTATGGGTCCCACGAGGGAGCGTTGGCCAACATGGGGGTTTTTCTCAGTTGGTTGCTTGTATAAAAAGCTATGAAGGAACACCGCCCATCCACCTTTAGATGTGCCCAGATGTTCTGACATCTGACATCTGATGTTCTGACATCTGACATCTGACTACATGTATCTGTTATACATTTTGTTATAGACAAAAAAAGTGATCCCCAAAGGACGTTAGACTTTACAGGACCCAATAGCACACCAGTACTATGGGTCCCCCCAGTGCTATGCCACCCCCCCCCCCCCCCCCCCCCCCCAGCTGGAGAGCAATGCTCTTCTCTTGCTGCAATCTCTATCCCACCAAACGGCTCATGCAAGTGACATCAGCTCCAATGTGATGTAGATGAGCCCCTTGTGGGATGGAAAGTTATATGAAGCAACTTTGTGAGTAGAAGAGCATCACTTTTACAGCTCTATCCTCACACAGCCACCGCAGCTCCCTCACACTAAGAGCACCAAGGGACAGAGTGACTGTTGAACCACTTTTTGTGTGGTCCTATAGAAATTAAATGGAAAAGAGGGCAAACGTTGGGACCCTGCTACAGCTTCTACCTGCACTGCAGGAAATGGAAGAGAGGCACATGAGACAGGCATCAGGTGAGCTGTTTGCTGCCTTATTAATGCTGTTTACAGTCCCTTCAATTTAGGGTAATCAGAGTTAGATGGGGGGAGAGGAATATCACGAATATGTGACGTGTGGCATGTACTCTGTCAAATGTCAATCCTTGCCTCCCCTATTGCCAGCTGACTTGACTTCGACTGTTCAATATGCATCCTGTTTTTATTTTAAACATTAAATTCTGCCTGCTGCTATGCTTTTTGTACAACAAGGCAGGATTCTAATGATTGCCTTCAAGCTGTGCACGTGTTGTTTCCAGCACACATATCCTGAGCTCACAAATATTGTCAAATCATTAGTGCAGAGGCATTCACTAAGCTATGGTCAGCATATCCACAGAAAGAATGGGGTTCATTCAGAGCCTGGTTAAAAAAGTTTTTTAGAGAGAAACATGTCATTCACTTTTGTGTTCTTCCTGAGGGGCTCAGTGAAAGTAAATGTCAGGTTTCTGTCCTAAAAAGGCAGGATTATATCAGGCCAGGAGCCAGCCCGGTAGCATGTAATATAACCAAGAATACACAGACAAATTAATTAAAGTGGCCCTAGCAACGCCTTCTTACTTTAAATTGTGTTTCTCCAGGACCACACAAAAAAGTGGTCTGACAGTCACTCTTTCCCTTAGGGCTCTCAGTGCAAGCGAGCACAGTGGTCTCACAGCTATCTCTGGCCGCAACAAAGCATGCTCATGACTCATAAAGCTGGACCTTCTCAGCTCAGCCACAACCCAGAAACATGCAATATGAGATTTAAGAGTGGACCTATCACCACTGCTGCTGACTAAGTGCCCCTGGAGCATCCTGGATGTGAACCCCCTGCAGTAGCCTGCAATCGCTTACCTTTCCGCCGGTCCCTCGCCACAATCACAGGCTGCATCCCCAGCATCCCTGCAGCTGAGGAGTGCCTCTGTGAGCCATTGAGATAGACTGGACATGGCAATGCGTGCACTCCACAGGGACCCTGGGGATGCTGATGCCCTGCTCCCTATAACGACGCTCAGTCCAAAGTAATAGCTTTATGCTGTACATTAGTTGGAAGACGTGACCGAGAGAAAAGATTCTATAAAACATTTCTGTTTTGAGATTTCACAAAAATCACCTAGCCCTGTGAAGGAGCATGTTTACAGGTAAGGTACATCGCTCTTCCAAACAGGTAAGGATATTTGTTTCAAAGTTTGGAAATACAGCTCATTATGGGCTACGCAGAATGATTTCTCACATTCTTTACCACAGCCCATCGGTTGCTGTTTATTCTGTTATGCATTATGTGTTGCTGGTGCATCACTGATTGGTCTCATCCATTGGTGTGCTGTGCTGCGATTCCCAGGCAGGGAGACAGCATATGTTTTGGTACGTAGTCAGTGCACTAAGGTAGCCATACCGGGCTGGTTGTAGTGCAAGCGGCTAGGACATTGTGGTGGTGTAATGCCGGGACAATTTTTACCCTCAATTACTTTCAAACCTTGTGGAAACAGTCCCTGGATAAGCTGTACCTGTGCTGAAAGCCATATCCAAAGTGAGATGGTTTCCTGAGTGGAAGAACTGGCCTGACCCAAGCTCATAACTGAAACTCCTCTGTTAGAATGACATCTTCAAGCCAAGCCTCACTTTCCAGCATCAGCTTCTGACCTCTCTGGACAGTTAAACCAGACCTTCAGCATGATTTCATGAAAAGCCCAAAACCCTTAAAAACTAATCCCCAGCATCTTTTAGTCACTTACTTATTATTCCCCCACTGGGCTGCAACTCTGTTCAGCACTCTAGGACACAGGCGCCGCCATCTTGACTTAGAAGCATCACATACCGAGGAGAGCAGGATAAAGTACAGGGGGTGGGGTTATAGCTGTGCTTTGCACAGACCGAGCAGAGCTGGGGTCAGGGAAAGGACAGCAATCCCAGAATTCAGAGCAGCACAGTCAGAAGACACTTCCTGTTTGCAGGCTGCCTGATGCTCCATAAGCCACCAACTTGAATGTTTAAAGGCTCATAACATGCAGTAGATGCAGGTAGGATCATTTTTAATGTGAGCAATCTGTATGTACAGGGTGTAGGAAACATATTCAGGGTGAAGGTCCGCTTTAAGTCATCTTGCAAAATCTGGTTGGAAACTTCTGGAGGCTGTTGTGCTGGCAAATGCATTGCAATCCTCAAATTAATGTTTTATAGTTATAGAAATGTTAAACCGGACCATTTTACAAAACATGGGCGTTGGTCTGCTGCGGGGAGAGGGCCAGGGTCCCCCCCCCCCCTCAATCAAGCACTGTAAAAGCTCGCAAACCTTACCTGACAACTTGCTCCCTCAGGGAAATGCAGCCCCGCAACTGGCCGGAGGCTGTCACATCTCCCCTGCTCGGGCATCTGTTTTGCCAGGCTGACGGCCATGTGACAGCCGTGGGCTAATGGTTGGGCTGTATTTCCCAGGGGGAGCGAGTTGTCAGGTAAGGTTAGCGGGCTTCACAGCGCTCAATCGAGGGGGGGATTCTTTTATACGGAAGAATGCTTAAAGCGAGCCAAAACACACTGAACTTGTGAAATACATTTGGCCAAAGCCCCCCTGCCAACAGTGGCAGGGAATGCAGGAGGTGGAGCTTTACAGCTAAAACAGGCACCATTATCTGGGATTAGAGTGAAGCAGGAGCAGTAACAACTGTCAAATGGTCCTCTTCACGGGGGGGGGGGCAATTCAGGGGACGCTAGTTAAAAATGTGGGTTTTGGTCGGCTTTAAAATGGACCAAAACCCACTGAGATCAGCCTGGGAATCTACAAGATTACTGGTCCTGGAGCATACAAAATTGGGATGCTTGCTGTGTGAAACCCCTCCAGTTTGCCCCATACACTTACCTTGTTTTCCGGTCCAACAGCGCATACACGAGCCATGGCCGCATCCCCACTATCCCCACTATCGATTACCAATTACCGGTGCGGGCATGCTCCCTGTTAGAGGGTAGCAGGGGATGCGACCGTCAGCACGCTCGGAGCAAACTGATTTCAAGAGGGGCCGCACATGCGCTGTAGGACCGGAAAGGGGTGAGTTTGCTTCGGCGATCTGGGGGGTTTCACAGGAAAGGACCAAAACCTAGGATAGTCAAAATCCTGGGTTTTGGTCCACTTTAAGGATCACTAACACACACTACTGTACACTGACACTGGCCACTGGGTGGTATTGTTCAGCTGGTGTGTGAGCCAGACAAGCACTCATGCTCTTATGTTGATGCTGAGCAAGACATACTGAAAATCTATGACCACACAATGTGTGTGGAGTATATTTACCAGTACCAATAGAAGGCAATTTGTAGCTAATTTGGAGTAGATTCCAAGAGCAACCAACCGGGAGATCATGTTAAAATCTAATTTTTTATTAACCATGGGGAGGTTTCTTGGCACAATTTTTACACTGCAGACTCTTAATACCTTTACTCAGCTGAAGAAGAAATTCATTTTTAAAGCCACACTTGATTTAAGATAAGATGACTTACTGAATGAGAACTTCTGTTTCTGTCAGTGTTCATATGGTGGAAATCTGCAGGCGACATTAGTATGGACATGGAAGTTTATAAAGCTCAACCTGTGAATCTGGGGAGCCACTTGATATGGCCCCCAACCTGCTGTGGGTATAGTGGGAGTGGTGCATAGATCCATGGCAAAAAAACAGTTAAAAAGAAGCTCGGTGGTCATGGGAGATAGCAGGAGACTGATATAGGAGAGTTCTCATTGGCAAACATAAGTGACAGCGGCGGCTTGGTTTAACAGGGTGACTGATTGGTGGGGATATCCCAAGAAAGGGGATAATAATGGGACAGTTTGCTGGCACGCAATATATATCTTTTTGGAGAGGTAAGGAATTTGCAAACATTAGGGATGGATGATCCCCCCAATTTACATCGGGGCTTAAATGTTAACTAGCTCAACCCTCTAATTTTAGCCCATGGAAGCTCTCTTTGAAGGATGACATTGGTCCCCCATATTCATGCATCGGGAAGGCACTACATATGGGGGTAACCATTTTATTGATTGTTTGATCGAATTGTGAGTGGTCTAAATTTTAAGTTGAATTATACCAATTTAAATGATAAGTGATTATTCATTTGGATGTATTTTAAACACATTTTGTATTGTTTGTATATAGATCTACTTTATGGTGATCAAGACTAAGGCGAAGTTAAAATGAAACGCGTTCATTTAGAGGATGAATTATTGGTATTATGAACTGAAATCACACATTCATGGAATTTTAATGGCTGAAACAATAAATTGAATCTTTTTGCACATTTATAAATACAGTGGTCGGTGGTATATACGAATTGATGCACGTTTTGTACTACAGTTATGGGGGATAGATGGATACCTCTATTGTGAATCAATGGACCTTTGTATGGATATCACAAGAAGCCTAGAAATAAAGAGGAAAATCCCTTGTACAACACTACCGGAGCCCCCTGGTGAAATATCTGGTATTGCATCATTTCCTATATAAAAGTCATACTTAGCATTGTTGAGAGTTTTGATACTTTGGGGCTTTGGTTAAGATATGGGACTGACTAGGTCATACATGGGACCTATATAAGCAGGCAATCTCCATGTGCATTGCTAGCATGTTACGTGTGAGTGTGGTGAATGTGGTAATGGTGTGGTGCAGTGGAAGCACATAAGAGTGTAAAGAATCTTTTAACCCAATAACAATTTTTCCCTAGCCATGTTCAGGCAGTGAGAAGTGAAGATCACAGTTTTGTCCTACTAGAGAACCGACCCTTACTGTCCACTGCTGCTGAAAAGCATTTCAGCCTGTGCCAGAATCCCATGCTCTTTTCCAAATACATCCAGATGCTTACCTTTGAATTTGTATCTGCTAATGGAGGCAGACTAGACTAGACATTTTCAGGAGGACTTTTAAAATTTGTATTAGAATTGTTAGGGGATTAAAGCAGAATATCGCTTAAAAATGTCTTAAACTACCTAACCTATGGGGTCATCTAGTGGCCTCCTTAAGTAATTGCAACTACACTACACTTAAAGTGGACCAACACCCAGGATTTTGACTATCCTGGGTTTTGGTCCACTTCGGCGGGGCACCCCGATCGGGGGTGCCCCGCTGTGTGAAACCCCCCAGAAACCCCAAAAAACTTACCTCTCAACGCTCCCACGTGAGCGCCGCAGCCAATCCCCGCCAACGTCCAGGCGGGGATCAGGAACGTCCAGGCCGCTTCCGCCGCCGCCGCCTCCCGCGCGTCACTCTCGGCGCGCGCGCGCCCCCGCCGGCCATTCACAGAGGGCCGGCGCGGGCGCGCGCACGTCTGGAGGGGTGCGCGGGAGGCGGCGGCGGCGGAAGCGGCGGCGGATCAGGTAAGGTGTTTTTGGGGTTTCTGGGGGGTTTCACCCCGCGGGACATCCCGATCTCGGATGTCCCGCGGGGTGGGGGGTGATCGGCCCGGGAATCTTATAGATTTCCGGGCCGATCACCCCTGGGTGTTGGTCCACTTTAACTACTAAGGCCCTTATTCATGAAGGGATAGCGTCAGGTAATGCCTTGTAAATGACAGGTAGCGGCAGATGAACGCCGGACATGGCACACTGTTAGAGGGTAGCAGGGGATGCGGCCATCAGCGCGCTCGGAGCACACTCCTTGCATATAAAAAGCCATTTTTGAAAATATTTTTCATGTTTTATATATTTATGCAGAATTGACATTACAGGTCTGGCATTAATGTGTTCATGTTACAATGTTATTACAATGTAATTTCATATGTTTTCGCTTTGTTACTGGTGGATACATGTTAAAAAACAGCCTTTGTTCACACAGCCTCTGGCGCTTTGGGCTACAGCGAAGCATTTTTGAGCGCCGGAGTTGTGTGAGGCTTTTTTTTTTATGAATATGTTGTGAGTCGGTCGCACTGACCAGTCGCTAACATGCGCTCCCATACATCGCTGTACTAATCATATAGCGACTCCTCACAATGTATTCATCATTGTTCCACAGCGACTGAGGCGCTCTGCACTAGCGACCCACGGCCGAGCACAGGGACTACTAGCGGGCGCTCTGAAATGCCTGCTACAGACGCTCATCTGTCGCTACCTGCCGCTAATGATGAATCAGCCTGTCCATCTCTAGTTCTAACATAGGCCCTTATTTATGAAGGAATAGCGACAGGTAGCGACTGGTGAGCGACCGGTAATGATGGGCACCGCCACGAGAACGCCGGCTCCCCACCACAATCACACATTTATCAAGCCAATCCTGCTTAGCGACTGAGATAGCGCCATATAGCCACTCATTCATCATTATTCCAGCCTCAGCCCACAGCGCCAGCATCCGACCTTGAACAGCGACAGATAAGACCTCTCGCCACCTGGCGCTCTCCAATGCATTTCAATGGAACAATCTTTAAATATTCATAATTAATTGTTATTGTTTTTTTTTTTTTTTTTTTAAATGTGAAAAATTCTGTGACCACTTCTGCCATGTTAGATAATTTTTTTAAGGTAAAAAAAAAAAAAATTGTGCAGAATTGATATTACAGGTCTGATATTATTGTATTCATATTACTAAATTCTTTAAATTTTGGTTTCCAAAAATATGGTGTTTTGGGGGTTAAAAAACTACTTTTAACCCATCGCCGCCAGCGCTCTGGGGTTTAAACATGCATTTCACAGCGCGAGAATTTTTTGAGCGTGATTTTTTGATGAATATGGTGGGAGCCGGTAGCTCTGACCAGTCGCTATCATGCGCACCCATGCATCGCGGAACCTGTCAAATAGCGACTCGTCACCCCGTATTCAACATTACTGCACACCGACTCAGTCGCTATCAACAACCGAACAATGGCCAAGCACAGCGACTACTAGCGGACGCTGTGAAAATACTGCTACAGTCGCTCAACTGTCGCTACCTGCCGCTATTAATGAATCGGCCTCATAATCCATCCCACCCAGGGTATCCCAGGGCATCCCCCAATCTCCAGGATCCCCCTTCCCAGGTGCACACCTAGCCAGGGGACCATCCTGTTTCAGCACTCATCAAAAGATTGAGCACCCCTGTAATAGAAGGAGGTACCTGCCAACAGAGCTTAAAGCGGAACAAAACCTGGGAATCTGACTTTCCTGGGTTTTGTTCCTTGCCCTCTGTGTGAATCCCCCCAGTCTGCCCAGAAAACCATTGGTCCAACAGCGCATGTGCAGGCTCTCATCCAATCAGACCCCTTCGCCATGTTTACATCCTTCAAGATGCTGCCGCATCCCCCTTTACCCGGTGCTGCAAGAGATACAGAGGATGCGACAACACGCTCTCCCCATTGAAAACAATCAGACCCCTTTGCCATGTTTACATCCTTCAAGATGCTGCCGCATCCCCCTTTACCCGGTGCTGCAAGAGATGCAGAGGATGCGACAACACGCTCTCCCCATTGAAAACAATCATAGCCATTTGTTGAAAGAGAGAAAGCCAGCAAGAAAGCTTTTCTGCTATACATTTAGCTTGAGACCCTAATTTCCATTCTTTTTTATTAGTATTATTGTTTATTTATAAAGTGTCATTGTATTTCGTGGCTGTCAAATGCAATAAAACACATTAATAGACGAGAGAGACCTGTATTATTTGAAGATAATTAATAATGGGCAGGGAAACCTTAGCGCAATCCAAGATTGCATACTTTAGTAATGACCAGAATACCAAAGCCCTTACACTATGGAAAATTGATTATGGTAATCATATCGCCCTCAATGGTTTCAATAAGGGCACATCCTTCCTGGCAGCCATACACACTAAGAAAACCAATATGCAGTCACTGCTAACAGATTTTATAATGTAATCTAATGAGACAATAACATTTGGTATTAGTCTTCTCTCATGTATTAACTTCCAGCTGCCTTCCTTGACAAATGATTTGCCTATTTAATTGTTCACTAGTGATATAGGGCATTAATCATGGAGACCAGTGATATCCACAGAAACCCCCTTCTCTGGAGTGATGGTACTGCTTTTTATCCTATCTGATAACTCACAGACTGCCATATTTCATTATAATGTACTTTTCCTCCGGGGTGGCACATTCACACAAATCATAACTTGCCGCCCTGCCCACACTGCTAGAAATAATGTGGATGCTTCAGTCATTCCTGTGTTTTATTACTCACATCACTGTAATTTTACATTTTCTGTCTTTATGACTGCCCATAACACAATAGAATATCAAGGATTATAATACAACGTGTTGGCAAAAGAAATCAAGATATGATGTTTCTACCACTGCCAGACATCTTCCTCTGTGTCTATGATACAGGATAGGTTCAGCCTCTAAATATTGATTTCCACGGCATCTATAATTACTGGCCCCAAAGGCATGCCCCAAAGTATAGCGTCATGGGAGCCACCGGGCAAGGTGAGTTTATTGGAGACCCGGCCCGGGGGTTTCACACAGCGGGGCATCCCACTATAGGATGCCCGTGGGCAGGCTAGCGGCTGGCCCTGGAATCTTCCAGGACCCGGCCACTGGGGTTTTGCTCCATTTATTTTATGTGGTCTGTAACCAAGTTTAAATGTAATACATATAACCTTTGTAAAAGAAAGGTTCACTTTGTGCATACTGATTTATTTTACATAGTAAAGTGGATGATTTACTACTAGCGCCACGTATCGCCATGTGAAGGTTTGTATAGCGGTGCTTAGAGTGACCACTAGTAGACGCTGTAAGCGGGTATCGGGTGCAATAAACTAGCATTGCGGTCGCTGTAGTAACCTGGCCGGCATTGATCAATGTGATGTGTGTTGGCTGCTCTAACAACAGTATAACACTGCAGCGAGCAATAGGTAGCGCCAACATCCGGAACTCGGCGCTCAACACCATACTTACGAAAAAAACGACATACACAGCGTTGGCGCTCAAAATCTGGTCGCTGTAGCATAGAGGGCCAGACGCTGTGTGATTAAAGTCTGTTTTGGAACACATATATACCTGTAACAAAGCGAAACTACATGGAATGACATTGTTTTAACACTGGGACAATAACACTTTAGTGCCAGACTTGTAAATGCAATTCTGCATAAAAATATAAAAAGTCAAAAAAATGTATAAAAGTGCTTGTTTGCAGCCAAGAGAGGTCACACAATGATTTGAGCAAAAAAAAATAATTTCCAAACACACTATTTTAACACAACCAAATGAACGCCTATTGAAATGTATAGGAGAGCGACACTGAGCGAAAGGTAATAACTTGGCACTCTTGAACCTAGAGCGCTGGCGCTATAAGCTGAGCCGCACTGTTAGAGGCGCTCACCAGAATCGCTTTCCTAAATGTGGTTTCCCGTACAGCGCCCCACGTTCACCAGACGCTTCGTGCCGCTACGAAGCACTACCTGACACTATCCCTTCTTAAATAACCCCCATAGTATGTAAGAATGGATACAGACTTTAGTCCATCCAGTTCAGCCTATTTATCTCCTTCCAGTGGTCTAGTAGCTCTAGCTGGAAATGTAACTTGTTTCCTTGGCCTGTGTCCAGGCTAACATCACAAGCCCTTGTGGCAAAAATTACTGTTGGGTGCACCTCCTACAGCACCCACTATCAGGTGTTTGACCGATAGAACCTAAAGGGTAGAGCCACTAAGTACCCGGCACAACGGGTCCTGGAATATACACCATGCCCTGGTCTTCACTGGGGCCCTCTGCAATGAAGGACATGCTGGGTTGTAGCAGAGTTCTCGGGATGCTATGTCATTATGCAAGCCAAAGTTAAACTGAGCAAGCAATCCAAGAGGAGATCCTAGTAAATTAAGTCAAAAGTCCATGCCGGGTATCAACAGGATAGATTCAAATTACAAAACAAGGTCCAAGAAATAAGCTGGAGGCAGTGGAATCCCAAGGGACAAACCAGCGCCATTAGGGCCCTGGGATGCCCCTTATAAAGGGAAAAGAGGGCAGAGTTGGCACATGTCATGTATACATCTTGCGCAGCCTCCTCCCCCCACATCACTCAGAGGAGGATTGCAGTATTTTTTTCTTATGTTGCCAAATCAAGATTTAACTGGGAGGAGATAACAGGAGTGAGGCACCTGCTAAAGGCTAGAGGTCTTCTTTAATGTAAACTAAGAGCCTTTTATTCTTTTTCGGATTGTGTTTTTCAGATGTACAGAATATATATATATATATATATATATATATAATGATATATTAGTATACACTTCTTATACTAGAGCAGGGGCTTCCAACCAATGGTACACATACCACTTGGTGGTACGCAAGATCCTCTCCCCTGTGGTTTGAGGTGAGGTTGCAGACTGACCTGTACCCAATATAAAACTGCTCCAAAAAGTGATGAAAACTATTTATGTGCATTTCATGCACTCTAAATGTTTTTTTAACACAGTTATAGGTGAATGACAACCCATAGACACCACCCAGGTGCCAGTTGACATACCTGGAAGAGTGGTATTTAAAGAAAAAAGGTTTAGAACCCCTGTACTTGATAATTTTAGTGCATAATGTGTGGACATTTGGGGCTAAATATATATATATATATATATATATATATATATATTTATATATATATATATATACACAATTACCCTCCCCTCTTAAATCAGACCACAACCCTCATTTTTGACTAGCATCCCTTGACACCACCCAGGTGCCAGTTGACATACCTGGAAGAGTGGTATTTGAAGAAAAAAGGTTTAGAACCCCTGTGCTTGATTATTTTAGTGCATAATGTGTGGACATATGGGACTAAAGTATATATATATATATATATATATATATATATATATATATATACACACAAGAATATATATATATATATATATATATATATATATATATATAATGATATATTAGTATACACTTCTTATACTAGAGCAGGGGCTTCCAACCAATGGTACACATACCACTTGGTGGTACGCAAGATCCTCTCCCCTGTGGTTTGAGGTGAGGTTGCAGACTGACCTGTACCCAATATAAAACTGCTCCAAAAAGTGATGAAAACTATTTATGTGCATTTCATGCACTCTAAATGTTTTTTTAACACAGTTATAGGTGAATGACAACCCATAGACACCACCCAGGTGCCAGTTGACATACCTGGAAGAGTGGTATTTAAAGAAAAAAGGTTTAGAACCCCTGTACTTGATAATTTTAGTGCATAATGTGTGGACATTTGGGGCTAAAAATATATATATATATATATATATATATATATACACAATTACCCTCCCCTCTTAAATCAGACCACAACCCTCATTTTTGACTAGCATCCCTTGACACCACCCAGGTGCCAGTTGACATACCTGGAAGAGTGGTATTTGAAGAAAAAAGGTTTAGAACCCCTGTGCTTGATTATTTTAGCGCATAATGTGTGGACATATGGGACTAAAGTATATATATATATATATATATATATATATATATATATATATATATACACAATTACCCTCCCCTCTTAAATCAGATCACAACCATCATTTTTGACTAGCATCCCTTGAATTGCCCCCCCTCCCATTGAGAGTACCTTCTGGCAAATTTTGATGCTCATGCTTCAGTCTACTCACTGCGAATGCTGTCGGTTTATGCCAGAAGTCCCGCCTACTACTGCCATTGCCATTGTTGCGAGTGGCAGGTGATGTCATTGCCTCTGCTATTCAATGACTGATCACCTTCCATCTCCCACTGCCATAGCAGATATCTTGTGGCAGTTTCCCCTTTTTGTCACTCTGCTCATTCTTCTCAAAGCAAAGCCACAACACATGAATGAGGTCTGGCCAGGGACCAGAATTGAGCAAACTCCCATGATACAGTTCATTTCAGGGGAGTTACAGGGAGGTGTGCAATGATGACACAGTGCCAGCAGAGGGTAACAGCAAAAAAAAATATCGATGTTTTAGGAAAATTTCATTTCTTTTCCTACACACTAAGGGGGTTATTTAAGAAAGGCTAAGGCCACATAGTGCCAGGTAGTGCCAGATGAGTGTCATTTGAGTGTCAGGTCCCAGTCAAAAAGGTGTATTTATCAAGTAAAAAATCCACAGCGCCTGTGATAGAGCCAGGTAGTGTCCCATCTATGCATGCAGTGGGGGTTTGGCTCTCTCTTAGGGGAGGGGGCCAAGGTGCGCCTGTTTTTTCACCCTTTGTTACATTGAGCTTACCACTGTGTGGATATATACATTTTGTACCGTTTATTGGTGCAATTTTTATATATGCTTTTACATTTATATCACTTTTTTCCGATTCACATATATTTACATATTATTTACACTACACTTTTTAACACATTTTTACCATTTCACATATATTTACACATTCTTTCTACTTTAGGTGGTATCAGCTTGTGTTCAGTCTATTTGACTGCTTTCCAGCTGATAGTCCATTAGTTTGTTTAGTAGGTCTTATTTAGGGGGAAGAGGGGGCCACTGTGTGCCTGTCCACTCTCCAATGGTCCTTTCTCCATGCAATGTTGGGGGACCCCGTTTGTAGCAAGGTATCCAGTTTTGGGTTTAGTACCTCCTGTTTGCAGCAAATGCATACGCGTTTCGCTTGGCGTAGCCTCCTCAGAAAAAACAGGCGCACCTTGGCCCCCTCCCCTAAGAGAGAGCCAAACCCCCACTGTACCTATAGTCTCCCTGACGGCGTGTCAGGAGCGCCTGTCACCCGACAGCACCAATACCCATTCCTAGACATATCTCTCCCACCCAGATCCCCCCTCCTGACCCCCTTCCCCCGTTTCTCCCCCCCCCCAACTCCAAAAACAGTGTCCCATCTATCAACAGCGTCGGCGATGGGATGAGAGCCGGCGATGAGTTTCCTACAGTGCCAGATAGGACCAGGCGCTCACCTAGCACTGTGTGGCCTGATCCCATACATTTCAGTGGGCTGGGATGGTTATAATTATTTAACATTTTAGTAGATTTTTTTGGGCTGGTGCATGTGCCTCAGGATCCCTGGGCTGGTTGGAATTATTTTATATGCATTTTTAATACTTTTGTGCTGTAAACTTGTGATTTGGGCTGTGATAAAGATATGTCATGTTTGGCTAATGTCCCTAATGCAATTCCCATTTTTAATTAAAAAATAAATAACTAAACCCTAAAAAATAGGCAATGCAACAAGTGCTGTGTGCCTGAATTACCTTTTTTGATCGCCTCTTGGAGCGTCTGGTATTTTTTTGAGAAATTTTGTCAGCTTGCGGCGCTCTCGGCTGGCGCTAGGTGTCGCTAGCGCATAGGCTTAAAAAAGCCATGCGCTGCGAACGCTGCCTGGCCAGGAACGCTACAGCGTGTTGCAGGTGCTGTTGAGGGTCTCGGACGAGGCGCTCAAGTGGTGCCGACACCAATAATAATAAATTAGCCTCTATGAGTGAAGGGACTTAGCTTGTAAAAAAGTGCTCACTCACGCAGATTTGGACACATTTTGTGAGCAATATTTGTGTAAAGAGAAAAAGCCTTAGTTATTTAAATTCAGCTCATGAAAATGGGATCCAAAACAAATGGGTTGCAAGCTCTTGCTCTGATTTAAGACAAAGCTCCTAAGATTGTACAACATAGAGTCCAGCTCTTCTTTTATACCCCAAATAGGGGTTTAATACTAGGTGATGCCGGCAATATCATTTCTGTAACCTTTGAAATGGATGGCATCTTCCCTACTGTCCCTGGCTGCTGGTTGCACAATACAGCAATACAGCAAAGCTTGCTAAATTTATCAATTTATCAATTAATTTATCGATTATCAATTACATTTGGTTTTGAAGCAAATTGAATCGCTGATATTCGGATCAAAGTAAACCATGACCCAAATCCGAATCACAACACATCTTCAGTAGAAAACCTCAAGTCTAAAATCCACATCACAGCTATAACGTTACGTCAGTGAAAGTAAATTGTTATGTCTGCTTGGCTCAAAAAAGCCAGGGACACAGCGTGTGAGAGGAGGGAAACAGTCGCGTGTGTGATTAGACCGACTTGGCTCGGTATCAGCTAGGATCACAGATGCAGACGCGTGGGATACCTCAGCTGGGATGAAAGACTGACCATGAAACTTCAAGAGGAAGCACAGACTTAAAGGGAAACCTTTAATTAACAATTACTGTAACTCTAAATTTGTGTGCATTGGGATCACAGAACAGAATACTCACCAAAAAGGTTCAAAATGTATAGCGAATTAAACTAAAGTACTAAAGAATTAACATGCTAGTGTATATAAAACAGGACTTATTCACATTAATGGATACATATCGTAATCTTTTAAGTTGTTGGCAGGCAGCTTGGTAGCAAAGCACCATGGAGAAGACATCCAAATCCTCATTGAAGTTGATGACTGACAAATGACAAGTGCTATCAAAAATAAAACAGGATGGCGAGCTCTGTTCACAAGATGGTGAGCCATACTGATTTTTAACAGAAGTCAGAAAAATCCAATCAGACAAATAGAAACGCTGTCGATACACAGAAGGTTGACTGCAGAAGGAGACCATATAGTCTATCTAGTCTGCCCCTGTGTATATGCCCTCTTTTTTGTAGGATATATACAGTATATACCATCACGGGCATGTTTACATTCATTTACTGTTGATTTTTCAACTACTTCTACAGAAAGTTTTTTTTCCAAGCATCTACTACTCTACTCTCTACTCTACTACTCTCTACTCTACTACTGTAAAATAATAATTCCTGACATTGCTTCTGATCTTCCCTCCGGCTAGCTTCAGACTGGGCCCTCTTGTTCTGTTAAGTTTCTTCCTAAAAACACTTTGAACAGTCAATCCTTTCACATATTTAAAGGTCACAATCATGTCCTCTTTCTCCTGTTTCTCCTCCAGGCTGTACCCAGTATTCCAGCTGTCGCCTCAACAGAGCTCTATCTGCGGCATCACAACCTCCCTCTTCCTACTGTTGATATCTCATGCTATGCAGCTGACAGTGGCAGACTGGGGCCAAAAACCAGGCTTGAATTTTTCCCAGTACAATGAGCCCATGAACAACCTTGCAGAGCTTGCGCCCCCCCCCCCTTCCCTAACCGGTCAACGAGTACACTCCAAGGCTGGGGCTATAAGTCATGGCCAGGCTGGATATAACCAACTTGAGGTTACTGAAGCTTTAGTATTGTAGGGGCAGATAATGTGGCTGAGGTGGGTATGGCCCCCTCCACAACCATGATGCTGGAGCTGTAGGGGGTAGAAGATTGTCTAGGGTTTCATGGCTGAGGGTACAGTTGGGCCAAGTACAGGAGTGCTTGGAGGTAGTCTAGGAAGATTGGTATTGGATGGGGCTGACAGAAACAGCAGCCCAACAGGTCCAAAGGCAGTACAGTCCACCAGAAATGTTCCCAGTTCTCCCTATGGCCAGTCCAACCCTGGCAGCAGTCCTGGCTAACACAGTACATTCCCTACTACAAGCGAAGAGGAGATTTCTTCACCCCAAGTGTATTATCTTACATTTAGAGATGTTGAAATCTAGTTCCCGCTGTTTTGACCATTTATCCTATAAAGCCAAATCACTTTTTCATGTTGCAGACACCTTCAGGAATATCCACCTTATTACTCACCTCTGTATCATTGGCAAACAAAACAGAAAACCAGTGGCATAACTATTTTGACAGGGTCCTGGCGCAAACATTAAATGGGACCCTTTCAAAGGCACATACAGTAAACTTTCTGTCTTTTAACTCAATTAGATGCAGCAGGCAACTAAAGACAAAGAGACAAATGCTGCTTCCTTTATCTAAATAATGCCATGTGAGCACAAATATGATAAAAAAGGTGGAGGAGAAACAACGATGGGGCCCCCCTACCAAGCCTTCTCCTATTAACAACAACACTCTGATATCTAACCTTCAGCCAAGCTTATATCCACTCAACTATCCATTCCAATTTTCAACAACTTATATATGAGCTCTTTATGTGGAACAGTATCAAAAGCTTAGCGAGGTTCAGCTATGCGATTTCCAGAGCACCTGTTTCATTCAATACTTTAATGACTTAGTCAAAGACATCAATAATAAATAATTATAAAGTTTGGCATGATCTGCCCTGAGCAATGCCGCGCTGTTTCGGATCTAACAGGCTGTTAACTTTTAGATGGGGAATTGTTTGTCTTTTTCAAGAGAGGTTCCATGTGTTTTACCATTACAGATGTTAATGACTAAAAGTGAACAAGGTCGGTGCCTCTGATGCTGCCACTGGCTCCACTTAATACAAGAAGACCATGATGATAAAGATGAATGGCTACATTCATTGAGCTAAGTAAAGCTAATACCTCAATCTGCCATGGCAGATTCATAAAAATTCATAGCCCTGCAGCTACAGTCTGGAGCACTAAAGGTGGGAGAAGGGAAACTTTTATATATATATATTTGGGAGGAGCACCAGACCAACAATTATGGGCAGGGGTGGAAACAGAAATTTGGTAAAAAGTAAGAGAACCAATGGGAAGAGCACACAGCATTACCATGGCAGCTGCCACTAGAAGAATCCTGACTCATGGGAGCTGGCAGCCATCTTTTGGCTGGGGCCAAATTAAAATGCTGCTTTTGCTCCTCCACTGCTGCACACTCTGCACCCCCCACCACAGCTACCCCCTAAAGTTTATTCAATGTTCGTCTGAACTTACCGGACCTGAACTTTGTGGGGTCTGTGGGTTTGCCCATCTCTAGTAGTCAGGAATCTCCCTTATTCTGGGCTAAAACCTTTTTAAATTGTCATGGCTTTGTAAATTCAACCCAAGTCTGATTTGGCTTGGACACAGCCCAGTAGGGGCTTCATTCAGCAGGAAATCACACAATACCCTGTCCTCACCTGAGAGACCAATCAGAAGTCAGTCATGTCTGGAGGTCAAATGTGTCCACTGCTTTGGATGTGGGTAGCAAACCACTTGGTTGCTTGCATTGCACAAGTGCATCACTGGAATGTTTCGGAGGTTTGTATTATTTCCGAAAATTAACTTTTCTAAGCATTCAGGTGGATGAACATTCTAAATGGGGATGCCCAGTGTTAGGTCCATAAATCCATCTGTCCTTGGGTGATGCAGATTTCCCATATGCTCGAAGTGTCCTCACTCATAGGAAATGGCTGCCAATTTTTTGTAGCCTCGGCTGGGGCCAATAGGGGCTTCATTCAAAGGAAATCCCATAATACCCCATCCTGATCTGAGAAACTAATCAGAAGTAAATCATGCCTAAAGGTCAAATGTGTCCACTGCTTTGGATGTGGGAAGCAAACCACTTGGTTGCTTGCATTACACACACGCACATACCATGCACATTACATGTGTCGCTGGAAATTTTTGGAGGTAGGAAGTCTCGAATGTAAGCTAAGGTGGGGAGGCCCTCTTTATATGCATTGAGACAACCTTGCACAGCTGCCAGAGCTAGGTGTAACCTCAGAGCAAGCAAGCTAGATTTATGTCACTGTTCTCTGACTGGCTTAATCTAATTAGTGAGAACCATTTGCCAGTGTTGTGTTTACTGCTCTGTGATTGGTCAGTGGCTACATAAAGTTGACCTCTTACCCAGAAACCATCACCTGTGATAGCATATTGCGTGTACCGAAATTGGTTTTGACCTGTTTTATTGCTGCCTTGATCAACCTTTGCTTTGAAACTCGAATTTGTCTTAGCATTTAGAACCATGCTCCCCAACCCTCTTCCTGTTTTGTGGGTCTTCAAATAGCTGGCTCTATAGCTCTGCTGCTGCACTAATTACTTAATCTGTGCATCTGTGTGGAGATCTGCAAAACCTGGCCTATTGGTGGCCCTAGAGAGAGAAGGGTTGGGGACCCCTGATTAGAGGACTGACTAGCCGTGTATGAAATCCTCTTGATTAATGTGCCTTTATTATTGGCACTGAATTTCCTGAACTGATCATCTGTGTATAAGCTGGCCTGTCCCAAAACAAAACAAGCTCTGTTTTGTTCCAGCTTTCCTTTAGCCTTTGCAGCCACAGAAGTTGGCCCTTGTATACTGAAGTCCTGGGGAGCAATTGTGTCCTAAGTTGGCATAGGAGATAGGCAAGGACTCAACTATAGGTAAAGTGAATAGATTTAGGGTTAACCTCAGTACAAAGGCTGGTGACTGGCTGGGACATTACAACCAGGAGGTGGGGAATGCAGAGAAAAAAATAGGTTTAGGTCAGCTTTATTAAATCAAAATGTTCACTTACCTGATTATAGGCAATGCAGTTGTCAGCGCTACTACAACCTTGAACTGCACTTTTGCTCAATAGAAGGAGTCTGCAGCTTCTAACAACATTTTGATTAATAAGCAGATAATAAGCATCTCAAATTAATTAACTGATTAATCAGGCAGAAAAAAACAGCCTCTCTTTGTTCTCAAATAATAAACCTCTTGATACATTTTGATGAATATTAGTTTAAAATGAATGGAAGTAATAAATCTAATTCAGCAAAACATATTCAGCATTTTAGAGATTAGAACCATATTAACCATTTTCCCAGTCTCTTGAATGTCGCCTAATGAGCTGAAAACCATGAAATTTGTGAGATGAGAGGGGCAGGTTAATAAACTGCATAATGTTTAGATGAGGTGTATTAGCATACGAATATATAACCTGTTCAGACCCCAAACCTTTTACTGTAATCGTGGAACAAAAATGTGGAACAGGACACTGTAGCTAGTTTAACTTACAAAAGGATCAATGTATTTTTCTTACATATCATTTAATCACTAAGTTGTTGTTCATTAAAGTAGTATAGTATAGTTCTAATTTGGAGAGTACAACACCCAAGCAGATGCAGGGGAAAATAAGAATGACCTCTTGTCAACATTGACTTTATAGAGCTCTGTAAGTAGACCTAAAGTCAATCATGAAAAAGTAATGTATGCTTAGCTGCCACATGGGGTAAATTGGTTAAAAATGTAAGTTATTCAGCAGGGAAAAAAAACTAAAGGGTGTCTACCTTTCGTCCTGTGCTGCTGGTCACTGCAGGACTCACCTTGTACCGCATCCGCCTCCCGCATCTGCCTGAGCCTGACCCAAGTGAAGGGATTTATGGCAGGATGAAATTCCGATGCGATTCTTTATGATATGATTTATGTAGTGGGCGGGGCCTTACACCTCCCTCCTCTATTGCAGTGAATGGAGAGGGCATGGCCACACACCCTGTGAGGGCATGGGGGCATGGTCTGGCAAAGTAGTGCCAGAGAATAGAGTTTCAGGCCCCTGTGCAGAAGGCGGTGGCTGTGGCCCCAATAAATCAGTTGGGTGTGTTCCGGAGCGCTGAACCTGCAGTGACCAGCGGCACAGGACAAAAGGTACATACTTTTTTGTTTTTCCACTGTATGACTTTAAACTTTCTGTGGACTTAGAAGTTAATATTTTATAAAAGACTCTAAGCCCCAATATGTACATGCCCAATGCTGTTTGATAACGCTTAGGATGTGTCCAGGATCAGGTAGCAGCTTGACACTGAAAATCAGGGTCAGAAGAGGTTAGACAGCTTAGGCTCAGAATTACGTAATAGACCTGACACACTGATTTAACACGCGAATATTAACAAAGCTCAGAAGCAAGCAGAAGAGGTGCATAGTTGAGAATAGGGATGAGCGAATCGATCCGGACGAACCCGGATTCGATCCGAATTTCAGGAAAAATTCGATTCGGATCGAATCCGAATTTCCCCGCGATTCGATCACTCGAAGTTTTCCTTTAACATCCATTCATTTACATTACAGGCATTCTAAGATGGCGGACGGGACATGTCTGGACATGTATCCCGCGCCAGTGCAAGCTGGGGCAGTCACATGCAGCCTATCAGCAGCCAGCAAGCCCGGTGACGTCACACAGCGGTATTTAACGGCGGCCATCTTGCTTTTCCTCATTTCTCTATTGCATTCGTGACAGACAGAACGCTGTGTAGCTGAGGCAGTTAGACAGGCTGGAGACAGGGACAGACAGGGACAGGCTGGAGACAGGCAGGAGACAGGCAGGAGACAGACAGGAGACAGACAGAAAGCCAGGGAAAGGTAGGAAAAACGGAGCTGGCTGACAGGGAGATTTTTTTTTTTTCATCCAGCCTTTGTTAGCGTTTTCAGGCTGCTTATAGTAACTAACTGTGCATATATACTGAACTGATCTTAAGTCTGCTGTGAGGCATCCCATTCTGTGACTAAAGCAGCCTCTGTTTAAGACCATATAAGCATTTGCTCTTATCATATTTGAAATTAGGCCTGATAAAGACACTTTTGCTGGCCAAAGCACTACTGGACCCTGCCAGCTCGATTCCTGCCCGGGGCATCCCATTCTGTGACTACAGCAGCCTCTGTTTAAGACCATATAAGCATTTGCTCTTATCATATTTGAAATTAGCCTGATAAAGACACTTTTGCTGGCCAAAGCACTACTGGACCCTGCCAGCTCGATTCCTGCCCGGGGCATCCCATTCTGTGACTAAAGCAGCCTCTGTTTAAGACCATATAAGCATTTGCTCTTATCATATTTGAAATTAGCCTGATAAAGACACTTTTGCTGGCCAAAGCCCTACTGGACCCTGCCAGGTCGATTCCTGCCCAGGGCATCCCATTCTGTGACTAAAGCAGCCTCTGTTTAAGACCATATAAGCATTTGCTCTTATCATATTTGAAATTAGGCCTGATAAAGACACTTTTGCTGGCCAAAGCCCTACTGGACCCTGCCAGCTCGATTCCTGCCCGGGGCATCCCATTCTGTGACTACAGCAGCCTCTGTTTAAGACCATATAAGCATTTGCTCTTATCATATTTGAAATTAGCCTGATAAAGACACTTTTGCTGGCCAAAGCACTACTGGACCCTGCCAGCTCGATTCCTGCCCGGGGCATCCCATTCTGTGACTAAAGCAGCCTCTGTTTAAGACCATATAAGCATTTGCTCTTATCATATTTGAAATTAGGCCTGATAAAGACACTTTTGCTGGCCAAAGCACTACTGGACCCTGCCAGCTCGATTCCTGCCCGGGGCATCCCATTCTGTGACTACAGCAGCCTCTGTTTAAGACCATATAAGCATTTGCTCTTATCATATTTGAAATTAGCCTGATAAAGACACTTTTGCTGGCCAAAGCCCTACTGGACCCTGCCAGGTCGATTCCTGCCCAGGGCATCCCATTCTGTGACTAAAGCAGCCTCTGTTTAAGACCATATAAGCATTTGCTCTTATCATATTTGAAATTAGCCTGATAAAGACACTTTTGCTGGCCAAAGCCCTACTGGACCCTGCCAGGTCGATTCCTGCCCAGGGCATCCCATTCTGTGACTAAAGCAGCCTCTGTTTAAGACCATATAAGCATTTGCTCTTATCATATTTGAAATTAGGCCTGATAAAGACACTTTTGCTGGCCAAAGCCCTACTGGACCCTGCCAGGTCGATTCCTGCCCAGGGCATCCCATTCTGTGACTAAAGCAGCCTCTGTTTAAGACCATATAAGCATTTGCTCTTATCATATTTGAAATTAGGCCTGATAAAGACACTTTTGCTGGCCAAAGCACTACTGGACCCTGCCAGCTCGATTCCTGCCCGGGGCATCCCATTCTGTGACTAAAGCAGCCTCTGTTTAAGACCATATAAGCATTTGCTCTTATCATATTTGAAATTAGGCCTGATAAAGACACTTTTGCTGGCCAAAGCCCTACTGGACCCTGCCAGGTCGATTCCTGCCCAGGGCATCCCATTCTGTGACTAAAGCAGCCTCTGTTTAAGACCATATAAGCATTTGCTCTTATCATATTTGAAATTAGGCCTGATAAAGACACTTTTGCTGGCCAAAGCACTACTGGACCCTGCCAGCTCGATTCCTGCCCGGGGCATCCCATTCTGTGACTAAAGCAGCCTCTGTTTAAGACCATATAAGCATTTGCTCTTATCATATTTGAAATTAGCCTGATAAAGACACTTTTGCTGGCCAAAGCCCTACCGGACCCTGCCAGGTCCATTCCTGCCCAGGGCATCCCATTCTGTGACTAAAGCAGCCTCTGTTTAAGACCATATAAGCATTTGCTCTTATCATATTTATATTATAAGACACTTTTGCTGGGCATAGGCTTACTGCTGCCTGCCAGGTGCACTTCTGTTGAGGCATCCCATTCTGTAACATAGCATACCCCTCTTTATTTACACTAAGCAGCTCTCTTATTTACACTAAGCAGGCCTGTTGGAGGCTGAGTGTTACTGCTCACTTTTGGTGTGCATTATATTCTGTTTTATATAGACCCACTGCTGCCTGGGGGTTCTTAAAATATCACCTACTACCACGCCAGTTAGACTATGTCGGGCAGACAAGTGCCTGGAAGTGAAAAGAGGAGTGGCAGAGGCCAAGATTCCGCAGGCAGAGCTCGCATCAGACTGGGGGCCAGTAGCAGCAGGAGTCACGCTGAGAGACCTAATCTGCCAGTATCTGCTAGCGGTCGGGTCTCCACCAGTAACGCATCTGCCGTGGTAGATTGGCTGACGCGCTCATCAACAACATCATCACAACTTACATCTGAGACCCCCAGTCTAGGGTCGGTAGGTTCCTCTGACACAACCCTGAGTTGGCATGCCCCGAGAGCAGTCCCTGTCCTCCCATTTCCTCTGTCCTACGCCGTTCCCTCCCCCAGCGACGTATCCTATGCTTTGGGTTCAGCTCCACTCTTTAGTGAGGAGGACGATCAGATACAGGAGGACAGTCAGCAGCTACTGCCCAGCCAAGAAATGGAGGTGGCTTCTTTAGCTAGGCAGACAAATAGTGATGTGGACAGTGTCGTGGGTGCTGCGAGCGTTCCAGCTCCTGCGCCAGACACTGTTGACGAATCCACGAACATCAGTGACGTACAGCCACAACCCGGTGATGATGATGATGATGACGATGAAGCCGATCGCACTTGGGAGCCGGGTGATGAAGGGGCTTCATCGTCATCATCAGGAGAAGAGGGGCGCAGGTTGCCCCGGAGTCAGCAGCTGAGGCAGCAAGGTGGTAGCAGTCAGCATGGGGGCACAATTCCAAAGGCTGGAGCCGGCCGGGGCCGGGGCCGGGGTAGAGCACCTGCTGTGCGGCAGTCTACCTTATCGGGAGGTAGTGGAGCAGGGGTTCCTGGAGTTGGCAACAGCAGCAGTGAATCAGTGAGGCCAGGGGGTGGGAAAAGTAGCTACTCGGCAGTGTGGCAGTTTTTCCTGAGGCATCCGCAGGAGGGTAACATGGCCACATGCAAGATATGTAGGCAAAAGGTGAAGCGTGGCCAGGGTCCAAATGTTGGCACCACGGCCCTGCGTCAACATATGATGCGTCACCATAAAACGACCTGGGAGAACCGAGGCTCCCAAGGGGTGGTCCAGTCTGCTTCCTCACCAAGTGAGCTCCCAATTTCTGCCAGCCAAGGCTCCAGCACCTCAGCCGAAGGCAGCTGTGCGTCACACCCATCCTCTGTCGCTCCTGCTCCTCCTCCTCCTCCTCCAAGTCATGCATCCCGCCAGCAATCCATCAGCGAAGCCATGTCCAAGAGACAGCAGTATGCGCCCACTCATCCTACGGCGCAGAAGCTGAATGTGCTCCTGTCCAAGTTGCTGGTGCTGCAGTCGCTCCCTTTTCAGGTGGTGGAATCTGCACCTTTCAGAGAACTGATGGCTTGTGCCGAGCCGAGGTGGAGAGTCCCAAGCCGTCATTTCTTTGCCAAGAAGGCAGTACCAGCGCTGCACACTTTTGTTGAACAGAAGGTGGGCCAGTCCTTGAGCCTGTCGGTGTGTAGCAAAATACATGGCAGCGCCGACATCTGGAGCTGTAACTACGGTCAGGGGCAGTACATGTCGTTTACGGCCCACTGGGTGAATGTGGTCCCTTTGCAGCAGCAACTTGGACAGGTCACGCCGCTTCGGCCTCCGCGCTCTCTGCCCATTGGGCCTGTGACACCGTGCGACTCGGCCTCCTCATCCTCCGCCATCTCCTCACCCTCCACTGTAGGCTCAAGTCTCAGTGCCCCTCCAGTCTACCATGTGTGCAGGGCACGGAGGTGTCACGCAGTGCTTCACATGGTTTGTCTTGGCGAACGGAGTCACACAGGGGAGGAACTGCTTAAATGTATTCATCAGGAAATCCAAACATGGCTTACTCCGAGAAAACTTAAAATGGGAATCATGGTTACCGACAATGGGAAGAACATTTTGTCTGCGCTGCGCCAAGGAAGCCTGACCCATGCCCCCTGCATGGCTCACGTCTTCAATCTGGTTGTCAAGCGGTTTCTGAAGTGTTCCCCCCATCTGCAGGACATCCTAACAACTTCACGGAAACTTTGCATGCACTTCAGCCACTCCTACACCGCCAAACACACCCTTCTTGAGCTACAGCGTCAGAATGGTATCCCCCAACATAGTCTGATTTGCGATGTTTCCACCCGTTGGAATTCCACCCTTCACATGTTGGACCGATTATATGAACAGAGAAAAGCCATCACGGATTTCCTGATGATCCAAGCAGATAGGGGGACTCCCCTGTGTAACTTCAATGTCAACCAGTGGCAGCTCATACGTGACACCTGCCGTTTGCTCAGGCCCTTTGAGGAAGCCACTTTATTTGTCAGTCGGCAGGATTACGGGATGAACGACGTGATTCCACTGCTTCATGTACTACAGCACATGTTGGAAACCATGGCTGGTCAGGGCACTGGAGACATGGCGTTTACATCTTACGGCCACATGAACCCCCTTGGAGCTGAACTGGAGGAGGAGGAGGAGGAAGAGGAGGAGGAGGAGTTGCCCAGCGAAACACAGTTTAGGCTTGGCGAAATGGCTGGTTTATCTAGTCAGCGGACAGGAGAGGAGGAGCAGGAGCAGCCAGAGGAGCTAGAGGTTTTTGAGGAAGGAGAGACAGAGGACCCGGGCACACCGTGGCAGTATGCAGTGGAGATGGAGACAGGTAGTCCATCCGAGTCACTTGCGCAAATGGCACGAAGCATGCTCACGTGCTTGCGTAGTGACCCCAGAATTGTTTCCATCTGTCGGCGGGATGACTTCTGGCTGTCCACCTTATTGGACCCTCGCTTCCGGCACAAAATGGGGGCATTTTTTAAACCCACCGAGAGGGAGGACAAACTCAACTACTACAAAGACATTCTACGTAGGCAGTTGGCCGATGCCTATCTGCGCCATGGTCCATACTCTCGCAGGTCTGACTCGAGGGGACCTCTGCGCTCACCTTCCACTGCCATGGCCGCTGGGGGGGTTGGCAGCAGCAGCAGCAGAAGCTCCATCAGCAGCAGCAGCCTCAGTCTTCAGTCGCTAATGAGTAGCTTTCTACACCCGCATAGTGAGGCTACTCATGAGCAGCAGGAAGACCTGGAGCAGGACCTGAACCAGCAGGTCATGTCATACTTTGACATGACCATGCCAACACACCTTGAGGATCCGCTGGACTTCTGGGCAGCCAAACTTGATTTGTGGCCGCAACTAGCAGAGTTTGCCCTGGAAAAGCTGTCCTGCCCGGCAAGTAGCGTGCCATCTGAGCGGGTGTTTAGTGCGGCGGGGGCCATAGTTACGGCGAGGAGAACTCGTCTGTCAACTAAAAATGTGGAGAGACTCACCTTTGTCAAAATGAATCAGGGATGGATCAGCCAGGATTTCCACCCACCAATGCCTGATGCATGCGACTAGATTCAGCATGGTGCCACGTTTTACACTTTCCAAATGGTGCAAAACATATTTATGTCTTTAGGCCATTTTTTGGGCTCCTGCTGCTGCTACTGTCAACTCCTGCCAACTCCAGGGTGTGATTCATCCAATTTTTGGGCTCCTGAGGCCAACTCCAGTGTATATTTGGGCTCCTGCTGCTGCTGCTGCCAACTTCTGCCAACTCCAGGGTGTGATTCATCCAATTTTTGGGCTCCTGAGGCCAACTCCAGTGTATATTTGGGCTCCTGCTGCTGCTACTGTCAACTCCTGCCAACTCCAGGGTGTGATTCATCCAATTTTTGGGCTCCTGAAGCCAACTCCAGTGTATATTTGGGCTCCTGCTGCTGCTGCTGCCAACTTCTGCCAACTCCAGGGTGTGATTCATCCAATTTTTGGGCTCCTGAAGCCAACTCCAGTGTATATTTGGGCTCCTGCTGCTGCTGCTGCCAACTCCTGCCAACTCCAGGGTGTGATTCATCCAATTTTTGGGCTCCTGAGGCCAACTCCAGTGTATATTTGGGCTCCTGCTGCTGCTGCTGCCAACTTCTGCCAACTCCAGGGTGTGATTCATCCAATTTTTGGGCTCCTGAGGCCAACTCCAGTGTATATTTGGGCTCCTGCTGCTGCTACTGTCAACTCCTGCCAACTCCAGGGTGTGATTCATCCAATTTTTGGGCTCCTGAAGCCAACTCCAGTGTATATTTGGGCTCCTGCTGCTGCTGCTGCCAACTTCTGCCAACTCCAGGGTGTGATTCATCCAATTTTTGGGCTCCTGAGGCCAACTCCAGTGTATATTTGGGCTCCTGCTGCTGCTACTGTCAACTCCTGCCAACTCCAGGGTGTGATTCATCCAATTTTTGGGCTCCTGAAGCCAACTCCAGTGTATATTTGGGCTCCTGCTGCTGCTGCTGCCAACTTCTGCCAACTCCAGGGTGTGATTCATCCAATTTTTGGGCTCCTGAAGCCAACTCCAGTGTATATTTGGGCTCCTGCTGCTGCTGCTGCCAACTCCTGCCAACTCCAGGGTGTGATTCATCCAATTTTTGGGCTCCTGAGGCCAACTCCAGTGTATATTTGGGCTCCTGCTGCTGCTGCTGCCAACTTCTGCCAACTCCAGGGTGTGATTCATCCAATTTTTGGGCTCCTGAGGCCAACTCCAGTGTATATTTGGGCTCCTGCTGCTGCTACTGTCAACTTCTGCCAACTCCAGGGTGTGATTCATCCAATTTTTGGGCTCCTGAAGCCAACTCCAGTGTATATTTGGGCTCCTGCTGCTGCTACTGTCAACTCCTGCCAACTCCAGGGTGTGATTCATCCAATTTTTGGGCTCCTGAGGCCAACTCCAGTGTATATTTGGGCTCCTGCTGCTGCTACTGTCAACTCCTGCCAACTCCAGGGTGTGATTCATCCAATTTTTGGGCTCCTGAGGCCAACTCCAGTGTATATTTGGGCTCCTGCTGCTGCTACTGTCAACTCCTGCCAACTCCAGGGTGTGATTCATCCAATTTTTGGGCTCCTGAAGCCAACTCCAGTGTATATTTGGGCTCCTGCTGCTGCTGCTGCCAACTTCTGCCAACTCCAGGGTGTGATTCATCCAATTTTTGGGCTCCTGAAGCCAACTCCAGTGTATATTTGGGCTCCTGCTGCTGCTGCTGCCAACTTCTGCCAACTCCAGGGTGTGATTCATCCAATTTTTGGGCTCCTGAGGCCAACTCCAGTGTATATTTGGGCTCCTGCTGCTGCTACTGTCAACTTCTGCCAACTCCAGGGTGTGATTCATCCAATTTTTGGGCTCCTGAAGCCAACTCCAGTGTATATTTGGGCTCCTGCTGCTGCTACTGTCAACTCCTGCCAACTCCAGGGTGTGATTCATCCAATTTTTGGGCTCCTGAGGCCAACTCCAGTGTATATTTGGGCTCCTGCTGCTGCTACTGTCAACTCCTGCCAACTCCAGGGTGTGATTCATCCAATTTTTGGGCTCCTGAAGCCAACTCCAGTGTATATTTGGGCTCCTGCTGCTGCTGCTGCCAACTTCTGCCAACTCCAGGGTGTGATTCATCCAATTTTTGGGCTCCTGAAGCCAACTCCAGTGTATATTTGGGCTCCTGCTGCTGCTACTGTCAACTCCTGCCAACTCCAGGGTGTGATTCATCCAATTTTTGGGCTCCTGAAGCCAACTCCAGTGTATATTTGGGCTCCTGCTGCTGCTGCTGTCAACTCCTGCCAACTCCAGGGTGTGATTCATCCAATTTTTGGGCTCCTGAAGCCAACTCCAGTGTATATTTGGGCTCCTGCTGCTGCTGCTGCCAACTTCTGCCAACTCCAGGGTGTGATTCATCCAATTTTTGGGCTCCTGAGGCCAACTCCAGTGTATATTTGGGCTCCTGCTGCTGCTACTGTCAACTCCTGCCAACTCCAGGGTGTGATTCATCCAATTTTTGGGCTCCTGAAGCCAACTCCAGTGTATATTTGGGCTCCTGCTGCTGCTGCTGCCAACTTCTGCCAACTCCAGGGTGTGATTCATCCAATTTTTGGGCTCCTGAAGCCAACTCCAGTGTATATTTGGGCTCCTGCTGCTGCTGCTGCCAACTCCTGCCAACTCCAGGGTGTGATTCATCCAATTTTTGGGCTCCTGAGGCCAACTCCAGTGTATATTTGGGCTCCTGCTGCTGCTGCTGCCAACTTCTGCCAACTCCAGGGTGTGATTCATCCAATTTTTGGGCTCCTGAGGCCAACTCCAGTGTATATTTGGGCTCCTGCTGCTGCTACTGTCAACTCCTGCCAACTCCAGGGTGTGATTCATCCAATTTTTGGGCTCCTGAAGCCAACTCCAGTGTATATTTGGGCTCCTGCTGCTGCTGCTGCCAACTTCTGCCAACTCCAGGGTGTGATTCATCCAATTTTTGGGCTCCTGAAGCCAACTCCAGTGTATATTTGGGCTCCTGCTGCTGCTGCTGCCAACTCCAGGGTGTGATTCATCCAATTTTTGGGCTCCTGAGGCCAACTCCAGTGTATATTTGGGCTCCTGCTGCTGCTGCTGCCAACTTCTGCCAACTCCAGGGTGTGATTCATCCAATTTTTGGGCTCCTGAGGCCAACTCCAGTGTATATTTGGGCTCCTGCTGCTGCTACTGTCAACTTCTGCCAACTCCAGGGTGTGATTCATCCAATTTTTGGGCTCCTGAAGCCAACTCCAGTGTATATTTGGGCTCCTGCTGCTGCTACTGTCAACTCCTGCCAACTCCAGGGTGTGATTCATCCAATTTTTGGGCTCCTGAGGCCAACTCCAGTGTATATTTGGGCTCCTGCTGCTGCTACTGTCAACTCCTGCCAACTCCAGGGTGTGATTCATCCAATTTTTGGGCTCCTGAGGCCAACTCCAGTGTATATTTGGGCTCCTGCTGCTGCTACTGTCAACTCCTGCCAACTCCAGGGTGTGATTCATCCAATTTTTGGGCTCCTGAAGCCAACTCCAGTGTATATTTGGGCTCCTGCTGCTGCTGCTGCCAACTTCTGCCAACTCCAGGGTGTGATTCATCCAATTTTTGGGCTCCTGAAGCCAACTCCAGTGTATATTTGGGCTCCTGCTGCTGCTGCTGCCAACTTCTGCCAACTCCAGGGTGTGATTCATCCAATTTTTGGGCTCCTGAGGCCAACTCCAGTGTATATTTGGGCTCCTGCTGCTGCTACTGTCAACTTCTGCCAACTCCAGGGTGTGATTCATCCAATTTTTGGGCTCCTGAAGCCAACTCCAGTGTATATTTGGGCTCCTGCTGCTGCTACTGTCAACTCCTGCCAACTCCAGGGTGTGATTCATCCAATTTTTGGGCTCCTGAGGCCAACTCCAGTGTATATTTGGGCTCCTGCTGCTGCTACTGTCAACTCCTGCCAACTCCAGGGTGTGATTCATCCAATTTTTGGGCTCCTGAAGCCAACTCCAGTGTATATTTGGGCTCCTGCTGCTGCTGCTGCCAACTTCTGCCAACTCCAGGGTGTGATTCATCCAATTTTTGGGCTCCTGAAGCCAACTCCAGTGTATATTTGGGCTCCTGCTGCTGCTGCTGTCAACTCCTGCCAACTCCAGGGTGTGATTCATCCAATTTTTGGGCTCCTGAAGCCAACTCCAGTGTATATTTGGGCTCCTGCTGCTGCTGCTGTCAACTCCTGCCAACTCCAGGGTGTGATTCATCCAATTTTTGGGCTCCTGAAGCCAACTCCAGTGTATATTTGGGCTCCTGCTGCTGCTGCTGCCAACTCCTGCCAACTCCAGGGTGTGATTCATCCAATTTTTGGGCTCCTGAAGCCAACTCCAGTGTATATTTGGGCTCCTGCTGCTGCTACTGTCAACTCCTGCCAACTCCAGGGTGTGATTCATCCAATTTTTGGGCTCCTGAAGCCAACTCCAGTGTATATTTGGGCTCCTGCTGCTGCTGCCAACTTCTGCCAACTCCAGGGTGTGATTCATCCAATTTTTGGGCTCCTGAGGCCAACTCCAGTGTATATTTGGGCTCCTGCTGCTGCTACTGTCAACTCCTGCCAACTCCAGGGTGTGATTCATCCAATTTTTGGGCTCCTGAGGCCAACTCCAGTGTATATTTGGGCTCCTGCTGCTGCTACTGTCAACTCCTGCCAACTCCAGGGTGTGATTCATCCAATTTTTGGGCTCCTGAGGCCAACTCCAGTGTATATTTGGGCTCCTGCTGCTGCTACTGTCAACTCCTGCCAACTCCAGGGTGTGATTCATCCAATTTTTGGGCTCCTGAAGCCAACTCCAGTGTATATTTGGGCTCCTGCTGCTGCTACTGTCAACTCCTGCCAACTCCAGGGTGTGATTCATCCAATTTTTGGGCTCCTGAAGCCAACTCCAGTGTATATTTGGGCTCCTGCTGCTGCTGCTGCCAACTTCTGCCAACTCCAGGGTGTGATTCATCCAATTTTTGGGCTCCTGAGGCCAACTCCAGTGTATATTTGGGCTCCTGCTGCTGCTACTGTCAACTCCTGCCAACTCCAGGGTGTGATTCATCCAATTTTTGGGCTCCTGAAGCCAACTCCAGTGTATATTTGGGCTCCTGCTGCTGCTGTCAACTCCTGCCAACTCCAGGGTGTGATTCATCCAATTTTTGGGCTCCTGAAGCCAACTCCAGTGTATATTTGGGCTCCTGCTGCTGCTGCTGCCAACTCCTGCCAACTCCAGGGTGTGATTCATCCAATTTTTGGGCTCCTGAAGCCAACTCCAGTGTATATTTGGGCTCCTGCTGCTGCTGCTGCCAACTCCTGCCAACTCCAGGGTGTGATTCATCCAATTTTTGGGCTCCTGAGGCCAACTCCAGTGTATATTTGGGCTCCTTCTGCCCCTCATAGTGATGCCACTTCAACTCTCTGCAATTGTGCCGCTCTGCGATTCTATTAGCGATGCCTCTGATCTGCATGTGATATTTCTTCAAAGTATTATTTAACTAACCCAGCACGCATCCTGTGCGTGTTACAGCAAGGCTGAATGGTTTACAACCCTATTGAGGCTGTAGGAGGCTCAGAAATAGCCGTTTTTAATAGCGATTCGTCGCGAATTTATTCGGGTCGAAACGATTTTTGTCGGAAAATTCGGCGAATCAGTCGAATCGAATTTTTCAAAAGTTCGCTCATCTCTAGTTGAGAACACAGCAAATGTCAAGCTGAGATGTCAATTTAGAGTTGTTCTAAAAGTTGAGTTGAGTCACAAAGGTTACCAAGAACCACAGGATCAAGGATCAAGATACGGGAGCACAAGCTGATCTGACAGCATTGTTCTAGATCCTTAAACTTTTGCGAAACATATGAGTACAGCTGCTCAACTATCGCACGATCCTGGCAGTAAACAGCCATGCACAGGTTGTCCTGAATGTAGTTTCCTCGACATGTTAAGTGCTGACTGTGTTATGTTGCTCAACACTTTGTTTTCCTGACCATGGCACCGTTATTACCATTTATTTGTTGGCTTCACACTTGGCTGATGGACTAAGGTCTACTGGTTGCTTGACTACGCACTACAAACATTGCAACCTCTGCAAGTAACCATAAAGGGCCCTGATATGTGGGTTCGGGTTAAGGCCATGTTGGCCTATTCTTTGACTATCTGCTACCTCATCATGTCTGTGAAGGGGAAAAGTACAATTATTACAATTATTAGAGATTTTGATAGATATGTAAGAATTCACATTTTGTTGTCGGAATATGATAATATTTTTATTTCTTATGTTTTTAGTTTTCTGATTCTATTTTCCTGATTAAAAATTGCAAATTGTCTTGTCCTATTTCTTACAATGAAAGGCTCCAAAGGAAAACTGTTAAAGGGACTCTGTAGGCAAGGTGCATAAATTGTCATTCAGCAGCTCACCTCATCATGGCTGCCCTCTCTCACTGCTGCTTCTGAAATAGAAACAAAGCAAAGAGTAGTGACATACCCCTGAATTCCCTAGACCACCAAGAATAGGGCTCAGCTGGTGGTCTAAAGCTCAGCATCATAAGATTGTGGACAATTGGAGAGAGGGAGAACAGCCAGGGTGATGAGAATGGCTGTCTTATAGATGGCCCGCCCATAATGCTTATTAATATGCAGCATCACAGAGCCAAGGGCCATGCCCAAATATTTCAAAAGATAAATCATAAGATGAAACTGTAAAGCTTGTCTCAGCCATTTCTTCTTCAATTTAGCACTTTTCTAAACTGTTTTCCGTTTTAAACGTAGCCTGAAACAATGGTCTAACAATTGCCTTTGCCTTATGTATCCCATGTTAATCATGGCAGTTTGATTTTGTTAGAGGAAAATGACTTTGTTGAGGTGGTTTTGACCAAAGCTGAAGTGCTTTGGGCTTGCTTCCAAAAACTGGCCAGAGATGCAATAAAAAATCTTGTCAGCATTAAGCGTTAATATCAGGGCTTTTGTTTGGTGATTTCCATAATAGACAAACCATATTTACTGCTTGTCTCTTATGCCCGTGGGATATGTACTGTGAGAAAACCTCAATCAATTAGTCTTATTTACGCTGCCACAGGAATGCTCAACCCTTTACACAATGGAAAGCCATAAACATTACTACTTAAAATTTGCTCAGAATGTTAACATTTATTGCTTTTAATATATTTGGTAACATAGATAAGCAAATCTTTGCTGATCCAATATTTGGCAGTTTGACTAAATATCAAAGCCCAAAGTTGGTGAGTAGAGATGAGCAAACCTAATTAATAGAACCAGAATTCGGTCCAAAAAAATAAATTTGCCACAAATCTGAAGTTTTCCCTGAAATAGATAACAAAAAAACTCACAGGCAGCCTCCCCACGCCACAAGCCAGAGCTCGTTCATCCACTCAGAAGCCGGCGGGACTGTCCCTATCCATCCACTTCCCCAAGAAGCCATGCAGTTGAAGCCCCACCACCGCCAGAGATGCCGGGCAGAGGAAGCCACCTCCGTCTGCATACTCAGAAGCCGGTTGGAGGCCCCGCAGCCGCCCCCCAGATGCCAGCCGGAGGCACACAACCATCCGCCTCATAAGCGAGCCAGAGGCCCCACACATGCTGACTTAAAAGCCGGCCAGAGGTCCCCACACCCCTGGCCGACCAAAATGCTGGATCCTGCCTGTCTGGCAGCTGCAGAGAACTCCAATTTTCTTGCGACGTTCACTCACCTCTATACGGGTGAGAAAGTCCGGCTTCACTTTTTTTTCATTGATAAAAGCCATGCGGCTATAGCAGGCATGGTTTTTATCAATGAAAATGACAGCCAGCAATTGTATATATATTTTTAGATTTTTTTATTGTAGTATGAAATAAAAACAATTGCCCCTCCCTCTTCCAGGCGTGGCAGGAGTAAAAAATAAAGTGAGTTAAAACACAACCGTGTACACGGCTTTCATTTCATATGATTTTCTTCCTTTCGCAGCCCAAGTTTCGTCTTTCCTCTAACCCCCCCCCCCCGCCATTGTCTAGGTGGCTATAAAATATGCAGATATTAAAATATTACAGGGTCTATGACTAGTTTGCCTGGCTAGTGGACATGCCCACTGCTCGAGAGTGCCATAGAGATAAAGAAGAATAATAAAAAAACAAAAAGTACTGTAGATTTATGTCGGAAATTAAGCCTCATTTTCAAAAATGTAGATGCGTCAGTGATAAGGAACGTGGGGGCAATAACAGTAGCTTTTTTAGGCCTGCCAGGACAAGGACTTTAATTTATGTTTTGCCATATTCTGAAATAAAACAAGAAATTGCCCTTATTTTCATGAGATTTTAAGGAAAATGTACTAAATCTAGGCCATATCCTCCAAACCACAATGAAATTTGATATCACTATTCAGTAATAGTTTTCCTTCTATGGGTAATAACTAGATCTATTCAAAAATTAAATTTGTGTCAAGAAATGACAATGAACACTCAAAAAAGACCTTTTGATAGCTGAGCGTTAAGAAAGACCATTCTGCAGAGTCTTATGAGCAGTAGCTCATTCACGTCACATTCTTAGGTTAGGAAAGATAAACATTTGTATGACCCTGAAAATGCAAGACAAGCATCGGCTTCTTCTCGTATAACATAGCTCCAGGCTGATTTTTCTTCAGAATCGATTTTATTGACCTCATCAAATTACAAAGTCATCCTGCAGTGGTGTAACAAGTTGGGTCTTTTTGTCGGGTAATTAGCAGGGCGCAGTACGCGGCATTAAGAGATTCATTTCTGTCACTGCCGCGCTGTCAGAGATTTGCGAATAAATCCTCCTCAGCCTTCAATGCCCTACACATTTCAGAGTTGGCATGGTGAAAAGGAAAATCTCGCCCCCACATAATAGATTTTCTTCCTTTCCTCACGGTATGGGTTGCATTTGTCTCTAGAAAAGATTCTCTGGTTATGTATGCCTCCCTGTAAGGGAGAGAGAACAATGTTAGGTATCGCAGTAGGTAGGCACATATTTATACACTGTTCAATGGTATTACTGAAATAAAACATGAAACCAGTCTGAACCTTGAAAATACTGTGTATTTAAAGATTTGTTATAAAATAGATGAAATATATTTTTAAATAAAATAAAATGGACCTATACCCAAAACTGGAGTCCTCCTTATACTTCTGTACTCACCAGCTGAGCTTTGGAGAAAATTGTCTGGCAACCTGGCACCACCGAAAATAGGGGTGTTCCGATATCAAGGTGTCTTGAAATTGATTTCCTCACAGTATGAGACTTAACAAAGGGACTGTCCAGTCCAAAATAAATAAAAATAATGCTCACTTCATTTCCCCCACAGCAGTTGCCTCTAGGCTTTAAAACTAGTTGGTCCCGGGATCATGTACCCGACATTTCTGTATGCTCCTGGAGCCTTCTAAGGAGGGGATGTGCCAAGGTAGTGTCTGAAACACCATCTTTATTGCAGTGAATGAAGTGGGTGTGCTTTGGATTTCATATTTTTTCCTTATAGGTTTGATTATTATTCCTGGTTAGTACAGCTAATGGCTGCCTCGTATAAACCACTCTACAGTGCAATGCAGAGCGGTACATACACACAGCAAATTATCCTATCCACTATAGTGTGGCTACATTGCAAAGCATGTTGCCTGTAACAAGTGGATCTCTGAATCTTGGAAGCTTTTGCTTGATCTTGGACTTTGCCTATTGGTTTAATCTTTGCCAGGTTAATACTTTTTGACCTCATCTCTGCTTTATAGATTAGCCCTTGCCAGCTTTATACCCTTTGATTTCGACCCTGCTTTTATTTGGGCTCTGTTTTACGAATTAACCCTTGGCAGCTTGATAGCTTTGACCTTGGCTTGTGTTGCAGACTTTCTCTGCAAATCTCGGGCTTCAACTAATACTATCAACGCAGTTCTTTCTGCTCCTTACTTCGGCATGGTTGTCCACAGCTTATCTTCCTTTATACCACCTGGACCAGGGAACCACGATTTGCTTGCCCAGGTGCTTGATGTGTCCCTGTGGGATGACCTGGGACCTACCAAGCAGCAAACCCTGTCCTCCTTTGAGGGAGGCTTTAGTGAACCCAGGAAGGCCCTCAGATTCCGATGGCAGATGTTCTGGGCAGTGAGTACCAAGGCCATTCATCTCAGGCAGTGACCCCTTACAATCAATGTTTAACTTCGTGCTGATACAGACACCCAAAGCTGAACTACAAGCCCATTCAAGGCCACAAATGTCAGAACCCCAGACTCAAACATGGGGCATTACAGCTCAATCCAACCACGCCATGTGGGCTGGCCAATCAAGCTGGAGCACCAAGCCAGGCCTAAAACATGCATACCAACAGGGGCAGTCTGACTGGTCTGGTATGATATTTTAACATATTTATCTCACTACTCCCTTTCTCCTCCAAACCACTTGAACAACATGTACATTTAGAACTGGCACACTACTTATCTACCAACAACTTGCCTCATCCCTCACAATCTGGATTCCACCCCAACCATTCCATTAAAACATCTTTCCCCAAAGTCATGACCTACTCCCCACTAAAACCAAAGCTCACTACTCCATCCTCATCCTTTTTGACCTATCCTCAGCCTTTAGCACTGTTGACCACTCCCTGCTTTTTGATACTCTCTTCTCTCTTGGGGCTCAAGGTCTTGCACCCTCTTGGCTCACCTCCTACCCCTCTGACAGATCTTTCAGTGTATCCTACTCTAACACAGTTTCTTTTTCCCATTCTCTTTCTGTTGGTGTGCTGCAAGGTTCTGTCCTAGGCCCCCTACTTTTCTCAGTCTACACCTACAGTCTGCAAACTTATAACATCACTAGGATTTCAATAACACTAATAACAATCTCTCCTATCTCGCCTCCACAACTGCCTTGCAGCTATTTCTTGATTCATGTAATCTTGTCACCTCAAGCTAAACACGGGCAAGAAAGAACATTTCCCCACCATATAACTGCCCTCCCCTCTCTAACACTCCTATCTCTGTTAACAATTATACAATAACTGCAATTTCCCAAGCTTGTGCCTGGGAGTCACTTTGGACTCTGCACTCTCATTTAAACCACATATTCACTCTCTAGCCACCTCCTGTTGCCTACAACTTAAAAACATCCTGTGCATCCATCCCTTCCTCTCACCTGACACCACTAAAATGTCGCAAGCCCTGGTCATTTCCCGACTGAACTATTGCAACATCCCTTTTTGTGGCTTATCAACAAACAAACAACAAACAGACTGGCACCCCTCCAATCTATCCTGAACTCTTCTGCTTGCCTCATCCATCTCTCCTCTCAAGCCCTGCCAATCCCTACACTGACTGCCAGTCCCACAGGGAATCCTGTTTACAATGCTAACTCACACTCACACACAAAGCTCTCTCTAGCCAGGCCCCTCCCTACATCTCTAATCCAAAAATATCAACCCAGACACAGCCTGCGCTCTGCCACCGACCTTCTCCTTTCCTCCACCCTGGTCACCTGCTATCATGTTTGCCTCCAGGACTTCTCACATGCCATGCCAATCTTTTGGAATGCCCTACCCTGCCTAATCCGCCACTCCCCAAACATCAAAAGTACCCTTAAATCACACCTATTCAGACAAGCATACAGTCTGGCTTAAGCAATTCTCTAAACGGCATATGTCACAGAGCTCAATACTGACTGTTTGTGATTCTTCCCCTTCGTCTCCACCCCTTATTCTTTAGACTGTTCGCAAGAGCAGGGCTCTCTCCTATTGTATATTGTACTCATACCCCTCGATTCAAAGAGCCAAAGTTAATTGATTTCGTATCGAGAATCGTAAGTTTGGGTGGGTGTTTGTCATTTTTTCTTGTTTTTTTGGCCATTTCGTATTCGCACGATCGTTCGCGCATAGACGTATATGAACATACGCATTTCGTACGAGAATCGTATAATTTGCGTTAGTTCGTGTGTTTTTCCCGTCCAAATCGTATTATTTGCGTCCGATCCTATTTTTTACGTCCTTCACATGGGCTTGCGCCCAATTCAGAGAGGTGATTGCTAATTGTTTTGAAGCCCATTAAAGAGCTGCTTTACGAAATGTTTGCCGGCAGCTATTTGGCCTCGGGAGTAGGATGGAGCGGAGCGAGTTTGTGGCACATCAAGGGCTTATGCTTTTTGGCATTGAGTTGATCGAGATGTCTGAGAGCAGATTGCCCCTGCGTCGTCGCATGAACATCGATAGCATGAATGATGTTGAGCTGTTCGAGCTGACCAGGCTTAATCGCGCTTCCCTCCATAAATTATATAGTGAGCTGCGGCCATGGTTAGCCCGCACCACAAGGAAGGGGCATGCAATTTCAGGTATGACCAAGATGCTTGGCTGCCTGCAATTTTTGGCGAACGGCTCGTTCCAGAGGCTGGGTGCCCTCTCTGTGGGGATGTCACAGCCTACGCTGAGCCGCGCACTGTCTAAATTTTTGGAAGGCATGGCTGCCATAACTCAAAAATATATTTATTTTCCTGATGATATGGCAGCCAGAAACGCCATTAAGCTTGGGTTTTATAATGTGGCCGACATGCCCAACGTTATTGGTGCAATTGACTGCACACATGTGGCACTCGTACCTAGGGCAGCCGACGAGTATATATATAGGTATTGAGATTGGTTATTATGTTGCCCAACGTGTCATGTAACCTGTTTTCCTTTGCGGCAGCATATTTGTTTATCCCTCATTTGTGTAGCTGCTTTATCTCGGCTTTTCATTAGTCTTTCCCAATAGAGTGCAGACATGTTTTGTGGTTAATTTATTATTTTGGGTCAAATATCAATTACCCTTTTTGTATGTTTTTGCCTTAAGGAATCGTAAAATGGGACACTCCCTTAATGTCCAGGCCGTGGTTGGTCCGGATATGCGGTTTATGAGTGTCCTTGCCGGCTACCCAGGATCGTCCCACGACTCCTATATCCTCAGGCGATCTGGGTTGTTTCGGAGATTTGAGGCAGGTGAATTTTCGGGGGCATGGCTGCTTGGTAAGTGTGTCCTATTTGTGTGTTATTAAATGTGGCATTAATCTTGTATTTGTTGATATGTTTGTTTTTGAATTCTTTACATAAGCGTCCAACTGCCTTTTTCTTGGCTCATATATTAGGAACTTCCCAAAAAAATGCTTGCCTCGCTTTGGCCTTCAGAATGTTTTCCCTTTAGTTAGGATGTCTGTAAGTTCCTTGTGCCTAAATATATTGGTTTGGAGTTTATACCCAAGGATCTTTGACCTTTGGCTCCTTTTGTACTATTGGTCTTTAAATGTCAAAGTGGACTTAAACTGCATACATTGTAGTTTCCAGATAAATGTGGATAGGCCCTCAGCAGCATCCTAATTGTAACATGTCTGAAAACTACAAATATATGTAAAATCCAAATACCCTTGGCCGTGCAGATGTTTGTTAATTAATTGGTATATAGAAGTGCCATTTTTATTTAGGTTATACCTTAGTGGAATTTTTTGGGGCCCTAATGTGCCCTGTTTTTTTTTTGGCACACTTTACCTTACATCATTATGATATCTGTGAAATTTTTGGTGTTGGTTGTGTTGCCTTTTTAATTTTGATTACATTTAATTCTCTGTTTAAGGTGATTCCGGGTACCCACTTCTACCCTGGCTCATGACGCCTGTGCTGCGGCCCCAGGATGCCTCTCAGGAAGCGTATAACCGTGCGCATCGCAAGACCCGGGCTGTTGTGGAGAGGGCCTTTGGTCTGCTGAAGACACGTTTTCGTTGCCTTGACCATACTGGGGGGGCCCTGCAATATGATCCCAAGAAAGTGATCGACATTATAATGGCATGTGCTGTTTTGCACAATTTTGCCATCATGGAACATGTCCCACGTTATGTGGACAGCCTGCCCTCTTCAGCCGTCGAGGATGAAGTCGAGAATTTTGTGGGGCCCCCCAGTGAGTCTGGCCAATCTGTTCGAGCCAACCTGATCAGCCAGCATTTTACTTAACTTTTTTCCCTGTCTCACCATTCTGTGTGTCTGTGTTATCCTTTTTGTTACATATGTTGTTTTGCCGTAATGTGGCATTACCTCTAAGTAAAACATTTAGACCTTAATTGTTGCCTAATGTATTTCATGTAGTTTCCTTAGCTTTAGCTTTGCATTGTTACACCTCTTCAAACCCAAATTATCTGGTTTAGCCCAAGCTGTTTAAAATGTCTTCCCACTAAAAACGCCACAAGTATTGTAAGTGAAGTTTTTTTTTTACTTTGAAAAGGAAAAATTATAGTGCTTAACAGAAAACATTCCACATACATCTGTGGTTACAAATGGATAACATTACCAAAAAAACATCGAGCACATCTACACCTGGAAGTGAGTGGCACAACCAAACAAGGACACCCAGTCCAAAGGCCAGCCTAGTCCAGTCATTAATATTGCCTGTGCCCAGGGATATTTGGGCATGGCCATAATGTCACACAAACATGTCTGCAAACAGGAGGAGCACCAACCAAATACATATTTAAAGCCATAAGTGGCCAGATACACTCCACATAGACCTATGGCATTGGCTAGTTGCCTTAAGCATTACTCTAAGGAGCTATATGGGAGCAAATACAAAACACAACCTGCCTGAGCAACACAAAATGGATTGTTTGAAACCTCAAAGGACAAGTAAATACAGTGGGGGTTAAGAGAAAAGATGTCCCACACACCCATGGCTTAATAGGGTGGCTGCCCATAATACCCAGGTGGAGGTCCAGGTGGAGGTCCATGTGAATGGGACCTAGCCTGGGCCATGGCAGCATTGTGAATTTGAAACTGCTCCACAATGTTTCTCTGCATATTGGTCATCTCAGCCATGGCTGACTGGATGCCATTACTTGCATTGGCCACGTTGCTGTTGAGGGTACGCAACTCCGCGAGGATGCCCTGTAGACTGGTATGGATGTTGACCATGTCGGCATGCCTTTGCTCACGCTCTGTAACGAGCTGGGCGTCATAAGAGTCCCTTTGTTGGGTCCATAATTGAAGCAGGGCACTCTGCCTCCCCTGGGAAATTGTGGGGCGGCGTAATGGAGTCCGCCGCACAATTACCCTGGCTCTTGGGCGTGCCCTGCCGCGTGGTGTCGTACCCTCAACAGCAACCGGCCTGCTTTGCAAATCCTCAGCAGCAGAGTGAACACTGGGGACTGTAGTGTCAGTCTCCCCATGTGCATGCACAATGGATGGAGATTCACTCTGCTGCTGAGGATTGGCCAGAGAAACATTATGGAGCAGTTCCAAATTGGGACCCAGGGGGAGGTCATCCGACGTGCCCTGCACGGAGACATCATCATCTTCCTCCATGTCCTGGATCTCTTCCATGAGTGTGCGGGTCTGTAGGGACATATAAAAAAAAAAGTGTAAGTTGGCGTCCAAATTTGGGATTCCAACAGTTTAACACATTCTTAATCACTTGGTAGTATTTATGCTACTAAATTAACTTACCGGAAATCTCTGATCTGGGCTCCTATGCTGTACGGACCTGGTAGGCATAACCAAACTGGGGGGTGAGTTTACCCTTGCTGAGGGATCATGCTGGGCTGAAGAAGAGAAAAACAAACCACGTAAACACACACATAACCTTTTTTTGGATAGGTAATCAAATATAGCTCTATTTGTAATATTATGCAACTCTAGAGCAATGGTGACCTTTGTTCAAACACACGCAAGTTTACATAGGTGCAATGGCTCTCAAAAACTGCTAACTGACCTCAGTTCTAAGTCAGGAAGTGTACCCAGTCAGCATACAACTTTCAACGCACATTTTGTGATTTAGCCTACCATTCGCTAGGTCCGTGGTACTCAAACAATTGTTGTAAAGGCCCATTTCAAGGTATGTGGTGAGAGGTGAATGTCTGGCCATGGTGCTGACGCAGGGGGTGTCTAGTTAAAAATAAATACACTGGTGGAGGGGCTGGAGATTTCAAAGTGCCAACTAATAAAGGCTGCTTGCCCTTGCTGGGCTGGATGGGCCAGAGCTGAGGGGACAGGGATTGGATGGCTAAAGGGGGGAGTTAACGTATTGATGGTGATGGGATGGATGGAGCAAATCTGTTACAAATGTATGGGGCTTATGTGGGGGGGGGGCATGGGGGGACTGTGGCAGATGGGCCAGAGCAGGGGCAGCGGGACACGATTGTGCCAAGAGAAATTTTTACAAAGTTACTGTGTACCTTGCCATGCCACTTCCTGTGCAGTACTTCATATTGCAATGCTATGTTTCAGGGAGCCATCACATTGGGCAGGAGACCAACCACTACATCGCCGATCAAGGGGGCAGCTCTGAGCACGTCAACACAGAAGTAACTGAGTGCAGGGCTGTCTGGGCAGGGGTCCTTGAATGTGGTGCCAAGGTCCGCATTGGGACCCCGGGCCGCCAGTTGAGTCTCGCTGCTCTAGGTCAGATATGTTTGTGGGTGGCTAATTAAATTGTTAACTCAAACACAACTCACACAACCAAAAGGCAACCCATACATAATGATGTGTGTTTTGTGATTGATTCCAAATATATCACTTATCTTGCGAAACTTCATGACTTTAACAATCCAATTGGACATTTGATCTTTGCCATAATGGCTGTGGGCCTAAATGTGTGATTCCCAGGGACCAAAAGAGGACACAAACAGCCACAGTAGTGCGAGGCCAAGCAAGGCAAACCATAGGGGCATCCCATTATCTTGTTACTAGTGAACTGTAGATTATTTAGCAAACAGGCAAACATGCAGATTTAAGAGTACTCACCGTGGGTACGGGTCGGTGAGTCTGTGTCCCTTAGACCAGCATGTCCACCGACCGCGACCGGATGGAGAAGTCCAAGCACAATCTCCTCAGCAGGGGTAAACTCCAATTTAGATGGAAAGCCACCTCCAGTTTTCATGCTGAAAAGAGAAAATCGTTTGGTACTCAGAAAAGGTGCATACAGTACATCCAAAACATTATATTTAGCGAAAACATTTATTTACCTGTAATTATGCCTTTTAATTTCTTTTTGCCGTACAGCATACTTCAGATCAGAGATTTTCTTCTGAATTTGGGACACATCTTTCCTCTCTTCCCCCGCTGCATTTACTTGTCGGAGGATGGTTTCAAACAATTCCATCTTGCGCTGCTTGGTGGTGTGTTTGGATTTGCTCCCATATAGCTCGTCATAGTATAATGTAAGGCCACTAGCCAATGCCATATTTTGGTCATGGGAGAATCTCCCACTCAACTGGCCGCGGCGCAATGTGCGGCCAGATGGTTGGCTTGGCTGCTCCTCCATGTGCGCAGACACATGTGGTGACATTATGGCCTGGGGCTGGGTAGGGGAATGGCCGGATTGGTGGCTTCCCAATGACTGGACTGGACTGGCCAAGGGACTGGGTGTTCTTGCGTGGCTGGCCACCGAACTTCCAGGTGTAGATGTGGTCATGGTTGCAATTCGGGGCCCTCTTGGGGGGCTAGGTTCCCGGCTGGTGCCAGGTCGGGGGCTCTGTTCCCGGCTGGTGCCAGGTCGGGGGCTTCTGGCCCTGGATGGGGTTCTTCGGGCCCTGTAGGGGCTTCTGGCCCTGGATGGGGTTCTTCGGGCCCTGTAGGGGCTTCTGGCCCTGGATTGGGTTCGGCGGGCCCTGTAGGGGCTTCTGGCCCTGGATTGGGTTCGGCGGGCCCTGTAGGGGCTTCTGGCCCTGGATGGGGTTCGGCGGGCCCTGTAGGGGCTTCTGGCCCTGGATGGGGTTCGGCGGGCCCTGTAGGGGCTTCTGGCCCTGGATTGGGTTCTGCGGCCTCTGGCTGGGCTTCGTGCCCTGGATGGGGTTCTTCGGCCTCTGGCTGGGCTTCGGGCCCTGGATTGGGTTCTGCGGCCTCTGGCTGGGCTTCGTGCCCTGGATTGGGTTCTGCGGCCTCTGGCTGGGCTTCGTGCCCTGGATTGGGTTCTGCGGCCTCTGGCTGGGCTTCGTGCCCTGGATGGGCTTCGTGCCCTGGATGGGGTTCTTCGGCCTCTGGCTGGGCTTCGGGCCCTGGATGGGGTTCGGGCCCTGGATTGGGTTCTGCGGCCTCTGGCTGGGCTTCGTGCCCTGGCTGGGCTTCGGGCCCTGGATGGGGTTCGGGCCCTGGATGGGGTTCGGGCCCTGGATGGGGTTCTTCGGCCTCTGGCTGGGCTTCGGGCCCTGGATGGGGTTCGGGCCCTGGATGGGCTTCGGGCCCTGCTGCGGGGCATGGGTTGCCGAACTGCCCTACTTGAAAGCATGGCCGGTGTGGGCTCCCTTGTGCTGCCTCTTCTGGGGGCAGAGGTGGTGGGTGCTGCAGTTGCCAGCTTTTTGGCTGCAGGGGCACGGGGCTTGGGGCCCCTTTTTTTGGTACCTGAGGGTCCAGGGTCCCTTGGTGGGGCCGAGGTGGGAGTCTTGCCTCTCAGTTTTCGCCGACCTTGCTGGGACCTTGTTGTTGGGCCCTCCGCGGTCTTGCTTTGCTGGGGTCGCTTGCTCATAGCCTTTTTCGGTGCCATCGTACACAAATGCTCAAAGAGAATGAGCTTTGGGTGCAGGGACCTTTAAATAATGAGCCCAGCGTGTGACGCCTATGCGCACGACTACGCGCTCGTACGAACGTACGTTCGAGCGGAACCAGGAAACCGCTGGGGTTTCACTTATCTGCTGCCTTGAAGAAGCATAAAGATGGCGCCCACTATCTTCACCCGTCAACAGGAAGAGATCCTCATGCTGGTAAGTGGCTGCCTGTGCATTTGAATCTAATAGTCAATGATGGCCTAAATGTAAATGATGCGTTTGGAACTAGTTTGGGGTCTCTTAATGTTTAATCACTGGCTCCTCACACTTCATCCTCAAGGGCCGAGCCTGGCCACGTTTTCAACTGTCTATGCTGATGTCCTAATTCGGCCAATTGCTCCGGCTTAGCAACAGTTAATTAACCTGTGGAGTAGCGGGGCGAGCTGGCAAACCTGGCCTGTCTCGGACCTTGATGCGGATGTTTGAGGAACACTGTTTTCCTAAGCCATAAAAACACAACGGGAAGCCACACACGTGGTCCAAAAGCCTAAGCATTAGGCTACATCTTGGATGTTTAAACCATCCTAACATGCCATAGATGCAGGTGGGCTGATTCTTGATGTTGGCTATTATCTGTATGTACATGGTGTGTGATACATATAACATAAGACCAGACTGTCATTCACAGTCAACGTCCTCTTTAAGGCACTCCCCAAAAATGGCTGCCACTCTAAATGTGTGTGTTAATGACATGAAATTCTCAACTTGTGATGCAACACATATGGGTCTGTGTGTAAAAGTAAAAGCTCTGTGTCCATTATGTTTTTCAGATCATGCTTCAGCGCCGGTATGACTTCGCGCCCAATGTGTGCGAGAAAAGGGACATCGCCCGGGAGATCATCGCGGAAATCCACCGTGTGACCAGCACCACCTTCACTCACACCCAGATAATGCAGCATTGGTCGGACCTGAAACGTCTGCACATGCCCCGGGTGCGGAGGTTTTTTGGAATCCATTTCCCAAGTAAGTACAAAGCAATTGCATGGTATATGTTCCAAATGTATAAGTTATGCCTTTATTTATAATGACTTTTCTTTGGTAGTGTTGGAAATGGATTTCAGAATTCGCCGCACCCGGAGACGTACAGGCCGACCAGTGCTGCATGACTCTGCATCTGTGAGTGAAGGTGGTGGATCTCCCGGGCGACGGACCTACCCCTCCTCTGTGGCCTCCTCAGACCAGCCCCTGGACCTTACCACAGAGGAGGGGCCAAGCCGCGTGGGCGTGGAGTCATACCTGGCCACGCATGGGGAAGGCTCTGGTATGTCACTCTTCATGTATAGGCACAAAGATATACATGGCAGGCCAAAAACTAAGTTATCCTTTATTATGTATTTGTAGAAGCTTCTGGAGCGGGTGAGATAGTGGAGGAGGAGGCAGCAGAGATGCTGGAAGTCGATCCTGGCGAAGGTGAGTGATGTCAGCCAGACTGGGAGCCAGATATGTTGGGAATAGTGACTCTCTACAAGTACTAACCAAATGTCACATGTTTCTCCAGGGACTTCTTCACAGCAGAGCCAGGACCAAGGGCAGCCTGTTGGCCCCAACCAGCCATCTGTCGGCCACCAACTCCGTAAGTCTCCATGCCATTATTCATATTAATGTTTTGTTAGCTAATAACACACACATAACTAAAGGCGTAGCCAAGGTGTAGTTCACACTTTCATGTGGGCACTTCGTTAGCTTAAAGCGGACCCTAACTTGTATTAAGAACATAATAATTAGCCAACACACTGTACCTACAGATTTGAAACATTGAACAAACAGCCTTCAGCCATCTAATGCATGTTATTAGACTGAAAAAAACCAATATTGCGGAATATGGAATGCGCAATATTTACAGGCCGCATGGGATCCAGATTGAAAAAAGGAAGGTGCTGCCATGCATTGTGGGAGTGATGACCTTTCCCTCAACCCAGCTATGCTCGGGATTCCCAACGCACCACTGTAAGCTACTCCCCTGTACTTTAGCCAACTCTCCACTCCTCATTAAGTGTTATGCTTCAGAGTCCAGATGGCGGCGCTGTAATCAAAAAACCGCCAAAATGTACTTTGATCTGGTGCAGAATCATTTGGGAATAGTTATTGATTTTCATTAAATAATGTTGAAGGTCCGGTTTAAGGAGTTTAAATACTTACCTGTGGGAAATGCATTAACTTTATCCCTTGGAAGAATGACATATGTCATGCATTTACATGTATTTGATTCACCACAAATCTATTTCCAGCATACAAACCGGTCTGGTACTCCTATTTATGTTTATTTCTCTATTGCTTACAGGGATTATCCCAAAAACCGTCCAGGAGAAAAAAAAAAGAATCCAGGAGTTGGTGGCCGAGCTGCTGGCCATACAGGCGACGTTGGGGCCAACAGATGAAGAAGAGGATGAGGATTAGTGCCCTTGGTCCTGGCTACTTTTCTTAAATGTTTTTAACAGTTTGGAATTGTTCCTAATTTTTTAGTTTTTTTTTTTTTTAAAAAAAAGGAAAAAAAATTTAACCTATGTTTTTAACCAAAAACAAAAAATTTTTAAACTGTTTGGAAACCCCAAAAAAAAAAAATGGGAATCTGTTTGTAAACCAAAAAAAAAAAAGTTGGAATGTGTTTGTAAAAAAAACAAAAACAAAAAAAATTAAGATGTTTTAAAGAAAACCAAAAACCAAAAAAAAAATATGTTTAAACGAAAACAAAAAAAAAAAAAAAACAATAATTTAAATAAATTATATTTTAAGCCTTCATAAATGTGTCTTTTCTAATATGCACACCCAAAAAACATTACACAAACAAGAAAAAACACGCTTAGAAACATATAGACATATGTACATTATGTGGTTTGTGTAAGTTTTAGGGTCGTCAACATGAAGTTGGATGCAAGCGCTAAGGGGTTTAGGTAAGTTTTAGGGACCGAGAAATGAAGTTGGATGCAAGCGCTAAGGGGTTTAGGTAAGTTGTAGGGACCGAGAAATGAAGTTGGATGCAAGCGCTAAGGGGTTTAGGTAAGTTGTAGGGACCGAGAAATGAAGTTGGATGCAAGCGCTAAGGGGTTTAGGTAAGTTTTAGGGACCGAGAAATGAAGTTGGATGCAAGCGCTAAGGGGTTTAGGTAAGTTTTAGGGACCGAGAAATGAAGTTGGATGCAAGCGCTAAGGGGTTTAGGTAAGTTGTAGGGACCGAGAAATGAAGTTGGATGCAGGCGCTAAGGGGTTTAGGTAAGTTTTAGGGACCGAGAAATGAAGTTGGATGCAAGCGCTAAGGGGTTTAGGTAAGTTTTAGGGACCGAGAAATGAAGTTGGATGCAGGCGCTAAGGGGTTTAGGTAAGTTTTAGGGACCGAGAAATGAAGTTGGATGCAGGCGCTAAGGGGTTTAGGTAAGTTTCTGGTTGAGGGTGCGCATGCGCAAGATCTTATAAACATACGAATGCACGAATCTAAGAGGCCAAAAACCAAGGAAAGCCAGAGGCAAACGCAAGTAATTGGAAGAGGTTGACGATGGAAGCAGCCGAAAAAACAGGCTGCCGCCGCAACAGGTGAGCACATGAACGTGATTTTTACGATTGGCAACTGACTGAGGAAAGTTCGGGAGATATCATACGAACGGACGTATCTTTTAGGATAGAAACGTATTTGCTTATTGAATCACTCGCAAGTTCATACGAACGCACGAGCGGACGGGAAAAATAGGATGATCGTGAGCCAAATCCAAGCTGTTACATGTTTCTTTGAATCAACCCAATTGTGTAACTGCATTTGTAATATGTACTGTATGTTTCTACCCTGTCTGTAATTACTACTTTGTACAACAGTGAAACATTATTCCTCCTTGCTCTAAATGTACGAGTCCTGTGGCCTACTTATTTTGTTTCTATCTGTTACCCCTCTTCCTTGAGGGTACTTGGTTGAATCTTCATTTTCCTTGTTATTTTTACTTGTCATTAAAAGCTTGAAAGCTGCTGACCTGGTGGAGGCAGCCATAGAAGATAAAAGGTGAGTACTCCAATGTATTTGTTTTTTCCTAAATCTGCAACAATTCCTGGATGGTCTTAGCACAAAGAATTGTGCCAATATGAACAATTGCCTCTTATGAACTGGTAAATCTAGTCTGTGTATTCTAAATGGTTTATTTAAAGCAGGCTTTACAGCATTAAAATATTTACTATACATAAAATAATGGTCATTAGTTAAATAAGTGACGTGGCTTTTGCGCTGCATTTTGTTCTGTATATTTTTGGCTAAGCATCTATTTCTGTTGGAGTGCCATTAAAATGTTTCTGCTGCCTTAGGGTAATGTTCCATTTCCCTGTAGGCAGTAATATCTCTCCTTTTGCGGCTTGTGATAAAGCAGACTATTGGTAAACCAGAGCACTCTCATCTGTGTTTTTATCAGCAATCTAATAGGAACATGAGTCATATTTTGTCTGGGGAAATATAATTCCAAAGGGCTATTACAGCACAGAAATCTGGAAGACTGCTAAATAATGCAGAAGATAAAGGTGCCTTTTGTGCTGCGATTCAAGGCTTTTACTTTAAATATCATTTTATTGCAGTGATCCATACAAGCAGCCATAAGACTTAAAGGAACAGTGTGAGATTAGGGTGAAGTTTAATTGTTGGATAACAGATTGTGGTTCTTTTTGTAATATAAATTGCTTTTGTATTTAACTATACACGTTTACAAAGCTCACAAATTCTAATGGCCTTCAATGTAGACAACTCAATAACTGTAATAGTGATTTCAGATATTCTTTCCACAGTATCATACATAGCTAAGCGATATCAAAATGTGTATTTTGCACAAAATGATATTCTCATGTGACTTCTGTGTCATATGCGGCAGAATCCCTGGATGATCCTGAAAATGCCAACATTACTCAATTTCTCTTTCAGAATGTTTTTCTGCAGTCTGCCCCTTTCCAAAAATTACTATTTGAGGGTAGTTAATTAAGATGTGGAAGGGCTCACCCCAATTAGTGCCTCCCTAAAATTTACTAAATACCAGTACACAGGGCTTTAAGAGACTCTACAACCTTTATTAAATGCCTCAAATTTGTTGTTAACAAATGTGTAAAAGAAAATCTAAACCTGATATCACTCAATCATAACTGCAGACAGGGGCAGTCTAGCCATAGGGAGTCTCAGGGGAAGTACAGGTGTGCCACACTTTTCCCTTGTTTCAACACCCCCACCCAATACCTGTCTCTCTGCTAGCCCCCTTGTGTCAGCCCTACTGTACCCCCAGATAAGAAACCCCAAGTCATGGTTTGCCACTGGAATGCAATAGCCTCAGCATCATGGTTGTGGGGGGCCATTGACCACATTGTCTCTAAAACACTAAAGCCTCTATAACATAGCTTTGAAGCAGAACCAAGATTTGCTCACCTGGGGTTTGGTCCCCTTAACATGTGAATAATAGCAAAGTTGTAAAATTATAAGCACTTAGCAGTGGAATCCTAATGAACTTTGTGTGAAACCCCCATGACAGCCGGATCTCTTACATAGCTCCATGCACCCACAGCACATGTGCAAGCTTCCTGCCAATCAGAATAGAGGGAAGAGGGCTCCCCTGCTCCTCAGCACTGCACACTAAGTGATACTGGGAGGTGGGTGCAATAGATGTTTTTGTTAATAAGTTGTTGTACCTTGTTAGTCCATAAATGGTATTACATTGATGGCTAACTCAATAGATTAAAAATGCGAGCTTCTGAAACAATTCAAGCTTCTTCTTCAGGCATAATACAGATATGTAACTTAGACACACATTTATACATTAAACAACAAAGCAGTCACAACTGTGTTTCTACTGACACACGTGAGTAATAGCAAAGTCGTAAAGTCGTAAGCTGTGAGATAAGAATGAGGGTGATTATGACAATTAATGGCAGGCTGATAAGAATGGGATGGGGGATGGGGGAACTCTTTTTTAGTCACATCAGGCCAAGGCAGTCTGTATAATATCAGACCTTGTAATGAATCCCTGTTTAGCCCAAGTCCAGATTTGGATGCACTTAGATTCCCACTCCAACCTCTTCTTTTGTAAACGGAAGCCCCCTTTGAGCACTGTGAGTTTGAGGTCAAATAGGCCATGGCCTGCTTTAGGAAAATGGTCCACAATAGGCACATCACCTTTTTAATTTTGAACCTGTGCAGATTTAGTAGCTTTCTTATTAATTGCCCTGTCTTCCCGATGTAAATGGCTGAAGGGCACTGCACACACATGAGCAGGTATATTACATTACGGGATTTGCATGTGAAACTACCCTTTATTTTGTTATCATTTTGCATACCTGGTGTCTTTATTCTGTCGGTGGTATAGATGTGTGCGCAGGTTTCACACCTTTTCTGCAGGCAGAGCCATGTCCCATTTTTGTGCTGGGTCACTTAGGGAGCTCCCCACAATCCGTTTTCTTAGGAGGTTGTCTGTATGCCAACAGAGGAGGATCTTGGAATATTTCAGTCTCTTATCCCTGTGTAGAAGGGGTTGGAGGTCCTTCCAGGCATAGGTTGTATGTAACCAGTGGGACTAGGTATTCTTGAGTGATTCCTTATAGTTATTACTCCAATAATCAATAACCCCTCTATCAAAACCCTCTACCCTCTCCAGCTATCACCCTATCTCACTACTCCCCTTCTCCTCCAAACTTCTTGAACAACAACATGTCCACTCAGAACTGGCACATTATTTATTTTTGTAAGTGTCCAATTTTTATGTCTGGGCAAACATTTTGTCCTAGGGTTAGGACTTCTAGTTGTTCCGTTGTCAGCTGTATGTTGGTCAGGTATGCTACTCTAACACTGCTTCTTCTTTCCGTTCTCTCTCTGTCAGTGTGTCGCAAGGTTTTGTCCTAGGTTCCCTACTTTTCCGAGTCTCACCTATGGTCTTGAAAAACGTATAACTTCACTAAGCTTTCAATACCAGTTCTATGCAGATGACACTCAAATATATACCAATCTGGCCCCAATCTCTCCTCTCTCCTATCTCGCCTGCCCAACTGCCTTGCAGCTTTAGCTTCATTCATGTCATCTTGTTACCTCAAACTAAACATGGACAAGACAGAACTGGTCGTTTTCCTACCATCTAATCCCCTCCTCTCTCTAACATGTTTATCTCTGCTAACAATTATACAATAACTGCAACTTTCCAAGATCGGTACCCAGCAGTTATTCTGGACTCTGCCCTCTTTAACCGCATATTCATTCCCTAACCACTTCCTTTCACCTCCAACTTAAAAACATCTCACTTATCTATCCCTTCCTCTCACTTGACACCACTAAAATGTTATTGCATACCCTGGTCATTTCCAGACTAGACTACTGCAGTAGCCTTCTTTGTGGCTCACCAACTAACAGACTGGCACCCCTCCAATCTATCCTGAACTCTGCTGCTCACTTCATCCATCTTTCTTCCAGCTCATCCAGCTCTGCTCCTCTCTGCCAATCCCACAGCAAATCCTGTTTAAAATGCTAACTCTCACCTACAAAGTGGTTTTGGTCTACTTGAAGCAATTCTCTAAAGGGCATGTGCCATAGAGCTCAATACTAACAGTTTGTGACACTATCCCTCCATCTCCACCCCTTATCCTATAGACTGTAAGATCGCAGGGGCAGGGCTCTTTCTCCTGTTGTATCTTGTATTCAGAATATCCATTGTGAACTTTGTAACACTGTATTTGTAGGAGTCTATCTTTAATCTCCTTGAATAGCAAGGTTGGTGACCTCCAAGCTTTAGCTATAGTCTGTTTGACAGCAGTACATATAACTATCATAAAACGTAATTGGGCCTTCGCAAATTCTAACGGTTTTCTATTGATGAAAGCTTCAAAAGGACTTTTCCTAAATGTCCACCCTAAAGTGGAATTAATCAGTTGGTAAGAGCATGTCCACAAGGAGCGAACGTTACCATATGTTAGGGAATGAACTGTCTGTATCGCATCCTCGAAAACACTCTGAGGGGTAATTTGGTGCATGCACATCTCTAAGCACGCATAGACAGCCTCACCCTAAACACCAGGATCCTCCCATGTCCCTCGTCCCCCAGGGAACATTTTTTAGCTACTTAAATTTCACATTAGTCAAGTGAACATTTTAGGTGTTCTAACTTACTCCCTTTTTATGCCTTTAATATAAAATGAAGCACAAAATAATCATTATTTCCATAAAAACATATAAGGGCAATTGACCAATCAAGGTTCCAGTGTGCAGAAAATAAATACATCATATGTTGCTAAACGGATCTTATTGTACACATTTTTGTCATATCAAAGGTAAGGTAAGTTACCACATTTTTCGTCCCATAAGACTTTTCCCCCAAAAATGGGGTGCCCCTGAACAGTGCCCCTGCATCACTGATCCTGCTACCAAAGCCCTGGTTTCCAGAAGGTGGGTGTGGCCTGTTTACAGCTGACTCCCATTAAAAACAGTGGCTGCTGGCTGTACATAGACCATGCCCAACAGGCGGCATGTGTGTGAGGACTAGACAGTGCAGGACCAGTAGGCAGACAGGGAGCAGTTACTTGCAAATGTGTCACTTACGTGAGTCACGCAGGCCAGGGGAGCAGAAAGCATCCATGGGACCCTGTTTGTAAGTGTAACTGCTCCCTGCCCGCCAGTCCTCTGCTGTCCAGTGCTCCCTCCTCATACACACAAAATGCAGGGCACCTATGGGACAAGGGGGTTTGCTTCATTACCTCTGGATGTAGTTCAGTTTTTTTTTTCTTTCTTATTTTCCTTCTCTAAACTCTAGGTGTGTCTTATAGTGCGAAAATGCTGTATATTGCTGTATATGGTATATTATGGTATAGAATTCAGGAACGCAAATGTTTATCAAAAATGTTGATCGCTTTTTATAATCGTCATCTTTCAAAAGGGTTGTGACAGTCTCTAGTTAACTAATGCCCAACCCTCAAACAATATCTGTAGTAAATGAACAAAGTTGCATCTGACAACTCAAGGACACTTTCCCTTAGATATTAAATGTATAAATACTTATTCAGACAGCGGGCTTGATATTCATTAATAGCGGAGGTCTAGCTTTATTCTAACTGTTGTCTGTAAAAGGCAAATTACACAATTTTAACTATAGACCTTGATGGTGACCATCAATGTCAATGTAGGGGCCGTTGTAAGCATGCCAGGAACAGAATAAACTTTCTTCATTTTCTTCTACAAACTGAAGACCTTCCATGAATACTCCCTTCATTGCATTGTCACAGGGTTCCTGTGATACAGTGCCGCTTCTTTCCTAGGACACCTGAGTTTCACTAACAGACATGTAAACCTCCCAAAAAATGTTTCATATTTGAACTAGCATTAGAAATAAAGCAAACGAGGACCAAGACTTTTCAGGAGACAAGCTTGCAGTTCTCCAGATTAGCAGTACGCTTTTAACAGTAAAGAAATTATTTTTCAATCTATCTACACAATCCCTCAAAAGGTTTTCTGAGCTAATTTGAGGGGAGAAATTGACAAGAGACCTGTGTTAGGCCTCTCTCCCTGAGGTGTCTTTCTCCTTTCTGCTCCACAATGCTCCCAACTCTCATCCAAAATAATCCAGCCATGTTCTGACAAGCAAAGTTCACCTAATTTCCTGCTCTCTCGAGCCCACCCCCAGCATCCATGTCCACATATCATCTTTTCTTACAAGCCAGCGGTAACCACTGCATTTACTTTCAGACACTTTTACTTCTTCATTCCACATGTAATCATGAGGCAGATAGCTCTCCACATTTCCATGACTATCCACAAGTGTCTCTTACTTCTCTTTTCCTCACCTGCTGACTGCTGGTGTCTCTTTATCTGCCATTAGACATTGACATCTCATAAGAGCATATATAATATGTATGCAGATTGATCTCTTCAGCCTGGATTAACCCTTATTATTATCCACTGTTCCACTTTCTTAGACTAAACATAGACAATACATTTTTTTCTACTTCATAGTCTACTTATAACTAAGGCACAGTTCAGATTCGGTTACATTGTATTAAGATTTTGATCATTTGGTTGTTTTATCAGAAAATAATTTGACCAATACTTTACTGAAAATCGGTCTGCTTTATTTTGTTTAAAAAAATAATGACAATTGATGACAATGATCTACCTTTAGATAATGGCAGATAAAACCAGTGCCTTGCTCTGTCTTGTAAAAAGCAATCATACTGTATGGTGGGGGTGGGGGTTAAAAAAAAGTAATAAAGCCCCCTTGAAATGTTTGCTTTTTTAATTAGAAACACTGATGTCAGTAACAGTTTTCATGCATATTTATACTTGTCACTGGTTTATGCCATTAAAACAATGCTGTTTGCATTAAGTTAAACTGAACCAACACCCTTACAAGAAACAGTGCTGTCTCTGCCCAAGGCAATTCAGACTGCTGCACATAAAAATGATTTTACTTACCATGCTCGATTCCCGCCTTCAATGCTGTCCTATTGATCTGCCAATGGCCTGCAACGAGTAAGTCCCATTGGGTTTCCTGATGCTTTGCATTGTGGATTATGTCAGGCTGAGATGCTGGGAAAGGAAGAAGTCTCCCGGGTGCTCCAAGATGGCAGTGACCAGAAGTGCTGACAATGGTTCAGTGTCATGCATGCAAGATGGGGTAAATGAGTGTTCAACTGTGCAAGGCTGTGCAGATAAGGTAGGTGATGTGATGTGGCACAGTGGGTTAACACCGCGGGCATCCCAAATCAGCTTGGCCAAGACAGTGGTAGGTCTATTTTAAGGGACTATCCAGGCATATACACCCAGCCTCGATTGTCCCTTTACATGCAACCATAATTTTGCTGATTTAATTAGGTTATGCCTTTACAAAACAAATGGCCCAACTCCTTAAAGTGCCACTGAAGGAAAAGGTAATTGTTAAACCATTGTGTCAGGCAACAATTGCCACTGTCCTAAACTGTTTTCTGTATTTAAATTGAAGCAGGAATGACCGAGATATCAGGGTTTAGAGGTTCAGCCAATGACTTCTTTTTCATTCGGTCCCCCAATCAGCTCAGCAGAGCAGGACATTTTTGCTGGTCCCTCCCTCCCTCCGCCCCTCCTCTGCCTCTTCCTGCAGATTCATCACATTGTTCTCAGTGCAGAGAGCTGATTATTATGCAGCATTACAGTTCCAAGAACCATGGCGACTTTTTTTCCGTACTAATCCACAGATATTATCCTACATGTAATCCACATATACTCAACATGTGGCTCTCGGAGCCATCTGATGAGGCCCCTGACATATTGTGGGGAAAGTGGTAGAGGTAAATAGGGCTGGCATGTAAAGTCAAAAAAGAGGGGTTCATTGCCAAACAGAGGTGGCGTTGGTGGTTTGGAGAAACATGGTGACATTGATAGTGCAACACCAGCACTGGGTGAAATCCCTGGCACTATATTTAGTTGTATGTTAGGACTTGTAAGCGTAGTGGGAATACATTTACGATTTGGGATTGTTGAGGTGATGGGCTATATATATGGGACCATATATTGGGAGAGGTAAGGCAATCAGCATGTCTATTGCTAGCAGGTGGTGATTGTTACATATGAAAGTGGTCCATGCACCACCCAATTCTTAATGCTTCAAACATTCAGCGTACACTCACACAATAGGGTCAATTCATGATCGCGTGCAAATAAATTTGCGCATGTGTTTTGGAGTGCCAAGTCCTGCTCGGACTTCCTCCTGATTCATGGTCATCTAAATGGGATACGCATTTGTTTTTGTGCCAATTTGCGCACTAGCGTTTGCCAATGAGCCAATTTGCACCTATGATTTTCTGCTAGCACCATTATGGCGCACCAACCGGTTCCAGTGCCTGATTTATGGTATGTTTAGGAGGGCAGAAAAGAGCGCAAATGTGACAATTTGAAGAGTCAATTTGCTCCAGCAAATAGGTGGGGAAAACTGCAGATTCCATTGAGTAACTGGCTTATTTTAGTCCAAAAACACATGCCGGCAGCGCCGGTTTTTGAACAATGAAAATGTTAGCTACAAAGTTCTTTTTAGGGACTGAACCCTTTTTTTGGTTCTTGTTTGAAAAGAAAAAATGTAAAAAGTTGTTAAAAATCAAAAAAATTAAGGGCAAAACAAAAAAATGGGGATATTGAGCCCCAAAGTTTATCAAAAACAAATTATAGGTAAATTATTAAGCATTAATAAGCAAACCTAACAGGGAAGGGAGGGTTAAAGAAAACATTGAGCACTTAGCTGGACAAATGCGCATGGGGCAGGACCATTTGCACTTCAAAACACCAGATTTTCCTTGCAGGAGGCGCAGATTGGTGCAAGAAGAGGCAATTTGTGCTTCTCCCGTGTGTTTGCCATTTGGCGCAATTTGCACTTGCATCTGGCGTGCGCACGCAGCCATGGGTCATGCACCTAGTTTGCGCTCCGCCTGAACGTTTTTGCGCAACTATGAATCGGCCCTAATGTGCTTCCCCCACAGTATGGTGTAAATGCACTAATATAGCGCAGTGACATATACTTCTGTGTACCACTATGTGCCTCCATTAGTGGCAGTGATGTAGCGATGAGCCCATAGGCAGTGGATGGGGCGGTACAGAGGGGCGAGAGTAAGTGAAATCCAGCAGTGATAATCAGTGCTGACAGGAGGTGGCATCAGCAGTGAGACACTGGAGACCCTCTAGTGAAGACCAGCATGTGCTGGACAGTCTGGTTTAGCGGGCGCCAGATGAGCTGCTCGCACGATCCGCTATCTGCGCCGTGGGGAACGAAGCAGCACTATGCCTAGGCTCCCTCCCGGCCGGTCCGTTGGTGCATCGCATGGCTTATCAAAGCAAATGCGACTGCAACCCCAAGCGTCGGCGAGGTGCGTTGGAAACCCACCTAATTTTTTAGAATAAAAACACAGCACCCACAACGGTGCGGCATAAAGAGGATTACAAGGCAACGGCGCCTGTTGTCATCCCCGTTTTTGTTTTTTTTAGGGTGAGGATTTTTTTTTTAAAATAAAACAGAAAAGCAAAGGGGACACCTGAAAGACATGACACAGCTTTCTCAGAGCCAAAATCAAGTTTGCAGTGCCTAAAATGCATACAAAAACAATCTCAAACAGCCCAGGGATCCCATGGCACACGCACCAACCCCCAAAAAATAAAAAAAAGCCCTAAATAAATATAGCCCATTGAAATGTATGGGATAAGTCCACACAGTGCAGGGTGAGAGCCTGGTCTTATCTGGCACTGTAGGGAACTCAGCTATTTCGGTTGCCGTTGGTAGATGGGACACTACCTGGCACTATCACAGGTGCTCTGGATTTTTGACTTGATAAATACACCTTTTGCACTGGGACCTGACACTCATCTGGCACTACGTTGCCTTAGCATTTCTTAAATAAAGTCTTGGATGTTAATGTGTTTATTTTAAAGTGGGCCGACAGCCAAAAATGACTGAAACTAGACCAATACAACAAACCGTGCTCCTATGCATCCCTCCCCAGGGCAATTTAAATGGCTGCACTTACAAATTAATTTACCTTTTCTAACTCTTGCTGTGGTAAATTTAAAAAACAAGATGCTCATGCATTTGCAGGCCGTCTGCAAACAGGAAGAGCTGCTGGGTTTCCTGTTACTGTGCATTGTCAGTTATGTCTTTTAAATCCAGGCAGCAGCATGGCTGAGATGCTGCTATAATTGTAATGTTTACCAAGGGTAATGTGTACAGTTTTATTTTTATCGCACACCTTTTTAATCAAATAGATTTTTAGATGCTACAAATCGCTGCAAACATGATAAAAATCCCTGAAGGCAGTATAAAACCCGAAAGTATTTTTTAGGCAAATTATTGGTTCAGTAATAAACCAATTTAAGTTTAGAGTCTTTATATCTTGGCAAACGTTTGCAGTTTTAGGGAGGAAATTGCACAAATAACTGTACATGTAACATTCACACACATATATATCCAGTACCTGTATGGGAGATCATCGTGCCGCAGCTCGAGGCACATTAACACTGGTGTACTGGTCACTCTCATCATTGAGTCAAAGCTAAACGAGCCCTCAGCATCAAGCTGAACTTTTCTATTAACATCGAAGAAGGAGGTGGAAACTTCTGTGTTAAATTCTAACACAAGACCAGCTCTGTGATAAGAAAAAAAGGTCTGAGGTTACAAAAGATACATTCATTTGTTATTATTCAGTAAGACCGAAATAAAAAAAAGCAATATGTAGACTGAAGCAACTAAACAGAACTTTACCTTCAAGTATGTTGCTTTCTACTCTAGTGAACCAGGGCCGGATTAGGAGGTTGGAGCAAGGGGAGCGTGCCTTGGGGCCTCCACCACTTTCCCTGCAAAGGAGGCCTCCACCAACGTTTGGGTTATGATCTGGTCTTTGGTCTGACGGGCTGCAGGGCCAGCAACAAAGCTATCAGCGGCAGTGGGGGTGCGCCTGGACAAGCCTTTTTTGGTTTTTGTAAACCTACAGCCAAAGCCACCACAGGGCAGGATGGAGAGCCTAAAGCAGCAAAGCATCAGCAATGCTACAGTGATGGGTGGGTGCAGAGCTGTCAATCGGTGTCCACTCACTGCACATAAGCCACCAAGCACAGACGCTGGCAGCTCAATGCAGGGAACTGTTTTCTGCTGGACCAGCTGGGCGACTACACTACCCCCCACCCAGAATGGCAAAGCAGGAGTTCCTGAGCAGCACGCACCCGCACAAGGGGGGCACAAGGGACTCGATCTGACGTAAGTAAGAGGGTGCCATACAACTACTATACCCCTGACATCGCATTGACTGCAGTGTCACCACACCTGACCGCCCCATCGGTAGCCCTTCCCCTCCAACTCCAGGAGGCAGTGCCAGAGGAGTCTGAGAGAACCAGGTGTCCATCATCTTATGCGGAAGTGCACATTTGCAGTGGCGCGTCCAACTATACCACTTCCTGCTGTGCAGGGGGATGCTACCTGGCACAGCAGAATCTGGCGAACAGCGGCTGCGATGCAAGGTAAGTCCTTGAGCATAAGAATGGCTCTAACCTCGGAGTGCAGCTTTAAGGCGAAAGCACATTTTAATCAAAACAATCAAAGGTATATAGAGGCCTCAGCTCGTATAGAGGCCTCAGCTCGATCCCCTGCACTTGTCTGTGGTTTCCATCAGCCTTCCCGCATTATTTTAATGATATACATTGTATAAAGATATGACACGTAATTTATAAGAGATAAAACATCACACAGAGGCTGGTGAGTTAATGGGTTCACTTTCAAGTTTAAATCTCGCAAAGATCATCTAAAACAGCATGTAAATTTATGACTCTTATCAGCTTGTGCCATAAAAGAGCCGCATTCAAGAGCATCCAAGGATGTAACAATGGCTCCACCTTGTGGAAATCCCTAAAATACACAATTAGGATCATTTCCCTGAAGCAAAGAGCAATACAGAAATGTTGTAATGCAGGGGGTTAGTCTAGAGGCCGCATTGTCTTACGGTTTCTCCTCAAGGAGCCGCAATATAATGGAAGCAGCAAAAACGCAAACAGTTTATTGCAAGAAGGCTGTAACCTTAAAGCGGAACAAAACCACGCAGCGGCCAGCCTGGAATCCAAAAGATTGCAGGGCCGGCTGCTGGCTTTTCCCTGGGGCATCCCCATTTGAGAGGCCCACTGTGTGAAACCCCCCCGGACGCCCACAAACATTACCTTCTCCCCGTTCCCCGGCGTTTGTGAATGGCGGCTGCGCTCCCTGTAAGAGGGACGCGCGAGAGGCTGCCTCCAGCGGCCTCAGCTTGTCCGTCGGCGGTGAGGTGAGTTTTTTTTGGGCTTTCTGGGGGGTTTCACACAGTGGGGCACCCCCGATCCGGGTGCCCCGCGGAAGTGGACCAACACCCAGGATAGTGAAAATCCTGGGTGTTGGTCCACTTTAACTCTTTAGATCAGGGATTTCCTGTACTACCTTCTATTTTCTATATCTCAAGCAGTGTCAGACTAAAGTACTTTGGGCCAACAAGAGGAAATCATTTTCGGCACCAGAGCAAATCATTCATGGGGCCCATCTTTCAGCAATGTAAACATAATCTAAGACCACCCATAATATTGTTGCACAAAATAAAGTGCAACAAATTCACAGCAAAAGCAGTGTGTTAGACTTCGGGTTAGAGGTCTCATTTTACTTCCCAGGAGTTGGCTTGGCACAGTGCCTGGGGACCAACGGAGGTTCCTCTTAGGCTCTGATGCACTTTTTATTGCACAAATATAGCCAGGGTAAAGTATGGATAGCAGCAGATTGGATTGGCATACAGATCACTCTGCAGGGACTTTCTGTGTACCACATGACAGTATCTTGTGTACCACCAGTGATAACATACCACTGGTTTTAAAGCACTGCTTTAGATGAGATAATTGCCTAGAAAAACCTTAGTGTGGAACCCTTCCTACAAATCACTGTTTAATAGTTTTTTGCAAAACAAAACAAAAGAAAATCTAAACCTTTAAAATCCTACTTTGTATTGATGTTCGTCTTTGCTTGCTGATCCCAAATGCTGACATCGATGTCGGCCAATATCTCCAAGCCAAGTCCTCCCTGATACTGGACCATGGCTTGTAGCCCAGACTGCAAAGGCAACCACTGGAAAAGAAGGGAAACCAAGTGTCCACATTAAATGGATAGCATTCAGATATATTACAGGCATCAGTGCCAGGAAGCACTTAGAGATCTCTTTTTAGAAACTTTTCTGAACTATGCTATAAAAGATTTTATGATACATTTTACTTAATAAGACATTGCTTACAGGATCCTGTCACTAATAAATCTAAGACTTTGACCTACTTGCATGCTGTCAAATCCAGATATCAGAACACATTGTCTTTGCTTGGGAAACCTGGCATACTAACAAGGGGCCTACTCAACAATCATCCGCTATAGTTTCGCAGTCAACAGAAGACATTTTAGGATGGATATCTACATATGCTCATCCATAGATATCTAATAGCAGTACAGTGTGGGCAGGCCTGGCTCAGTCAGAACTGTGCTTCCATTTGGAGCTCACAAAGACACAACCGGAAAGTTCTGCCTATGGACGCCAAGCTGGGGCTAGAGTTATCAGGTACAATTTGGGCAAACAATTCTGGTCTCCCAGGTGTTCCAGGTGGGAGACCAGAATTGTTATTTACACATACTGGATTTAAAAGAACCTTTCTGGTTGTGCCTTTAGATATGCAAGCTCCAAGTGGAATTTTTGTAAGTACAATACTTTTTACATTTTTTAGCTTTGAATATTTTATATAGAATTTAGCTATGTGTGCGCTTTTCTTTTTTAATGAGCCACAAATAAGACTTGATTGAACAGCAATTTATGTACCCGGTGGAGCATAGAACTAAGATGGAAGGACACCACACTATTTGAATGCAATACTGTGGATTGGGATCAGGTAAGCAGTTTGAACATACTTTGGTATAGGATCATTTGTGGTGTATATAGAGGAACAATAACTGCTTTTCTACTTACTCCTGTCTCCTTTGTTGCATTATCATTGAGTTGCATGGACTTAGTGAAGCCAATAGCTGCCTTAATTCCTGCCCTCCTGTGATTGGCCCTAGCCTGCCCTATCCCAATCCTCCCTGCCCATGATAGCAATTAAGTTAGGGGTGCATTCTGGGAAATTCAGATGCTGCTAAACTTAAAACTGTCCAAAGACCACTGCCTGAAAGCCACCTGCACCAGTATAAGCTGTTTTGATCTTGACCAAGTTTTTACCTTGGGATACTGTGAACCTTTTGGGCTGCTCTAGGCGAATTAGCAGTGAAAATTGGGGGGTTGTCACTTGAACGATGGACAGAAATCAGCCATGGATTACATTCTGGTAAACCCAAAGCTTGTGGAGCACCCGATAATTTAAGAAATACATACAAAACGCATTCCACTGTCTTTCAATGCCCTAGAAAGGTATTAAAGTAAAGAAATGTTTGGCAATATTTGGGACAGATTTAGGGTAGATCCTGTTAAAATGTCCATTTGAGACAAGCTAACAGCCAACATCTGTACTTCTATATAATCATGGCTCTAAAAGTGATCAAAATAAATGGTACCTGCAGATAATCAACAAGCAGTACATTCCCTTTGACCACATTCGTCGGTTCTCCGCTACTTGAGAAGACTTTAGAAATTAAATCCATGTATCCTTTAAAAAATACTACTGGACGCAATTGGACATCAAATAGCACTGCTGACATTCCAACAGAGGCATCCTCGCCTTCATCTTCTACTTCTTCATCCCCCATTAAGGACTGTAAACCTTGTGCCTCTATAGAGACCTGAATGTCAAAAATGAAACAAAGTAAGTACATCCACAGTTTAAAGTTGACCAAAACCAGGATTATAACTATTTTGGGTTTTGGTCCTTGGTCCTTGGTCCTGGGGCACTGGCCTGCCCTGGAGTTGTTTTGTGTGTTTTTTCCACTTTAAAATCAAATTGCTTAAAAAAAGCTTTGCTGGTGGTGGCAATATAATCTACAATAATACATCTGTTGCTGTTAAATGCAGGATTATAGTCTGGGAATATTCATGTACAGTAGGCACTAGCATGGGCATGGGGAATTTTCTCAATGGTAAAATAATAACAGCATCATGCTCAGGGCTGGATCCAGTGTCAGTAGGCGTTGATAAGGCCTCCACTGCTTATTAACAAGGGCAGGGATTGGGGCAGCTACAACTAGGCCCGGCTGTATATTTCTATTACACTCATTGGTGTTTCTACGGATGGGCACCAGAGTCACCGCCTTTCGTCACCATCTCGAGTCCTAGCCTTTTTTCACAATCTTGTTATTACCGGCCTGTGCTGAATAAGACATGATAGGGTTGATTTAGCACCAGGTGAGAAACTCACTCCTTTTAGGAGAAAAAACTGCCATTCACTTTCATTGTCTACACTGGGGTTGATTCAGCACTAGGTGAAAATTTACATCCGGTTGCTGAATCAGTCCCAAGGTAAACAATAAAAGGAAATGGCTGTTTTCTGTCCTAAGAACAGAAGTTTTCTCACCTGGTGCTGAATCGATCCTAATTAGTCTACACCAAGCTGGAAGCAAGATTTAGAGCCCCGTCCTTTCGTCATTATTTTTTTTTTTATAAAAGAAGTTGTGCTGACCTGCATAGTTTTAAGATGATGGCTGTGATCAAATAACATAACATCAGATACAGTTCTTTTTAGCAGCCCAGATTCAGTGAAAAGAAGGTCTAGGTTGTAAATGGAGGAAATATCTTCTGTAGCTGGTAAAAGAATGGGAAAATCATTACTAGACCTTATAGTAAACCAGACCTTCACCCTGAATTAGAGCCTATGTTATATGTTTTCCCCACCCTGCACATGCTCACATTAAAAATCATCCTACCTGCATCTACTGCATTTTTGAGATGGCGGCCCATGGAGTCTCTGCCTGCAAACAGGAAGGGTCTTCTGACTGTCACTCTGCATTCTGGGATTGCTGTCATTTTCCTGACCCCAGCTCTGCTCTGTCTGTGCAAAGCACAGCTATAACCCGCCCCCCTGTACTTTTGCCCTTCTTCTCATCTCCTGAGTATGTGATGCTTCTGAGGCAAGATGGCGGCACCCATACCTTAGAGTCCTGAACAGAGTTGCAGCCCAGTGGGAAATGAATAATAAGTAAGTGACTAAAAGCGTAATATATTAATTTTAGATGCCAGAGAATAGTTTAAGGGTTTGGGCTTTTTATTAAATTATGCTGAAGGTCTGGTTTAATATAATAACTTGTCATGTTTCACTAAAACATTGTGAGAATCAGAGTTTGGTGAAGCAAAGCAAACACAACATGGATAATGGTGAATGTAGGGCCCAAAAAGTGGCCTCTAGACTACAAAATGAACACCAGCTCTGCACAAGTATGTAAAGTATGATTTCAAAAGAAACTGCAGGTAATATACAACACAACACTACTCTCTACAGGAAGGTCATCCATCCATAATAAATCCAGATTTTTTTCTTTACTGTAGGAATAGAAGTCGTCAAAGCAAAGCGAATAGAGAGCTGAATCCAAAGAAAAAGCTTTCCCATAAATATCCTTAACATTGCTCCATTATTTCTTTCAGTATTATTCTATAGCACAGACAATGAATACATAATCAAAGGCATTAACATGTTAATGGTCGTAAAGATCTCACTTGGATATGTGTTCCATGGTAACCGCAAAGTAACTGCTGCTAGCCAGAATAAATCGGCTATAAAGAAAGAAGCTATTCTTACCTTTTCTATTTTGATGCTAAACATGGTTTCATATGGATGTGTTTTTTTGTATTAAAATCTAAACAACATTTTGAGAGTCTATTCTTCCTAAATCCTACCAAAAAAAAAAAATTCAAATTCTGAATCATTGCTTTTTTCATTATGGCCCACCAGCCAAAGCAAAGTGGATGTCCAGTCAAATGCAGTGGGTTGTTACCGCTATAAAAAAAATGAATGCTTCACCCTTAAAGAGGAACATCAGAGGTCCTGGAGTCTAAAAGACTTCAGGGCCTCCCGAGTGCCAGTCCTCCCCGCTGTGTGAAAGCCACATGAACCCCGCGGAACACTCACTACTCTCTCCTGGAGCCCTCACTGTGTCTGTGTGCTCTTGCTGCATCCCCGCCCCGCTAGCCGTGTGCGTATCCGGTCTTCCACCGCCCACGCAGGCACACTACAGCTGCAAGGTGGGTGGGGGATGTGGTTGGCAGCTCGGCTGCTTAGCTGTCCAGATGGCTTAGCTTAGCTGAAAGGAGCCGTGTGACAGTGAGCGAACTGGTGTGTAAAGCTGGCCGGCCCTGGACGAGGCCTTAGTACAGAGCGTACATCGCTGCTAACGGCTAAGCCGCGAGCGTTGCCACTAGTCGTATCCCCCGTCCATCTTGCAGCCGTGACATTCAGGAAGGCCGGGCGCAGCTGCTTAGCCGTCCAGGCGGCTTAGCTGTCAGCGGCGCCGAAAGGAGCTGAGTGACAGACTCTCGCCCGAGTCTGCGCCATGGGAGCGGAAGGAAGATGAGTGAAACAGGGCGACCTGGGGTGGTACAATTCGGGATGCCACCACATAGAGGGACAACACACAGGAAAGTGAAATTGCTGTGTGTTGTTCCTCTTTAAAAGTAAAGCAAAATTAAGAATCCATAGTTCACTTTTGTTGACTTTCTTCGCAGAGCTCAGACCAGATGCGCTAGAAGAATCGAGACTCTCCACTTCTTTTCCACTTACTCTTGGGCGCCGCACATCTCTCTCCTACAGCACTGATGTGAAAAGCCGGCCCTGTGGCTGGATGAGGCCCTAGTACAGAGCGTTACAATTAACTTGAATGGGCACCTACATACATAACTTCAATGTAAAAATACAGAAACTATTATAGTGTGTTGGAGACTTGGGATGCCCTGAGCCCTGAAGAGGGAGTGGCTTCCCTGGCCTTGAGTAAGATCTTAATATAGCTGCCTTCTGCCTACAAATCCCAGAATCCTTCCGCTGAAAGGTGAGCTCCCCTTCTCACACATAGCAGAGCACAGAGAAATCATTCTTAGTACCAAGCATTCCTATAGACTTCAATGGACACCTCTATACATACGGAACTTTCATATAAAAACAAGGAAAAACATTTTATTATTAAGCTATTATAGTGTGTTGGGGATTTGGGAAGCCCTGAGGTGGGAAACCCTAGGGATTGCCACATATATTCTGTGAACCCATGTGCCCGTGCAGTCTACCAAGGCATCCACCCGGCTGATGATCTAAATGACTGAAATGGACACAAACAGCCAGAGGGAAGCAGCTCTGGGGAATACCTGCCTCTCCCCCTTCATTAAGATTTCTATGCCACTAATTAATAATACATACAAAGCTGATTAGAGTAGATTCCGCTCATGCGCCAAGGAACCAGCCACAAGGTGAGGATTCTCACCTCTTTTTTGCACAGATCTGGAAGCCCACTGGATGATGAACAAAACCCGAGATAGTGAAAATCCTGGGTCTAAAAGAAAACTCATTTTTTGTCAGGATTTTGGTGTTCTGCCTTATAGTTCTAATTATCTGGAATGGAAAATAAACATTTGTTTTAGGATTGTGCCCCCATACCTGTGATTTACTTATCAGCAAGCAGTTTCTCGTATTCCTGGGGCTCTTTGATGCTTAAGAGGGAGTGGTTTTTCTGGCATTAACTAAAGATATTAATATGGCTTCTGCCTACAAATCCTAGAATCCTTCCACTGACAAGGGTGAGCTCCCCTTCTCCCACATAGCAGAGCACAGAGAATCATCCAGTAGTAATGACAGAGTCCCTTTCCCAGGATGGAATGCTGCCAGTCACCCTTTAGCCACTGGAACACAAGTGTTATATCACTTGGCACTCAGCGGTTTTGGATTTTCCTGGTTTGGGAATTGGGACACAGGACAGGGAAGCGGCTGTCAGCCTGGCAGCCAATGCCTCCCTTGAGGGCATAGCAACGGTTGACTAGAGACGGGTAAGCCTGGTCATAGGCTGAGGACAGGTAGGTTTGTAGCAGGCTAAGAACTAGTATGCAGAGACACAGGAGGGAAGCAGTGAACCAGAGAGCAGGCTGTGAACAGGTGAGTAGTGTAGCAGGATGGGAACCAATAAGTAGAGACCCAAGCTGGGAACCGGAAAGCAGAGATGCAGACTGGGAACAGGTGAGTAAAGGCACACGTTGAAAACCAGAGCGAGCTGAAAAGTATGCTGGGAACATATACACTTAAGACGGTACACAGAGCAGTGCACCTTACACATATTGCGTCAGTGCCGCCCACACCTTTTTGCCCGTTGCCCAACGGGCACTCTATAGCTATTTGTCTTACCTCTTGGCAACATACTACATGACCGTGGGGTAGTGTAGTTGTTGTTTGGTGGGCTGGCACGGCATTTAAGATAGAATGGCAAGGAATTTTGAAAACAGAGAAAGGATATGGTTGGATAAATTACAATTACTTAAAAATGATGGTGATATGGGACAGAGTGACTCAGCACCAGGACTAAAAGACCTATTTAGGCAGATCAAGCGGGAACAGATACGGTTTACAAAATTGTGGTGGAATGTCCACAGTTTGGGCATCTATAAAGAACAACATTTGATCCCAAGAAGTTTGAGAGTGCAAACTGTTCCTACATGGGAGATACCAGAGGAACATAGGCCAAGGTGGGAGTCACACTTGCACAGATGCTCCATGGGCTTAATTGATGAATTCATTGAGATGGACAACTTGACATTGGAACAGATCAAGGGTAACCTTAGAGATCTGTATGATAAAATACCAAGGGAGGCCCCACAGACTGATATTGATAGGTACAAAAATCAAATAAATGAGGAATTGGAAAGGTTGGAAAGGACAGTAATGGCCCAAAAACAGGATAAACTTCAGAGAGATAGAGCTGATAAACAGAATCAGAGAATGTATAAATGGAAACATATGGGCAATGAGAGGGGAAGACAGTTTTATGCCAGTAGAGGGTCCAGTCGCAGTGCCTCCGTCTGAAGTAGAACCTCAGAAATAGGTAACTTGCGCCGTTTTTTTGGGGCAAGCTGGTGCAAGAGGCCCAGGAGGAGGAGAGGGGGCAAGAGGCGACATAGAACAAACAAGGGACCCTGTGTGGAGGAGCCATCGCAGGATGAACCAGGGGTCCTACAAAAGATTCAGACCAGAACAGAGCCCTTAGTCCAGACTCTGGCTCCATTGGAACCATTGGTAGAGGAAAGGAATGATGAACTTACAGTACTTAATATCTCTGGTAAACCACTTACAACAGCTGAAAGGTCGGTATTGGGGAGGGGACTTAGCTTTGCCCCGTGTAATACCCTAGATACATTTGGGGCTATTAAGGATCTATTCCTATTTTGTAGGAAGTTATTGCTGAAAAAGCAATTTGAAGTACCCATAGGTCTAAAGCCGAACCTGACGTGGTGTGAAGGGCTGGCCTTAGATGATCTCACCGCTTTGTTACAAGAACAGGAAGAAACTGTGGACCCGGATAGGGCATTTCGTAAGCCCTCGAAATACATCCCGCCATGGTCTGTAAGCCCGGCGGTCCACACATTCTTCAAAGTGGTGAGTCAAGACATCCGCAAGATGGTAGTCTCACGTAGACATGACAACTTAACTGGGGAGGAACGGGAGGCGGTTCGTAGCTTGCAGCAACGGAGTGACATTGTCATCAAGGAGGCCGACAAAGGCGGGAATGTAGTGATTATGTCATCTGAATACTACAAAGCTGAGGTCTTGCGTCAACTGCAGTGTGCTGCAAGCTATGAAAAACTGGCCCGAAATCCGCTTAGTGACTACAAATCAGAATTTGATTTATTTCTGAGGGTAGCACAGGAGAATAGCATCATTGGAAAGGTTTTTTTACGAGTACCTGTGTGTCCAGTATCCAGTAGCACCCACATTTTACATATTACCAAAGATACACAAGAATGCTAAGTGCCCCCCTGGAAGGCCCATAGTGGTGGGAATTGGGGGCCTGACGGAGAGGGCTTGCATCTTTGTGGACAAGAGTCTACAACCCCATGTTCTTGCTCTTAGTTCCTATATCAGGGATTCTATGGACCTTTTGAATAGACTAAATCTACTAACATTACCCAGGGGTGCTTTATTAGTGACACTTGATGTCGAAGCACTTTACACAAACATTGCCCACGAGATGGCTCTGATGACATGTAAATACTTCCTGAGAATGGGTACAGAGGGAGACCAAGAGAAACAGGACTTTGTACTACAGTTATTAACATTCATACTGACGCACAATTACTTTGTATTTGATGGAGTCTTTTACCAACAGGTGTGTGGTGTAGCAATGGGAGCGCGTTGTGCCCCATCTATAGCCAACCTCTTCCTCGGATGGTGGGAGAGGGAGATTGTATTTGGGGCTGATATGAATCTGTACCAGACCATATTTTGGGCTGGTACAGATTCATAGATGACGTGCTGCTCATCTGGCAGGGTACAGAAGAACTATGTGTTGATTTCCTCAATGTTCTGAATGAAAATATATATATAACATCTTTCTTACCTCCCACATCTCGGCTACACAGGTGCACTTCCTGGACCTCACGATTAACCTTGCAGAAGATGGCTCCCTGCAGACTACCTTATATAGGAAGGAGACGGCGACTAATAGTCTATTACATTATACAAGTTTCCACCAGAAAAAGACCAGGGATGCCATTCCGGTGGGGCAATTTTTGCGGCTTAAGCGAAACTGTTCAACCGTACAAGAATTTGAGACACAAGAATTTGAGCATAGGGGCTATCCTGCGAGAACGGTGCAGAAGGCATTGGTAAGAGCAGGGGATACACCACGGGAGGCCCTATTGATTCCGAGGGAGAGAAAAAGAACTATGGAGGAGGTAAGATTTATCTCTAAGTATAATTCGAATTGGAATCAGCTTAGAACATTACTAAACAGACATTGGGGAATACTAAAGAGTGACCCAGCCCTAGTCAGATGGACCAGACGGGGCCCGGTTATGGTGGCACAACGTGCCCCCACCCTACGGGATAGGGTTTGTAGGAGTCATTATACTAGACCAAACACCTGGTTAGGACCCAAGACCATGGGCACAGGCAGCCATCCATGTGGTGGCTGTTCTGTTTGCCAACACATGTGTGTCACAAGGGAGGTTAGGAACAGGATAACGGGGAAACATTTTCAGATTAGACAGTTTGTGAATTGCCGTACTGTGGGAGTGGTCTATCTATTGACATGTGGTTGTCCGTTGAGCTATATAGGTGAGACGAAAAATGCGCTTAAAGCGCGCCTACAGGCACATCTGTCATCTATCCGCCTGGCCAAAAGGAATAGGGACCTGGGCAGGATCTTGTCCCTAGTAGCGAGACATTTCTTGGAGAAACATGAGAGTAATGTGGACCAACTACAGGTGGTGGGATTGGAGAGGGTGTCTATGGGGCTGAGAGGAGGGGACCTTAAGAAACGGTTACAGCAAAAGGAATTACGCTGGATATATGACTTAGATACACAATCCCCAGGGGGGTTAAACGACAATGTAGCTTTCACGCCATATTTAGGGTAAACATTATATATATATATATGCGGGATGTCTCGTAGACACTATATGAGTTGTGCACTTAGGGGTATAAATGGTCACTAGGCTCAATTGGGTTTTTTGTTATGGAGGCTCTTATCTGTCGAAGTTTGATTTATTGCCTCCTTTGGTGATTTGAGTTGTTTTGTTGTAATTGGGTTATGGGTGTGTGAGGGGGGGGGGGCTTTGGCTATTAAAAGCATGCGGTTCACGGTCACTGTTTGGTTGTTTAGATATATAATGCATTGCCCTGCTTTTATAGTGGTGAAGAACAGCATGGATACATCCACGTTGGGACGCCCTGGAGGAGGTGTGGGAGATTTATACTAAGTGATATCTGCCATGAGGTTGGCGGGATGGGATGCCAGGCTAATATCAAGCTGCATTGTGGTTGGAGGAAGAATTTGGAGATCACGTAAAGAAAAGAACCTACAGACACATTGATGAATACATTGAATTAAGAAGCTAGAGTTATATGTGATTGTTGAACTACTTGATCATTGTGAAGCATAAGTGTTTGCCTGTGTTCTCCCTCCTTTCCCTACTTCATTCTCGTTGCTGGCCCCTGGGCCCCTCCCATGTCCCCACCTATCCCTACCTGTCTTTTATGCCCTATCCCCTCAGTCCCCTTCCCCTCCCCCTCTTTTCCCACCCCTCCTGCCCTCATTTTCCCCCCCCTCCCCTTTGTTCTCCCCATATTTCCTTCCTCATTGTTCTCCTTTTTTGGTTTTGTAGAAAAATTAGATTGTTTATGCAGAGCTTAATCTGTGGGTAGTTAATTGATAGTAGTAGTAATAGAAAGGACCATATCCTGGACAATTTATGTGTGATATGCCGTTTGTAGGACATGTATATTAGAGTTAGAATGATGATTGGAGTAATTAGAGTTACAGAATTGAGTAAAGGTCTGTTTAAAGTATAAGTTTGGCAGGGGTTAATGTGTCTCTGTTCGGCTGCTTGAGCTCCGGGCCCCTGACTGGCCCTCCACATCCCCCGTATTCCACCTATCAGGGCACGGTGGGCGGGGCCAGTATCAGCGCGGTGACCATGCGCTGTGAGTGGGGGTAGATGCACTTCCGGCCGGAGTGCGTCATCCCGCACACAGATGGGGCCGGGCGCGGGAGCGGTCGGGTGGGTATGTATTTAAGAGTGGTTTGGACACCCTGTCCCCAGCCTTCAGAAGCAGCAAGTACTGGCCGTGAGCAAGAGTCCATTCGGGACTCAAAACGCGTTGGTTCCAGTCGGGGGGGGGGCTCTTCCTTATTGGTAAACAGTAAGCACTTTTTTTGTTATGTGTTGTCTGTGTCTACTCTCCTACCTTGAGTGGATTTGAATACCTTTTGCACAGATTCTAACTGGGATGGAAGCACTGACACTTTATTAGGTATAGGTTAGGGTTAATTAATAGATATATTAATTCATATGTTGGGTAGGTTGTGTACAGTTGTGTTTATAATATGTATATTTAATCTTTATAAAATCACTATAGAATATATTTGAATTACACTGTATTGATTGTGAGGAGGTTCGCCCCCTGGTGGTTAATCATGCATATGGCTCAGTAATATTGTTTTTAATCTGGTTTTAATGGACATCATAATAAAATGTATTTGTAAATTTACCCTTTGAGTGCAATAGTCAGTCTCTGTGTGGGTAAATGATAGGGTGTTTAGAGGTCACCCTACACTATAAATTGGGTTTGATTGGGTAATAGCCCACAGAGCAGTGCACCTTACACATATTGTGTCAGTGCCACCCAAACCTTTTTGCACGTTGCCCAACGGGCACTCTATAGCCATAAGACGGTATAAGCCGTATATGCACCAAAGGCATAGGGGGTCTGGTCTGATAAGTACACTTATCCCCAGGCAGCAGAGGATCTGGGCCCTTAATGCAGACAACGGAGGTAATGGGCTCCAGTATAGACAATGCTGAAGGGTGTGAACCCCGGGACAGACTAAGAAGGGCATCAGCCCCAATACACAAGGCAAGATATAAGTAAAAAAGAGGGCTGGGGGGCACAGGTTCATCTGGGCAAGCAGACGCAGTGATGTAGCCTGAAGGTGGGGCTAGACTTGTATAGGGAAGACAGAGGAGATAATCACCATCACCTGAGGGAAAGCAGGAAGCATGAGGTCACAAGGGAAAACCACACAAACACAGTAGACACACACAAGTACAACAGTAAGTGGTTCAATGGGGAGAGAAGCAGACTTGGAGCAGGAATACATGTCAGGAAGTCTCTGTTCGGCTGGGGTTAATGTGTCTCTGTTCGGCTGCTTGAGCTCCGGGCCCCTGACTGGCCCTCCACATCCCCCGTATTCCACCTATCAGGGCACGGTGGGCGGGGCCAGTATCAGCGCGGTGACCATGCGCTGTGAGTGGGGGTAGATGCACTTCCGGCCGGAGTGCGTCATCCCGCACACAGATGGGGCCGGGCGCGGGAGCGGTCGGGTGGGTATGTATTTAAGAGTGGTTTGGACACCCTGTCCCCAGCCTTCAGAAGCAGCAAGTACTGGCCGTGAGCAAGAGTCCATTCGGGACTCAAAACGCGTTGGTTCCAGTCGGGGGGGGGGCCTCTTCCTTATTGGTAAACAGTAAGCACTTTTTTTGTTATGTGTTGTCTGTGTCTACTCTCCTACCTTGAGTGGATTTGAATACCTTTTGCACAGATTCTAACTGGGATGGAAGCACTGACACTTTATTAGGTATAGGTTAGGGTTAATTAATAGATATATTAATTCATATGTTGGGTAGGTTGTGTACAGTTGTGTATATAATATGTATATTTAATCTTTATAAAATCACTATAGAATATATTTGAATTACACTGTATTGATTGTGAGGAGGTTCGCCCCCTGGTGGTTAATCATGCATATGGCTCAGTAATATTGTTTTTAATCTGGTTTTAATGGACATCATAATAAAATGTATTTGTAAATTTACCCTTTGAGTGCAATAGTCAGTCTCTGTGTGGGTAAATGATAGGGTGTTTAGAGGTCACCCTACACTATAAATTGGGTTTGATTGGGTAATAGCCCACAGAGCAGTGCACCTTACACATATTGTGTCGGTGCCACCCACACCTTTTTGCACGTTGCCCAACGGGCACTCTATAGCCATAAGACGGTATAAGCCGTATATGCACCAAAGGCATAGGGGGTCTGGTCTGATAAGTACACTTATCCCCAGGCAGCAGAGGATCTGGGCCCTTAATGCAGACAACGGAGGTAATGGGCTCCAGTATAGACAATGCTGAAGGGTGTGAACCCCGGGACAGACTAAGAAGGGCATCAGCCCCAATACACAAGGCAAGATATAAGTAAAAAAGAGGGCTGGGGGGCACAGGTTCATCTGGGCAAGCAGACGCAGTGATGTAGCCTGAAGGTGGGGCTAGACTTGTATAGGGAAGACAGAGGAGATAATCACCATCACCTGAGGGAAAGCAGGAAGCATGAGGTCACAAGGGAAAACCACACAAACACAGTAGACACACACAAGTACAACAGTAAGTGGTTCAATGGGGAGAGAAGCAGACTTGGAGCAGGAATACATGTCAGGAAGTCTCTGTTCTGTACACCAGTTCTGGTACATTGCTAAAGTAAAGACATTATTGCGAAGGAAAACAGTTTTATAAGTTGCAAACAAATAAAAATAACAGATAAGCTCAGCACCTTGAGGACCCATTTTGTAACATAATATAATAATAATAACCACCTTAAAAAATGCTAAAATGCTATATATTTAAAAATGTAATTCTCTTGTTTGGGAATATGTGTGACCGAACATTCTTTGTAATTAAATAATCACAAAAGCAAATCTAAAGAATAAATGCAAAAACTAATTTATCAGTTGTAAATTAATGGCTTGAATCACTTTTTGCATTTTTTTTGGAACATTAGTTCAGTTTCCTCTCTATCGGGTACAAAGGATTTTGGGATAGCGCTGAATAAATCGCCGGAGGAATGTAGAAGGTAAATTGATTTAGTCTTTAGCCACCCTTCCATAAAATATAATTAATTGCCTGTGACATACAACACAAGCTTTATGGATGTCTAGGAAATTTAGCCATGGACTTACCAGTTAATAGTCCAGAGAACACAGTAGACTGCCCAGCATGTGATAAGTTCCAATAATTATACTGCAGTATATCTAGACTATGGATCTTGCCAGATTTCCTGCAGAACACATAAAGAAAAATAATAAAACAAATGCATTTATATTTATGATGTTACAATATTCAGTTAGGTTTCTTAGATAGTTTACTGTAGATCTGGGGTTCCCAAACCATTTTCATCAAGTACCACTTGGATGGTATATATATGGGATGTCACTCAACAAAAAAAAAAACAGACAAAACAGCCATTAAGAGCATGATAGACACAAAAATACACTGACCTATTTTAGCACCTTATAAAATAGTTTTGTACAGGTATAGGTAAGGTATAGATGGCAGCATATCAGGTTGGGGGGGTCAGTCTGCAGCCTTGTCAAGTACCACCTGGTAGGTTCCCAATACCACCAGCATTACTAGTATCACTGGTTGGGAACCCCTACTGTAGATAATACCATGTTTCAAAGCTTTTTGCACCCCAAAATAAATAAATAAATTACTTCAATGGATGATGGAGGTTCAGCTTCTTCCGCAACTTGGACAGCAATAATGTAGAAGATTCATTGTCCATCAGTTGAAGAACTTCTGAAACGCTTTTCAGGTCTTCCATAGAACAGTCTGCAGACAACAGCGTTTCTGCTGCTATAAGACGACTCTTTGCATCATACGCTTGATGTGTCTGATGGAAAATACTCTTCATGGTGTCCTTCACCACCTATAATTCAAATATGAAATAGTTCTCGCTTCCCAGAACAACGTGCTATACTGCAGGCGTCGGCCTTCACAATACACCGCTTGCTAGCTGTAGGCATTACACAATAGTTAGACATTTATAACGATGTTTAACTGGCAGATTTCCAGTGCTTACACTGGTGTCCCTCAATGTGGATTGTAGAGTTTTTTTGTAATTGTTCCATTATACACCAATAAAAAGACTAAAATAAGGCAGGCATTATTAAAGCAGACCTATAGCTAATAGTCTTTGTGGCAACTACATTCCACTCCAAGGCATCTAGATCTGGTCCTTGGAAATGCAAAAAATTGGGCTAAATTACTCAACAACCCCCTCATGGGTGTCCAACTGCCAGTGGCCAATAGGTGTCGCCATGGTGGAAACATGCAGCGGGCCAAGCAAGATCTACATCCCTGAACCAGTGAACACTACTGGTATTGTTCTCTGTCCGTGACCATCTGGCAAACCCTGTTGGCTGTGGGCAATCACATGGGGTGAAGAATGGTGCAGTTGCCCAGTAAGGGTGTGTACCTCATCTGATTTTGGTACTTGTATAGAACATTGGGTAATTGAGTTAAGCTCTCTCAAACAGTTTACATCACTGATCGTCAAACGGGAGCTTTAGGGGAGCAAATTACTAAAATGTATCTTGTTGACTGGAGGTCCACTTTAAATCTGGCTCCTGACTATCTGTCAGGGGTAAAATGTGGCTTTCATGTTGGAAAGCTTGGAGAACCCTGATTTTCTACATACCAAACATCAGCGATCTCACAGATCCATTTTTTTCTGCAGAGAGTCTGCTACTATCTCTGTTGCTTTAGCTATGTGCCCCTACTGGCGAATGGTGTGATGTGCTAGGTGTGAGGGATACCTTAGGACACGTCATCTCAATACTACACGTAGAGATCTAAAAGTCTAGTCTGACTTTTGGATCTCTTTAAAGTAGAACAAAAGGGTCCAAGATGCAGATTACAGAACCCCCCCCCCCCCCCAACTAATCCAAATTAGGCCTTCTCCGTTTCAGAATTCCAGTCCCTTCTTGGAAGCCATGTGGCTTTGGAACTGCAGAGGTTTAAAGGTGATTTTGACCCCCATAACTATAGCACTAACCAGGATTTGGGGGGGGGGGGGGATTTATCTTGAAAATAGGAGTAACTCTTAAAGGGGGTATCCAGGCAAGTAAGAAAAAATAAAACAAAGAATACTTACCATCTCTATCAGCTGATCAATACTACTTTGGTGCTCACACACAAGCACACCCCCTACATGCTAGTGATGCTGTGACTGATAACAGGGGCGAGGCCACCTGCGACAGACCAGTCCTAAACAGAAAGGGACTCAATCCCAAGATTTGGTGAGTGGGTAAGCACCAAAGTAGATGCAATCAGCTTCGGGGACAAAGGGATGAGTACAGTATCTCTTGTCTTTTCACTTGCCTAAGCAGCTTTAAATGATGAGCATAATGGATGACAAGTAACTTGTCAATTATAGAAAAATAATCTTAGCCAGACTTGGGGGTCAAACACAAACATCATTTATAGAAAAAGAAATATTTTGTCATGTAGCCTTTTCTCACATTATTATATAGGGAACCTTCACAGTCATTGCTGTACTAGACTGGCAGGTATGTATATTCTCAGAGGACTGTCGGCTTGCTTTCTAATCATGGCTGACGACTAACAGGAAACAGGCTGCTATCTTCAGTATACTTGTACATCCTCCAGAAGGACGAGTGCGTACATGGCACATAGACTGTAAGGGAAGAAATAAGTCATGTCATTGATGCATTGGTCTGCATCCAAGCTCTCCTACCTCAGTAGATAAGACCTCTGGCGGGAAGCCCTGAAGCACAGAGAGAGCGGTGCTGCACACCGCCCCTGTGTGTTCCTCTGCATATTGAAGGAGAACAGGGATAGTTTCAGGCAGCTGAGCATTCTTCAAAGACAAAAGGTATATTTTCATCTCAGCCTCATCCTCTGCATTATTCAGACCCTCCAGAAGTGTGGCCTTAGCCATTGCAACATCCTGTAAGATGGAAGCAGAAAACAGAAAAACACAGCAATGCATGTGAAGATACGTTAATAGCATTGAAAAACATACAGAGTAGGAGAAGTATAACTCCATCTCATCAGTACATGAGTACACCAAGTCAGAGGAGTAGCTAGGCTTTCTGGCGCCTGGGGCAAAGATTAGAAATGGTGCCCCACCTGATCTCAGCCCCCCTTTGGTGCCTCCCTGACCTGCTGCACCCTGGGCAAGGCCCCCCCCCCCCCAGCTACGCCCCTGCACCAAGTTATCTCATGTAGTTGTCAGGCCGGAGAGTTCCCCAATATGAACTCTGCGCCAGGGGAGCAGATTGTTTTGGCCAGAGCAAAGACACAACAAAGAAAATGTTCTAACAAGGGTTTATTAAGGGAAAAGGAAACAAGAAGATCTTTGATTCCGATAAAAAAATTAGGGGCAAAAACAAGGCTAACTAACAAAATAACTAATAACAAAAACAACAGAAACCCTAAGGTGCTGGCGCACTCACCCAAGGGCCTATGACAGATGCCAGCAGTCTCCAGACTCCGGTACAGGTACAGACTCAGGTTCAGATTCAGAGCGCCAGAAACAAAAGCACACAAGCCAAATTAAACAAAATCCTGCTGCACCAGGCGGAGGGCGGATCCACTTAAATAGTCCTCACACCAGGTGCAGCAGAAGATGGGAAGATAGAGCATCCAGGGCTCTGCTGACACCCATTGGTGGCTGATGGAACTGCAGAGGAAAGATAAATACTGCCAGCCACCAGTCGGGCATCAGCCGAACCCTGGGTTCTTACAGTAGTGGTCTCTAACCTACTATTGCTGGAGAATTCAGTACTTATAAGTAAATGTGCAAGACTGTCCATGACATTAAAGGGTGTCAGGGAACCGCGGGTCACGTGGCCCAACTATCAACCAGGGACCTTCGGACACACAGACCGCATTCCCAAAAACCCTTGTCCGAGCCCTCCTATCAGGAATACCAGGCCCAAAGCCTGCAGACACAGATTCTTGGCTAAGGCAAAAATATCACTCAAGTTAAATATAAGTTTTAATGCTATAGCACACTAGGCAGTGATAACAAGCATTTGGCTAGAAAGGAATATGAAATAATACAAATGCTGTTCTGAGTAGTGGTTACAGGTTACAGTGAGTTACACACAGAGAGACAATGGTCAGTTACCTTAATATGCAGTTGCAGAGTAGTGGTGATGTGAGCTCCCACAAGAGGTAAGTGGAAGCTTGTGGATGGACACCTCCGGCACGCAGGAACCGTGACCTCTCTGGGAGTGACAAAAGCCTGGACCAGGGTTACCCCTTTTATGCAGCGAGACCCTTTCACTCCCCTCCCTTCTGTGGGACGGATGGTCACCTCCCACTGTTCTGGAGCTTGTTTTAGCCCCTAAAACCCTTTAGGGGTTATTACTTTGAGCAAGGGGGTCGTATGGCTTTGGATATGGCACCAAACGATTGGGCTAGATGCCGGGCATCTGATGAGTCTAAAAAATGGGGTCCCTAAATGGGTCAGAACCTTAGATCTTTATTTCTCTAGTTTTCCTATGTCGCAGAGCCCGGAGTAACCTATCTCCGCGTGTGGTTTTGTGAGCTGGTTCTGATTCTGTACCTGGCTTGGTGCTGGGACAAATGGTGGCGTAGCTATGGCCCAATTTGTGTTGGTGCCGCTTGTCTGCAGCTCTCATCTGTGATCTGACGAAATCACAGCCAGGGGTCCTACCACCTCCAGACCCACTGGAGCCTTCTCAGGCTGGAGGTGTGGGAAAATCAGCAGGGAGTCTGTGATCTGCCCTGCTTAACCCAGAAATGCTAGTTCCCCTTCCTGGGGAGATAGGGCCCTGTGCATTTATGACTAGGAAGCCTTAACAGGGGGAAATAAAGGGGAACTCTGGACTTATATCTGTGATAAAATGAAATGTAATGTTTGTCCTATTCCTCATTACAAAGGGTAATTCCACTTTTGATGACTCTTTTGAATGTTTCCATTATTGTATGGCAAAATGATGTCCTCAGTGCGCAAAGCTCATCTGTTATTTTTAATTTTCTATTTGTTTGCAACTCTGTGTTATAAAAGAGTTTTTCATAGCAACAATGTGTTTACCTTAGCTATGTACACCAAAGTGGTGATTTTGAGTATGTATCATAAACTTTCTCACTCTAGCTTGCTAATCATCTTATTGGCTAAGGGATGGGTGACTGGTTTAACCCATTCAACTTCTTCAGTTTGGAAACTATCACAGTCTTGTGTTCCAGAAGCAAGGGTTAATCGCTGGGCCTGCTACTAAGTTATGATTTTGTGCTGAACTACAGGTAAAGCAGCTGTCACAGAGCTGGCAGGCCTCCTGTTTTTTTTCAATGTAACTGCAAAAATGCATTACAATTCCTGGGTTTTGTGTTTTGCCACCCCAAGGGGGGGGGGGGTAGGGGAGATTCACACAGCAGGGCATCCCGATCATGGCTTATATTAAAATGGAGATAAAAACCTGTCATGCAGGTAAGACCCCATATTCATTTCAGGGTTCAGTTGTGGACCCTCCACTAGGATTAGAACTTACACAAACATTGAAGATGTACAAGTACAAATAACATGGGAGGTCTTCCTAACAGTGAAAGATTAGATGCAATAAGCTTACTTAGCTTTAGAGAATTCTTAAACATGATATAATCAATATATATATAAAGGCAAGCCTTGTAGATGGGTGGCTGGGGAGGGGGTTAGGGGTGGCTTGTGGGTCAGCAACTGAACAGAGGGGTTTATATCAGTGCATAGGAATCGGCCATTTCAGGGTTTAAAGTCAGCAGCTGGTGAGGGGGGTTAGGTGAGGGTTATGGATTGGCTACAGGGGAGGGGAGAAAGTGTGTCCCAGGTTTTGTTCTGTCCACCTGGGGCACCCTGGTCCACGCGCCCTGCTAAAGGGATAGCGGGGATGCGCCCGCTGCTCGCGCATGCGGTGTTGGACCAGGAAAGAAGGTGAGCTTCCAGGTGACCTGGGGGGTTTCACACAGCGGGGCATCTGGGGGAGGGAATCCAGTGGCCCTGGAATCTTATAGATTTCAGGGCCGTTGGGGCGTAGGTTTTGGTCCATTTCAAGAACAGACTAAAACTGCCATTACTGTATGAGGCCTCCTTGCTCACCTGTCACCACTCCCATGCCCTCTTTTGTTCAGCGTCTTAGTGGCAGGTCCCGCACTTCCATGATAGGTTTGCGAGATGTGTATGGCAGACTAGGTTGGAACTGCAGGACCCAATGTGGAGATCTTCAGGACAGTGATAGACAATGAAGGATTAATGGCAGGGGGGCCTCATGCCAATACATGTAAACTCCAGTTCTAATATTTGGAGTGACTATGACTCCAAAAGCTGATCAAAACCTATACATTGCTAGTGCAATTGTTCTTATTTTAGATACAGTGGAGATTGGTTGGAGTCATATCAATTAAATGTAAGTGTACATTCTGTTGAGTGAACTTTCTGTTCTTGGTGACCAAAAAGGCTAGATGTCCCCAGGAAGGTCACAAATGGCAAAACACCTTACCTTCACGCTTTTATGAACTACGGGATGCCACCTGCTTGTGTACAATGTAACAGCAAAACCTTATTGAAACTTAAAGCAGAACAAAACCCAGGATTTTTACTTTTGCCCAGAACAACTCACCTCTTCCTGGTTCTACAGTGCATGCACAGGCTCTTGTCCAATAAGAGCCGTTTGCTCTGCATATTAAATGTTCATCAAACGGCTCTTGTTCATGGCAATTGGAGCGAGCACATCCCAATGCAGGACCCAATGTGGAGATCTTCAGGACAGTGATAGACAATGAAGGAATAACAGCAGGGGTGCCTCATGCCAATACATGTCAACTCCAGTTCTAATTTGTGGTCTGTTTCTAAAGACTACGAAAGCGCATTCAAAACCTATACATTGCTAGTTACATTTTTCTTGTTTTAGATACAATGGTTGGAGTCAAGTCAATTAAATTTGCCCCCATTTCACTGGTAAAGACACTTGTTTCTGTGATAACTGCAATGTACATTCTGTTGAATGAACTTTCTGTTCTTGGTGACCAAAAAGGCTAGATCTCTCCAGGATGGTCACAAATGGCAAAACACCTTTCCTTCACCGTTTTATGATCTCATGCTACTAAAAGACTCAATAACACATTTGTAATCAGATTGGGAGGCATAGAAAGCACAATAAATTACTTGTACATGCAGTGTAACTGTTATAGGTGTGGCAAAAGCAGACAAGTTTTAGTGGTGTTAAAGAGCCCTATCTCAAAAAGCAAATGTGGGATTGAGGCCATTGACTAACACAGACCCAACGATTTTTGCTCAGCGCATACAGTAAAAAGCTATAAAACCAAATAAATATTTCTTAATATAAATTGAAATAAAAAGCACTTTCAACCTTTTCCTCACAAAGGTCCATTCTGCAGAGCTTGCCAATCATCGCTCCTGTTATTATAATTCCAGTCTCCATAACGGTTGGATCAGAAACTTTTTGTTTTAGCTTTTTCTGTTGATAAATTGTAATTATTTACTATCGGTGCACATTTACAACACATTTTAACCATCTTAAATTAAAGGTATGCTTTAATAATAAATATCTTAAGAAAACAGCACTACTAATGCCTGTGAAGCAAGATTGTTATGCTTGTGAGCAGGGTCAGCCCTTGATGAGCCAATTGGGCAACTATTTTTTTTGGCAAGGTTCACAGTTAAAATTGAACCTGTCAGGTTCACACCCTCTGGTGGCCCCTGTGGTGCAGCTTCGGCTGACCCAGCTGACTGGTCCAATTGAGTGTGCATGTGCCGTATACTACACCTTTTTTCCCCAACACCAGGAAGCATAGTTAGAACAATGCCTGTGCAGCCCACAGTGGAGAGAAGAAGCTGAACTGTCCATGTGCAGCAGGAGCAGGAAGAAGATGCTGAAAGCAGCTAACACAGATACAGACATACCCCTCTCTGTGGGTTTATTGCACAAGATGGCCGACTGGGGGGGGGGCACAATCTGTATCCTTTTGTTTGAGAAGAACAATTTCCGCACCTTAGACTCGGGGGGGGGGGGGTGTGGGTTGTTTTTGAGTGGACAGCATACTTTGTCCCAGGGAAAGAGGCAGGGCCGGATAATGAGGGGAGCTCAAATGGGAGGAGCCCGCCGCTTGACTTGCAAAGGGGGCCTCCACCAAACTGTGGGTTATGGTCTGGTCCAGGAGGCTTTTCAGTCTTTGGTCTGATGGGACATGGGGCAGCAAAGCTATGAGCGCCAGTGGGGCCCCCCGTACAAGAGCAAGCCTTTTTTGTTTTTTCAAACCTGCAGCCAAAGCCACCACAGGGCAGGACGGAGAGTCTAGAGCAGCAAAGCCGCCATCAGCAACACTACAGTGATGGGTGCGTGCAGAGCTGTCAATCGGCAGCTGCTCACAGCATATAAGCCACCAAGCACAGCCACTGGCAGCTCAACGTAGGGAACTGTTTTCTGCTGGACCAGCTGTGTGACTACACTACCTCCCGCCCAGAATGGCAAAGCAGGAGTTCCCGAGCAGCACGCACATGGGTGGCACAAGGGACTCAGTCTGACATTCCAGTAAGTAGGCGGGCGCCAGACAACCACCAATCAGTAACTTGGCCGGACTATTATTTAAAATGAAAAAAAAAATACTGTATCTGGGGCCTCCCAAAGATTTTGCGCCCAGCGGCTTCCATCACACTTTATCCGGCCATGGAAAGAGGTGCCAATTCCAGATGAATATTTTATAGGTGGAGGGGGAGTCCATTTAAGAGTGCAAAGCATGTTATTTGCTGGCAGCTTCCAGCCTAATGCAAGCCCTGCTTGTCAGGAAAGTCCCATTTCCTTGTTGACATATATACATGATATAATTACCAACAACAAGGGAAGTCACGTTCAGGAAGGGTTTAAAACAATGTATGATAGATTATGTGGCATCTCTTCTTCAGTTATCTGGCATGAGATAGTATAGTCTAATAATGGCTAGCTTGCAGAACACAGGGGACATCAAATGTGTCCAAGAACAAGATTTCAGCTTCAAACAGTAAAACTCCATGCCTTATTTAGTCCAAATTAAAAGGCACTGACATGCAGGGTTTAGGCATGCTTTAAAATCATAAGAGAGCTGACATTGTGATGCATTATGGGGATATACCGCTCTATAGAAATGTGTCTCCTAATATACTAATAGCATGTCAGGGAAGTAGCATGTGCATAACAATTTACTGTAATTTGGTACTTTTGGTACCAAAAGTATACTTGCCCAAAACAAACACCTCTCTATGTTGCCATAACCAATCAAATAAAATCACATTCAGTGCTTGCAAAGTGCTTACCAAGACAAGTCTGAGGAGCTCTGGAGTGGGATGAGGAGCAAAAGCTGCAGAGTACAGGAACTTCTCGTGTAGGTTTGCTTGGTTCTTTTTTGTAAAATCTAAGAAATCAGCCAGGGCTGCTACTGAAGATGGTGACTGTGCTGCCACTGCTGCATCAACGAAAAACAGTCTAGCAGAAAAAAACACTACTTATCATTCAGTGCTTGATAAGCGAAATAATGAATCACATAGAAAATGTTTTCTGTAAAACTAATCTTTACCTTAAACCTAAATTAAAAGACCATGCTACACCTTTTTCCGTGTATGCACAGAATCTACAAAATAGGTCCTACAATGTGTCCTTTATGCGCCCGTTCACACTCCTCCATTGCAGTGCAGGTTCTGCTTGCTTGATTTTATCCCCACTGCAGCTCAAAGTGCAACTCAAATGTATATAAAACACAGTTTTGGAATTGCATTCACGTATAAAAAAGATACATGAGCCCCATTCCTGAGGTTACCCTTAGTGCGCCAGGCATAGAGACCGGCATCCTCATAGCTCAGAGGCCTGCAGGCAAGCCCTGGCCATACCAAGATACCAGCCTCTTGTTTTTTTTTTAACATTTTGCCAGTCTTTTTGTATTCCGACATCCTCTATACCAGTGCAAGGGGTAGGAGGCATGCGATAGGCGACTTGCCTAAAACCCTAGTCAAATACCTGCACCCCCTCCTGGGCATTGGGTGTGTGCAAGAGCCCAGAGCCAATTGGCATGGAGGATGCCCCAGATTTATACTGAAAGAACTTAGTTAGAGTCTGGGGTGGGCAGTACAGGTTTGTGTAAGCAAACCGAAGTCAAAAAACAAAAAGGAAGTCCAAGCAAAGGTCAGCAGGCTGTTTTGTAGAAAGGAAATCAGGGTTAACATACAGTTGCATAGAAGATCAATTGGCAAAAGCACTGCATCTGACAAAAGCATCTGAAGTGTGCATCTTTTTAATGTGACTTGGTGAGCTGCCCATGAATGCTGATGAATTAGGCACTTTGTCCCTTGAGTGCATCAGACATTCAGTAAACCTGTATGTACACAAGTATTGACCACGAACACTGAGGAACACACAGAGGGTGCGCATGTGCCTCTAATGCATGACATGACAGGGTCAGTGAACCTAACATCTATACATTTTATGTATTATGGCCATGGTCTTAAAAGCAAACCACATGAACGTAAATAATTTCCAACAATGGCCAGGTTTTTCCATGAGGCTTTGATGTCAACTGTACTGCACTACAAACATATGGACCTGCTCTTTGCCCTAAGTTATCACTTTAAACATAATTATTTAGCTTATAGTTACTGAAGCTCTTAAGGTCATAAAATGCATGCACAATAACAAAACCAGCTGAGAACAAAATGATCCTAGTAACTATGGATACTAATGAAAATGGAGAGTATTCCAAGTGGCTCAAAGCAAGGGCCATTTTTGGATAGTAGAAGTACTTGGTTGATTTTGTCTATTCAATTAAGTGAACACTTCAGAGATGTTTTCATTGACTCACAGTAAATCAGATGAAGCTGTCTGCAAGCCGTGGAGAATATCACGCTTCTTGGCTTGACGAAACGTCTTGACCACTTCATGGAAATGTTTGACTGTTGACGTCTTGGAGACCGTCAGTTTTGTACCTTTTCTTTTAGAATCTGCCAGGTATTTCTCTATCTAAAATTAAGAAAAACAAAGTGGGTTTGCTTTGAACACTCAAAACTGGCACTTAAATAAAGCCAGGCCCTATTGTGAGCAGCGATTGGAGCAATCTGACCATAAGAAATGGTACAGACTCTCCGGACTGCAAAACCATGTAGAGTACTGCCATACAAACATGTTGCTTTATAAAATAACAATTATATACTAACACAGGTTTATGTCATATACAAATAATATAATTGTAATTTATATAATTACATCATTAAATTTAATTAACCAATGTGGATTGGCAGCAACATTGGCAGTCCTTTTTTTCAACAGAAATTCTTTTTCAGAAAGAAGACTCTCTGTATCCCTGAAGCAAACATCCCATGCTTCAGGAACTCCAAAGGATTAATCTAATTTGGTATTAATAGGAAGGTCTATGACATACTCTCTATCTACTATGTTTCAGGAAAGTTTCAAAAATCTAATGTAAGTGGTCCCCATTATTAACATGAATGTGTTGCTTGGCTATTTTGGTTGCACCATCATATTCAAGATGCAAGATGGCGACCCCAATATATCACAGGGCTTCTGTCTCGGTGATAGCAGACACAATATTTTTTTCCCTTTGGTCATCACAGACCATGAGTAATGCTAAAGTTGCACAGTGGGTTATAGACAGCAAAAAGAACGGTTTTTGCAGGATTTAGATGTTAAATGTCAGGGAATGGACATGGATCCAAGTTTCCTTTTTCAGTTTGTCCTAGAAGCAACTATATCTTTGGATTTTATGCTTAGCCAACCTTGAGATAAGTTGACAAGATGCCTAGCCTTCAATTACCAGAATGTACCGTGTGGAACTGTTGACCTTCTTATGATATACTGAGGTCAGCCACAGCAGTTGTCAGTCCAAGTCCCTATAATACATTTGCCAGGAGGACGAAGCAAACAGAAGAGTACAGTTACTGTATGTAGGAAAATGCAGTTATACAAGGAAAGGTTAAATAGCTTTTGGTAAATGTATTTTTCCACATCACATAGTCCACAAGTACAAATTCCTGCATATGCGCAGATAAAAAAGCTTCATCACTGCGAGTAGTGCCCAGCATCTCCACAGCCTGTATTGTAAGGTGGATAGTAGTTTCTGGTGGGCTAAAATCAATGTTTACCAAAACTGTTCTCAAGTACTTTGCCTCCAACTGTTATTTTGTGGTGTGTGTTCTCCACACAGACACAGGGGCAGTAACTAGGTCAGCAATCAGAAATTTCTTGGTCTATACAACCTAATATTTCTGGTGCTTTTCTGCAAAGAGGAGGAGTGGATGAGAGGAGCTGGGTGTGTGAGTGGAGCTTGGAGAGGAGCTGGTAAGTGATAGAGGTGACTGCAGCCCATAACATGCTACATGATTAATCTCATAATCTGGGAGTGCCTGGAGCAAATCAAGTGAAGTTTCTATGGGACTGCTATCATGTCCAGTGGCTAGTTTGAATACAGGATCCTGCCTGTACTACCCTAATAGTAAGTAGCACTTTAGTAGTACTTTAAATTTGCATGTGTGGATATTCACAACCATGACCTGCTGGTAAACGAAAAGGAGGAACATAATCGATCAAAGCCTGAGAAATTGGCATGATGTTAGGATAAAGCTATTTATGAATAGAGCAGCCCCAACGACCCACATGGCCAACCCAGAAGCCAGGGAAGCTACGCTCCAGGCCCAAAGTGGAGTGCCCTCAGACCAATACACAGAATATTACAAAACCAATAAACCCACAAGTATAAATACCCCCATGGTTTTAAACAGTGAACATACCTGTCACCTACAAGGATCATGACCTGCTGGTGGTTATGAAGACAAGCATGTCCAGATGCATGCGGGGACAATCAAATGCTGAAGGGTGGAAAGTTGGGTTTAGAGGTGTTTTATCAGTAGCTTTAGAGACAGGTGAATGAAACATGTGGATTATTAATTTTTGGTTCCTTTTAGTGGAGACATCCAACAGCACTCTGTAGGGTAAGCAAGAGGAACCACAGCATTCTGGAGCATAGGCCAGCTATGTGTCCATTCAGCAGATCCAGTATTCAAAACGGTGGGTTATTATTGGGTTCTGGCACATAGTAAGTATTGCATTGCAGGATCTGCTATGCTGCAGGTGCTGTCTATGTGCTTGAAAACCTCTGCTTCTGTCTGTCATTAAAGCAAATTAAGGGGGTTAATAACAAGCAAGGGGTCATGGAGAGGTGACGTTAGCACTACTGCTGGACACATGCTTCCAGCAGTTGGACCAAAATAGCATATTTATTCTTAAAAAAATACAGCCAGATTTAACCTGTAACAAGCAAGCATGAATTGTAGTCATTCATACTTGGAGTAAAAAAAGCCACAATGCTTTCCCCCTCCCCAATCCAGGTTCTCATCATTCATTTGAGTTGGTGCAGCTATGTCAGTCAGCATCCTCACCTTATGTGACTTCCGATGTTACAGAGGTGGCCCCCTAAAAAAGGGTCAGTTATGGTACAGGCCTCTGCTTGTTGAGCAGCTTGGATTTAGCATGATGCAGGAGCCAGCAGACATCAACAGCTTTTCAGTTTCCACTGTTATATTAACTACCTTAAATTACTAGGGCCTACTAGGCTTACATTTCCTCAGTGGCCTGATCTGGAACTATCTGGTGCATGAGTAGGATGAATGCTTTTGGGAAGATCTGGAGCATTCCCAAGATGCTCTTGAGGCTAGGATTGCTGAAAAAAACAGACCTCTGACTTGGGTCTGACCTGTCCAGCTACACAATCTCTGAAGACAGTGGCTGGCTGGGTGTCTTCCATTAAAGAGACACTATCGTCATCACCTCCTCTTTCACGTGTTTGGCAGAAAAAGACAGCCAATCATGTGACTTCCAGCAGCCATTCAGGTTTAATGTGCAAGCTGACTCAGCAAACCGAATGGTTAATGGTTAATGGCAGTCACGTGATTGGCAGCCATACAATGAAGTTGGCTGGCTTGACTATAGTTCCGCTTTAAGTTTTACCTTTTTCCAGTCATTTTTACAAGGCCTTACACTTCATTACAGTGGAAGAACTTGCAGGAGATTCGGTAAGGTGGTTTTCACAAAAATAGATATAACAAGTATTTGACCACAGGGGCCCTGGGTTTGATACGTTTTGGAAGTATACCTCTCTAAAGTGCCCCAAAGGCACCCGGATTTGAGATGCCCCTTCAGTTAAAGATCCCTAGGAAGCTAAAATCTGTCAAGAGTGTGAGGTTAGTTTAATGAACCAAGACCCACCCTAAGGTCAACTTCAATCTGTGTTTAATTTAAGCCAGTAGTGAAGCTCCAGTAGGTGGAATGGTGGAGCCCCTGTGGCCGACCCACACTACAGTTAAAAGCAAATATTTCTTGCTTATTTTTTGGGCTTCCTAGGGCAGGGGTTCCCCAGAGTTCAGGGGAATTCCGCTGCTCTCCTGTGGGCCAGCCTGAGCCCCAGCGGAGCCCCTCTGGTCTCCCAAACTATACTGAGGATTCTTCACTTTCTTAAGCTATTAATTTCATAAATAATTCATAAATAATTATGACCTTTCAAATTTGAGTCTCTTGTGTCTGATTTGTAATGTTTATATTATGTACTCTAAAACGTATTTTTTACAGTTTCATCAATCTTTTTAATTGGATGGATTGTTAGTTTTTAATAATGGCTTCACTGAAAAATAGCATTGGCTTTATATTACATCCACAAACTAATTAACTTAAATGCAAATGAAGTTAATGTAATAAACAATTTCTGTTTCCATTCATCACCATTCGTTCAAAACAAAAACTTAAAGCCCATATCCGCCAATACTTTTTTGACTTCAGTGGACAGGGTTCCAAACCAATCCAGTATATTTGTGTTTGTGGTTAGATTAACTGAGTGAGACCACTCATGGCCATTGCTTTCCTCCTCCCACTGAGAAACTTTGCATTTGATTGTCCTGTGCAGGGCTGGATTAAAGTGGACCAACACCTAGGATTTTGACTATACTGGGTTTTGGTCCACTTCGGTGGAGTACCCCAATCGGGGGTGCCCCGCTGTGTGAAACCCCCCAGAACGCCCCAAAAACTCACCTCTCCCCGCTCCCACGTGACCGCTCCAGCCAATCACAGTGCACGTCCAAGGCCGCTTGGACGCGCAAAGCAGCTCAGCAGCTCTGATCGCTGGAGGCCGCTTCTCGCGCTTCCCTCTAACAGGGAGCGCGCCTGTGCCGGCCATTCACAAAATTCACAAACCACAACCTGCTAGAGGGAAGCGCGAGACGCGGCCGCGGCTCACGCATGCACCAATGGAACGGGGCTGAGGTAAGGTTTGTGGGCCTCCTGGGGGGTTCCTCCCCGCGGGACATCCCGATTTCGGATGCCCCGCGGGGAGGGATCTGATCGGTCCGGGAATCTTATAGATTCCCGGGCCGATCCCCCCTGGGTGTTGGTCCACTATAAGAGCATCCCGGGCCTGGTGCTGTAGATTTTGACGGGCCTATTTATCAAAGTATATAAAATGAAAACGCAACACAAAGCAATTTTGTTTAAAGTGGACCAACACCCAGGATTTTGACTATCCTGGGTTTCGGTCCACTTCGGTGGGGCACCCCCGATCGGGGTGCCCCGCTGTGTGAAACCCCCCCGATCACCCAAAGAACTCACCTCTCCCCGCGCCGACGGACAAGCCGTTTGACAGCCGCGGACAAGCGGCTCCTCCACCGCCGCCTCCCGCGCGTCACTCTTGACGCGCGCACACCCACGCCGGCCATTCACAGACGGCTGGCACGGGAGAGGCGCACGTCTAGAGGGGCGCGAGGGAGGCGGCAGCGGCCGGCCGCCGCCGAAGACAAGGTAAGGTGATTTGGGGTGTTTGGGGGGGTTTCACCCCGCGGGACATCCCGATCTCGGATGTCCCGCGGGGAGGGAGGTGATCGGCCCGGGAATCTTATATATTCCCGGGCCGATCACCGGAGGGTGATGGTCCACTTTAAGACATTTAAGTGCATTTGTCACATGTCTAATGTACATTAAATTACCAGGATAGCTGAATACATGTTAGTGTATGAAAATTTTGCATATCTTCATAGAGTTTGTTCTTTAGCTAAGAAAAAAAAAAATCAACTCGCTTTTTGGGGCTCAGAGTGTCAAAGAGGTGTTGTAGAGGGTTCGCTATGCCCCCAGACTGTAACACCTATCCGATGTAACGTCACACCCGCAGCTTTTTTGGTTAACATGAGAAGTGTTTCAGCCCTGTAGCACAGCACACTCAAGCACACCTATTTGACACTCAATGCACCCCTAAAAAAACAAAATAAAGAATCAAACAGCGGTATATCTGCTGATCATAGCTCAGCCATTATAGACAGACTTGACTAAGAGCTATAGGTAAATCTGTCTAGAATAGCTGAGCTATAAGCAGATATGCCATTAAAGCGGACCTTCACTCTAAATAAGAGTCTATCTTATATGTTTCCCACACCCTGTACATACAGATTGCTCACATTAAAAATCATCCTACCTGCATCTACTGCATTTTATAAGCCTTTAAACATCCAAGATGGCGGCTTATGGAAGCTGCCATTTTTGCAGGCAGCCTGCAAACAGGAAGTGCCTGCAAACAGGAAGTGACTGTGCTGCTCTGCATTCTGGGACTGCTGACCTTTCCCTGACCCCAGCTCTGCTCTGTCTGAGCAAAGCACAGCTATAACTCGCCCCCCTGTACCTTATCCCACTCTCCTCTCCTCAGTAAGTGTGATGCTTCTGAGTCAAGATGGCGGCGCCCGTATCCTAAATTCCCGAACAGAGTTGCAGCCCAGTGGGGGAAAGTATAATAAATTAGTGACTAAACATGTAAAATATATTAATTTTAGATGCTGAGGAATTGTTTTTTAAGAGTTTGGGCTTTTCATTAAATCATGGTGAAGGTCCGGTTTAAGGAGGCCAGAAAAGCTAGGTAACAATTTCTCACCTAGCTTTTCCATGGTCCTGAATGGTATGTCTGTTTATAATAGCTCTTATAAGCAAACATACCATTCAGGAGCATAGAAAAGCTAGGTGAGAATTATCACCTAGCTTTCCTGTACCACTGAAAGGCAAATTCGATTGGTGGACGGTGGTACCTTTGTGGTACCTTTGTGAGCCTCCTACGCGCTCCGACATCACATGGGGCACGCCAGAGTCATATTTACAACTTGTGCTGCCCTAGGCACTTTTTGGTCACGCCCCCCCCCCCCCCGAAAACATATAATGATGAATTTACCAGCCCTCCCACACACACACAATCATTCATACACACACACACACCACTCATACCCACAGACATACTTTATACACACACATCATTCATACATACATACACACACAATTCATACATAAACACACGCACACACACACATCATTCATACATACATACACACAATTCATGCACATACACATAATTCATACACACACACACACACACACACACACACACACACACACACACACACAATCAATCATACACACACATCATTCACACACACACACACACACACACACAATCAATCATACACACAATCAATCATACACACACATCATTCATACACACACATACATACACACACACATCATTCATACACACACACACACATACATACACACACACACACACAATCAATCATACACACACATATCATTCATACACACATACATACACACACACGCATCATTCATACACACATACACATACACACACGCACACAATCAATCATACACACACATCATTCATACACACATACATACACACACACGCATCATTCATACACACACACATACACACACACAATCAATCATACACACACATCATTCATACACACATACATATACACACACACACACACACACAATCAATCATACACACACATCATTCATACACACATACATACACACACAATCATTCATACACACATACACACACACACACATACACACACACACACACACACACACACACACACACACAATCATTCATACACACACACACAATCAATAATACACACACATCATTCATACACACATACATACACACACACACACACAGACATCATTCATACACACACACACACACACACACACACACACACACACACACACACACACACACACATATACACACACAGAAAGCCCCCCCATCATGCCAGTCACTGCTCCTAAGAAATGATAATGGGGATGGGGGAAAATACTCACCTTGCAGAGCTATCCTCTTCTTATCTCTGCGGTAGCCAGGCACTGTTCTAAGGCAGAACATTTTTAATCACACCAAGAGTGACTAAAAGAAAAGGTAAGCATATCTGCAATGTCAGGATAGGCAGCATGAGATGTACTCATGCAGTGTGTGTGGTGCTGCAGGGTGTCATTTTTTGGTCCACAATGGTAGATTAATATCCTTGCATCACAGCACCACAAAGTCCCCACCAGGGATGTAAATATAGGAAGTGCGACCGCACCGGGCCCAGAAGGTCAGAGGGGCCCCATCATTGTTGCTTCTGCTCCTTATTTATCATATTTGTGCTTATTAGGCATCATTTAGATAAAGGAAGCAGCATTTGTCTCTGCTTTTTCACTCTTTAGTTGTTTAGCTGCATCCGGTTAAGTTAAAAGACCGAAAAATGTTACTGTATGAGCATTGACAGGGCCCCATTTAATGTCCACACCAGGGCCCCATCACATTTAGTTACCGCCCCCAACAACTACTATCCATGTGTCTTCCTGTGCCCTTAGAACAAAAAATAAACACAGTGTGAGCATATTCCCTAAAAGAACCTAAAAGTAATTATCAGAGTTCAAGCAGATTCCGCCCTCCTGAGTTGGGATGCCCTGATTCGCCTGACACTCACCCGCCACCATGTCTGCTCCCGCTGGCAACCATCTGCCTGATGCAGATGATAATGGATGACACTGGGGGCCCGCGCATGTGCAGGATTGCTGGATTAAGGTATCAGGTGAACTGAGGGGTTTCACAAAACTCAGGGGAGCAAAATCCCAGGTTCTGGCAACATTTTAAAGAGGAAATAAAGTCAAAGATGACTTTACTTCCTCTGACCTCTGCAGCATGGGGGCATCCTGATTTCAGATGCTCCGCTGCACATTATTGTATGGCTTCACCAGACAAGCAGACCCTAAATGATTGCTGGCAAGCAGTCTGTGGGGAGAGAAGAATGAGGCCAGTATCACCTGCTTGGTATATGGGGCATATATATGAGAACATATATGAGGCCAGTATCACCTGCTTGGTATATGGGGCATATATATGAGAACATATATGAGGCCGGTATCACCTGCTTGGTATATGGGGCATATATATGAGAACATATCAGGATGTTCTCATGCTGTGGAGAACTGTGGAAGTACTTTTTGTGTGACCTTACTTTCTCTTAAAAGCAGACCAAAAGGCACAAATTATTTTGTGATCCACATAAGTTAAATCTTAGGGGGCATCCCAAATCAGGATGCACCCCAAGAGTTAGGTTATGTGGATCAGAAGTCATTTGTGCTTTTGGTCTGCCTTCATAACAAACTAACAGCAAACCATAGCATTGCCTTGGAAGTGTCCCTTTCCCTCTGCAGCAAATACAATCCCCCCCTCAAACACTGGACAGGAGCAAGACTTTTTATTAAACTCTTCTCAGTCTATAGCACTTAAGAGTTATGCACACTGCTGCTATGGTGTTCCTAAGGGGGATTCTAAACACTCCCTGTTATTGTTTTCTTGGGGGGATGGGATTCTGCACACTGCCCGTTAAGGGGTTGTGGGGGGGGGGGGTTCTGCACACTGCCTGCTATGGGCATCTTGGGGAGGGGGGGATTCTGCACACTGCCTGCTTTGGGTTCTTGAAGGGGGGATTCTGCACATTGCCTGTAATAGGGTGGGTTCTATACACTGCCTGCAATAAGGTGATGGGGTGTTTTACAACAATTTTTTTGGGGGGGGGGCTTGCAAACTACCTGCTATGGTTAGGTTCTTGGGGGGTATTATAGCACACCATTTGATTCTGAAATTTGTATTTTCCCCCTCTAAACCCTAGGTGCGTTGTATGGTCAGATGTGTCTTAGAGTGTGATAAATATGGTACTCAACACTCTGCTATCCAAAACCTCAATATGAAGTCTTGCGGGCAACCAGTGGTGGTTTGCTGTGCATGTCCCGCTAATGACCACCACTGGTTCCCTGCAGGTTACATGGAAGTTTAAGCATATGGCCTGATGTTGGGCTTTTCCAGGGGGTATATTTGGGCAGCATCTTTGGGGTGGCCCTAAGGGTTACTGCAAGGTCTAGATCCATATTAAATTGATACTGATAAGTTTTGATACTTGATAAGTTTTGATATTTGATCTCTGACCAAAGACATGCCTAACTGGCCAGTCAAGGCTAAAGTCAACCATTGAGGAGACTGTTCATTAGTATAATAATAGGAACCAAGGCTGAGCATCTGATCAGCAGAAAGGCTTTTATCAACACCAAAGGCAATGTTGGCAGATATTTACCTCTATGAAACAATATTCAATAATGGGAATTAGGGCCATAGTTCCCAGTAATTAGTTATCAGAACTACAGTGGGAATGGGATTACATCTGTCAAAGCTATTTTAGCCTGTCTAAGACGGTTTAAGCTCATCTATAGGGATGCCATTAGGTTCAGTGTATTGTTTTTTGCACCAAAGTAGACCAAACAGGCCAATCCAGGGCTGCGTTCCCTGTCCCCAGGCATCCAAACAAAACACTGGACTGCACACCCTCCCCTTCCAACAGTAATATGATAGCATTTAAAAAGAAACGGTTACCTGTTAGACCGTTCCCACTCCCCCCCTCGGGGCTCCCAGTGGCAGCTGCCAATAAAGCTTTTATTATGAACTGCAGTGACTCTGAGTCACCCATTCACTGTTCAGCAGCCACAATGCAGTTATTGGGTGACCCAGGGGTCACCCAAGCTGATGGAACCCAGATGTGCTTTTCCGATGGGGTACATGCCATTAAGGTTTATCGCAGGTGCTCGGACAGGTGTTTTAAGTGAGTTGTATTTTAAGATTTGTAGCTAGAAGGATTTTGGTGTAGTTTGTACATATAGTCTTCCAGAAAGAAATATCTTCCTCATTTCAAATGTATAAACATGCATTGCTATGAATCCAGCCTTAGGCCTTAATTCAATGTAATCATTTACATACAGATTCATTCATGGTCACATTGGCTGATCTACTTCTTATACTTATTTCTACTTCTTATAGCATTCTTGAACCTGGAGGTCTAGTGATGTTTTATTCATGACATCCCACATCGCCGTTCATAGACATAGCACCTACAACTGCAGCCCAACTGAAGATGCTTTGCTTTTGATTTCTGACTTATCACATTCTTGAAGGTAATAAAAACAAATCAAAATGGCAAAGACATAATATTATGGTACGCATTAGAAGTTAAAGGCCTTATTGAATTGTAGTGATCTTCCAAGCAGGCTATTCACTTTAATTAGTCACAGGAGCCTTAAAGCTCATAATCAAGAGCAGTTTGTTCAAGAAAATGGAATTGATTGCCAGTTGTGAAGAACAGACGTCTTATTCAGAGCTACAAAAGTCAATTGATTGCAAGTATTGACTCAAAAAACATATGCTCTGTAATATTAGGCGAGAAATTCCATCAGGTTTGCTTTTGTTTTATTGACGAAACTATATTAAACTTCAGTGAAACTTGGAAAGTTTCGTTTTTTATTTAATAGGGCAATTAAGGTTCAGGTCTAACTTACTTTGATTGTTATTTACAGAGTTACAGTGATCTTAATGAAAAGAGTTAGCTTTCTGTCCTTGCTGGTCACTGGAGAGGGAGGGATCACTTAACAGCAAATACAATAAGTGGGTAATTCACGAAACTATTCACCAGCGTCCGCCAATCATCCACCAGGTTTACGCATTTACCAAGTGAAATTTTGCATGTTCCGGCAATTTCGATTATTTTTGGATTTACTTCTACTTTCATTTGGCTCGGAGAATGCTGGCGAACACTTTTGCACCCCACAGGAGTCAATGTTATTTAGGGAGAAATTGTCACAGAGATTTTTAAAGCATGTTTGACTTATAATTTAGAAGTGCCTAGTATGTGGAAAACAACTAATAACAATATTTTTACATGACTTTTATATTTTCAAATAAACTTTTATTCTTAAGCTTTTTAAATAACCTAGACACTCCCACGATATCCCACATATATTCCGAGATCCCTCCAATGCCGACATATGCTATACAAGTGTGTTTTCAGCAAGATTTCATGTTTTTTGCTAAAGAAGTCTGCCAGATTAGTTCACCAGCATATCACCCCCATTCTCCAAACCACTTTTTAATGTAAATACCTGTGACTTTCACCAGCAAATTGCAGCACAAACTTAGCAAAATGCATTGTGAAATCTGTGTTCACTGGTGTTCGCTGCAGTAAGTTCTGCTTACTCACCGTTCTGTCACGGCGCATTGCGTGTCTGGAGAACTTTTATGTCAAGTAGCGAATGGTAGTGAACGTAGTAAATCACCAACTAAGTGTATTTAACCACTTAAAGGAACAAGCTTAATTTTAAACAAACTCACCAAAGAGGTCTGTGTAGATGGTCTCACAGGCTGGCTCTGTATTTGCACTTTCCGATATTTATTGGGTAACTGTCCTAGTATTTCCTCAACACTTTCCCCCAATATCTCTGGAGGGCCGTGTTCAGAAGACACAAGCTCCATCTCCTGTCTAGTATAAAAAAGAAACATTATAAACAAGTGACAGTATAATAATGCCAAGGTCACACATACAGTGCTCCACAGGTATATAGGACATCTGCATTTGCCTTTAGGACATGTTGCTTTACATCTCCTAGCAACTGCAGCATGAAGGGCAAACATGCTGAGCATCATTTAAAGTGGTGCAAAACTTGGGATTTTGACTATCCTGGGTTTTGATCCTTGTCCCCAGGCATCTGGATTTGCGATGCCCCACTGAGTGAAACCCCTCCAGATCGGAGAGAAAAATTGACCTTTCCCCAGTCCTACAGCAAATGTGTGGGTGTGCAGCCAATCAGCGCATTCGGCTCTATTCACCCCTTTTGGCTAGGAATAGGCTAAGGGCTGAATAGAGCAGAGCTCACCAACCGCCACATCCCTGCTAGACTCTAACAGGGGACTGAAGCTAAAAAATTGTGTAGTGTGGCTGCCTACGCATGTGTCATTGGATCAGGGATCAGGTTGGTTTTACTGGGGATTCGGAGGATTCCACATAGTGGGGCATCCCAAATCAAGAGGGAATCGGGCAGTCTTATAGACTCCAGGGCTGTCCAAGATGGGTTTTGGTCCACTTTTAACTGTTGCAAATTAGAGAGAACAGAAACATTCTTAGGGGGTTATTGCCAGGGCAGTTTTTTGGCTTAGTTACACTCAAGACGAGATAAAACAAACTCCCTCCTTCACAATAGTATAAAGCACCACAAACCCAATAATTTTTAAGAAGAATGCCAAGTCAATGCACTTTGAAGAAGATGGGGAACTGACCTGTGTAGTCTGGGAAACATGATCATATACTAACCCTGGTTCCTCCATTTTATTTCCCATCATTCACATTTCAGGCAGATGCCAGGCATCCCATGACAGTTTATGTCTAGACCGTGGAGGACTGGAAGCAGAATGCAGGAGCCAGGATGAGAATGACAACCTGCTTCCAAGACACACGTTGTTCCTGCCAGTGCTATGCCCCCCTACTCCGCTCACACTCCCCAAGGTGGGGCGGGGTGACACAGGTGGCATTCCAGTACAATGCAGGGGATGCCACATTCAGGGCAGCAGACTCAGCAGTCAGCTCAGCACCCCCTGCATACAGTATCTGACTTCCAGGTTTACCACATTGCTTGCCCTGGCCTAGAAACGGCTCTGGGTAGAGGTCAGAGCAGCTCACAATCACCTGCGCACGTTAAGTACCATGCAACTTCCTATGGGTGTGGAAGTGGCACAGGAAACCATCTGCACAGGGGATTGTGAGCGCTACCTCCCTTGGTCTTTTGGCACCTCCTAAATCTCATTTAGTGGCATCATCCCATGAGGGCAGTATCTTTATTCATATTTCCATTGTGTATTATTGTTAGGTCTTGTTCTAAGGGTTTGTATATGATTCCTATTTCTACTAATTTGGGCATTGATTTCCCCTCTCATTTATTCCACTTCATTATATTTGTTAGTCAATAATTAAAGTTATATTTCAGGCAAAGCCACTTGTTAGCCCATTGTGTCGGGCTAAATGTCCTAAACCGTTTTCTGTTTTAAAATTGAAGCAGAAATGGCCGATATATCAAGGTTTATAGATTTATCTTACTATGTATTTTCTAAAGCATGTATTGTCAGGCCCAAGGCCTGATTATAGAATAAGCATGTGTATTATGACTGTATTTTTGTCACTCAGACTGTGTTTTGTGTATTCCAGTTTTATGGGGGATTCTGTTTGTGGTACTTCCTTCTTTGAAGTAAAAAGCCTTTGAAGCAGTAGGATGTGCTGTCTCTGGACCCACCATAAGACCAAAACTGAGATAAGAGACCTGGTAGAGAAATGCCCTCACCAGGTGGGGTCAGAGGGGAGGGGGTGAAGCTTTTCCCTCTTAAATTTAGCTAATAAAACCTGCTGAGGACATTCTAGTTCAGAAACCTAAATCAGAAACCTCGGGCACAAGCCGTGGCAAAGCTGGACAAAAAGACCCTAAGCAACAGCTGGAGACTCACCCACAGGACTGCTATGCCATTATTCTGCAAGGACTTTCTTTTTGTTTTCTGAACTGATCTTGTTGTACTCTTTTATGTATTTTTGTACCTGTATGTCATTTGTTTCTGTATATTACATCTAGCACTGTGATACCTTTTTATCAGATTAAATGTTTAATTAATCAGCTCTGGCCTTTGATCTCTAAATATATGAGCTCACCTTTCCTACGGAAGCTCTGGTGAAACACGTTTATCAAAGGGTTAATTTGGTGACTTGCTGGAACTAGTAGTGCATACCCAGGGGTCTGGTGGCTTTAACCCTTGCACCATCACACTCTCTCTAGCGTCTTGGCTGGGCTGATAGAGTGGGATCGTGACATGTGGGTGTGGCCCTTTGAGTTGGCTTCAGTTCAACATGGGTCGCTGTTGGTGCTGGGATGGAAAGGGTTTGCTGGGAATAGGAATGGGTTAGCTGTGCTTGAATGGTAGCTCTGAGAGCACCATTCAAACTATCAGTAGAGAGGGGGGCGCGGTCGGGATAAGAATTGGTGGCCCAATCCTGGATGGCGCTGGAGGGGCAGACAAGGAAGTGCATTTTCTCATTCATGATGCCGAGGTTAGAGGAGGTACAGAGCTGGAGGAATGCTGCTGCTTATTTTGTATAACCTTTTGCATGAAAAATCCCTTTCATTTTGCACATTGCACTTTAGGGTTGTTATCTATTAGTGTTTACAGTAGCAATCCCTTGAATTGAAGGGCTTACAGAGGACTTTGATCAGAACCAAGAAATTGCTCCACTGATTAATCCATCTGTATATCCCTTGTGTATTATAATGTAATGTATAATGTATTAATAACCCAGCAACATCCTAATAGTATATTGGATAAAATATGTTTGTAATGTTATTGTCTATATGTGATTTTTAAATTGTAGCTCATTATCTATTAAACTGTAATAAATTTTGATCTTTTAGATATATTGTGGGGTGGTGCCACTTTTTCTCTAACACCTTGTGGGAGGTTTGGTCTCCTCCCCATTTGCCTGCTATTGGATAAAATATGTTAATGTTTTGAATAGAATTGTCATACTTAATTAGTATTGTGCTCATGGTTTGTATTATGTATTTTTGTCATGTGGAGATGTTTTGAAACTTATTTGATAAGCCATATCAGGCATTAGATGTGTAATTTATTATTAATTTTTAGTTTATGATAGGTTGTAATTTAAAATAATAGTACTAATGTATATTTGTCTAATTTTAGCTTTGATATGCTGCCGGCCTATCGCTCCCCTCTTCCTCCGTTGTTGTGCGCGGGGGGGGGGGGGGGAGTGTTCATCGAGGGTGATGGGCGAACGGCACCACGGCCTCCCTCGACCTGATTGGGAGATTACCTGTGATGGGGATCCCGATTGGTGGCCTTCTATGATGCGTGTCCTGGTCGGAGCCGCCGCACACGCCGGTACGGGCGGGGGAGATTTGGGGGAATTGGCGGCATGTGTACTTAAGGAGGAACACACGGCGGCACAGGTAGCACCCTGAAGAAGTGGCCTGCTATATGGGGCCTCATCTCCTAGTGTTGGAGTAGTGGGGCTACCATCCTTTCGGGCATCGCATCGTTTAGGTTAACTTTTTCCTTATTAGTACATATTGTTTGGATTTATTTGCTCTTGTTGGCATATGTTGCACTTTATAGGCACATTAGCACTTTATATGCTTCATTGACTTGTATTTACTGATTTATTGATTGATAGTATAGGGTATGATGAATTTTAGTAATATATGGAATTTGATTATTGCACTTGCCCGTGGGTAGTCCCTCTTATGACATTTATATGTGTGTGTGTATAAGTGTGGTTTTATGTATATATGGCGTCGTTTGTCCTTTTTAATTTAATAAATTGATGTGGTTATGTTATTTACGAATTGATATTTATTTTTGAGGTCTCATTGGTGCAGTTGTGTGTACCACCTCGCGCAGTGGCTACTGGAACCACAGTTTTTTGTAGATAGGTGTTTACAGTAAAGCTTGCACATTAATATTTGTCTTTTAACTTTTTAGTAATTAGTGTCATTACTTTAGCCACATACCTGGCACAGATTAGAAAATTCTATTGATAATTTTGCCACTGCCCTGGTGTAATTATATTTTCTTTAGCATCAGTGTTATTATATGCAGCTGTCTTTTATCTCTGCAGCAAGTGGCTGTTAAATGGAGAGGCTAATTTGTTATTATAGGTGTGGGTGGCACTTGAGTTCCTAGTCCAGGACACTCGGCAGCGCCCGCACCACAATGTTGGTTTCAGGCTGGTGGCTTCAGGCTTTTGATCTGATACATACACAGTTTTCACTGGAACCTGACTTTCACCTGGCACTGGTGAATCTGGCACTACCTGGCACTATGTGGCCTTAGCGTTTCTTACATAACCCCCAAACTTGATATAATTTATTGTTGTCCAAGGGTGGTTGCCGCCCCTGCTTGCTTTTGTTTTTAGTGTTTTTGTCATGTTTTTTAAATGTATTTAATTATTAAATTATTTAAATGTATTTTAGACATTGCAGGACAAGTGGGAGAGGCCCTGGTGCACGCGCACCTCATAATCCAGCCCCGCACACAGGGAACATAAAAAATAATAATGACATTTTAATTGACAACAATGCTGATTTACAAGTATCTAGGGAAGGTTTAGGTCTGCTTGAAAGCAATCCAAACCCCATTTTTTATAAAATGGGTGTTAGTCGCTGCTATATGGCTGAAAAGCCCGATTTGACTTACCTGCGTAGTCTGGTTTCCCTTTGGGGAACAGAAGTGCAGAAGAGGACCAGCTGACCGCCAGCAACTAATTGCAGGACCAAATTGTTCTGACAGGAGCAAAATTCAAATCAGGCTTTACAACAGGTGTATAAGCGGAGGGCCTTGGCAATTGGGATGCCCCTCTTTAGTAAAAAAAATGGGTGTTGGTGCATTTTGTAAAGTGGGGTCAGAGTGGGCTCTGTATCAGGATGGCTCATAGTTTTTCCTTCTGTAATTGTTGTAAATTCATTACCTAGAAGTGATATGTGTCCCAAGAAAACGACCCAGATTGGAAGACAAATTATGATTCTCCTCACAAACTGCTTTTTGGAGAGTTGCACCATTAAGTGACATGGAGGCTGTACTGGAAGAGTTCCAAGAGACCCCGAAAACCTTAAGAAAGAAACAAGCATTAGATAAGCAAATGGAAGGGAGGCACTACAGGCTCTGGAGGGCCACGAATATAGTTCCCCATTCTATTATTAGGAGAAATAGAATGATACAACAATATTATTCAAAATGATGTCAAAACAGCAGGTGTAATATTCAATAATCAACATCTCAGGCATCAGAATTATTACAAAATGGAGAATCAACTTACAAATCAACTTACAATGTTAAATTTGTGTAAGGCAATAAATATATTTGATGAAATAAAATTAATCTTGGTTCATATTTCTCATTCACTCACTTATTGCTGTATCCACCTCACTGTAGCAAATGTCAACCACTTTTTGATTTTAATTCTCCCAACAAAATCAAACCACATAAAAACCTAACCCTCTGTCTAAGCCTCCCATGGAGAAAAAGAGCTAGAAAAAAAGGGGGGGGGGATAGAAATTTCCTCCCAATCTGAACACCCTTCCTCCCATCACCAACTTACATAATTAGCCTATCGAAGTCTGCGGAAACGATGAGTCCCTCATGATTTTTAATACAAAGCAGTAATGTTAGGTGTTATTGTTTTAACCGGACCTTCAACATCATTTAATAAAAAGCCCAAATCTTTAAAAAGCAATTGCAGCATCTAAAATGAATATATTTTAGGTTTTTAGTCACTTACTTATTTTCTCCCACTGGGCTGCAACTGTGTTCAGGATACGGCGCTGCCACCTTGCCTCAGAAGCATCACATACTGAGAAGAGAGCCAGGCAAAAGCACAGGGGGGTGGGTTATAGCTGTGCTTTGTTCAGGCAGAGCAGAGCTGGGGTGAGGTAAAGGACAGCAATGCCAGAATGCCGAGCGACATATTCAGAAGACACTTTCTTTCTGCAGGCAGGACTCCATGTGCAGCCATCTTGGATGCTTAAAGGCTCATAAAATGCAATAGATGCAGGTAGGGCGATTTTTAATGTGAGTAATCTGTATGTATAGAGTGGGGGAACATATAAGCTCTTATTCAGGATAAAGGTTTGGTTTAAGTGCTGGATCCTTCTTCATATGGTTCCGATCTTCTGCAATAGAGAACTAAAGAAGCTGCTTTGCCAGCATTTAGATTATCTGGGGCACGCACAGCCCAAATATGCTCCAAATATGCTCCAATACGCTCCAAATATATCCATTGCAGAAGGGCAGAGATGTTTTTCAAATGACATAGTAATGGCAAACAGCTCTGATCGGACGAGAGCTCGCTCATGCACCGCTGGATCAGGAGAGGCAAGTTGTTACAGCCAAATGGAGATGCCCCCGGGGCATGAAATAGTAAATCCTGGGTTTTATTCCATTTCAAGTCAAATATAGTCAAAGTCAAAATACTTCCATATCAAGTATATATCATCCCCCCCTCCCCCCCAGGCTTAAAGGGACTGTAAACCCAAAGACAATAATAAGGTAACAAGCAGCTCACCTATTGCCTATCCCGTATGCATCTCCTCCATTTCTTGCAGAGCAGGGTGGAGGACATTCAGTTCCTGTAATGTTACAGGGTTTCTCCCCTCTTCATTCAGGTTGTAAGCTCACTGTGACCCCATCCTCATTAGAATAAAAATCTCAGCCTGCAGAACCACACTCTACCAAAACCCAGTCAGATGCAGGAGATAAATTTGTAAATATAAGAAAAATATATATTTGTGTGTCCCGAGTAAGACAGTCTCCCAATACTTAACAGTCACAAAAATTTTAGATGCTCTCAAAATGAGTTAATTGGACATGAATAATGAGGCCTCTCTGGTTCAAATTTGACATGACCTTCTTATTTGGCCTTTCGGTCAGGCCATTCCGTAGTCTTACAACAACAAATATGTCAGTTATTCCTAATTTGAACATTTTAATACTTATTTTCAAGACTAATTACCCTGGGTCATGGTAGAAAACATTTAGAACCAGCCCCTACCGTTGGGTGGATTATTATCAGTTGGAGTTTCTTACCATTAGCATTTCCATGTGCTCGATAGTCCCCCTCCCCCTGGACACCACTCCCAGATTTTTTATGGTCTAATCCATCCCCTTGAGCGTCAGTGTCCTCGCCTTTTTTGGACTCAGTTCCTTCAGCTATAACACCGCTGGTCCGTTTCATAGTGGTATCGGGTCGCCCACTCCCTCCTATTTTAACAGAACTTCTTGTACAAGTGACCTTTTCAGGTTGCCTCATTTCTATGGATAAGTTACTGAATGCCCTATACAGAGCTGGGCTCTGTATAGGGCTCTAAGCCTCTAATAAGGTCTAATGCTACAGTTTATAGTTTGAGAGTTTCAGAAATCGACATTACAGTGTTTGTATAAAACTATGCAATATTTATTCACTTCTATAAAAGCCAGACAATAGGTAGAATTTCATACAGTTTTTCTGCAAGGTAATTATATCGCTTTGTTTTATATCAGTCTCCGCTTGCTCTGTCTCCGCTCCCACTTGTTAATGAATGAAAACAGCCGTTTGCTCTTATTCAAAGTCAATTTGAGACAGCATAATGAACAGAACATGTTCTCATAAAACCAGATAATCAGGGGCTAGAAGGAAGGATAGAAGAGTGCTGGACGGCTGCCTAGAATTTTCGCTATTATGAAACAGCTGACGCAAGTGCCGCACTTCACCTGTCAGCTTGCCCTGACCCTTCAGATCAAATCAAAGCCAGTTCCAAAGGTGAGCTGGTGATAGGGACTCCAAGACCACCCATCACGTCTGGCAAATTAAGGAAACGGAACAGGCTACATAAGGCAGCAAAAGAAATTCACTGAAATTTAGCTATCGTAAAAAAATGCAATACAAGTGTATTAGTCCAAGTGCTGAGTTTTTTTCCAAAGATCTACCTTGTGGAAGTGTAATGGAGCGATCAAAAACCTGTCACCCCTGGATTTCTATACCTTCCAGGAGGAGGAAACCACAAACTTGAATTTTTAGGGTGTATGAGCCCCTCCTTCCCACTATCCAGCATGTTTATATGGATTATTATTATTATACAATTTCACTATACAGCTTCTTCAAAGAATACATTTTTCCTTTGATTTCAAATATCCCTTATTAATGCACTAGTAAAAGAAAGCTTCTAACTAAAAACGTCAAGCTATGTAACATCTGCAAAAGTTTGATATTTTCTGTTGCAATTCAATCTTCCCATTATAGGTTTAGACCAATTTCCAATCAGTGGTACTTAAAGCAGATCAACCCCACCCAAAACAACTCCAACCGACCCCAGGTATATTACAGTTTGGGTGTTTTCGATCCTCAATACTACTTGGAATTCCTGTTATAATGATTTTCATTTTCCCCAGCTATGCTATTGTGCGCCATTGGTTTCTGAAGGGATACCATTGTTTTAAACTAGCTTTTTAAGCCCCCTCCTTGCAATCTTATGATGAGTGCAATTAGCGCTAATAGCGCTGATAATAGTGCAAGAAGGAAGATAAGAACCAAAAGAAGATTTAACTTTTCCCTTAATTTTGCCCCAATTTATCCTTTGAAGCCAAAATCGTTTGTGAGTACTTTTTGTCCAATTCATTACCATGACTGGGCTAGCGTTCCATATACCTTCCGCTGCTAACAACCCTCACCCTTTCCCAAATAACCATTTCTTTGGAATGATGAAATATTATTGGCCACAGCCTCAACATAAATAATAATAAATAACAAGCAAAAACTAGCTTGGGCTTAGTTAATAGAATTAACTCTGGGGTCAGGGAAAGGACAGCAATCCCAGAATGCAGAAGACACTTCCTGTTTGCAGGCTGCCTGATGTTCCATAAGCCGCCATCTTGGATGTTTAAAGGCTCATAACATGCAGTAAATGCAGGTAGGATGATTTTTAATGTGAACAATCTGTATGTACAGGGTGTGGGAAACATATAAAATAGGCTCTTATTCAGGGTAAAGGTCCACTTTAAGAGGCATGGCTTTTTGAGATCTCCCTAGAATCACAGTGACATTCTCCTGTAAACTGGTAAAGGGGACCCAGGGATCCCTTTAACAGTTCAAAGTGTAGACAAGCCCTGGAGGTGACAGTCCATGTGCATGGCGCACCTGGCTGGTGACGTAAAAAATAATACAAAAATGTGAATAATGATGGCCAAATAGTTTGCCCCAAACTTTACTTTTATTCAAATTGAATAAAAAAACATATAGGCTGATGAGTGAGGTGAATGGATCAGGTAACGCTGTGGTTTCACACAGCAGGGCATCCCAATTCAGGATGTTCCATAAAGAAGGAGACCACTGTCCCTAGAGTATTATACTGTGAGGATGGGTTGTTGCTCTTTAACTATAACCTATGTGGAGATTAGCTCTGGTAGGCGACCGGGTGTCAGCAGTATAGAGGCGGAGGCAAACAGTTCAAAGTAAAGTCTGTGTTTATTTCACACAAAAAATCCACAAAAGCATATGTCCATACAGGTTACATCACCTTTTCAGGAAACCGCAGCATAAATGATTCAATCAGGCAAACAGCTTTTAGTCCTTGAGCAAAAGTCCTGTTTACAGTCCAAATAGGCCTCAGGTCCGCATGAAACAGCCTCCACAGGAGATTTCAGCCAGGCTCACAGAGTCTCACTCCCATGTGAGCTCTAGACAAAGGCCAGGCCACAGCTGATTCCCCAGGCTATTTAAACAGCCCGCAAAACCCGGACCTGGGTAGTGGGATGGAGTCCCACCCTGCTCTGCTCCATCCCAGTAAAGCCGTCCCAGGTTAGCCTTTCGGCTATTCTAAAGCAACAGCAGCAAACTGCCACCAGCAGCTGATGCTGGAAATCAGACTACACGACTTTACTGCACCAATGCCAGGTACATTGGTGCTACATACCTGCCGTCAATGACGGCCCCTTGCACCACCTTACCACATACCCCCCCCCTTTGTTCAACCCTGAGGGGGTGGACACATGCCAAACAATGTGCTCGGGACAGGGCATCCGCATTACCCAATAATCGTCCCGCTCTGTGCTCAACTGTGAACTTGAAGTTTTGTAGTGACAAGAACCATCGGGTGACCCTGGCATTTCTGTCCTTAGCCTGGCACATACACTTGAGGGGAGAGTGGTCCGTAATCAGACGGAACCTTCTCCCCAGCAAGTAGTAGCGAAGAGACTCCAGGGCCCATTTAATGGCCAAACACTCCCTCTCCACTATACTATACCGGGTCTCCGCGGGTGTTAATTTGCGACTCATGTAGACAACGGGGTGCTCCTCCCCATTGACTTCCTGAGACAGTACAGCACCGAGACCTACCTCGGAGGCATCGGTCTGCACTATGAACTCCCTCTTAAAGTCGGGTGTCACCAACACCGGAGACCCACACAGGGCAGACTTCAAAGCGGAGAACGCTTTTTCGGCCTGTTCATTCCACTTCACCATGACAGACTTGCGTCCCTTTAACAGGTCTGTCAATGGTGCCACTAGGGTGGCAAAATTGGGAATGAACCGCATATAATATCCCACCAACCCCAGAAATGACTTTACCTGGCGGGTGGTGTTAGGCCGTGGCCAGTTACGGATGGCTTCTAGCTTGTTCACCTGGGGCTTGACCACTCCTCGTCCAATCACATAGCCCAGGTATTTTGTTTCTTCTAGGCCTAAAGCACATTTTTTCGGGTTTGCCGTCAACCCAGCCTTCCTGAGGGAATCCACTACGGCCTGGACTTTGGGTAGGTGACTTTCCCAATCCGTGCTATGGATAATTATATCGACCAGATATGCCGAAGCATACCGACGATGTGGCCTGAGGACAATATCCATTAACCTTTGGAACGTAGCGGGAGCGCCGTGTAACCCAAAGGGTAATACCTTGTATTGGAACAGTCCCTCTGGTGTATTAAAGGCTGTTTTCTCCTTGGCAGCCTCAGTCAAGGGCACCTGCCAGTACCCTTTTGTGAGGTCCAAAACCGAAAAGTACCTGGCTTGGCCTAGCTTCTCAATGAGTTCATCTACCCGGGGCATAGGGTAGGCATCAAACTTGGAAACTTCATTAAGTTTGCGGAAATCGTTACAGAACCGTAACGTACCATCGGGCTTGGGAATCAAGACTATGGGGCTGGCCCACTCACTCTTTGATTCTTCAATCACATCTAACCGGAGCATTTGCTGCACTTCCTCCGCGATAGCTTGTCGCCGGGACTCAGGTACCCGGTAAGGCCTCAACCGGATCTTGACCTGAGGTTCCGTGACAACATCATGTTGAATGACCGAAGTGCGCCCAGGGAGTTCTGAAAACACGTCTATGTTTCTGCTAATAAACTCCCTGGCTTCCTGAGTCTGTTTAGAGGAGAGGTTGTTGCCAGTTTTCACCTCGACTACTGCTTCTCTAATAACAGACCGAGGGATGGGAAGCTCCACCCCCACCATACCTGGTCGGGGACTGTCACCCCCAGGGGTCTCCCTGTCTTTCCACAGTTTCAGCAGGTTTACATGGTACACCTGCTCTGGCTTCCTCCGCCCAGGCTGATGTACCTTGTAAGTCACTTCCCCAACTTTTTCAATGACCTCATAGGGACCCTGCCACCTAGCTAGAAATTTACTGTCCACCGTAGGTACCAAAACCACAACTCTGTCACCTGGGTTAAAGTTCCGTACCCTGGCTTGCCGATTATAAATCCTGCTTTGGGCCCGCTGCGCTGCCTCCATATGTTCTCTGACAAGCGGCAAGACGGTCTCTATCCGTTCTTGTAGGTGAGTAATGTACTCTACCACACTTTTGTGGGGTGTGGGTTGCTGTTCCCAGGACTCCTTGGCTATATCCAACAGGCCCCGTGGATGTCGACCGTATAAGAGTTCGAAGGGCGAGAACCCCGTAGAGGCCTGGGGCACCTCTCGCACTGCGAACATCATATAGGGCAGCAGCAAGTCCCAATTCTTCCCATCCTTGGTGACCACCCTTTTTAACATGGTCTTTAAAGTTTGATTAAACCGTTCTACTAGGCCGTCTGTTTGCGGGTGGTAAACGGATGTTCGCAACTGTTTCACCTGCAGCAGTTTACAGATCTCTTTCATTACTTTCGACATAAACGGGGTACCTTGATCGGTCAGGACCTCTTTAGGCAGACCTACTCTGGAAAACATTTCCATAAGTTCCTTAGCAATGAGCTTGGCAGAGGTGTGACGCAGGGGCACTGCCTCAGGGTACCGCGTGGCATAGTCCAAGATCACCAGAATATGTTGGTGCCCTCTAGCGGATTTTGGCACTGGACCCACTAGATCCATGGCAATCCGCTCAAAGGGTACCTCAATAACTGGGAGAGGAACTAAGGGACCACGGTAATGAGGCTGAGGGCTGGTCATCTGACATGTTGGGCAGGACTCACAATATCTCTCCACCTCCTTGTACACACTGGGCCAGTAGAATCGTTGTAAAACGCGGTCCAGTGTTTTCTGCTGGCCTAGGTGTCCACCCAGAACATGTTGGTGGGCCAAATCCAACACCAACTTGCGATATGGATTGGGTACCACCAATTGTTCCACCACCTCTTCACGTACCTTATTTACTCGGTACAACATTTCCTGGTGAACTTCGAGGAAACTGTAACTCCGCCCCTGGCTGTTGTGGTTCACCTTCCACCTCAAGAACATTCTCCCAGGCCCGAGACAGGGTCGGGTCCTGGTGTTGAGCGGTAACAAAGTTAATTGTGGAGACATGGAGATCTGCCAACTCTGGACCTGTTGCCAACTCTTCCACATCTCCAACCATAACATTTAGTGGGGTTGACTCCCCCTCTTCCATTTTAGGGGCGGGCACCTCTTCCACGGTGCCTCCTGATTCCGGTTCCCAGGGCACCGGGGTCTCCCCTGAGTAGGGCCAGTCTATAGGGGACACACCCGCCTCGCAGGTTTCCGGAACTGCCAACTTGGCCCACAGTGACCTGAACCCTGGAAAACCTCTCCCAATAATCAGTTCATACGGGAGTTTAGCGGCGACAGCGACTTCATGTTTCCAGCTGCCGGAGACGGTGGTGAGAGACACTTGTGCTGTGGCATAGTCTCTCAAGTCCCCATGAATGCACAAAACCCCGGTTTTCCGCCCAGTGTACTCATCGGGCAGTACTAAGGCGGGTCTTGCCAGGGTAACCATACTCCCCGAGTCCAAAAGGGCCACAGCCAGGGTGTCTCCCACTTTCACCTGACAGAGGTGACTTTGCCCCACAAACTCAGGGACACCGGCAGCACACAGCCTCCTGGCATACATGGGAGGGCGGAAACCAAAGTTCACGTCCATGGGCTCCCCCTGGTGGGGACAATTGGCTCTGATATGTCCCGGCTCCTTACATCCCCAACACAACACTTGGGCAGGGACTTTGGGGGGTAGGTCCTGAGGGGGTTTAGGGGACGCCACTCGCCTGAGCTGGGGCGGGGACCTCCGGGGTTTCCCCGAATCCCTCCTCATGGAGCCGCCTTGCAAGTTCCTGGTGGCCTCATATCGCTCCACTAGGTCCACCATCCCTAGTGCGTTGTCAGGGGATACCTGGCCAACCCAGTGCTGAAGAGGGTGCGGTAAAGCCCTCCAGAAAATGTCCGCCAGCAAGCGGTCCAACATGGCAGTGGGGCTTAACAACTCCGGCTGCAGCCATTTTTGCAGCAGGTGCAGCAGTTTATAGTACTGGGGCCGGGCGGGCTCTGCCGACTGGTAGCTCCACTGATGCACCCGCTGAGCCCGAACCCACACATTCACCCCCAGTCTGGCCAGTATTTCACCCTTCAGAGTCGGGTAGTCAGCGGCTTCGTCCTCTGGGAGATCAAACAACACCTGCTGGGGTCCAGACGCCAGAAATGGAGCGATGACATCAGCCCACTGGTCATGCGGCAACTTCTCCCTTGCAGCCACCTTTTCAAACACCGCCAGGTAAGTCTCAACGTCATCTGAAGGGGTCATTTTTGTGAGCGCCGAGCGGACAGCTTTCCGGGCATCAGGAATACTTTTGGCCACACCTGCAGCTTGCTGCGCCATCATATGTTGCAAAAACAGCTGGTTGGTCTCCTGCTGCCGCTTGTTGGCCTCCTGCTGCTGCAGATTCGCCTCCAAGAGCGCTTTCACGACCGCCTCCATTTTGTCTGCAGTCCCAGGTAGCAGCCTGGCAGGTTTAATATAGGACATGCACAAAACAAAAACTTTTTCGTCGGTTGCTCCTAGCAACGGCCTCACTGCTTTGCCCGCATCCGACACCAAATGTGGAGATTAGCTCTGGTAGGCAACCGGGTGTCAGCAGTATAGAGGCGGAGGCAAACAGTTCAAAGTAAAGTCTGTGTTTATTTCACACAAAAAATCCACAAAAGCATATGTCCATACAGGTTACATCACCTTTTCAGGAAACCGCAGCATAAATGATTCAATCAGGCAAACAGCTTTTAGTCCTTGAGCAAAAGTCCTGTTTACAGTCCAAATAGGCCTCAGGTCCGCATGAAACAGCCTCCACAGGAGATTTCAGCCAGGCTCACAGAGTCTCACTCCCATGTGAGCTCTAGACAAAGGCCAGGCCACAGCTGATTCCCCAGGCTATTTAAACAGCCCGCAAAACCCGGACCTGGGTAGTGGGATGGAGTCCCACCCTGCTCTGCTCCATCCCAGTAAAGCCGTCCCAGGTTAGCCTTTCGGCTATTCTAAAGCAACAGCAGCAAACTGCCACCAGCAGCTGATGCTGGAAATCAGACTACACGACTTTACTGCACCAATGCCAGGTACATTGGTGCTACATACCTGCCGTCAATGACGGCCCCTTGCACTACCTTACCACACCTAATATGAAGCTCAACTCTAGTTTACTCAACTCTGCGCCATTGATTCCTGTCCCCTCAACTCTGACCCATTCATCCCTGTTCCTTCAACTCTGCGCCATTCATTCCTGTCCCCTCAACTCTGACCCATTCATCCCTGTTCCCTCAACTCTGACCCATTCATCCCTGTTCCCTCAACTCTGACCCATTCATCCCTGCCACCCTCAACTCTGACCCATTCATCCCTGTTCCCTCAACTCTCCCCCATTCATCCCTGTTCCCTCAACTCTCCCCCATTCATCCCTGTTCCCTCAACTCTCCCCCATTCATTCCTGTCCCCTCAACTCTGACCCATTCATCCCTGTTCCCTCAACTCTGACCCATTCATCCCTGTTCCCTCAACTCTGACCCATTCATCCCTGTTCCCTCAACTCTGACCCATTCATCCCTGTTCCCTCAGCTCTGACCCATCCATTCCTGTCCCCTCAGCTCTGCCCTATCCATTCCTATCCCCTCAGCTCTGCCCTATTCATTCCTGTCCCCTCAGCTCTTCCCCATTCATTCCTGTCCCCCCAGCTTTGCCCATCCAATCCCTTTCCCCTCAGTTCTGCCCCATCCTGCCTAGTCTCTCTGCCCCATCCATTCCTGTCCTTCCAGCTTTGTCCATACAATCCCTGTCCCCTCAGCTCTGCCCCATCCAATCGCTGCCCCCTCAGCTCTACCCCATCTAGCCCACTCTCTTTTACCCATCCATTCCTGTCCTCCCCATTTTGCCTATCCAATCCCCGGCCTCCCAGCTTTGCCAATCCATTACTCTTTCTTCCAGCTCTGGCCATCTACCCCCCCCCCCCCCCCAGCTCTGCCAATTCATTCCTGTCCTTCTAGTTCTGCCCATCCATCCCTTCTCCCAGCTCTCTCTCCATCCCTCTCTGCCCTTCCTATTCTATCTATCCATCCCTCTTCCTTACAGCTCCTCTCCAATTCATCCCTCACCCCCAAGCTCTATCTATCCATCCCTGTTACCAGACATTACTGCCAGTAACATTTTGGGCCATAGTCCACCCTCTGCACAGCATGCACGGGAGGTAAAAGCAGTGTGTTCCTGGCCAGAGCTGTAGGTTCTGTGCAGCCAAAAAAAAGGTCCTGTTTTTTTCCCAGTGTTCCTGGGGTGTAGGGTGTGGGGTGGGGGTAAACAGCTTTTTTTAGTTTAGTGGAATATTAACCCCCCCCCCCCCGTGTGCTTATTTCTAACTATCCACTCCCCGCTACAGCCCCCTGCCCAGACATTCACCTCTCACCAGATGCCTGTAAATAGACCTTTACAAGAAGTGGTTGAGTACCCCTGCCATAGGCTATAGAGTTAATTATTACTGGTGATGGTTACAGCAATTGTGACTGTGTCAGTATTTCTTTCTAGAAATGTGCAAGCCCTGGTATCTGCTCTCTGTTGCCCAATATAGTGACTATCATAATCTATTATATAATTTCTACATATCAAACCTGCTAATTCCTCTCACTTTATTTTTCAGCATATTAAACTGGCTTAAACCTTTCTTTATAATAATCAAAACAGAAAAAACATTTTGGCTGTACCTAGATTTTGTGCTACAGATAAGTTACAAAGATTTCTCATATTGAAGGTGTATGCTTATTTTATGTAAAATAGGAAATAGCTACTAACCTTGTGATCGGCCTCGTAGCCAAAGGATCGTTTTATACAGCTGCTAAATATTTTTTTCTTGATGAAAATGTTCTCAGATACATCGTACAAGACTTGACATTTCCCAGAAACATCTTCCTAAAAATATATAAACGTGTGAAAACTAGTAGCCTAGTGACATTGCTTTAAAGTGGACCAAAACCCAGGATGTACTCCGATCAGGGATGCCCCGCTGTGTGAAACCCCCCAGGTTGCCTGAACAAACTTACCTCTTCCCAGTCCTACAGAACAGGTGCGGCTGCTCGTCCAATCAGTGTGCTCGGATCTGCTCAAGCTCCTTCGTCCAGGAGCTTGTACTACATACCTGCTTTTAATACAAGTGGGCACGCAGCTTGCTAGAGGGATAGTGGGGATGTGGCTGCGGCTAAAAAGAAGGTGATTTTATGGGCGAGCTGGTGTTTCACACAGCGAGGCATCCCGATTTTGGATGCACGGGGGGAATCAATCGGCCCAGGAATCTTTTAAAAAATGGCGTGGGGTCCCCCCTCCCAGCATAACCAGCCAAGGCAACAGCTAAGGGGGCTTGTAGACTAGGGCGCGGAGGCGGGCCTCGGTGGCCCCTGGCCCTAAAGGCTACAAGCCTGCATAGCCTTCACTGCCTGCTGGCTTTTAGAAACATAGAAACAGAGAAGGTTGACAGCAGAAGGAGACCATACGGTCCATCTACTCATCTTGCAGCTATCAGTAATCAGTACCTCTAAATCTCTCTCCTCCGAAGTCCTGGCTAACAAAGTAATGGTGCAGACTTTAAATATGGGCCCTAATGTTTCTCATGGAGTAACCTTTCTCCAGTAACATTTTGCCCATATGATGCACATTGCTAACAAAATTAGATTCAGACTATTTAACACTGATATGGAAAATACAAATGGTGCTTTCCTTATGCATGTGATGCCATGTGACCATAAACTGGATAAAATTGGTGGGACCCCCTGACCTCACAAGCCCCACGGCAGTAGTTACCCCTGGACCCTCTTGTAGTTACAACCCTGTAGGTGAAAGATTTGACATATGTAATTCAGGTTAGTATTTTAGCATTTGTCTTAGCTATTGCGATCAAACCTACACCATTGGTTGTTTAGTAATTACCTCCAAATGAAAACCAGGCTGAGGCTGAAACTGGAACAGACTGACAAGTCCTCTTTTTAAATTCATAATGTGGCTGTTGTCATCTTCTGTGGTGTATAAACCCAATACCTGAAACATATTGATTGTTATTCATTTATTGTACACAAAGCTTTGCAATCTAACAATTAAATTGGTTAGCCAATGGCCAGAAACACTTGTGCTGAAACTCATTTGGCTTTATTTCATAGGGCTGCTGTACAAAGTTTAGCTACTCATAGTTTTCCATTTTTACTTTCCTGCTGCTCATTGATGGGTTCATTTATAAAAATCATTGTTGATGCAGTTTTCCTGAAGCTTTCCTTGTTGTCGCTTTAAACATGCAGTATTTTCATGCAAGACTTTGGGAATTTAAATGCGGTAGGAATATCTACCATATGAAGTGTGATGCTGCCATCTAGTGGAAATAATGCATCTTGTTATGTTTCCGAATTACTAGGACAATAGGTTTAGCAAAAAAAAAAATATATATATATTATGTTTTTTTTATTTGCACCCATTTTTAAAGGATTTAAAGTGGACCAAAACCCACCGCGATCGATTCCCTCCCTCCTGGGGCATCCAAAATCTGTGTGAAACCCCCCAGGTTGCCCATACACGTGCCCTGCTAGAGGGATAGCAATGATGCGGCTGTGGCTCACGTATGCTCCGTTGGACTGGGAGAGAAGGTAAGAGTATGGGGCGACCTGGGGGGTTTCACACAGCGGGGCATCCTGATTTTCGATGCCCCAGACCAAGTCTTAGACAGCGTGACGTCAGCGGATCCGAGCACGCTAACTGGATGAGTGGCCGCACATGCGCTGTAGGACCAGGAAGAGGCGAGTTGCTTTTGGCGACCTGGGGGGTTTAATCCGATCGGGGTGCCCCGGGGGGGGGGGGGCAAAACCCAGGATAGTCATCCTGGGTTTTGGTCCACTTTTTAAAAAAATGTGCAATTTAGTACTACAAAAATGCATTATTGTACACTCTTTGCAATATGATCCAGTGGAGCGCAGAAAAAGAAAAATGTGTCTCCAGTATCTTGCATTTGGCACTCCCGATTATTGGATACAATAGATCTGTACACCACAAAGTGTGAACTGCTACAGGTGTCCCTTGGACCCCTTACCATGCACATACAGTTAAAAAAGAGAAAAATCTTACCATCTTAAACTTTAAAAAAGGAAGGAGGAGGAGGACCTGTGTCTCCCATCACAGTGACTGTGATGAATGATAAATACTACTGTGATAAATGTGAGCAGGCTGCACACTTGGGAGCTCGAAGATCTAAAGGTGCAAGATGAGTAATGATACAAAGGTGTCAGTCTCAGATATGGCATCTCCAGTGGATACCGCTCACCCTAACAGCCAGGAGGACAGCTCCGCTAGTAATCAGGTGGATGGGGCTGCTGGTAGTACTAGGAAATTAGTGGTCAGAGGGTTCTATATATATCTAAGAATTATTTGTCACTAAGACTACCTCAACCAAATGTTCTACTTGGTGCCAAGGTTTGGCGTGTGGTAGAAATACAGTTGCAAAATGGTCGTGCTTTAAAACTATTTTTAAGTACCAACATTGCAAAATTTATATATGTTATAGGTAACCATATAAGTGACTAAAATTTAATTCATCTGACCTGACACCTGCACAATAAAGGACTAAAAAGAGCCTTTGGATTATATAAATATAATTAATAATTATAAAGCCGCGCTTTTAGCAGTAACATTTGCAAATTATAAATCAGTTAATAAAGCCTGTAAAAAAAGAAATAATGCTGGAAAGAGCAAAAAAAAGAAATATAGTAAAAAAAAAGAATCCAACATTAAACATCTCTTTAAATGTATAAATACAAAGGAAACTAAATCAAAACAGGTAGGTGGCGTAACTAATGTTAAAAGGAAATTGGTCACGGTGAATCAGAAAAAGGAGGAGCTGCTAAATGGGTTCTTTAGCTCTGTGTTCACAAAAGAGCAAGGAGGTGATATAGGCAATGTCACTATTGCCATTACCACAAGCACAATTCATAACTCATTAAACGCAGATATCATCCAAGAAAGGCAAAATCATTTGAATGTGAACAAGACTCCAAGACCATATGGACTTAACCTAAGAGTTAAAGAATTCAGCTCAGTTATTTCTATTCCCCTGTCCTTGATTTTTAGAGATTTACTAACAAATGGTATAGTTTTGTTAATGATACCTACTTTGACTGGTCCCTAGTTGTAAGCGGTGTACCCAGTGCCGCCATCGGGGGGGCCTGACCCGACGGCCTCAGCCCTGCTGCAGTGTGCAATGTGCGGTTGTGTCGCTGCCATGATGCACAATCCTGATTTGGGATGCCCCACTGTCTGACCCCTCCCAGTTGTCCGGTATGTTTACCTTGCCATCAAGCCCACAGCGGGTGGCGGCAACACTCACGTCCTTTTGCGGCCAAGTGTCCCTGATTTGGAGGGACTGTCCCTCTTTCAAGTCCATGTCCCCCTGTCCCTCTTTCAAGTCCATGTCCCCCTGTCCCTCTTTCAAGTCCATGTCCCCCTGTCCCTCCTTGCTCTCATTTGTCTCTCTGTGAGGTATAACATGCAGATCGGCATCAACAAAGGAAACATTTGCCTATTTAAAGTGTTTATATTGTTTTAACTGTTACACCCTATGTCTTATCCATCCCTCAATGAGGGGGTGTGGCTTCATTTAACAAAATGTCCCTCTTTCCCAAGTTGGTAGGTTTGTGTATGTGGTCTGGGATAAGATAGAGGTTGGGCCATGAGTAGTAAATAGTGAACATGGGTCACATGATCCTGGGTTATAGATGAAATAGTGACAAGAAGGCTGAAAGTAAGAATACTGTAGCACATACTTATTATGTCTATTTTAACATTTGCAGCACACAGAACGCAGGGAAGGCAGTGAGAGTGGCTCAGCTGTAGTGTGGCATTATTATGAACATGAGCCTTTAAGGCCCCCGGCTTTTAAGAAGGCAGCGACAGGCAAGTATAACCTGATAAACTTTTTACTATCTCAATACAAGGTTAAAGTGCAGTAGTGCCAAACGTAATAAATAAAAAAGTGCTTACTGATGAATGAACTGGGCGGGACGGGATATTCCATTTATCGCTGGCCGTGAGCAAGAGCCTGGTAAGGCTCGAAACGCGTTGGTCGCAGCCTGGGGGGGCGAGCCCAGTTCATTCATCAGTAAGCACTTTTTTATTTATTACGTTTGACACTACTGCACTTTAACCTTGTATTGAGGCCTCTGATACTTTGCACTAGTAATATTGATTATGTCTTGATGTTGTCTTTTTGAGATGGATGCACTTAGAGTAGCACTGTTATCTTAGGTCATGTGTGTATGTATATGTCATATAGAGGCAGTATAGTAATATGGATCAAGAGCATTAGACCTGTTAGGTAGTTAATAGGAGAGGGGCTCCCCCTGGTGGCGCAATTTCTTATGGCACAGCTATCTTGTTTTTAACGTGTGTTTTTAAGTATGTACAATAAAATGTATTATATCTTGATTATTTGAGTGCAAGAGTAAGTCTCTGTGGGTTGAGATTTGGGAGTGGGTGGAGGTCACTCCATAGTAAATTGTGTGTATCATTTGGGGGCACACCCCACAGGGCAGTGCACCTAGTATTTATAATTGTATCAGTGCCGCCCCAATTTTGCCACTTGCCCCAGTGGCTCGTCCTTGTATCTGCCAGCAAATTTTTGGTAGTTTTTATTGCGACCAGCATATGATCAATGCTTTAACTATAATCGCATACAGTGTGCAGTATGCTGGAGAAACCCATTCTATTTGTTTCCACATTAAAAAGAAATTCAGCAATACAGTAATTACTTCTAGGTTACCATTGGTGCTAATGAACTGTAAGAGCCAACAAAAGCAATGACACAAATGTTTTTATCAACGTTACTGTATCTACCTTTCCAGAACTCCAGTGGAACAAGAAAGGTGACATCAAGTTGCTGTCCTTCTCTACAATATGCTGATCGGCAGTGTCCTCTTTTTTATCTAGAATCTCCTTAGAATTATTTTGAAGAATTACGTTTTTAATCTAAAAAATAAAATAAAACGAATCATAGTATAGTATATAAAATACAAGGCATCCAAAATAATTATTACAGCAACATCTTCCCAATTACTTACCCTTTGCATTAACCCTGTTAAACCGAAATCTTACCCTCCCCAACGAAATTGAGTTCTGTGAATGGCCGCCGTGGTCACATGATTGCCAGCAGCCAGATACCCAGATGAAGCCTGCAGACCACTGCTTGCCTGCTGCTTCTTCTTTAATGACCATTACATGCCCAGTGGCTTGGTGTTTCAGTGTTTTTTATGCCTAGTTCCACAATCCTGGCTTTCGGCATGTATGGCGTACAAGCCAGGACTGAGGTGGCCATTATCTTTTATAGGTGTCTCAGCTAGGCTCTGTACTCTATTGAGGATAAAGCTGCATGAGCGGGATCTGCACCAATTTAGTTGACCAAGACACTGGGCCCTTGGGAGCACAATAGACCCCATGGGAGTGTCCAAAGGTAAGCCGGGGAGCCTCATCTCACAACAGCACTCCTGGTCTGCTGACTGGTGGGAAAGTCCACCAAGGGAGACTTCCCTTTTAGACTTTATTTTGCTATATTGTTTTTATTTAAAAAATGACATTTTTATAACTTGCTGTAAGTGCTTTACACAAAAAAAAAAAAAAAAAAAGACACCCAGAAACTCCATCCTTCCCCAAAAAAGGCAGGACAGTTTGCATCCATATGCTAATACACATTTATTCTATAACCTCATCAATACCATATTATTTGTAATTTGTGATCCACCCCTACCTGTACATGTACTAGTTGTTCCTCTGGTTGGGCCTTGTTTCTCCAGAGAAGATATGTCTCCACTGTGGCATGCGTCACCAGCCAGGTTCTTGGTACTGAAGGCCTGACAACGTTTGCTACTTGTAAGTCCAGGATGTAGTCATACTTGTAGAAGGTCCCCGATTGGAAAGATGGCGATGCTGAAGAACCTGCACCAAAATACATGAAACTCAAAAAGTCTTTTAATAGGAAAAGGGTCTACATTTTTTTAAAATGGACCACAAACTGTGCGGATGTGCCATATGGGCAGGTAAGAAACCACTAAATACAGGCACCAAAACGTAGCCAACGCCATGTTGTATACTGGAAAAGGCTGCACAACTAAAATAACTACATAAAACAATATTAATAAACAAAAAATATCTACCTATACCAGGGGTACTCAACCACTTCATTTACAGGCATCCGGTGAGAGGCGAAGGTCCGGGAGGGGGGCTGTCAAGGGGGGGGGGGGGGGGGGTCGGTAGTTAGAAATCAGCTCACGGGGGTATATATTCCACAGGCAAACCTAAAAAAGGCTGCTTGTCCCCCACCCCAGGAATCCTATTGGATACTGGAAAAAAACAGGAGCTTGTTTTTTGGCCCCACAGAACCAACTGGCTTGGCCCATGGCACACTGCTTTCACCCCCAGTGCATTCTGTGCAGGCCGTGTACAGGGGTGTACTAGGGCCCCTGTTACTGGCAATAAGGTCTGGTAACAAGGATGGGTTCTCGGGGGAGAGAGATGAATGGTAGAGAAGCTGTAAGGAAAAGGGATGGTTAGACAGAACAGGAAGCACAGGAAGGGAAGGAGAAAGAGCTGGGAGAAGGGATGGGTGGGCAGAACTAGAAGGACAGGAATGACTGGGCAGAGCTGGGGGGGTAGATGGCCAGAGCTGGAAACAAGAGTTATAGATTGGCAAAGCTGGCCGAGGACAGGGGGACAAGGGTGGATGGGGGAAAGCTAGAGGGATAGAAATAAATGGGGATGGGATAGATGAGGTAAAGCTGGGAGGACAGGAATGGATGGGGCAAAGCGAGGGGGACAGGAATGGATGGGGCTGAGTTGGGAGGACAGGGATGGATATGGTTGAGCTGGGGGACAGGATTGGATAGGGCAAAGAAACCGAGAAGCAATTTTTTGGTGTATCCTGCAATGCCACTTCCTGTCCATGCAGTACTTCATATAGCAATGCTAGGTCATGACATGACATTGGCAAGGACACTATGCACTACATTGCTGATGAATTAAAGGGGCAGAGCTGTCAGGGCAGGGGTCTGGAAATCTGGTGCCGAGGTCCGCATTAGGACCCTGGTCCGCCATTTCAGTACCACTGGTCCTACACCTTCAGTGAGAGTGGTCAACCAGCCAGCCAATACCTGTCACTTCAGGATTCTATTGCTAGATTGCTGCCTCACCTGACTACAGGCAGCCTATCAGGTTTGCCCAGGGATGAACTGCCCATAGGCTGCTGCTTTTAACACCCTCATTCAATCCCTACCCCCTTACTCTCCCACTTAGCCCTCTGTACCCAGCATAGATCCCAAAAAATTGTAGGAAGAATGAACACCCTCATGAACTTGCTTGCCATATTCTCTGTACCTCCTTATGGGCACCAACATATGAATGCTGGAACCAGTCAAATTGTTCACTTTGCTTGTATTTCTATATGTTATTTGATGTGATTCTTAGCATTAAATCACTTTGTTTAATCCATAGTTGTTACAACGGGTGTTCATTCTTCCTACTATTTTTTGGATCTATGCTGTATTTAATGCACATTTGGGAACTACTGAACCCCTGCTAGCTGAACTCTAATCTCTCAATATACTTATTATTCACTATATACAGTGTGCTTCAATGATATCATTAATTTACCCTCTGTACCCAGCCCCACTGTACCCACAAGCCAGGGAACCACAGCCCCTAATGCTATAGCCCCAGCATCATGGTTGGGGGGGCCAACCAGGGGCTGGTAAAATCCAGGGATGATTTTTGGCCCCAGTCCGCCACTTGGTTTGCCTACAGGAATTGCGCATAAGTGGGGTAGGCTCCGAGGTGGTAACCGCTTTGTGCACAGTTCCTTATCTGTATACCTTTAAACAGATGCTACAGGAAAAATCAGCATAAGTATGCTAATTAGGTACTGATTTATACTGGGAAATTTTTCATTTTAGCCACAGTCAGCAGTTGAAATAAACAATGTAAATAACATAAGTCAATAATAAACAAAAACTGTGTACACGATCACAAACCACAAAGTTGTGTTAAGAGGAGTCATCAAACCAAGAGTCATGTGTTAGAATGTGCATATACTCATAATACCTAGCTTGCACAGCACCCACAACAAACATATATATATATATCACCCCCCCCCCCCCCCCCCGAAAATAAAAATGCTCAATATATAAGTGCTACTCCAAAAATAAGCCCTAGTTACAGTTCAAAATTCAGAAAATTCCATTTAAAGGCAGCTATCCAGTACATGTTTAAAAAAAGTCAAAAGTAAAATCAAATAGACACTTCACAAAGAAAAGCAGACACCCCCTAAAAGAATTGCACTCAAAAGACCCAAGACATCAAGGATTGGCAAGTTCCGGGCTTTCACACACAGATTGGGTTAGGTTGGCTGGCATCACCTCACTCCCGAGTGTATATTCGAGCAATCATGGCTGCTCTCATTCACCAGGGTGTGCCAACTGCTACATGTGCAGAAGAAAGAACTCGGAAAAGAGCAGCTGGAGCGCTAAGAAACTTGACACGTTTTTATTGAAAACTAAGACTATGGCCTCGATTCAATAAAGGTTGAAAAAAATTCTCATTGTAGTAAAAAATTCAATTCATGAGAAAAAAGCCTGAGAATGTCACTGTTACTGAATCACTAGATAAAAAGACAATGAAAGTCAATGGCAGCTTTTACTACAGTGTAGAAAGGAGTAAACAGTTCTCTACTTTTCTTCGGAGTAAAAAATTGACTTTCATTGTCTTTTTATCTGGTGATTCAGTAACAGTGACATTCTCAGGCTTTTTTCTCATTAATTGAATCTTTTACTACCATGAGAATTTTTTTCTACCTTTATTGAATCGAGGCCATTCTCTGAGAATAAGCCCCAACGAAATTAGACCAGTTAGGGGTCAATAATAAGCATAACGATTATAAACACCCGCACAAAGGTGGCACAAGAGACTCAATCTGACGTTCTAGTAAGTAGATGGGTGCCAGAGAACCACCAATCAGTTATGTGGCTGGACTATTATTTTAAAGGGAAAAAAAATTTTGTATCTGGGGCCTCCACCAGATTTTGTGCCCAGGAGCCTCCACCACCACCTCCATAGGACCAGGTACCCCGCAGCTCCTACGCCTGGCTCTGGAGCATTAAAACTTACAGACCGCTGGGATCATACTCCCTGCCATCCAGCACTGGTCTCCATTCACAAGAGAATGGCCACCTTCTCTAGATGATAAAGGTTGCCAGCACACCGAACGTCCATTGACAATACTGGAATATTGAGCACGGGACATACAATACATATCCCTAATGCAGCACATTCAGTAATTGCAGTATAAACAATCTAAAAAATGGAGCGTTGTAGGCTGTATTCTATTTCCTGACCACTATGCAGTAACAGGGAACACTGCCTAGTAACCCAGTAACGCCTGTAATCCTTACCTTAATTTTGCTTCCCTGCCGGGAATCCAGCGCCGACAATTGTATATCCGGCACTCATGGGCAGCGACGCTCCAGACGCCGAATATCCTGGCCACGTGAGCACTGGATTCCTGGCAGGGGAGCGAGGAAAAGGTAAAGATTATGGGTGCCCTGAGGGCTTGTGTGTGGGGGAGGGGCCCCAAGCATTCTGCCCCCAACACCCATACCAAGGAGGGTGTTGGTCTGCTTTAAAGTGGACCAACACCGAGAGGTGATCGGCCCGGAAATCTATAAGATTCCCGGGCCGATCACCTCCCACCCCGCGGGACATCCGAGATCGGGATGTCCCGCCGGGTGAAACCCCCCCAGACACCCCAAATCGCTTACCTGATCTTCCGCCGCCGCCTCCCTCGCGCCCCTGTAGGCGTGCGCGCGCCTGCGCCGGCCGTCTGCGAATGGCCGGCGGGGGCACGCGCGCCGAAAGTGACGCGAGGGAGGCGGCGGCCGCCGCTTGGACGTTCCTGATCCCCGCCTGGACGTTGGCGGGGATTGGACCGTCCAGTCACGTGGGAGCGGGGACAGGTAAGATTTTGGGGCTTTCTGGGGGGTTTCACACAGCGGGGCACCCCCGATCGGGGTGCCCTGCCGAAGTGGACCAAAACCCAGGATAGTCAAAATCCTGGGTGTTGGTCCACTTTAAGTATCCATATGTGTGAGGAAGAATTCCTAGGTGTGCGCAAGCACAAAAAAAGGCATTAGATATAGCATGGAGCACAGTGAAGACAGTCATCAATAAGTGGATACAATAATTTGGCATAACAGTGACATTATCAAAAACTGAATAATTAAATATAACATTAGTCTGGGAGGCTGCCAGGGGGCCTAGAGCAACCAGCAATGTCGGGTTTTGACTTACCAACTCCACTTTGACTCCTCAGTTTTATCAAGGCCTGCCTGACGTCTTCATAAATAGCCAATAATTACTATTCCTGTAGTAAAATCATATCCCCCCCAATAGTCCCGATTTTCCCCAGAACATTCGCGGTATGCCCCCCCCCCCCATGTCCCGCTATCCTGCTCCTTTAAGAGATGTCCGTGCAGGTTACAGATTGCAAGTACTGTGCTACCTCCGGCTGCCCTGTTCTGTGTTTCCTTTCCATTATCTCTCTCTTCTTCCCTCTCTCACTTTATCACTGTCCTCATTTTTCTTTCCCCCTCATCTCTTTCACTCTCTTTTTCTTTCTCCCTGCTTTCCTTGTCTTGTCCTCTCTTGCTTCGTTTATTTGTCCCTTCCTTCTTTTTCTCTATCTTTCTCCCTCCCCACCTTCCTCGCAATGTTTCTCCCTCCATTTCTTTGTTTCTCCCTTCTTCCCTGCCCTTCTCTCTTTCTCTCTCTCCACCACACTTTATTCTTTTTCTCAACTTTCCTTCTCTCGTTCTCTTTTGTTCTCGCTTTCCTTCCTCTTTTCCCTCCCTCCCTCCTTCCCTTCCCTCTCCTTTCTGCATTTCTTCTCTATTTTTGTCTCCCACTCCTTCCTTCTTCTGTTTTTCTCATCTTTTCTTTCTTCCCTTCTTGCCTTTCACGCTCTTTCTCCTTCTCCCCCCTTTTGTTCTTTCACTCCCCCCTACCTCTTTCTTATTCCCCGTCCTTGCTCTTCTCTCTCTCTTCCTTTCTTCAGTCCTCACTTCCTTCTCTCCTTTCTTCCCTTCCCTCCATGTTTCTCTTCGTACTCCATCCCTCCTCTCCTCTTTTCTTCCTCTCTCCTTCCTCTTTTTTATTTCTTTCTCGCTCCTCCCCTCTTTTTTTCCCTTCTTCCTCCCTTTCTATTTTCTTTCACTCACTATTGCTATACATGTTTTCTTTATTGATTCTTTATCCTCTCTCTCTCTTTTCATTACCTCTCCCACTTCTATTTTCCCTCTGTTCCTTGCTTCACTCACGTCCTTTGGGGCCCATTAAGACTCTCTTGCCCAAGGACCCACACAAACCTGGAACAGGTCCTGTTGGAAGGTAAGGTAAAATAGTAACATCAGGCTTTTTCTAACTATTATATAAGCAAAAGGTTACTTATATAGAACATAAAGCATATGAATTGGAATACAAATTCTGAACAGATAACTTAAAGCAGGGTTACTCAACTAAAGTGGACCAGAACCCAGGATTTTGACTATCCTGGGTTTTGGTCCTTTCCCCATAGGTCCGGGAGGAGGTGGGTTTGCGCTCAGCGATCTGGGGGGCTTCAGACAGCGGGGCACCCCTGTTCGTCCCCCAGATGGCTGAGCGCAAACCCACCTCCTCCCGGACCTATGGTGCATGCGCGGCGGCTATTCCAATCGGTGCTGGTGGCCGCATCCCCCGCTTCCCTATAACAGGTAGCGTGCCTGCGCCGGCCATTCACAAATACCTGGTGCAGGCACACGCCCTGCTAGAGGGACATCGGGGATGCGCCGTTGGACCAGGAAGCAAGGTAAGTGAATGGGGTGAACGGGGGGGCGGGGGAAGTTTCACACAGGGTCCTTCCACCACACCACCCATTACCATATTTATATCTAACAATCCCCACATGTCACCAATTCACATGCTGATACTTCTCCCAATATATGGATCCCATAATTATAGCCCATCACTTCAACAAACCCAAATCATAACTGTAAGCTCAATCCACCTAAATGCCTATTAATGATAAACATACACTTAAATATAGAAGAAAAAAAACTCTTATGTTATAATGATAGAGATTTCACCTAGGTGTGAAGTGATCCAGTCTCTGCAGTGTCACCGGAGGTGGCTGCCCCATATGGCCTCATTACAGGTACACTTCTGCCTTGGAACAGCATGAAGACACCCAAGTATGAGGGACAGGAGAGACTGGAGAAGTCATTATCTATCATCACTAGAACACCCGGCTCCTGCTTCTCATTGATTGTTATAAACAGGGTAATTAGATAGAAAGAGAACATACAACATAAAATATATTTATGATTAATGTTTCTAAACTACAAATATAAGTTACATTATTTATACAATATTAGTAAGGGATTTTTTATGCTGAAGTTGGAGCCGGTACCTTTTTTCCAACACTGACTCCAGCCAAAACTAGCTCTGATTCCACAGCCCAACAGCAACATTAGAGAAGCTGCAGAGTTGTGTACTGCATGTAACAACAATCTCCCACATTCTTCATATGTTTGGGCTGTGGGGTAAGGTTGCCACGGCAACAAGCATCTTCCAAAGAAAAACATCTGAGCACCTCTATGTTTTGCCAAAACCTACATCAGGTATTTGGGTGCAAAACAGTCCCCAAAGGAGCATCATAGCCATGGCGATGCAAGGCAGAGGCAGAAATATACTTTGGAGCATGTTTTGCTGCAGCTTTAATCAATGTGGAGAGAATTACGAACAGTTCCAAATATTAGTTAATTTTGGTACAAAATTCATTCAGGCTTTTGCTAAGAATGCTGAAGAATTTCAAGTTCAAAGTGGACCAAAACCCACAGGATTTTGACTATCCTGGGTTTTAGTTCTTGCACCCGGGGCATGCCGATCGGGGGTGTGAAACCCCCCAGGTGGCCGAAACCAGCTCCCCTCTGCCCGGTCCCATGGCGCATGCGTGGCTGCTCGTCCAATCAGCGCGCTCGGATCTGCTCGAGCCCCTTCGTCCTAGAGCTTGTCTAATACGAGTGGATCCGAGCATGCTGACGGGCCGCATCCCCCGCCTCCCTCTAACTGGGTCAGGCAGAAATGCCTGGCTCGGGCATGAACCCTAATAGAGGGATAGCTGGGATGTGGCCATGACTCACGCATGTGTTTTGGTCCACTTTAAGCATGACAACCACCCAAATCCTACCTCCCAAAAAATGGCTTTTGACAGAAAGAAATCAAAGCTAAGAGCCCAAACCTGAATCCAATTGAGAATCTGTGGGTTGACCTGAACAGCGTTATACACAGGTGAGGCCATTGCAGTCTAGTTTGGAGCACTTTTGCAAGGAAGAGCGAGCAAAGTTTACTACATCTAGATATGCCATGCTGATAGATTCCTACACAAAAAGACTGAATGCAGTCGAAACGCGATGACTCAACTAAGCTTTAGTTTAAGGTGGACCAAAACCCATCCTGGAGTCTATGAGAATCCAGGACAGGTATACTCGCTTCCCCCGTGCACCACTGTGTGTAACCCCCAGGTCGCCCGAAAACTCACCTTCGTTCCTTGTCCAACGGTGCATGCACGACCGCATCCCCGCTATCCCTTTAGCAGGACGTGTCCATGCCAGGCATTTGTGAGTGGCTGGCGTGGGCACGCTCCATGTTAAAGGGTAGCTGGGGGTGCGCTGCCTGCATGCTCGGATCCACTTGCATTAGATGAGCGGGAGCAGATCAGAGAGCTCTGATTGGACGAGAGGCTGCGCATGCACCACAGCACCGGAGAAGGGTAAGTGAGATTGGGCAACCTGAGGGGTTTCACACAGCGGGGCATAGCCGATCAGGGTGCCCAGGCGAAAAGACCAAAACACAGGATAGTCAAAATCCTGGTTTTTGGTCCACTTTAAGAGTAAGCGTATTTGTTTTATCCTACTTATTTATTTTAATTATTTCACCTTAAGTTTGTTTCTCAATTGAACTGCACATATTATAGGTGACATTGGTCTTTTGTTTTACATTACAAAACCCTGTGTACACTTTGTATATATGTGTGTTATTACAGTTGTGTGTTATTACAGCTGCTAGGCTCTCCCTCCTGCCATGCCTTGCTTGTGGTCCCCAGGTTCCCTATGTCAGCTCTCTACAATAATATCTACATTTGTTTCTTTTTACTGTTGCATTATTTGATCCATGTTCTTTGGCCCAATCGTTCACCCCTTCCCGCTTGCATATTTCTACTCCAACGTGACAAGAGCAGGAAGAAAATGATGCCTATAAAAGTAAAAGGGCCTTTTCACATTTCTGCATTTTGCCTGCAGCTTGTCCACAGGGCAGTTCCTAGAAGTCTATGACCAGCAGTTCATCTCCGTAGCTCCCCATTCATGCCACCAGCCTCCTCCCTGACCGGCTCGTTCTGTCCTACTGCTGCCCCCCGACGATGCCATGTCCCAGACCCAGTTTTGGATGCCCCACTGGGCAAAGCTCTGCGGTTCAGTTGGGTCTCCTATCTCTTTTGCAATCCCGTGGCCTATGCATTCTCTCTCCTCCAATCATTTTTCATTGCTGTGTGTATTAAAGAGCATTCACCTTTTGTCCCCGTAGATGATCGGTCCTAGTCCGGCGTCTGACCTGATCGCTAGATCCAAGCCAGCGCCTCCCTGGGCACGCACATGGGGGACTGATGCTTCATCGGGTTAGTTTTCAGCCATAAATCGCAGTGGAGGGGATGTGCTGAGGCCTGACACGCCCCCTCCATTTTAGTAAATGGAGAGGGCAAGGCCAGGCCCCCGTGAAGTCACTGTGAACCAAGACCCACCCTGGTACAGTGGTGACCACAAGGGTGTAGGTCCGATTTTCAAATACAGCCCTAAAAGCAGTAAGTGGAAGCATGACCTTTACTTTCAAGAACACAGTCAGTGGATATTAAAGGGCATCTCTACTCAACTTTTCCCACAGCCACCCTCATGGCTATCAGATCCCTCACTGCCCCAGGACAGAAAGCCATAGAGCTGTAATATATATTCCTTGACCACAGGGACACGGGTGAATATTTGATATGATTTTTAGGCTTCCTAGAGGAAAGGACCTGGGGGTTAGGGAAAAAGTATCTGTGGTCCATTTTGATTTCAAAGCAAAATCATGTGTGTACATACCATAGACCCAGGGGAGGCGGCTGCTACCAGGCCTGTGGTAACAGGTGGCCCAGTGCAAGCTGCCTTCCCCCAGGTGGGTTGCCCAGTGTGGCCCTTTCTATGCCTGGGGTACATCACAGTATCCTAGTAAAATCTACAGTCCTTTTCACTAGAACTCCAAGCAGATAGAACACATATACATAGGACAAATATACATATGTGAGGCTTTTTGTGATTTGTGAAACATCTCTACTTAGGAGAAAGCTGTTAAAGGCATATAAACTGTCATTCAGCAGCTCCCCTCATCATGGCTGCCCTCTCCCTTCCGGTCAGAACACAGCTGCAAAGGGTAGTAGCACACCCCTGAATTCCTTTGCCATAGACCACCAATAATAGGGCTAAGCTGGTGGTCTAAAGCTCCCGTATCATCACACTGTGGACCCTGGGAGAGAGACAGAACAGCCAGGGTGATGAGAATGCCTGTCCTACAGACCCTGCTCATTATGCTGATTATTATGTGGCATCACAGAGCCGAAAAGTTAAATCATAAGGTGAAACTGTAAACCTCAATATCTCTTCAATTTAAAACTGGAAAATAGTTTAGAACAGTGGCAAACATAGCCCAACACAATGGTCCAACAAGTGCCCTCTGTATCCCTTTTAAACTGTAATAGCAGGCTTGTGTCTCATATAATATAATGTAACTCACCAGGGTGCAGCACACCAGGCTGTTACAATGGCAGGGAGATGGTCGGCTTTCTACAACGTAACAATAGGGACACTGATTTGCATGTTTACGACACATTTTAAAACTTGCAGCATGAGTTTCATTGCTCTCATTTCATTGTTCTTTATTGTAGATCTTTGTAATCTATAAGATTCTATAACATTCCCAGGCTGATCGGTTCCCTCCCTCGGGGCAACCAAAATCAAAATGCCCCCAGGTCAGCCCATACACTTACCTTGTTTCCCGGTCCAACAGCGCATGTGCGAGACGCAGCCGCATCCCCGCTATCCCAGGGCGCCTGCCCACGCCAGGTATTTGTGAATTGCCGGCGCGGCCATGCTCCCTGTTAGAGGGAAACATGGGATGCACCTACCAGCGGAGACGCTGGCCTTAGACGACGTCAGCGGTTCCAAGCACGGTAATTGGACGAATGGCCGTGCATGCGCCATAGGACTGGGAAGAGGTGAGTTACCTTCGCCAGATCGGGGTGCCTCGGGGGAAAGGACCTAAACCCAGGATAGTCAAAATCCTGGGTTTTGGTTTACTGTAAGGACCCCCAAAAAATGGCACTTCCATTCAGAGCAGTTTCACGCACTATGCCCCGCCCGCCCCAGTGTGACATTTGGTCACATGTCAATAACAAAGCATAGAGCAAGGAAGTGTTGTGAGTAGCATCATCAGCTAAAGGTAAAACAGCCATTTCCCTGGCACTCCCCTACAGTAATACAATACCGTCACCTGCTGCTCAACCCCCAAGCCGCCACTTTCTTTTACACTGCTGAACCCGTGGGACCTTCCCGGGCCCCACCAACAGGACAGCCACTGGGGCCCACCATGAACACCCAGACCACACTTGTGACGATCTTTCATTGTAATTCTTTTTTAAATAATCCTAGACGATGCCTTTATTTTTCATTGCTCTGCTGAAAACAATAGTGCTGCTCCCACACCATCTTTAAATCGGCCAAAACCCCCCAAAATAACTCAATCTATTTTGCCCCTCCGCCCCGGGTACATTACCGTTACTCAATGCTGCTTGGTATTCCTGTCATAGTCATTATAATTTTTGTTTTCCCCAGGTATGCCATTGTATGCCATTGACTTCTGACAGGATTCCATTGTTCTAAACTAGCTGTTTAAGCCCCCTCCACCTCCAATCTCATGCTGGGAGCAATTAGAACCTTTTGAAAATAATGTGAGAAAGAAGATAAGAGCCAAAAGAAGATTTAATTTTCCCAATGATTTTGATTATCCTGGGTTTTGGTCCTTGCCAATTGGGCATCCCGATGGGGGTGCCCCGCTGTGTGAAACCCCCCAGGTCGCTCAAACAAACTCACCTCTCCCTGGTCCTATGGCGCATGCACGGCTGCTCATCCAATCAGCACACTCCAATCCGCTCAAATCAGCGCATCTAAGCCTTCGTCTATGAGGAGCGATTCCGCCGCATCCCCCGCTACCCTCTAACAGGGAGCGTGACCACAAATGCCTGGCACAGGCACGCACCCTGCTAGAGGGATAGCTTGCACATGCACCATTGGACCAGAAAAGAAGGTAAGTGTATGGGGCAACCTGGGGGGTTTCACACAGCGGGGCATCCCGATTTTGGATGCCTCGGGGGAGAATTGATTGGCCCGGGAATCTTATAGATTCCTGGGCCGATCGCCATGGGTTTTGATTCACTTTAAAACGGACTTTCAGCATCATTTTACCTTTTAAGTCACTTACTTATTATTCTTTCCCCCCACTGGGCTGCAACTGTGTTCAGGACTCAGTTTTCAGCTCAGCCACCTTGTCTCAGAAGCATCACATATTGAGGAGAGGAGAGGGGGACATAAGTGCAGGGGGGTTATAGCTGTGCTTTGTACAGACCGAACAGAGCAATCCCAGAATGCAGAGCAGCACAGTGAGAAGACAGCCCGAGACTCCATGGGCCACCATCTTGTATGTTTATAGGCTCAGAAAATGCAGTAGATGCAGATAGGATGATTTTTAATGTGGGCAATCTGTATGTACAGGGTGTGGGAAATATATAAGTTAGCCTCTTATTCAGAGTGAAGGTCCGGTTTAACCTTCCATAGGACGTAGTTGCTCCACTTCAAAGGCAGTAACTACAACGAGATCCTCCGCTGGGCCCCAGGCACTGACCTGTGTTTCTGGCTTGCCTGGAGTGTTCTTCTACATGTTTCATTCATTATTTCGTCAGATTTTATATTATCAATCGAATTGTGTTTAAGGTGACGGGTGGGTGCCTAGGATAATTTCCTCTGAGGGCTCCAAGGATCATTTCCTCTGGTGTGGCCCCAAGAATGATTGTCTCTGGTTGGCCTAATGTTCCTCAGTCTGACCCTGGTCACCAACATGGCCTGGTATTGATAACAAAGGTGGCCATGGGTCTGATCATTAGTAGAATGAAATATCAGGTCTCACGTGTTTGGCGAGAATCTGTTGTGTTGCATTTCATTTACCATAAGTAAATAGTAAGTAGTGACTGATGTTGGAGCAAGTCTTATAGTCACAACGGTTTTCCAATTTGGTAACCTCAGACCTCTCCCAGGTCTGTTGCTTATTAGTGATCCTGATTGCTAGCAAACCTGCTGTGCTGTCTCAGTAGACCCACTGACATCCTGTAATGTTCAAGGTGAGCAATATGCGGGGGCGATTCTGACCATCTTTTGGTTTTGGCCTACTTTCTGGGGGAATCCAAGTTTGGCTGTGTGAATCTCCCCCCAGATCACCTTTTAGAAAGAGGGCAATGAAGTGGCGTGTAAGTCCTGGAAAGGTATGTGAAAGCGGGTGTGTGCCGAAGGGTTCACACACAGGGCATCCCAAATCAGCTGGCCCTGGAGTATTGTAAGCAATATAGGCAGTTTGTCCTCTTTAAAGTGGACCAAAACCCATAGATTCCCGGGCCGATCCATTCCCTCCGTGCAGGGCATCCAGATTCGGGATGCCCCGCTGTGTGAATCCCTCAGGATGCCCAATACACTTACCTTAATCCTGGTCCATCGGCGCATTCGCGGGCCGCGGTCGCATCTCGCACCTCTCTCTAACAGGGTGCTTGCCCACGCCGGTTATTCGCCACCAGCGCGCTCTAAGCCGCTGAGCAAAGACGCCGCTAAGCCGTGCATAGCTCAGTGGCTTCGAGCACGCTGATTGGACGATCGGCCGCACGCCGTAGGACCTCGGTGAAGTGAGTTGATCTGGGGGGTTTCATATAGCGGGGCACCCCGATCGGGGTTGTGGAACAAAACCCAGGATAGTCAAAATCCTGGGTTTTGGTCCACTTTAAAAGTGCATTTTTTTAAAACAGGCATGCCCCAACCGGGGCCATCTGATGTGACCCCTAACTTGCTGTGGGGAAAATGGGAGGGGGTAAATAGAATGTGTAAAGGTGGATAAATAGGTGTATATTACGATTAAAATGGACCAAAACCCACAGAGATCGGCCAAAGAATCTATAAGATTCCTGGGCCGATTGATTCCCCCCCCCCCCCCCCCGGGGCATCCCGCTGTGTGAAACCCCCAGGTCGCCCATAAACTCACTTTCTTTCCCGGGCCAACGGCACATACGCAAGCTGCACCCTGCATACCTGTGTCGGCCATGTCCGTCAGCGACTTTGGCTTCCTCTCAGCTAGATTTGGTCCTTAGCAGATTCTCAGCCGAAATTGATGAGTGGAGTCAAATGCACTGATCGGACGAGAGCCTGTGCATGTGCCACAGTACCGGGAAAGGTGAGGTTTTATGGGCGACCTGAGAGGTTTCACACAGTAGGGCATCACAAATCAAAATGTTAATCAAAATCCTGGGTTTTAGTTTTCCCCTTACCTGGGTTTTGGTCCACTTTAAAATGACATTACATAACACATGGCCCATCTAGTCTGCCCTATGTGAATGTCATTATCTATTAATTTCAGGACAGATTTGTAGTTATTCCATGTTTGATGTTTAAACTCGCTGTTGATTTTCCAGTTGCTTCTACTAGAAAGTAAAATGTCAGTATAAAACGTTGCAATGAAAATACAGCATAGCATAAACATTAACATAACATGAACATAACATAATATTAACATAACCAAAACATAGACATTGCAATGAAAATAGAAAAATATCGAGCTAATAAATGAATGAAAATAAATGCAGTCACATGACACAGTCGCTCTGTGACATAGAACACAGGGTGGGCTTTGTGACTTACCTGATGTCACCCAGCAGAGGAGGAGGATGAGGAGGGGGGCTACCGGCATCATTCTCAGCCACACAAGTGCTGCTCAGATGTGTGGAGCTTTTACATGTGTCAGTAAAAGGCTCGGTCCCCCGGCTGTGCTGGCATATGGAGGTCTATCCTGGGCAGAGGGCAGCACACTGAGGCATCCGGCACAGAGCGAGCATCTTCTAGGTGCCAGCCTCTCTGCCCTGTTTAATCATTGAACAGATAAGTGCAGCCTCTCAGCCTGGGAGTTCAGGACTCTGTAAAGTGAAAGTACTTGGTAACCCCTCCCATGTTTCTTCATTGCATCACTGCTGAACAAGAGGGGTCCAGCCTCTCCCCCTCCTCCATCCATTTACTGACATTCCTGAAGCTGCTCCGGAATACTCTCTGATCCTCATCTCTTCCCTTTTATACTTACAGGGTATTTTCACTGGTATCCTGGACAGGGGGCGTAACTTGAGGGGGTGCAACCGCACCGTAGTCCAGAAGGTGAGGGGGGGCCCAACATTGTCTCCTCCATCTTATTTATCATATTTGTGCTCACTTGCCATCATTTAGAGAAAGGAAGCGCCATTGGTCTCTGCAGTTTCAGTCATTAGTTGTCTGGCTGCATCCAATTGAGTTCAAATACAGAAAAAAGTTTAGAGTATCAGCCATGAAAGGCCACCAATTAAAGAAGAACATTGGAAGAAAAATAGAAAGGGACCGTTTCAACAACAGCAGATCAGTGAGGTTTGGGGGAGGTTTTAACCTCCCGATATGGTCCTCTTTAAAGTGGACCAAAACCCAGGATTTTGACTATCCTGGGTTTGGTCCTTTCCCCGAGGGAACTGCAATCGGCTGTGTGAACCACCCAGGTCGTCTGACCGAAAATCACCTCATCTCGGGCCTACGTCCAATTAGTGCGCTCGGATCTGCTGACGTCCCTTCATCTAAGTCCTCGTCTAAGGCGAACGACTCCGAGTATGCTGACGGCCGCATCCCCCGCTTCCCTCTAACAGGGAGCGTGCACGCGTCGGCCATTCACAAATGCCTGGCACGTGCCCTGCTAGAGGGATAGCGAGGTTGCGGCTCGCACATGCACAGTTTGACCGGAAAAGAAGATAAGTGTAGATAGTGTGCATCCCGATTTTGGATTCCCCAGGGGGAAGAAGTCTATCAGCCCGAGAATCCGATCACCGTGGGTTTTGGTCCACTTTAAAGAGGAACATCAGACCAAAAACAAAAAGGGGGTGCTCTCCACCCCCCACATTGGCCTACTTACCTTATGGATGTCGCCGCTGCCTGCTGTGCCGACATCTGGCTGCTTCAGGGCCCGATTGCTGCCCCCCGCACCAGCTTAGCCATCTGTTAGTGACAGCACGGCTTTAGCCATGCTCTTTAAAGTCCCCCGCTGCTCATTGCAGTGCCTGATGGGATGCAAGATGGCGCTGCCTGTCGGAAGATCGCCCTGAATCCAAGGGACCCAGAAGATGGATCCCCCGGCAAGGTGAGTATTTAGTGCCCAAAGCTAAATCTGGAGGGGGGGCAGCAGATCAATTCCTCTTTAATGTCCGCATCAGGGCCTTGTCACATTTAGTTACGCCACTGATCCCGGACACTGTATCATACTATTATTAGTAGGATAGCATGTCCCTCTTTTGAGTCCATGTCCCCCTGACCCTCATTGTTCTCATTTGTCCCTCTTTGAGGTGTAACATGTAGATCTACAGCAATAAATTATTAATTTGCATATTCAATGTTTATATTGTTATAACTATTACAACCTATCCTCTATCCATCCCTTAATGAGGGGAACGCGGCCTCATTTAACAAATGTTTCTCTTTCCCCCCGTGAAAAGTTGGTAGGTATGATTAGTAAGGTAGTTAAAGTTTATTGGGTTACTCCCGATCTGTGGCTTGCAGCTGCCATAGCAGGGAGGACCATCACAACGTGCTGGCTGCTGGGGCCAGGTGAGTTCATTTTCTCGTTTGGTTAAAAGATACCTGGCTACTCTAAACACATGCAACAAATAAAACAAGACTGACGGAGACATAAGAGACAGCAGGAACACTAAAAACAGAGAGATGGGGGGAGTGTGGCATTGTATGCCAACAGTAAGGTACTGCCAGGGGAGGACTGGCGATAGGGAAACCCAGGCATATGCATGGTGGGTCGCACTGCTATGGGGCAGTCTGGGCTGCTATCTTTACTAACACCCCCATCCAATCAATGCCTCCCCCTGGTCCCCCATCCTCTTCACTACTCTACCCCCACACCAAAGCAACCCCAGCCCATGTCTGTCCTCACCCCTAATCAGGGCTGGATTATGAGGGAGCACAAGGGGCCTCCACCACTTACCCTGCAAATTTAGGTTTGCTTAGTTGGGTTATGGTCTGGTACAGGAGGCTTTTCAGTCTTTGGCCTGATGGGCTGCGGGGCCAGTAAGAAAGCTATCGGCAGCTGTCGCCCCCTCATTTCCGTAGCCAAAGCCACCACAGGGCAGGACGGAGAGTCTAGAGCAGCAAAGCTGCCATCAGCAATGCTACAGTGATGGGTGGGTGCATAGCTGGCAATCATCGGCTGCTCACTGCACATAAACCACCAAGCACAGCCGCTGGCAGCTCAATGCAGGGAACTGATTTCTGCTGGACCAGCTGGGTGACTACACCCCCCCACCCAGAATGGCAAAGCAGCACGCACCCACACAGGGGTGGCACAAGGGACTCGATCTGACGTTCCAGTAAGTGGGCGGGTGCCAGACAACCACCTATCAGTTACTTGCCTGGACAATTTAAAGGAAAAAAAAACTGTATCTGGGGCTCCATCAGATTTTGTGCCCAGTGGCCTCCACCACACTTAAAGAGGACCAAAACACACCTTGGAGTCTATGAGACTCCAGGGCAGGCATACGCGCTCCCCGATCAGGAGTGCCCCGCTGTTTGAAACCCCCCAGGTAGCCCAGAAATTCACCTTCTTTCCTGGTGCGACAGCGCGTGCGCAAGCTGCCGCCGCATCCCTGCTAGCCCTTTAGCAGAGCGTGTGCCCACACCAGGCATTTGTGCATGGCCAGCGCTGGCACGCTTCCTGTTAAAGTGGACCAACACCCACCGGTGATCGGCCCGGGAATCTATAAGATTCCCAGGCCGATCACCTCCCTCCCTGCGGGACATCCGAGATCGGGATGTCCCGCGGGGTGAAACCCCCCCAAACACCCCAAACTCCTTACCTTAGTTTCGGCGGCGGCCGGCCGCCGCCGCCTCCCTCGCGCCCCTCCAGACGTGCGCGCGCCCGCGCCGTCCGTCTGTGAATGGCCGGCGCGGGCACGCGCGCGTCAACAGGGACGCGCGGGAGGCGGCGGCGGAGGAGCCGCTTGTCCGTCGCCGCGGACAGAGGTGAGTTCGGGGGGTTCGGGGGGGTTTCACACAGCGGGGCACCCCGATCGGGGGTGCCCCACCGAAGTGGACCAAGACCCAGGATAGTCAAAATCCTGGGTGTTGGTCCACTTTAAAGGGTAGCGTGGGATGCGGCTGCCCGAGCCCTCGGATTAGAGGAGCTCCTGGACAAAGAGGCTTGAGCGGATCCGAGTGTGCTGATTGGACAAGCGGCCACCGTAGGACCGGGTGATTTCAAAATCATGGGTTTTGGTCCATTTTAATTCAGCTCTGTCACTAAAAATTTAGCCTCAGCCTTGGAGCACACCCATTGACTGGCCAGGAAGCAGCAGAGATGCCACTGGCTGGTCATGGGAAGGCCAGGTGCTGCTAAATTCCTGGGCTGACTTTTAGCCCCAGTCCGGCACAGGGTGAGGCAACCATAGAGGGCAATGTTGTGCTAGAGTTCCCCAAAGTGCCCCAGAATGCGAGTATATAGAAGGAAACATTGCAAACACATACCAGAGTAGGTGCAAAGAAAGCGGGTGCTGTTCCCAGTTTTCTTGAAGGCCCGTGCGGGTGTGACGATAAGAGGGAAAACCTGGGAATTTGGAAAACACCAAAAGGGAAAATAAAAAATAGAATGCTTAGAAGGTTGAAGGAGGAAATGTGATAAAGAGGAAGACAGGGAGAATGTGAAAAAGGGAGAGATGGAAAGGATGAGAGAAAAATATGGGAAGAATGTGGAAATAAGAGAGACATAGAGGGAATGTGGAAAATAGGGGGAGATGTGGAAAAGAAAAAAGGAGGGATTGTGAAAAAGAGAGATGGGGAATAAAAGCAGAAATGTGGAAAAGAGAGCAGGAAGGAGGGAACACGGAGAAGAAAAAAACAATGTGGAAAGTATTGAGAAGAAATGGGAAAGCAATGCGATAGACATGAATGTGTGTGTGTTCTCCAGATGTTGAGAATGGAAAGAGATTCTGGGCAAGTTGCTGAGCCAGCTCTCCTGGTGCCCCAATGGCTGCCCATGGTCTAGGAAACTAAAATAACTGCCCCTTTTTTTTTTTTTTCTTTGTCTTGTACAAGAAAGAAAAGGGACACTTAGCCGCCTGGCTTGTCTACCTTCTTTCATCTGGTTCACATTCAGTATCTGGTAACGGCTGCTGGGCATGAATCATGCTGTTAAGTTGTTTGCTGTACGAGTTTGCTTTTGCAGAAATGCAAACACTAGACAAGAATAATATCAAACTCTCTGTGCTGCTGCTATTACTAGTCAGGGTCAGCCTTTAGGGGGTGGCAAACTGGGCAATTGTCCAGGGCCACCGTATTCAAAGTGGCCCCTAGCTTCAGAGCCAGAAGTTTGTCCAAATAGTGTCTTGTGCAATGTAAAGTTCACTGATGCACACAAAAAAGGTATCTGGCATTGGTTACTGTGTTGGTACAATGTTACTAGTACACCCCAAGTTTCTTATTTGGCATAAACAAGTTTCTGCCTCTGGTGGAAGAACTTGGAGGCAAACAAATATGGAGTTGGTTTATCCTGATAAAGCAAAGTAAAAGTCAGCGAGATTGCCATCAGACATTAACGAGCATGGCTAAAACCTTGCTTGTCATTAACAGACGGCTAAGCGGTGGCGGGGTGAGGATTGGGCCCTGAAGCAGCCGGATGTCGCCACAGCATCCAAAAGGTAAGTAGGGGGCGATAGGGGAAAATCACCCATTTTTATTCCTCTTTAAAAGACTCCTGTTAGGGCGAGCGCTGCACGCCCGTCTCACAGCATTTCACCTACCTCCATGGCTGCATGCAGCCGTCATCCATCTTCCCTCAGGGCTGCTTCCAGCTGCCGCCCTTCCCCCAATGCTTCCTCCTTGCATGGTCAGGTGCGCACACGTCTCCGTCCACTAGAGGGCGAGCGCACAGGATCCCTGAGATTTAAAGGGCCTTTACAGCACTGATTGGTGTTTATGTCATCCAATCCTGCATCATCTTCCCCTATTTAAACAGGCACTTCCTTCCTTCAGTGCCGGATCTTGGTCTCTCCATGCTTGTTGAAAGTCAGACATTCTTGGATTGCTCACCCGTGTACCGACCTCTGCCTGTCCCCGACTCTGAACCTTTGCTGCCTGCCCCGACCTCGGCTACTCACCTTTACCGCGAACCTGTGCTGCCAGCCCCGATCTCTGCCTGTACTACTACGCCTTTTTGCCTGCCACTTGTGTACCTCACTGAACCTCGGCTGACTGTGGGACTGGGCTGCTGTTAGGGGGTAGCGACCTGGGGGTCACTCGCCGCACAAGACCAACCTGCCTTGCGGTGGGCTCTGGTGAATACCGGTGGCCTCTTAGACTCCGCTCCCCTGACACGGTACCCGCCATCGGTTCCACAGTTAAAGCGGATCCACACCCGAGTCCGCTCCACCCGGTCCGTGACAACTCCAGGGCCATCCAAGTTCCACTCCTTGGGGCATCCTGAAATCCAAGTTCCAAGTCCCGAAATCCAAGTTCCACTCCTTGGGACATCCTGAAGTTTAAGTTCCAAGTCCCGAAATCCAAGTTCCATTCCTTGGGGCAACCCCCTCTGTGTGAAACTCTCGGATCTACCCTTGCACTTGTCTTCTCCCAGAGCCCTTGCCACCTTAGCTGACCTCTATCTGTGCGCACACCTGCACCCGGCCGGTGGCGGCGTACTACGCTCCCATGCGCTCTGCTCAGCTGCTTAGCCATCCAAGCGAGCTAATTGGACATAGGACTAGGAAGAGGTGAGTTTGTTCGGGCGACCTGGGGGGGGGGGGTTCACACAGCGGGAAGACCCAGGTTAAAATCCTGGGTTTTGGTCCACTTTAATGACAAAATGGAGATGCAGGCATATAAAGTAACTTCAAATAAACTATTTTATTAACTGATAATCTCAGAATAAATATCAGCCTGTAAATCTTTATTTTTTTTTTTTATTCTTTATTAATCATTTTATAGCATTCAGCACAGCAGAATAATGACATCTTAATATCAAATAAACAATCGAAGACTGTCCACATCTCTTCCTTGGCTGTGCGATATGCAATAAAAGCTTTTGGATTTTGAACATTGTCTGAAACATTTCATCAAAAACGTAACTAGTCCGAAGCTTTGTACTAAACCGGAATTAAAACTAGTGGGAAGCAGGGAGGGGATTGGGTGAAGCGGAATGTTGCGCGGGCCTCTGGGTCTGCCCCAGAAGAGCTTTACATTCATCGGACTCCGAAAACCGGAGCCACTCGAACCAGGTAACTGTGAACTGCTCAAAACTGTTCTCTCTAGACAGGATGATGCTCTCGAAGCGCATAATTTCATTAACCTTCAGGACCCACATTGCAACTGAGGGGGGTTCCGTCCTTTTCCACATTAGGGGTACACATGCTTTAGCCGCGTTCAACAAGTGACACAGAATGGATTTCTTATAGGACTTCATGGGGTATGAGATAGATGAAGGAGACACAGCCTGTAAATCTTTAACAGGAAACATAACAACATGTCTATAGACATAGATTTATAGTGGGTTTCACAGTTCCTGTATAGTACTATACTGTGATTTTTTTATTAGAACATATCAGTTTGGATAGCGTTTCATGCAGCACAAGAGCGGCTCCTGTCCGTATTATCACCATACGATTATTATTTCCCAGAATCTGGCTTCTTCTCGCTCTCATCTTCTGGTGAGTTTATCTGTAAGACCTCAGCAGTGCCAATGCGTTCTGAAACAAGAGTTATGGAAGAAATACTGTTACACTATTCTTTCTTACCACCAGGGGCCTAACTAAGTATATGCCGCTCTGCATTCTGGGATTGCTGTCTTTTTCCTGACCCCAGCTCTGCTCTGTCTGTGCAAAGCACAGCTATAACCCCGCTCCCCTGCACTTCCCCCTCCTCAGTATGTGATACTTCTAAGGCAAGATGGCGGCGCCCGTATCCTAGAGTCCTGAACAGAGTTTCAGCCCAGTGGGGGTAAGAATATTAAGTCACTAAAAAAACCTAGAATTAAATTCATTTTAGATGCTGGGGAATAGTTTTTAAGGGTTTGGGCTTTTCATTAAATGATACTGAAGGTCCGGTTTAATGCATATTTTCAGATGGGATCATTACCTGGTTTGTCCTCCTCAGAAATAGGTTCTGGTTTCTGTTTCTGTTGGGACCTGCTTAGAAAAAGGGAAAACAGATGTTAGCAGTAATAATTGTTTCCATTTTGGGCAACTATCATTAAACACCTTCAGTGAGGGACTCCAGTCAGAAATTACCTGACTCCTTCTTTAATATGCAGCACCACTATACTAGAGAACGGTGCTGCCGAGCGAGTTACCTCCGGGGTCCTTCCACGGTGGCCATGGAGCAGCTGATTAGACCTGCATGGCCGGGGGTTGGACAGTAATGTGCCCTTCGACCCTGATAGACTGTTTGTGGTCATGTGGGATGCGGAAGAGGTGAGTACCCGAATGACTATGTTCTCTAGTGTAGCTCCACCCATGCACATCCGGGTAGCCCGACCCTGACTGTCCCACTGCTGCATAATAAACAGAACCTTCACCCTGAATAAGAGCATATCCTATATGCCCCCCCCCCTTTTACATGCAGATTGGCCACATTAAAAATTATCCTTCCTGCACCTAGTGAGCCTTTAAACATCCAAGATAGGGGCACATGGAGTCCCAGACTGCCTGCAGACAGGAAGTGTCTTCTAAAAATGAGCACTAGACAGTCTGGGGAGTTCTCAAAAACTCCCCAAACTTTGCCCTCTATTCCCTTTAAACTCCGATTCTCCATTTGCCAGGTTTAACTTACCTGTCTTCTGCTCTTCCTTCAGCACTCAACCACTCAGGTGGTTTTCGTAGGGCAGCGCTATCTTGTCTTGCACTGAGCATCTCGCCCCTGCGCAGTGAAGTCCTCATCTCGGGCAGGAAGGCTGCAGGGAGGATCAGAAGCGCCGCAAGATGCCGGCACATCTAGCGAGGATAGAGGGGGAGGAGGTCAGAGGACACCAGGACAGCTAAGCTCTGTCATAGATGGCTAAGACGCCGGGGGGGTGGAAAAAGCAGTATGATGACTATGATCTGGAAGACGACGTCATACAAAAGGTATGGAACATTGTGTTGGGGGGCTGTCAGCACCTAGCAGTTTGAAGGTCAGGAGTTCCTCTTTAAGTAATAGTCCATCGATTGTCAGCCCCCTCTGAAAAAGCCACCTGCTGCCTGTCACTCCCTCTGTGCCAACCTGGGGGAATCCTGCTTCCCTAGCCTCCAAAACTTCTTCTCCTGAATATCTCTAGGACTAGATGGTCATCCTTGGCTCCAATCCTTGCCACTGCTGCTACCGGCCTCCTCCCTCTGGCTGAGAAGATGCTAGTAGATTGTTTCCGGTGCTCCCTCTATGGGGGCAGGGGGAACAAGCTATCAGCATTTTTGTTCCTGGCCCTTTTATTGCCATCCAGGCTTCTGTGCAGTGGAAGCTGCTCCTGATGACATAGCAACTGCTGGAGGCCTAGGGGCACACACCCCTTGGGCCCTGCCTATAATCAAGCTCTGAATGACAGTGCTTGATCTCGGGCTAGGGTTTTTTGTTGTTGTAACCCCTGCCCTGCCTTAGTGCCAGTCACACTTGGACTGGACAGATAAAGTAAAATATTTTTTCCATGGGTGTTAGAATTGTCCTTTTAGATGCTTCTTTATTATGAACATTTGAAGCACAGCAGGGGGTTGATTAAGCATTTTATTCACTCTTACCTGTTTAAAGTTCTTTGAATATGTTCATCTCTTGAAAGAAGCCCCAAACCATTCTGAGAATTGAGCCGGTCTCCCATGGCTTGAGATTCTATGTGCATGTTAGCGGTTGCAGTCTGTATCATGCTCATGACGATGTCTTTTTCTGCAGGACAGTAAGGCACAATTAAAATAATAACTCATGATTACTTGAGTTATTCATAATTACTTTAAGTAGACTAGAATTCAACCAAGGGAGGTCAACACAAGCATGGTTCTTTGGCACTCCAGACAATCCACAACCAGTTATCCTTGTGCCTTCCATCTGCTTGTTCCTTGACAAAGGAATCCTTTATAACTCCTAAGTTTGAGGTTAAATCTACTTTATAAATCAATGGTTTGAGCCAATACTCACCTGTTCTGCATTCGGTGCCCTGTGTGACGGTCAGCAGCACTACTGGCTGCCGGCGGTCTCACGAATTGCAGGCGTAGAGGGAATGCAGTAGCTGTGAATATGGGCTGTCTGGCCTGGTCTTCCCAACAAGGGAGACTTTAACGAGGAACATTGGACCTAAAATAAAAAGGGGCCGATCCCCCGCTTATTGGCCCCTACTTACCTTCTGGATGTCGGCGCTGCCTGATGCAGCGACATTCGGCTGCTTCAGGGCCTGATTCTCTGCCCCCCCTGTCAACTTAGCTGTCTCGCAGGATTTCGGCGGCTCCATTGTATGCCATTCATAGGCACTGCGCAGACTCAAAAAAGGGGGGCCACGCGCAGTGCATGAAGGGATGCAAGATGGTGCTGCCCGTTGGGAGATTGCCCGGAATCCATCTAGAAGATAGATCCCTTGCTGAGGTGAGAAAACATTTCCCAGGTAAAACCAGGGGGGGGGCAGCAGTTCCGTGAGGAACATCCTCCGATGTTCCTCCTAAAGTGGACATCCCAAATCAAAATGTCCCTAACTGGGAGGGTGAGAGAATCTCCAGTCGGTTTAACCTCTTAACTGCCCAAGTGAAATAGAACAAACTTCCAAAACATCCAAAAATATGTCTCCATTATCAGGGGCAGCTCCAGATACACAGTGCAGAGTGTGGTGTACTGGGACAGAGGGGGCAGTAAGAGTGACCAATCTGCCCAACCTAACCTAAAACCGCCTTTTTATAAAAAGGTAAAACTGTTAGGGGGCTACAGAGGAACAACCACAACATTTCACACTCCTGGTGATTGCTCCTTTCCATTGGCAAAATAATTAAGTGGTCGAAATATTTCAGAATTATTCTGTATTTATAACCATACATTAGAATGGGTGTGTTTGCATTTTGTTTCCAGTTTGTTATTAACTGGCCCTTTATAAGTGGACCAAAACTCCGGATATTGACTATCCTGGGTTTTGGTCCTTTCGCAGTGTGAAACCCCCCAGATCGCTGAGCGCAACGCACCACATCCCGGGCCTATGGTGCATGTGTTGTCGTTTGTCCAATCAGTGCGCTCTGAGCCACTGACGTCATGCCGTCTAAGGGCAGCGGCTCTGAACGTTCTGGGTGCCACATCCACTGCTTCCCTCTAATAGGGAGCGTGCCCGCACCAGCAATTCACAAATGTCCCGCGGCTTGCGCATGCGCCGTTGGACAAAGAAGCAAGGTAAGTGAATGGGGCGACCTGGGGGGTTTCACACAGCGGCGTATCCCAATTTTGGATGCCCCGGGGAGAGGGAATCGATAATCTATAATATTCCCGGGCCGATCGTACTGGGTTTTGGTCCAGAACATTCAGCAACCAGAATGCTGATGTGGCCCTCAGTGAAAATGAGTTTGAAGCCCTAAAAATGGCAAAAGTTGAATGACACAGAAATTAAAAAAGTGATACTACTTCCAATGTGAACTTTGTTCTCACCTCGTTGGCCGGCTGACAGAAGCCACTGCTGAACGGCAGAGAGAGAATCGGTTTGCAGAATTTGGCAAAGCAGCTCGAGTACCTGTTGACAGAAGAAAGACACGTATCATTATTTCGGGTCAATGTGACCTCGCCTGCCACTCTTTGTACTAGTGACCAGTAAATCAGGAGTAGTATGAACTGGTGCCAACTATTACAATAAAATACAGAGCATGTATACAGGCAGGGGAATTCATATATATTAATGTTTGCTTAGAAATGTTGATGCTGCCATTGCTGACCACCTTCTGAATTTCAGTTGTTAGCCGACTGCAACTTGTTATGTATGTTGTTATCCATCGTCACTGCTAAAATCTGACATCTGAGTAAGGCTTTGAATAGCCTGACCTCCTTATATGCCTCATATTTAAATAGACCATTTTTTGGGGGACTCAGAGTGGGACAGTTAAACTGACCACTTGACAGGGTAATAGGTGTGGTGGGGTGGTTTGGGGTGTGGTATATTTGTGGTCCTCTGAGGAAAAAATATCCACAGCATTCTTTGATATGCTTCTGAATATAAGTGGGTGTCACTTCACCCCTGGACATACACCCATGGCTCAATGGTCCTGAAATCTATAAGATTTACATGGCCGCTTGATTCTCTCCCCCCAGGGCATCCAGATTCATGATGTCCCCCCAGGTTGCCTGGTAAACACACCTTCTCCCATGTTCCAATGGCGCATGTGCAAGCAGCGGCCACTCCCCGCTATCCCTTTAGCAGGTCGCGCCAGGCATTTGTGAATGGCCGGCGCAGGCACGCTTCCTTTTAGAGGGTAGAGGGGGATGCGGCCGCCGGCGGGCTTGGTCCACTCACTTAGGTGATGCCTTAGACAAAGGGGCGGGAGAGGATCCAAGCACGCTGATTGGACAAGAGCATACGCCGTAGGACTGGGGAGAAAGTGAGTTAGATTGGGCGACCTGGGGGGTTTCACACAGCGGGTCTCGGGCGCAAGGACCAAAACCCAGGATAGTAAAAATCCTGGGTTTTGGTCCACTTTAAAACACAACTTGGATATCTCTGCTACGTAAAAGATCTTGGTGGTTTACCTAAAGCTCAGCCAATCCATATATTCCACGTACAGCCAATCCATACATTTCACATACAGCCAATCCATACATTTCACATACAGCCAATCCATATATTCCACGTACAGCCAATCCATACATTTCACATACAGCCAATCCATACATTCCACATACAGCCAATCCATACATTCCACATACAGCCAATCCATACATTCCACATACAGCCAATCCATACATTCCACATACAGCCAATCCATACATTTCACATACAGCCAATCCATACATTCCACATACAGCCAATCCATACATTCCACATACAGCCAATCCATACATTCCACATACAGCCAATCCATACATTCCACATACAGCCAATCCATACATTCCACATACAGCCAATCCATACATTCCACATACAGCCAATCCATACATTTCACATACAGCCAATCCATACATTCCACATACAGCCAATCCATACATTCCACATACAGCCAATCCATACATTCCACATACAGCCAATCCATACATTCCACATACAGCCAATCCATACATTCCACATACAGCCAATCCATACATTCCACATACAGCCAATCCATACATTCCACATACAGCCAATCCATACATTCCACATACAGCCAATCCATACATTCCACATACAGCCAATCCATACATTCCACATACAGCCAATCCATACATTCCACATACAGCCAATCCATACATTCCACATACAGCCAATCCATACATTCCACATACAGCCAATCCATACATTCCACATACAGCCAATCCATACATTCCACATACAGCCAATCCATACATTCCACATACAGCCAATCCATACATTTCACATAAAGCCAATCCATACACTTCACATACAGCCAATCCATACATTTCACATACAGCCAATCCATACATTCCACATATAGCCAATCCATACATTTCACATATAGCCAATCCATACATTCCACATACAGCCAATCCATACATTTCACATAAAGCCAATCCATACACTTCACATACAGCCAATCCATACATTTCACATACAGCCAATCCATACATTCCACATATAGCCAATCCATACATTTCACATACAGCCAATCCATACATTTCACATACAGCCAATCCATACATTTCACATACAGCCAATCCATACATTTCACATACAGCCAATCCATATATTCCACATACAGCCAATCCATATATTTCACATACAGCCAATCCATACATTCCACTACCAAGAAGTTCGAGCAGGGGCCCACTTGTAAATTGACCAGACGTCCTGGATTCCATGGGACATTCTTCCCACTAATGTCCGCAAAATGGGACATTTAAGTGTTCATAGAATTTTTCGAGGGGGCAAAATCCCTCAAAGTTGGGCCAGCTAGTCTGTTTTCTCATATTCCTAGTTGGGAATATAAAAGTGAACCTGTATTCAAACGTAACTCAATTTGAGATGCCTATCTGCACTGAACTTCCACAGCAGCCTGTGTGTGCAGCAACTTGCTAGGCTTTCTGGCGCCCAGGACAAAGATTCGAAAGGACGCCCCGACCTGTGCTCAGGCCTCCCTTTGTGCCCCCCTGACCTGCTGCACCCGGGGCACGTGCACCCCCTGCTCCCCCCTAGCTACACCCCTGCAGCAACTGTACTATGGTACGGCACATGCCTCCCAGGAACCCCCACAGGCTGTCATTTCCAGGACACTGGAGATGGAAAATAAGTAGTAATTCCATGAGCATTCTTAGAGACTTTAGAGTGAATAGGCAACCAAAATGAAGGTGCAGCAGCATGAGGGTTACTGCAGGTTCCTAGCGTGTGGGTCTGCATTAATACAGGCAGAGCAGCTTTGTAGTCGGATATAAAGCACATATAAAGTCTTCCATCTCCATTCTGTTGACCATATTTATGCATTTATTTTGACTCACCAGAAGTTCTTGTTCATGGAAATGGGAGCTTGAATTTTTCCCTTTGCTGCTGTGATTTTTTCTAGAACCTCGTCTGGTCATGCCACGTGCAGAAGCTGGAATGATTCGTCCGGTTTCCGCTGAGTACTGAGTAGATCTCCTTGGGTTGTCCTCCTCCTGTGTTACAAACCAATTTTCATTTAACATATACCAGGTGTACCTACAGCTTGGAATGTCCTATATATATATATATATATAGTACAAGTATAACCAGGGTGACAGGAAATGCCATTTTATTAAGATTTAGACTGTTGCTGTCTTCTTTTTGTTGGTTCAACTGGACATTCACCCTGAGTAAGAGCCTATCTTATATGCTTCCCCCATCCCGTACATAGATTGCCCACATCAAAAATTATCCTACCTGCACCTATTGTGTTTTTTTTTTTTTTTTAGCCTTTTAACATCCAAGATGGCGGCACATGGAGTCTCAGGCTGCCTGCAGGCAGGAAGTGTCTTCTGGCTATGACGCTCTGCATTATGGGAGTGCTGCCCTTTTCTTGACCCCAGCTCTGCTCTGTCTGTGCAAAGCACAGCTATAACCTGCATCCCTGTGCTTTTCGCCCCTCTCCTCAGTATGTGATGCTTCTGAGGCAAGATGGTGGTGCTCGGGGGAAAGAATAATAAGTAAGCGACTAAAACTTAAAATATATTAATTTTAGATGCTGGGGAAGTTTTTTATGGATTTGGGCATTTTATTAAATGATGCTGAAGGTCCGGCTTAAATCGCCTCTCTGAACAAAACAAATTAGGCTTTAAACGGATTGCACATGCTAAGATACTTTATATTGTTTCATTTGAATGTTGACTCATCACAAATTCAAAAATCCAAAATTATACAGAACAATGGGATACCCAACTAAAATGCAGCATGAGCAATGATCACCTGTAGGGACTGCCTATGAAGATAAAGTCTCCAGTGGACAATATGGTTATATATACGTGTGGCTGTATATAGCCAACCTTTCCAACCATGGCATTCTGGCAGCAGGAAGTAGCAATATTAGAGAGTATACGAGACCTCAGGTCAGATCTGCTCAGAAATGATTCATCATTAGCGGCAGGTAGCGACAGATGAGCGTCTGTAGAAGGCATTTTCAGAGCGCCCGCTAGTAGTCGCAGTGCTCGGCCGTGGGTCGCTACTTTATAGCGACTCAGTCGCTGTTCAGTAATGGTGAATACATTGTGAGGAGTCGCCATTTGACCAGTACAGCGCTGTATGGGAGCGCATGTTAGCGACTACTCATAGTGACCGACTCACACCATATTCAGCAAAAAAACAGCCTCACAAATCTCTGGCGCTGAAAAATATTTGTTTGAAGCCCAGAGCGCAGGAGGCGGTGTGTTTAAAGTCTGTTTTCAAGCATCTATCCACTAGTAACAAAGCAAAAACATATGGAATTACATTGTAACAATATTGTAACGTGAACACTTTAATGGCAGACCTGTAATGTCATTTCTGAGGAAATATTTAAAAAATTATAAAATTATGAAAAAACTGCTATTTCAATGCCAGAAGAGGTCACAGAATTATTTGTGATTTTTTTGAAAAAAAAAAAAACGTTTAAAGAGAAGAAAAGGATCGTCCATTGAAATGTATGGGAGAGCGTCAGGTAGCGAGAGGTCATACCTGGCGCTGTGCAAGGCTGAACGCTGGCGCTGTTCGCTGAGGCTGTGAAAATGATGAATCAGACGCTACATGGCGCTATCCCAGTCGCTAAACAGATTCTGCTTGTTAAATGTGTAATTGCGTGCCGTGTCCGGCATTGACCAGTCGCTACCTGACGCTATCCCTTCTTAAAGTGGACCAACACCCTCCCATGATCGGCCCGGGAATCTATAAGATTCCCGGACCGATCAGCCCCCTGACTGCGGGGCACCCCGATCGGGGGTGGCCCGCTGTGTGAAACCCCCCAGAAACCCCTAAATCCCTACCTGCTACTCGATCCAGCGGTGCCCGCCGCCGCCTCCCCTGCGTCCCTCTAGCAGGACGCGCACCCGCGCCGGCCGTTTGCGAATGGCCGGCGCAGGGGCGCGCCCTGTAAGAGTGACGTGCAGGAGGCAGCGGCGCGCGCGCTCTCTTGTCCATCGCTGCCTCCCGCTTTTCCGCCGGCGGGGATTGGCTGCAGCGGTCACGTGGGAGCGGGGAGAGGTGAGTTTTTGGGGCTTTCTGGGGGGTTTCACACAGCGGGGCACCCCCCATCGGGGTGCCCCACCGAAGTGGACCAAAACCCAGGATAGTCAAAATCTTGGGTGTTGGTCCACTTTAAATAAGGGCCTAAGTAATTGAGTAACCACAGGCAAGTCCTTATTTTACTGTATCAATCTTATCCTGTACCTCCTTTTTTTCTGGCTTTTTCTCAGCAGCGGCCACTTTTTCAGCCAATTCTCTTAACTCTTCTTTCCAGGCTTCAGATACAGAACCTGAAACACAAAAACATAGGTTTGGATTCTTGATTATCTATAGCTGGCAGTAGAACAGCTTCTATAACATTTTTCATTTAATTTACTGGTAAGGCAGGCCAGTTCATACCTCCCCCCCCCTTCTATAGGCTTTAGGAAAAAAAACATAATTCTGAACCAAATGGTGTGCTAAAACCCCTCTCCCCATAAGCCAATAGCTGGTGTGAGGCAGAGCCCCCCCCCCAAGAATCCGATAATAGGCAGTGTGCAGAACCCCCCCCCCAAAAAAAAAAATAGCAGGAAGTGTACATTATCCCCCCCATACCAAACAGTGTGCCGAATTGTCCCCATCCCCCCATAAGAATCTCCCGCCAACACCCCATAACAGGCAGTGTGTGCAGACCCCCCAATCACCCCATAACAGGCAGTGTGTGCAGACCCCCCAATCACCCCATAACAGGCAGTGTGTGCAGACCCCCCAATCACCCCATAACAGGCAGTGTGTGCAGACCCCCCAATCACCACATAACAGGCAGTGTGTGCAGACCCCCCAATCACCCCATAACAGGCAGTGTGTGCAGACCCCCCAATCACCCCATAACAGGCAGTGTGTGCAGACCCCCCAATCACCACATAACAGGCAGTGTGTGCAGACCCCCCAATCACCCCATAACAGGCAGTGTGTGCAGACCCCCCAATCACCACATAACAGGCAGTGTGTGCAGACCCCCCCAATCACCACATAACAGACAGTGTGTGCAGACCCCCCAATCACCCCATAACAGGCAGTGTGTGCAGACCCCCCAATCACCCCATAACAGGCAGTGTGTGCAGACCCCCCAATCACCACATAACAGGCAGTGTGTGCAGACCCCCCAATCCCCACATAACAGACAGTGTGTGCAGACCCCCCAATCACCCCATAACAGGCAGTGTGTGCAGACCCCCCAATCACCCCATAACAGGCAGTGTGTGCAGACCCCCCAATCACCACATAACAGGCAGTGTGTACAGACCCCCCAATCACCCCATAACAGGCAGTGTGTGCAGACCCCCCAATCACCCCATAACAGGCAGTGTGTGCAGACCCCCCAATCACCACATAACAGGCAGTGTGTGCAGACCCCCCAATCACCACATAACAGACAGTGTGTGCAGACCCCCCAATCACCCCATAACAGGCAGTGTGTGCAGACCCCCCAATCACCCCATAACAGGCAGTGTGTGCAGACCCCCCAATCACCACATAACAGGCAGTGTGTACAGACCCCCCAATCACCCCATAACAGGCAGTGTGTGCAGACCCCCCAATCACCCCATAACAGGCAGTGTGTGCAGACCCCCCAATCACCACATAACAGGCAGTGTGTGCAGACCCCCCAATCACCCCATAACAGGCAGTGTGTGCAGACCCCCCAATCACCACATAACAGGCAGTGTGTGCAGACCCCCCAATCACCACATAACAGACAGTGTGTGCAGACCCCCCAATCACCACATAACAGGCAGTGTGTGCAGACCCCCCAATCACCCCATAACAGGCAGTGTGTGCAGACCCCCCAATCACCCCATAACAGGCAGTGTGTGCAGACCCCCCCAATCACCACATAACAGGCAGTGTGTGCAGACCCCCCAATCACCCCATAACAGGCAGTGTGTGCAGACCCCCCAATCACCACATAACAGGCAGTGTGTGCAGACCCCCAATCACCCCATAACAGGCAGTGTGTGCAGACCCCCCAATCACCCCATAACAGGCAGTGTGTGCAGACCCCCCAATCACCACATAACAGGCAGTGTGTGCAGACCCCCCAATCACCCCATAACAGGCAGTGTGTGCAGACCCCCCAATCACCACATAACAGGCAGTGTGTGCAGACCCCCCAATCCCCACATAACAGACAGTGTGTGCAGACCCCCCAATCACCCCATAACAGGCAGTGTGTGCAGACCCCCCAATCACCCCATAACAGGCAGTGTGTGCAGACCCCCCCAATCACCACATAACAGGCAGTGTGTGCAGACCCCCCAATCACCCCATAACAGGCAGTGTGTGCAGACCCCCCAATCACCCCATAACAGGCAGTGTGTGCAGACCCCCCAATCACCCCATAACAGGCAGTGTGTGCAGACCCCCCCAATCACCACATAACAGGCAGTATTGAGATTTATTTCCTGTGATTTTACAACACATATAAGAATATATAAGTGAAGTGTAAAGAAAATGATACGTGCTTTTCCAAACGTTTAAAAAACTGAAAAGTGCGACATGCCTATGTTTTCAGCTTTTCTGATGCCCCTAAATAAAAAAAAGTGGGACCAACTGCCTTCAGAAGACACCTGTGATCTTAGCAAATATGAGTATTTTATGGACAGTTTTGAAGGCACAGTGTCGCACAGCTATGTTAAACTCAACACACACTAAGGACTGAAATGACAGTATACAGGCTATATCTCTGGCTGCAGTGCATTGGAAATCTGAACCTCAAGTGAGCCTAGCATACTAAGTTGAATTGATATATGGAAAGAACATGAGCTGTTTCAGCTTGAAGCAAAATTCCAATCACAAATAACGCCCCTGGTGCTGAGGCAGGATGAGGGGCAATTACATAGAAAAAAACCCTTACCTCACCCATGGTCCAGCGCCATTGTCCACAAGCTCAGAGTTCTGGATGCCACCATCTTGACAGAAAGCACAAAGAGGCATCCCCTGGCTCTATGAGTTGGGAGATGCTGCTTTGTGGCTTTCTGTGTGGCAGGAGCGCCGCTGCATGGTGCTGGTCCAGGAATGACGTCTACATAAACTCACAAATGACATAGTTTATTGTGATGAGTCTTAGGACCATTTACATGAACAGCTAAATTGAATGTTCATTTAGCGAACGTACAACTTGGAAGCAGACATGAGTCGCAGGCAATTTGTTGAGTGATCCATGAGATTGTGCTGTGCTAGGAATTGGAGATAGTAGGGTGGAGTGTATCCTCCTATTTGTGGTTGATGTCTGGTTCTACTCTTGTGTAATTTTATGTCATTGCTCAACCAGCTAACAAATTCCCACTCAATGCTCGATCACAACCGGCATTTTCACTGATCCATTCTCATCTGATTTTGGTCAATTTAGTGATTTTACAGTAGGTGCTATTTACTATGAGCTCTAAGTGCATTGTGAGCCGACCTAACCGCTAGTGGTCGCTCTGATCGGCCGCGAGTCGCTATTACAGAGCGCCTCAGTCGCTGTAGCAACATTGCCGGCATCGATGAATTTCATGTGTGAGTCACTATATAACACTAGAAATGAAATGTATGGGAGAGCGACAGGTAGCGACAGGTAATGCCAGGCACTCTGAAAGCCAGAGCGCCGCAGGGATCCGCTGAGCCGTCTGTGATGATGAATTGGTCGCTATGTGTCGCTGTAAGAGGTGCTCGCCAGAATTGCCTTCAAAAATGTGGTATTGCGTGCCGCATTCACCTGCCGCTGTACAGGCACTACCTGGCCCTATACCTTCATGAATAAGGCCCTTAGTAGTTCAGGGCCTGAGTTTCTAACACAGCTGAAGATCCCAATCAGAAGCAGGTCAATGGGTGATAGCCTCAGTCTGCTCCACTGCACTATGAACAGGTGGTCAGCTGTGTCCCCAAGTCAGACTCTTGCCTTTCTGTGCCTTTCAGATCTCTCTTTTCTGTGTTCTGCTCAAATTTAATGTGAGGCTTTACTCACCTGTGTCAAAAAATGGCACCTTGTTTCCATATGGATCTCCTATGGGCAGACTTGGAACACCCAGCAGATTGGTTGGGAGTTGACTCTTTATCATTGGATGAGGATACAGGGGTGAGGAGACAGACCAATCGTCATTAACAATACATATGGGAATTCCGTTAAGTCCTGTGGAATACAAAAGTTAAAACAAATAAGTAACAAAAGAATGTATCCATAAAAGTAACACACCTCCTTTCCTCTGTCAGTGTGTATGCTTTTTCACCACTAGAGGGTAGCACAGATCTCATTAGTAATAATCAGTAATGTCTTAATATGTTTCATTAATATGCCTGGCACACAAAAACTCCCCTTCATTCTCGGTCCAACATGCGCTAGCAGCGGCTGCATCCCCTCTATCCCTTTAGCAGGGCATTTGTGAATGGCCGGTGCGGGCACACTTAAAGGGTAGTGGGGGGTGCGACTGCCAGCATGCTCAGATCCGCTCGCATTAGACAAAGGGACTAGAGTGGATCTAAGCCTGCTGATTGGACGAGGGGGCTACACATGCCCAGTAGAACCAGGGAAGTGTAAGTGAGGTCAGGCGACCTGGGGGTTACACACAGCGGGGCATCCCCAATCGAGGGGCCCGGGGGACAAAGACCAAAACCCAGGATAGTCAAAATCCTGGGTTTTGGTCCACTTTAATGCACAGCACAAAATCTCACTTTGTGTCAGAACATAGGGAGCAAGAGCTCTGCCGCAGTCCCGCAAAGGTAAGTGAATTCTGGAGCTGATTGGGTTTAAATCTGGATGCCCAAGGGGCACTAAAATGGCTGTCCCTGTAGTCTCCAGGATTGATGGTTAGTTCTCTTTAAATACCATTTGCCATGTGGCTGCTAATGAATCTATACATATGGTAAAACATCTTTCCAGCAAAAATATTACTGGTACATGTTGCTCAGACGTTCTACTGACCTTCATCTCCTTACAATGTTCAGTATCAATCCTGGGGGTTTCACACAGCGAGGCACCCCACATTCAAATGCCCCTGGGAAGGACTTTAACCTGGATGGCCCAGGTTCTACTAAATTGCTTTCTTTATGGGGGGTAAGTGGGGTTCTTTAGTACGGACCGGGCCGGGGTGGTATCCCTGGCCTCCTTCCAGCTGGTGCTCACGCCCATGGCAGGCCTATCCAATGGCTGGTTTGGCTATACTTGCTGGAGCCATACTTGCCGCTCATTCTTTCAGTGATCTGTGCTACCAATGGAAATCAGGATGCCCCTGGGACAAGGCACAAAACCAGGGATAGTGAAAATCCAAGTTTTTGATCCAGTTTAAAGTGGACCAACACCCAGGATTTTCACTATCCAGGGTTTTAGTCCACTTCCGCAGGGCACCCCCCCAGAACGCCCAGATCAACTCACCTCACCCCGCTCCTACGGCGCATGCGCGGCCGCTCGTCCAATCAGCGTGCTCGGAGCCACTGTGGTATGCGCGTCAAACCACAGCAGCTCCGAGCACGCTGGCGGCCGCATCTCGCACTTCCCTCTAACAGGAAGTACCTCACCTGTACAAATGCCCATTGCAGGTTCAAGTGGGTTTGGGGAAAAATTAGAACTAAACATTATTTTGTCACTTTTTTTCTAGTATACCCCACAAAGGGGGGTTCAGAAAGATAATGTTTAGACCAGCTAAACCTTCACGAACAGTTTAATGCCGTCCTTGCTCAGATTTTAAACATTTTTATGTTCAGTGGTTCCCACTACCTCCAAGTGCAGGGGATTGCGATGGGGACAACTTGTGCCCCATCATATGCCAACATGTATTAGAGGTTGTGAAAAAAACAGCTGTGAAATCGGACTTTTACAATGTACCCGTGTCACATATTACAGTGTCACATTATCAAATCCAGGTTGCACTTCACACCAAACTTTCAGCATTGTTTAATAAAAAGCCCAAACTCTTAAAAAACTATTCCCCAGCATCTAAAATTAATATATTTTACATTTTTAGTCACTTCATTTTTATTCTTTTCCCCACTGGGCTGCAACTCTGTTCAGGACTCTAGGATACGGGCATCGCCATGTTGCCTTAGAAACATCACATACTGAGGAGAGGAGGGGGGTGCAGGGGGGGGCGGGTTATAGCTGTGCTTTGCACAGACAGAGCAGAGCTGGGGTAAGGAAAAGGACAACACTCCCAGAAGAAGACACTTCATGTTTGCAGGCAGCCTGAGATTCCGTGTGCCACCATCTTGGATGGAGGCTCAGAAAATGCACTAGGTGCAGGTAGGATGATTTTCATGTGGGCAATCTGTATGTAAAGGGACATATAAGAACATATAATTCTAATTCAGGGTGAATGTCCGGTTTAAAGGGTCCAATTTTGATGGAATTTTTGAAAATATATATTTGTTATGCCAAAATGATAAGCTCAGGGTGCTTAGCTGAAATAGTATTTTTTTAGTTTTTTTTTCCTATGTTAGCAAATGTGTGTTTCATGGGAGCAGTTTCCACTATCTGCAATCTGTTGCTATGGGCAGCATACACCAAGAAGAGAGGAGTGAGTCATGTACACACAGAACACTGCTGCTATGGCCACTGCTGAGGTGAGGGAGCTCACTCAACCTTACACATGCCCAGCAGCTGTGTTCTGCAATCTGTTGCTATGGGCAAAGTACACCAAGAAGAGAGGAGTGAGCCCTGTACACACAGAACACTGCTGCTATGACCACTGCTGAGGTGAGGGAGCTCACTCAACCTTACACATGCCCAGCAGCTGTGTTCTGCAATCTGTTGCTATGGGCAGCATACACCAAGAAGAGAGGAGTGAGCCCTGTACACACAGAACACTGCTGCTATGACCACTGCTGAGGTGAGGGAGCTCACTCAACCTTACACATGCCCAGCAGCTGTGTTGCTATTAGCAATGTACCCAAGTCTGCACTTGGTATACATTGGCAATAGCAACAGATGAAAACTGCTTCCACAAACACACTTTGCTGACATTAGAAAACATAAGAAAATGCCAGGTCAGCTCAGCACCTTTAAAACATCATTTTGCCACACAAAAATATACACAGTGCATGCGCGAGCAGCGGGCACATCCTCACTATCCCTTTAGCAGGGTTTGTTCCCACACCAGGGATTTGTATGGCTGCCACAGGTACGCTCCATGTTAGAGGGTAACGGGGGTGCGGCCACCGGCGCAGCTTGGCTAGACTCAGCTCCTTAGGAACTGATTGGATAGGAGGCTGCGCATGCCACGTAGGACCAGGGAAAGGTGAATTGGAGTAGGCGACCTGGGGGGTTTCACACAGAGGGGCCTCCCACATCGGGGTGCCCCAGGGGCAAGGACCAAAAGCAGGGATCAAAATCCTGTGTTTTGGTCCACTTTAAAGTCATACCTGCTTCACTAATTAATCAGCATGAGCCCTTCAATCATCCAGAAGGCATTATTTAGCCTTAATGGCTGATGAACATTATAGGTTTGAAATGTTTGCAGCCAGGGCGGATTGGCCATAGGAAGACCAGGAACAATGCCTGGTGGGCCACACAGCTTTGGGGCCAGTTGGGCTACTGCTTTTAAAGTGGACCAACACCCAGGATTTTGACTATCCTGGGTTTTGGTCCACTTCGGTGGGGCACCCAGATCGGGGGTGCCCCACTGTGTGAAACCCCCCAGAAAGCCCCGAAAACTCACCTGACCCCGCTCCCACGTGACCTCTCCAGCGAATCACCGACGGACAAGCGAGCGCGCCCGCCGCCGCCTCCCGTGCGTCACTCTTACAGGGAGCGCGCCCGAGCCGGCCATTCGCAAACGGCCGGCGCGTGTGTGCGCCCTGCTAGAGGGACGCGCGGGAGGCGGCGGCGGCCCGTGCTGGAACAGGGAGAAGGTAAGGCTTGTGGCCTTCCTGGGGGGTTTCACCCTGCGGGACATCCCGATTTCGGATGCCCCGCGGGGAGGGATCTGATTGGCCCGGGAATCTTATAGATTCCCAGGCCGATCCCCCCTGGGTGTTGGTCCACTTTAACACCCACATTCAATCCCTGCCCTCTTGGTCTCCCCCTCAGCCCCCTGTACCCACAAGCCAGGGAACCCCAGCACCCAATGCTATAGCCCCAGCATCATGGTTGTGGGGGCCTCAGCAGGGATGTCTCGGGTCGGCCAGGGGCTGGTAAGATGATTTTTGGCCCCAGTCCGCCACTGATAGTAGGAGTTCTACCAACTTGGCTTCTGCTATTGATGGCAGTGTTGGCAGGAAGAATACATATGGCCAGTATAAGGTTATACAGCATTTATGTACACAAGTATGAAATCTGAATGCAATTCAACAAGAACTCAAAATAAATGAAGGACACACTTTTTTTTACTGAGGCACCCGAAGCCCCCAAGCATATCCTGTATAATACAAGTTTTCCATCCGCTTGGCGTGCCAGTTTTACCTTGAATATGTGTGACCCGGTGAGGGTGGGGGTTGTGCCTTGAAAAGAAGGAGTTATGGCTAAGATTGCCAAATCGGGAGTTGCTCTTAGTAGGTGGTCTCATGGCTTCATCACTAAATCTCAGAGGCGTGTTCTGGGCAATGTTCTCTAATTTTCCGGCCAGTGCAGTAAGGTCTTGGCTCTTAAAAGTGCTGGAGACGGGATTCTTTAGCTGGTCCAACTTTTTTTTTGAAGACACGCGATTACTGCTGTAATGAGAAGAAGAAGAATTTGATACATGCTAATAAAAGCACAGAAACAAAATCAAAGAGACTATTTATCATATCATATACTCTATGTACTCCAAATGGAGCAATGTTGTCATCCCAAAATGCCTGTATCTTGTTGACTTACTATTGGATCAGCAGCTTGTCTGCAATGCTTCATGCCCCCACTCCTCAATTTTTTGTTGTGATTATGTCCTTAGGGCTCGAGGGAGAGGGATGAATGGGAGAGAAGCTGTAAGGAAGAGGTATGGATAGACAGAACAGGAAGGGCAGGGAGGGATGAAGAGAGCTGGGGGATGGGATGGATGGGCAGAACTAGGAGGACAGGAATGAATGGGCAGATCTGGGGGGGTGGATGGCCAGAGTTGTAAGAAAGAGTGATGAATTACAAAAAATGGAAGGCCGTAGATTGGATAGGCAAAACTGGGAGGACAGGAATGGATGGGGCAGAGAGACTGGGCTGGATGGGGCAGAACTGAGTGGGTAGGGATTGGATGGGCAAAGCTGGGAAGACAGGAATGGATGGGGAAGAACTGAGAGGACAGGGATGCATGGGGCAAAGCAGGGGTTTGTATGTCCCTTGCAGAGGCACTTCCTATCTGTGTAGTACTTCATGTTGCAATGCTAGATGCCAGGGAGCCATGACACTGGCAAGGAGACTAAGCACTACATCGCCGATCAAGGGGGAAGCCCTGAGCACCGCAACACAGAAGCAACTAGGTACAGTGCGGTCACAACAGGGGTCCGGAAATCTGGCGCCAAGGTCTGACAGTTGAGTATCGCTGCTGCAGATGCTGGATGAGCTAGACCAGGGGTTCCTAAAATACAGATTCAGGACAAGTCTGCAGCTTTGTCAAGTACCACCTGTGAGCACCTCAAGTACCACCAGGGGTACTAGTACCACACCTGTTGGGAACCTCTGAGCTAAAAAAAAAGTATCATTAAAGCATGATTATAAAAGAAGCACAGAGCAAATTTGAGAAAATGGACTGCTAAGAAAAGGCTGTAAAGACTACATGGTGTGTGGAGAGATAACTTATTTGTGCTTTATTGGAAACATACTTATTTGCTTTTTCCTTCAGCCAATAAAAGAAAAAATCAAAGGGGGTGGCTACACTTCACTTTACCTTTAAAATAGGAGGAGTGCTGAAATTAAAAAGATCCAAATCTGGCCATTTTGTTTATATGACTGCAGTGCCAGCCGATTCCCTGCCAATGGCCATCCTGAATTTTGGCAATCCCACAGTGCATGTGTGGGCATCCACTGCGTCCCTCTGCCGCACTCACCTGCACCAGACATATCTGAATGGTTGGGTGGGTACGCACAGCAAGAAGAGAGTGGGCAGCAGCTAGCATTGGATTTAGCTTTCTTAGCTGTGCATATTGTTTAGCTATTTGAGAGGACTTAAAGTGGACCAACACCCAGGGGTGATCGGCCCGGGAATCTATAAGATTCCCAGGCCGATCACCTCCCTCACCGCGGGACATCCGAGATTGGGATGTCCTGCGGGGTGAAACCCCACCCAAAACCCCAAAAAAGCCTTACCTTATCGGCGGCAGCCGCCACCGCCTCCCGCGCGCCCCTCTAGACGTTGTGCGCACACCCGCGCTGGCCGTTTGTGAATGGCGGGCGCGCCATGTAAGAGTGACGTGCGGGAGGAGGCGGCGGATGCGCTGTCTTGTCCGTCGCTGTCACCCGCTTGTCCGTCGCCGGGGATTGGACGGCGCGGTCACGTGGGAGCTTGGTGAGGTGAGTTTTTGGGGCTTTCTGGGGGGTTTCACAGAGCGGTGCACCCCCAATCGGGGTGCCCCCCCCGAAGTGGACCAAAACCCAGGATACTCAAAATCCTGGGTGTTGGTCCACTTTAACTCCATGAAGATGCTGTGAAATAGCATGCAGATTCTATGCTACTGAGCTACATGGGAGCAGCCATCTTGCCACAAGACAGCCCTGATTCTGAAAAATGCAATATCCTACAGTCAAAATTACCCTAAATCTCTTTATTATTATTATTATTATTGTTTATTTATATAGCGCCATCATCTTCCGTAGCGCTTTACAAAGTAGTAATTACAGACAGGGCAGAAACATACGGTACATATACTAATTCAAATGCAGTTGTACAGAGTTGACAATGGATATTCTGAATACAGGATACAATTGGGGAGAGAGCCCTGCCCTTGCGAGCTTACAGTCTAAAGGAAGAGGGGTGAAGACGAGGGGGAAGGATCACAAACAGTCAGTATTGAGCTTTGTGGCATGTGCCCTTTAGAAGATTGGTTAGGCCAGATTATATGCTTGTCTGAATAAGTGAGTTTTAAGGGCGCCTTTGAAGGTTTTGAGGGTTGTGGAGTGGCGGATTGGGTGGGGGAGGGCATTCCAGAAGATTGGGGTTGCACGTGAGAAGTCCTGGAGGCGGGCGTGAGAGGAGGTGACCAGGGAGGAGGACAGAAGTAGGTCGGCAGAGGAGCGGAGGCTGCGTCTAGGTTGATACTGTTGGAATAGAGATGAGATGTAGGGAGGGGCCTGGTTGGAGAGAGCTTTGTATGTGAGAGTTAGAGTTTTGAACAGGATTCGCTGTGGGACTGGCAGCCAGTGTAGGGATTGGCAGAGAGGCGCAGAACTAGAGTAGCGAGAGGAGAGATGGATGAGGCGAGCAGCAGAGTTCAGGATAGATTGGAGGGGTGCCAGTCTGTTAGTTGGTAAGCCACAAAGAAGGATGTTGCAGTAATCCAGACGGGATATGACCAGGGCATGCACTAGCATTTTAGTGGTGTCAGGTGAGAGGAAAGGACGGATGCGGGAGATGTTTTTAAGTTGGAGGCGACAGGAGGTGGCCAGGGAGTGAATATGTGGTTTGAAAGAGAGGGCAGAGTCCAGAATGACTCCCAGGCACCGAGCTTGGGGAGTTGCTGTTATTGTGTAATTGTTGACAGAAATAGACATGTTAGAGAGGGGAGGGGAGTTAGATGGTGGGAAAATGACCAGTTCTGTCTTGTCCATGTTTAGCTTGAGGTAGCGAGATGACATGAATGAAGAAATAGCTGAGAGGCAATTGGGGAGGCGAGATAGGAGAGAGGAGAGATTGGGGCCTGAGAGATATATCTGAGTGTCATCTCTTTAAAATATTGCTTTATCTCTAGCCAGAAGTAAAAAGCTATCAGCTGTAATGACCCATCGCTGCTCAGAAAGCAGCTGCAGGAAGCCGTGAATGCGAACACAATGGGGTTGATTCAGAGCCAGGTGAGAATTCTCACAATTTTTTAGTAGAAAAAACTGCCATTGACTTTCATTGTTTACCTTGGGGCTGATTCAGAGCCAGGTGAAAATCTACACCCAGTAGACACTGAATGTCAATGTCAGGTTTCTCACCTAAAACATTACCTAGAATTCTCACCTAGCTCCGAATAGACCCGAATTACTGGTAAAGGTAAGTTTACTGGCAACCCCCGGGGTTTTCCACAAAACGGTTTCACACCCAACCGGGACAGCCCTGTAATCTGAAAGACTCCAGGACCTGCCACTAGTCTGACCGGGAGGAAGGCTAGCAGCAAGCTAGCGATTGATGTTTAAAATGTACCAACATTTTGGACAATGGTCTGCGGCAGCGAGGCCATTGGCTTACATTGATACATAGTTACATTCATCCCCTCCAGCAGCTGTTAGATTAGTGTGTGAGTGCGTGTAACATGACAGACATGCTGATCATTTTTCTGAGGTAAATCTCTCTCTGTGGCCTATATCAAAATCTGCTGGCAGCCTGCATTGTGTGGAGAAACAATATCACACAGGTATACTGCAGAAATGCTCTTCAGCCAAGATGGATTAGCTATTTCAGTTTTGCTGATGAAGGGCACTCTGCATGGCACCGCACACATGTACCCGGCAATTGCCAAAAGTGCCGTGGGAGGGTAAACCCAGTGAGTAATTCTGCCCAATGTTGGGCCTCCAAGCTCACATTAAACTCACATTGCTGGTGATGCAACAGGGCATGTGTGAGCCACGACTGCACCTTCTGCTTCCCCCTGGCTGCAGTGCGTACATGCGGACGGAATTTCCGTGCAGTTGGGGAGGTGTAGCTTCCAGGGCACCTGACATTAGAGCGGTGTAGTAAAGCTTAATAGGATGCTAGAGGCTGACTAATGGTGAGCCCACGCATGCACCATGAGATCCCAGTAAGATGAGTTTACACAGCATTCTGGGGAACTTTACACAGCTTGAGAGGAACAAAACCCGGTATTATTCCTCTTCTCTCGGTAACCTTACCTAGGCCGGGATCCAGTGTTGTCACCAGGTATAGGCCGCACCTGCACAGAGCTGGGGATGCCACTCCATGCAGCCTCTGCAAGATGGAATCACTTGAGGAATGGTGCTGGATTCCAGGCAAGGTAAGCTTTTTTGTTGTAACCCCTCCATCCTGCCTCAACGCTGGGGGAGGGAGGCAGGGTGGGAAGTTATGTAGAGAGCGAACTTCTCCTTTAGGTAAATCTACATATACACGTGATATGAACTGCAGCTTCACAATGGATTTTATTTATGTTTTATTTAAAGTTACTTACTGTGAGTGCCGTAGAACAGGCTGAGAGTCCATTAGTCCAGTTGCCATTTTATCTTATCTATGGGGATTGAAGACATAGTTAGCTGATAGCGTTTTCCACTTGCACAATATATGCTGTACAACACGTGTTCGACCTGTTCACTTCAAGTACCCACTAGTGACAGTAATAGTAATAGTAATAGTACCAAAATAAGAAGACCCAAGGATTTTTAATATGCCTGGTTTTGTTCTTTGCCCCAGTGGCATCCCTATATGCGATTTGGGAAGCCCCAATGGGAAGACCAGCAGCCGGCCCTGGGGTTTTTTGGATTGCCAGATTAAGGCAAGTTTATGGCAAACCACATGCTTTTACACACAGGGGCCTCCAAAATTGGGATGCTCCATGTAGTACTTACATCTGGCCCTGGAGTCTTTTAAACTCTAGAGCCGGAGACTAGGGGTTTTGGTCTTCTTTAAAGATCCACAATGCTGGGGAACACTTTGTCCTTGCTGTAGGATGCTGTAGGATGTTTGTTAGTCCACTTCTGTACTGTAATATTCCAGTGTTGGGAAATCCAAGGGGGCTGAAAGAGACTGATCGGTGCAGGAGCAGTGGTAAGAGGGGCAGATCTCCTGGTTATCGTTAGGACTGCCTGGCAATGGAATATTAAAGTGGACCAAAACCCAGGATTTTGACTATCCTGGGTTTTGATTCCCGTCCTCAGGGCATTCCGATCTGGTATTCCATACTGTGTGAAGCCACCAGATCCCCAGTAAATCTTACTTGACCACAAATGCAGCTGAGTATGTGCAATAAGTGCACAAATGGAGGCGAGCCTCTAGTTAGGGATGGGCATGCCCAGCCATTAACAAATGCCTGGCATGGGCACTTTCCTGGCTAAAGGTATAGTGGAGCGGTCAGGGTTCGTGCGTGTGCTGTTGGATAGATGGATAGGTACATTTTACTGGGGGTCCAGGGGGTCATACACATGGGGCATTGCAAATCAGGAAACCCTAGGAATCAGGTCACCACTTTTAAAGTGGCCCAAAATCCAGGATTTTGACTATCCTGGGTTTTGGTCCTTGCCCCCAGGGCCCCCCGATCAGGGATGCCGCGCTGTGTGAAACCCCCCAGGTTGCCGGAACAAACTCACCTCTTCCCCGTCCTATGATGCATGCATGGCCACTCAGTCAGCGCACTGCCGGTCGCATACCCCGCTACCCTCTAACAGGGAGCATGCCGGTACTGGCCATTCATAAATGCCTGGGGTGGGCAAACGCCCTGGTAAAGGGATAGCGGGATGTGGCCGCTGCTCAAGCATGCGCCGTTGGACCGGGATTTCACACAACAACAGGGGGAAGCCAATATGCCTGCCCTGGAGTCTCATACTTCAGGGTGGAATTTGGTCCTCTTTAATCAACTTTAAGAAAAATTCATGGAAGTGAACTTTTCCTTTAATACCAAAATGGCTAGCTAAATATATTACATGTACTTTGTGCTCTTACTCTCAGCCTTCATCTTGTCGACTGACAGCACCCAGGGGTGAAGCTAGCCTATCTGTTACCTGAGGGGACCTATAGAAATGCCCCCACCCTATAATATAATAGGCTATTACAGTATATAATAGTATATCAAATATAATTGGTGCGCAGCGTTTTTTTCTTAATACATCACTAGTGATTGAATGGGCCACTGAGCCAACAATGATTGAATGTATTGCTGCCCCCCCCCTCTATTTTTCTAGATGGGGGTTACCTGAGGCGGCCACCTCACCTGGTCTCATTACAGGTGCACCCCTGACAGCACAGTTTATACATATAATGCCAGTATATGCTACAATACTGTTTTGCCCGTTTTAGAACCTTACTCCGAGCCTTTGAATCTGACATGAGGTCTGAGGCAGCACAGCACAAGCTGACAACTGTTTATTGCTGGATCCTTTGTGTGAAATGTTCCTGCCTCCGGCCATTGAGGCCTTGTCATTGTTTAGGTTGCTATACAGATGCCCCATCATTGGAGGTGAATGCTCGTTTGGTGGCCAGTAAAATGAGAAACAATACCCTGAAATTAGCACCTTTAAACATGCGCTGTTGCCATAGAAGCCGCCCTGGAGAGCGAAACACTAAGTGGGTCAATGGAGAACAATGGCCGCTATGAGCTTGTACACTAACACCTTTGTTACCTTGGACTGACAGGAGAATATTTCCCCACTCCTCCTCCCTTTACATAATATTCTACTGTCACCCATGTGATGCCTAAAACATGAACACAAACTGCGGCTTAAAGAGGAGCAACCACCTGCCCCAATATGTGACAGTCCCGGGATCCCTACGGATTGAGAAAATCATGGGTTTTGTTCCTCTTTAACTTGGACAAAGAGGTTTATCATATGGTACCTTTTGGGGACACCTTTAAAGAGGAACAACACACATGAATTTGACGTTCCTGTGTGTTGTTCCTCTCTGAGGCGGCATCCCGAATTGGAATGCCCCACTGTGGGCACCCCCCCCCCCCAAGGCCACCCCATTTCACTCACCTTCCTCCCGCTCACAAGGCGCAGACTCAGGCAAGAGCGGCTCGCTCAGCCAATCAGCGTGCTCGCTGTCACTCTGCTCTTTTCGATGCTGAGGACGGCTAAGCTGCCTGAGCCGCTAGGCAGCCGAATGGCGCTGCATTCCCCGCCCACCTAGCAGCCGTGGCGTGACCATCCAGGAAGGTCAGGCTCGGGCACACGCACAGCTAGGGGTGAGCGGGGATGCGGCCGGGAACACACAGATGCGGCGAGGGCTGCGGGGGAAGGTGATTGTTTGGGGGGGGTTCACACAGCGGGACATCCCAATTCAAGATAGCCCAAGTTCCTCTTTAACATGGCTTATGCATACCTCCGAAGTGTCCCTGATTTGAGTCCATGTCCCCCTGTCCCTCCTTCTCATTTGTCCCTCTTTGAGGTATAACAGGCAGATCTGCATCTATAAATGATTCATTTGCCTATTTAAAGTGTTTGTATTGTTTATTGTTTAAACTTTACAACCTTTCACCTATCTATTTCTCAATGAGGGGGCGTGGCCTATTTTTACAAATGTCCCTCTTTCCCACCCTGAAGAGTTGGTAGTTATGCCTATGGTATCTTTATGGGGACACTTAGGTCTCAACATTTGCAATCTGTAGCTATATAGCTTGTGAATGAGGGTTGGCTCCTTAAAGGGGAACAAAAACCATGATTTTAACTATCCTGGGTTTTGTTCTTTGTCCCCTGGGTCATCCCAAAACTGTGCTGGCAGACTCCTTCTGCACATGCAGAACTTTTAATTTTACAAAAAGTGTCGGGCATGTGTCTGCTCACAAAGATTTGAAGCACAGTGCTGTATCCTCAGACACACACCTTGCACCCTTGTCTCACCCATCATAAGTGCTTTCTGTGCATTCTGTGTATACCATTTATAGTGATTTCTGCTGACTTTTTAATATAAATTTATATTGGTGAAATGTTTCTTTTTCCAGGGTGTATAAAATAAGAACATAAAATATTCAGAGGTTTCTAATGATTTCTAATGATTTCCCTACAGGCAACCTAATTTGGTGGGAAACTCCTGACTTCTCACCTTGATGCTATTTATAAGATTTCCAGGCTGATCGATTCCCTCCCCCCGGGGCATCCAAAATCCGGTTGCCCCGCTGTGTGAAACCCCCAGATCGCCCCATACACTTACTTATTTCCCGGTCTAACAGCAGATGCGTGAGCCGCAGCCGCATCCCTGCCATCCCTCTAGCAAGGTGCGTGCCCGCCCAGGCATTTGTGAGTGGTCGGGTCGCATGTGCGGTGGACCAGGAAGAGGTGAGTTGGTTTGGGCGACCTGGGGGTTTCGATCGGGGTGCCCCTGGGGCAAGGACCAGAACCTAGGATAGTAAAAATCTTGGGTTTTGGTCAACTTTAACATTAGGGACACATTCAGCATTGAGAGGTGGCCAGGAGCCACATTCGACATGAGTAAAGTAAAGTGGACCAAAAGCCTGATTCCCTCTCCCCTAGAAATTCCGAATTTGGATGGCCTGCTGTGTGAAACCCCACAGATCCAGGGATCACTGCACAATCGGCTTCAGGGGACAAAAGGTAAGTACCTTTTTATTTTTGTGTTTGAGTGATCAATCACTTTAAAGTGGAACAAAACCCTCATCGGTCTTCCCCTAATTTTGGATGCGTTGCTGTGTAAAACCTCCCGGGTAACTGCATAACCTACCTGGCTCCTGCAGCGATGTAAACATTGGTGGCCACACCGCCAGTATCTATGGGCTGAGACGCATTCCTTCAGATAGGCTGGGGGTGGAAGCGCACCAACGCCTAAAAGGACCTGGGGATGTGGCCGCTCCCGCTCATTATTGCCAAACCCTGCATCAAAACAGAACCGTATTGCCGGTCATTAATATGCATGGCATACAAAGCTGATTGGCTCTGTAGGTCCTGGGAAAGGGTATGCTTTTATGGGTGATCTGAGGGATTTCACATAGCAGGGTTCACCAAATTGGGATGCTCCTGGGGCAAGATTACCCAGGAGAGTGAAAATCCCAGGTCTTTTTCCACTTTAAATCCACTTTAAAAAATGATTTAATATCACTGTAAGCTATTTGTTGGCAGCTGTTCCTAGCATTGGAAATGCCCTAAATTTTGTCTGGCAATGATTTTGACTCCACTTGCCACTTGCCAATTGTGGTGACACACTTGAATAACAGGGAGCAGTATAAAACCTGGTATTATTTTATTGTGTATAAACTCATCGGGAGTGTGTTACAATTTCAAATATAACTCAAGCGCCCAAACAAGTGGGGCATATTTCCCTAATGCCATTGTAGGGTTTGGTTTGGTTTGGTTACTTTTATGGCTTGATTCTGGTTTTGGTCTGGCTGTTTGCCTCTACTTTCCAGAGCTGAATTCTTGTTGCACGCTGTGTGAGCAGCCGGTGTTGTTACACCAACCTGTAATTCCGCAGGTGTCTCCAGTGCTAATACCCTGAAATAGTTACTTTGCTAGTTACACAAGTTCTACAAATTCAGCCCTTGGTTGCAGGCAGGTCAGCCATGCCAAATACTGTAATCATGACAACTATTGTAGTATAGCAGGTGGCGAGTTTCTCTCTGGGTAATCCTGTTAAGAGCATGAAAGAGAAAAATGTGCTGATGGGATTGAGATACTGTAAGTGTAATGGTGAAGCACAGGCTCAGAGGAGGTTTCAGGGGATTCAATGTTTAAAGGGAAATATACACCCACCTATTTTTACCTGTCTGAGCTAATTAATCATCACAGAAGCCATAATGGGTATGCGTTCTTTGACCCTTCCCTAGTCTGGAGACATTACCTATGCTAAGAGCAGGCATAAACTGGCCCATAGGGTTACCAGAGAATTCCCAGGTGGGCTTCTGGACTCCGGGTGCACACACAGAGAGAATACAGTTGGGTATAATGTTTCTGTGCATGTGCCATAAATATAAGCTAATAACACTTGCATCTAATTGTGGGGTAGACCCCCAGAGTCAGTTATACTGGTGGGCCCCAGACGCAGCAGTCCAACTCTGTCTCAGAGACTGCACTACACACACTTTATCCCCAAAGCAGCATAATAAAGAGGTTGCACACAGACAATAAAAAGGAATATTTAAGTTTGTTACCTGGTAACTTTTTTTTAAACATCTGAAAGGGCAGCAAACCACTGAGATATTAAGGATCCTCTCCTAGGTTGGAACACATAACCACCAGAATACACAAAATCTTTAGCTCCTCCTTCAGACACCAGTAGTTTGAGCAAACTGAAAAACAAAGGCAGACAATGCACCAACTGGAAATTCAGCAAGATAACATATAAAATAACGTCGCTTGAGGGAGGGAAGCCTGTATGCTGCCCTTTTGGATGTTTAGAAAATAAGATAACTAACTTATGTTTTCTCAAAACATCCTTAGCGCAGCTTACCACTGAGAGAATAACCGAGATACTATCTCTACTGGGTGGGAAAGGCTGCCTGTAACACACTCCTGCCAAGGGATTGATCTTGCAAGACAGTAATGATTAACAAACATCTTAGCAGAAGACCAGGTTGCCGCTCTACAGATCTGTTCGATAGAGGCAACAGCTTGCCCTGCCCATGATGTAGAATTACTTCTTGTTAAATGAGCTGTAATCCGCCCTGGAGAAGGAGACCCATTGTAAGCAAAACTGATAGTGCTCTTCATCCATCGGGCCAATGTTGCCTTGAAAACACGCTGACCCTTCCTGTGACCCGAGAAGGAAACAAATAAGCTATCGGCCTTTTTCCAATTCTTTGTTTGTCAAAGGTATTCCAGCAAACAGGTCCTGACATCCACAGACTTATCTGCACAACTCATGGAGGAATCGCTATCCCTGTTGGATGGAAGGATAATCTCTTGGGTCTGATGAAAGTTGGAAGAGATCTTAGGAAGGTAGCAAGGTTCCACCTGTAATATTATAAGATCCTGGAAAACTTGAGGAAAGGGGTAACGCAGGATAGAGCCTGGATATCACTGATTCTGTGGGCTGAAGTTATTGCCACCAAAAAAAGAGAGTCTTCCACGTAAGAAATTTAATAAGAGAGCTTGACAGAGGTTCAAAGGGTGGTGTGGTCAGAGTTCTAAGGGCACGACAGAAATCCCATTGAGGAGCTAACCTCAAACGGACCGGTCTGGACCGCCTGACAGCTAGCAAAAAAACGCCTGACCAACGCAAAAGATGAAAGTCTCTTATCCAAAAATAAAAGCAAAGGCCTGCTAATTGAACCTTCAGGGTACTAATGCTTAGACCCAGGTTGACTCCTCCCTAAAGGAAATCCAATACGACTGGAAGACTAAAAGGGGATCTTTGATTATGAACCTTCCAGGTGTTAAAAGTTTTTCAAATTTTCAAATAAATCCTCCTTGTCACCTCCTTTCTGCTGGAAAGCAGAGTCTTAAGCACCTCCCCCGAAAACCCCTTTTTCAGGAGCATTGGGATCTCAGGATCTATAGTGTCAGGCACCACTTATGAGGATCCTGGCAAAGTACTGGTCCCTGGGATAGAAGATCTGGTCGCACTGGGAGTTCCCAAGGCCCTTGGACTGAGAGCACCTTCAGAGTTGAAAACCATGGTCCATATCGACCACAATAGGGCGAGCAATAGAATCATGGCTGACTGGCAGGATATTTTGTTTAGTACCTGAGGGAGGATCCGAGCTGGAGGAAAAGCGTAAGCCATACTGAAATGTTACTGGTGAGCCAGGGCGTCTATTCATAGAGTTTGATCGGAGGGATCAAGGGAGAAGAACTTCCTAAGCTTGTGGTTTGGACCGGAGGTGAATAGATCCACCTCCAGAGTTCCCCTCAGAACACAAATCTGATTGAACTTCTCTTGGTCAGTGATTATTCTGCTTCCGACAGAGGAGAGCAACTCTAAAAATCTACCACCCGATTTTGGCAACCTTTCAGGTTGATGACTGACATGGATAAAAGAGGTTCCTAATTGCTGAGGCCAGAAAAAGTCATTCAAGATTATCATAGTGCTTCTCCGGCGCCACTGGGTGGAATCACCCCCTGCAGCACATCCCTCCCCTTCCATCAGGCTGAATTAAAAAGTGGAAGAGGCATGTGTACGCATTCTGCAGCCTGGCCTACGGCGAGCTTCACAGACCCGCACTAGTGGGCATAAAACACATTGCTGCCCCCCTGCTGGCTATGAGTCAGGTATATGGGAATCTGGCCTATCCCCTGGTAGTCCCCTGGGGCCCTGGCAGGCTGCTTCCGGAGCCAGGGAATGGGTCAACCCCATCATGTTTTTAAGTTTGCACTAATTCGTGGTTTTATTTTTGTCTTTTCTGTAGCATAGTGGACCCCTCCCCCTTGAGCCTCCAGCTCTCCAGCGTTGTGGTCCTGTCACAATGCGCATGTACAGCTTGCTACTACTGATGTTCTGCAAACCGGAAACTCCACCGCCCCCATCTTCTCGACTCCCGTCGCCGCATCCGGCGCCGCCATTTTGTTGGCTGTTTTACACAGCCTCTCTGCTCTTACAGGAACGGCGTCACACCCGGATCCGCGCGCCACTTCCGGTCTCGGATGGCAGGCCCTGCCATCCAGACTGTGAGTGGCCGGGACTGGTGATGACAGCCGGAAATGACGTCAGCGAACGGCGCTCGTTCGAGCGCCTCCCCTTTGGCGCCATTTGCGCACACGCTGGAGTCTCAACAACACTGTTTAAACCCACGTTTTCACAATCAGGATACCGCTCCTCTTGAGAAAGGCTATCCCTAGCTGAAACGTTGAGGGTTAATCTTGTATCCACTCGGTGTCTTGCCTGTAAGCCTTGCAATTATCTTCTATATGTGTTCTATATGTGTTACTTGTTTACTGTTAGCTCTGCTAGTTTGAGTTTTGCATTGGGGAACAACCTGCCATATTTAAGCCTGTATATTGCCTTTTTTCCTGTATGCTCTTATGCATTGATTGTACTGTTATATATACATTACTGGGTTATCTGGCAGCTTGCCCCCATCTAAGCTGGGCACCATAGTTTCACCATGTACTAAGCGGTCCATGTCATCTTTATTATTACTGTGTTCATTTTGCACTATCTGTAAAACCACAGCGACCCGGTCTACTTACCTAAACCTGTGGTTCAGGAACTTTTGGTCTGGCTCCTGCCCCAGGTAGTAACACAAAAGGAACTGGTGTCTGGAGAAGGAGCTAAAGCTTTTGTGTAATCTGGAGGTCATGTGTGCCTACCATGGGACGGAGCCTTATTATCTCAGTGGTATGCTGCCCTAAGGATGTTTTGAGAAATCATACATATGAGCATGGCTTATAGTAGGATCTTTATATAAACAAGCATCCTTATAACACCCAAAGTCCATCCAAATTATCTTAGGTAAAAACAAAATAAAATTAAATAATCTATACCATAGAGATGTTTTGAATGGCTTGACCAAATGCTGTCTCATGTTGTATGATACCATGCAGAGAAATGTTAGAGCCAAAAGTGGAGAAACAGTGGGCACAGAGAGCTGAGACTACAAAGAGGGGGTGATGCAGAGTAGAACAGGGGACAGTGAAACTATAGAGTGGAGCATGGTAAGATTATAGCCGAACCAGAGTTGGCATCCTGGGGTCCCCTCCACTTGTCAACAAGGAACAAATATTTGTCGTCAGTTTTTTGTCTGGGCTTGGTGGGAGGCCAGTTGTAGGGAGTATAAAAGATCTGGACCTTTGGTGAGCACCCTTTTGCCATCCCCCAATGGCTCTATCCCTTCACTTCTATAGCCCCTATATCTCGTGAGACCTTGGGGCTGCTAGCCTGGGTTTTATTCCCATTACAACTGTTTCATGAGAAAAAAAGAGATCTAGGATCAAAGTCTTGGAGGGAAAGTTGACAATGAGAGAGAGAACTACACCCAAAACTGAATGGAGAGCAGCAAGTCCATCTGCAGAATAAAGGGAGGCAGGGGAAATGTTGAAGAGAGAAAATGATGCAGGGAATGTGAAAAAGCGAGAATGATGGATGGAATGTAAAATGGAAAGAACGAGGACAAGAGAGAACAATAGGGGGTATGTGAAATGTAGAGAAAAAGGAGGAAATGTGAACGTGAGAGAACAATAAATGCAATGTGAAATAGCGTCTGCACCTTGAGGAAGTGGTCCGCTTGAGCGGACCACGGAGTGCTTGGGTAAACTAACCTCCAGGATAGAGCAGCGGGGACACCAGATCTGAGCTTCACATTCAGGTGATATCTTGTTGTTGTTGTATGTTTACACACTGCCTCATTTCCTCTTCATATATTTGATAAGCTTATTGTTTTTGCACTAGAAATAGCACTTTATTGCTAACAATATTTATAATATGAATTTTGGAGATATACTTTTTAGGGATTTTTGAGAGTCATAATGCACTTTTTGCTTAATGAGCATGTTTTTTTGTGTACTTATACTCAGATGGGATGCCCCTCTGTAGATCTACTTGTTTTTAGATGTATGTTGGTATGTTTTTTAATGCAATAAATATGGATTAATAATATGATTGTGGGATTGTTGACTTATAGGGTTGGTTAGTGCTGATATAGGGTGTCGCTTTTTGTGGTTACTGGAGCGACACAATTTGGGGAGAGAGTATACATTTTCTGTGGCACCGATTTGAGCACACCACCTTTATTGATTTAATGGGCTTTATTTTTTATTCTTTAGTAATATAGTAGATTGGTGGTGCACATCATTTTTGTTGGTTTTGTACAATAGCGAGAATGTTAAAAGGAATGTGGAAGAGAGACAACGTGGGAGAAGAAGGGTGGAGTGTGGAAAAAAAGAAAAAGAAGGGAGAAATTTAGCAATAAGAGAAGGAAGGAGAAAATATAGAAATGAGAGAAAGAATGTGAAAAAGAGAAAATGATTAACATGGAAAATATAGAAAGAAGGTTTTTCTGCATTCGAAATGAAATGAAGAGAAGCAACATTGCCCCCATTTGCTTGTGGTCCATCTGCACACCCCACAGCAGGACCGCCATCTGAAATTTCTGGGCTCCTTTTCATAGAGCATCTTCTAAAGAAGGAGAAAAGGCTTTATGATGTAGCTAGGCACAAGCTCGGTCAAGTTAAGTAGCAGAACAAGGACAAGGATTAGAACAGGGAGCAGAGTGGCCTTCTAGGCTCTGTCTGTACAGGGAACTGGTGTCTATTAAGCAGTTACATTTTTTAAGCCCAAAACAAGCTTGCTGGGGGTGAGTTAGGGATGGGATCATTTTCCACTTGAACCTTTGGAAACATTTACTAGCAGTCTGACTTTTTGGCCAGAGCACAGTTAAGTGATTCCTGTAAGTCATTAAAAGCTTATACATTGTTTGCCAGTTGTATGCTTTATTTACTATGTCATGGAGGTGAGAAAACAAATCTGACACTAAAACAAATAATTCGGAAAGATTACTTAGCAGCATAACAGTAATAATATAAATGATTGTTCAAATAGAACGTGTCCAAAGGCGGGCAATGAAAATGGTGGAAGGACTTAAACTTAAAACTTATCAGGAGAGACTTAAAGTGGACCATCACCCAGGGGTGATCGGCCCAGGAATCTATAAGATTCCCGGGCCGATCACCTCCCTCACCGCGGGGCATCTGAGATAGGGATGTCCCGCGGGGTGAACCCCCCCCCAAAAGCCCCAAAAAACCTTACCTTATCGGTGACGGATCAGCCGCCGCCGCTGCCTCCCGCGCGCCCCTCTAGCAGTGCGCGCGCCCGCGCCGGCCGTTCATGAATGGCCGGCGCGGGCGCGCGCCCTGTAAGAGGGACACGCGGGAGGCGGCGGTGGCGGCTTATCCGTCGCTTGTAAGGTAAGTTTTTGGGGGGTTCCACACAGCGGGGCTGAAAATCCTGGGTGTTGGTCCACTTTAAAGAACTTAATTTGTACAGTCTGGGGGAAAGAAGGGAGAGGGGGGACATGATTGAGACCTTTAAATATGTGAAAGGATTGAATAAGGTTCAGGAGGGAAGTGTTTTTAAGAAGAAGCTTAATGATAGAACAAGGGGGCACAACCTGAAGCTAGTCGGGGGGAAGATCAGGAGCAATGTTAGAAAATATTATTTTACAGAAAGAGTAGTAGATGCTTGGAACAAACTTCCAGCAGAGGTAGTTGAAAAATCAAAACATGCCTGGGATAAGCACACATCTATCCTAAGATAAAGAGAACATACAGTATACACATAAGGGCAGACTAGATGGACCGTATGGTCTCCTTCTGCCGTCACCCTTCTATGTTTCTATGAATCAGCAATATATTGTTATCCACTACAGTGTACCAACATAAAGTGTGACAGTGTGAATTGTGTGTGATACTTTTGCAAACTAGTTTTATTATAACATCATTTTCATTAGAACGTATTTCAATGAGAACAAACCTACACAGAATAAAGTTGTGACTTCTTTATAGCCTTTATTTCATGGTGACCTAAACCCTCTTTGTCCGCAGGGTACCTAACCAACCTAGCCTGTCCCCTCTTGCTGCCAGAGAGAGATACTTGAGGGGTATCACTGCATTGTATTGCAATGAGAAAAGGTAAGTATTCTTCTAATGCATGGGTTAGGATCTCTGTACAGAATCACCAGAAACAGTTTGGAATTTACAATCTATTTACACTTTTTAGTTTTAATTACTACATTAGGTTCACATACTTTTGTATTTGACACTGCAGGGAATCGCAAATCAGGATGCCCCTTGGAGGGGAACAGCATCCAGGCGCTGGCATGCGCCCTGCTAGAGGTGTCCGGTTTTGGATGCCCCGGGGGGATGGGGGGGGAATCAAAAGATTCCCAGGCCGATCAAGCTGGGTTTTAGTCCACTAATACATAGAGAGCTGGACCCTTCAAATTTTTCTATCTCTCTATATATAGATGAATAGATTTTGTATTGAATTATATGACATTTAGAAGGGTTCAACTCTCTATATAAACACACACACTTTACATAAGTATACATTATATTTATTATACTTATACCTAATACGTTATTAGGTGTTATATTTTATGAGCTTTAACATTTTGCTGAGTCTGAACTTTGTTTACAACTCTACTATTAATTTAAGCATTTTAAATATAAATATATATATATATATATATATATATATATATATATATATATATATATATATTTATTTATTTATACAAATAGCTAAAAAATATTACTACCTATATTCTTTTGCTGAACAGGTGATGTTGAAATTCAGCAGCAATTACCAAACAGTTTAGGAAAATGTTTTAGCGCTTAATGAGTTCAGCAGATTAGTTTTCCTTAGAAGAATGAAGATGTTAATTACCTGTATCAGGCTGCTGAGTGGAAGCAGAAGTGTTGCAGATGATATATGAGCTGCTCCCCACCTTGCCTTGTGCTCACAGCACCATGAAGATGCTGCGTCCGTCCTGGCAGGACCTGCACTGCCACCTCTATAGACTTGTGTTTGCATTCATGTTTCCGTCTTATTGGGACTAGGTTGCTAGGATACAATTTTCTTAACAAGCGGACAACCCCCTCCTCTCTCCTCTCGACCAGAGGACAGGCATTTTAGTATTGGCAGATTTCCTTCTTTCCCTCCTAAGAGGGTTTAGTGACTTCTCTGTAGAAGTTCTCACTAAGCTTTTACTTCAGTTACAAGCTGGAAAAGCCTCAGGATAAGATGGGTCACATCTGTAAATAATGTATAAATTACTTGATAGATTTAAAGAAATGAAACTGTTCTATGGTTCTTGTGTGACGCTACAGTAAATATTAATTACAATAACTAATGCATTTTGGTATATATTGACTTGTACACCTAGACCAGAGAATCTCAACCTTTTTTTCATTAAACCGGGCCTTCAGCATGATTTAATGAATAGCCCAAACCCTTAAAAAACTATTCCCCAGCATCTAAAATGAATATATTTTAAGTTTTTAGCCACTTACTTATCATTCTTTCCCCCGTTGGGCTGCAACTCTGTTCAGGACTCTAGGATACGGACACTGCCATCTTGACTCAGAAGCATCACATACTAAGGAGAGGAGAGCAGGATAAAGTACAGGGGGCGGGGTTATAGCTGTGCAGAGCAGAGCTGGGGTCAGGAAAAGGACAGCAATCCCAGAATGCCGAGCGACACAGTCAAAAGACACTTCCTGTTTGCAGGCTGCCTGATGCTCCATGAGCCGCCATCTTGGATGTTTAAAGGCTCATAACATGCAGTAGATGCAGGTAGGATGATTTGTAATGTGAGAAATCTGTATGTACAGGGTGTGGGAAACATATAAGATATGCTCTTATTCAGGGTGAAGGTCCACTTTAAGTACCACTTTCTATTTTCTAAGGATCTCAGTTCCTGTCTGGGTGGTCCCTCTGGGTTTTCAGTCAGGTAAAACCATTTCAAACATACACAAAACAACCTTTAAAGTGCATGAAATGCACAAAAATACACATAAGGAAAGTCTCCATCACCTTTTGGAGTAGTTTTCCTTGGGTAAAGTATGGATGGAAGCAGACTGAGATGGGCTTCAGATCATTATGCAGCCTCTTCGAGTACCACCTAATAGAATCTTGAGTACAACCGGTGGTACTTGTACCACTGGTTGGGAACCCCTGAAACAAAAGCATACATTAGGTTCTAGTCTAGTCTTAACTGCTTTGCACTTCCATGTCAATTTTATGAGATAAAAGAAAGAGAAGATGGAGAACGTGGCTTAGGGTCTCCTCCCCTGAGTCACAAATTGGCACATCAAGTTGCATGCTAGGCTCCTGGCAGTGCCAACATACCAGTCCCTATGCCCTTTGGCAGTGGTCTAATGCTCAGCCATGGGTGCCCCCAATAATGGACAAGAGGGGGGAAGTAGAGTTTTTACATCACTGCTTGTGAACTGGTAAGACGTCCCAATGACCCTATAACACTTCAGATGGTAGGAAGTGGTGAACAGGTCTAGGTAGAGATGAGCGAACTTTTGAAAAATTTGATTCGACTGATTCGCCGAATTTTCCGACAAAAATCGTTTCGACCCGAATAAATTCGCGACGAATCGCTATTAAAAACGGCTAATTCTGAGCCTCCTAGAGCCTCAATAGGGTTGTAAACCATTCAGCCTTGCTGTAACACGCACAGGATGCGTGCTGGGTTAGTTAAATAATACTTTGAAGAAATATCACATGCAGATCAGAGGCATCGCTAATAGAATCGCAGAGCGGCACAATTGCAGAGAGTTGAAGTGGCATCACTATGAGGGGCAGAAGGAGCCCAAATATACACTGGAGTTGGCCTCAGGAGCCCAAAAATTGGATGAATCACACCCTGGAGTTGGCAGAAGTTGGCAGCAGCAGCAGCAGGAGCCCAAATATACACTGGAGTTGGCTTCAGGAGCCCAAAAATTGGATGAATCACACCCTGGAGTTGGCAGGAGTTGACAGTAGCAGCAGCAGGAGCCCAAATATACACTGGAGTTGGCTTCAGGAGCCCAAAAATTGGATGAATCACACCCTGGAGTTGGCAGGAGTTGACAGTAGCAGCAGCAGGAGCCCAAATATACACTGGAGTTGGCTTCAGGAGCCCAAAAGTTGGATGAATCACACCCTGGAGTTGGCAGGAGTTGACAGTAGCAGCAGCAGGAGCCCAAATATACACTGGAGTTGGCTTCAGGAGCCCAAAAATTGGATGAATCACACCCTGGAGTTGGCAGGAGTTGACAGCAGCAGCAGCAGGAGCCCAAATATACACTGGAGTTGGCCTCAGGAGCCCAAAAATTGGATGAATCACACCCTGGAGTTGGCAGGAGTTGACAGTAGCAGCAGCAGGAGCCCAAATATACACTGGAGTTGGCTTCAGGAGCCCAAAAATTGGATGAATCACACCCTGGAGTTGGCAGAAGTTGGCAGCAGCAGCAGCAGGAGCCCAAATATACACTGGAGTTGGCTTCAGGAGCCCAAAAATTGGATGAATCACACCCTGGAGTTGGCAGAAGTTGGCAGCAGCAGCAGCAGGAGCCCAAATATACACTGGAGTTGGCTTCAGGAGCCCAAAAATTGGATGAATCACACCCTGGAGTTGGCAGAAGTTGGCAGCAGCAGCAGCAGGAGCCCAAATATACACTGGAGTTGGCCTCAGGAGCCCAAAAATTGGATGAATCACACCCTGGAGTTGGCAGAAGTTGGCAGCAGCAGCAGCAGGAGCCCAAATATACACTGGAGTTGGCTTCAGGAGCCCAAAAATTGGATGAATCACACCCTGGAGTTGGCAGGAGTTGACAGTAGCAGCAGCAGGAGCCCAAATATACACTGGAGTTGGCCTCAGGAGCCCAAAAATTGGATGAATCACACCCTGGAGTTGGCAGGAGTTGACAGCAGCAGCAGCAGGAGCCCAAATATACACTGGAGTTGGCTTCAGGAGCCCAAAAATTGGATGAATCACACCCTGGAGTTGGCAGAAGTTGGCAGCAGCAGCAGCAGGAGCCCAAATATACACTGGAGTTGGCCTCAGGAGCCCAAAAATTGGATGAATCACACCCTGGAGTTGGCAGAAGTTGGCAGTAGCAGCAGCAGGAGCCCAAATATACACTGGAGTTGGCCTCAGGAGCCCAAAAATTGGATGAATCACACCCTGGAGTTGGCAGAAGTTGGCAGCAGCAGCAGCAGGAGCCCAAATATACACTGGAGTTGGCTTCAGGAGCCCAAAAATTGGATGAATCACACCCTGGAGTTGGCAGAAGTTGGCAGCAGCAGCAGCAGGAGCCCAAATATACACTGGAGTTGGCTTCAGGAGCCCAAAAATTGGATGAATCACACCCTGGAGTTGGCAGAAGTTGGCAGCAGCAGCAGCAGGAGCCCAAATATACACTGGAGTTGGCCTCAGGAGCCCAAAAATTGGATGAATCACACCCTGGAGTTGGCAGAAGTTGGCAGCAGCAGCAGCAGGAGCCCAAATATACACTGGAGTTGGCCTCAGGAGCCCAAAAATTGGATGAATCACACCCTGGAGTTGGCAGAAGTTGGCAGCAGCAGCAGCAGGAGCCCAAATATACACTGGAGTTGGCTTCAGGAGCCCAAAAATTGGATGAATCACACCCTGGAGTTGGCAGGAGTTGACAGTAGCAGCAGCAGGAGCCCAAATATACACTGGAGTTGGCCGCAGGAGCCCAAAAATTGGATGAATCACACCCTGGAGTTGGCAGGAGTTGACAGCAGCAGCAGCAGGAGCCCAAATATACACTGGAGTTGGCTTCAGGAGCCCAAAAATTGGATGAATCACACCCTGGAGTTGGCAGAAGTTGGCAGCAGCAGCAGCAGGAGCCCAAATATACACTGGAGTTGGCTTCAGGAGCCCAAAAATTGGATGAATCACACCCTGGAGTTGGCAGGAGTTGACAGTAGCAGCAGCAGGAGCCCAAATATACACTGGAGTTGGCCTCAGGAGCCCAAAAATTGGATGAATCACACCCTGGAGTTGGCAGCAGCAGCAGGAGCCCAAACATTACTTTAAAGAGACCCTGGGGTTGGCTTCAGGAGCCCAAAAATTGGATGAATCACACCCTGGAGTTGGCAGAAGTTGGCAGCAGCAGCAGCAGGAGCCCAAATATACACTGGAGTTGGCCTCAGGAGCCCAAAAATTGGATGAATCACACCCTGGAGTTGGCAGAAGTTGGCAGTAGCAGCAGCAGGAGCCCAAATATACACTGGAGTTGGCCTCAGGAGCCCAAAAATTGGATGAATCACACCCTGGAGTTGGCAGAAGTTGGCAGCAGCAGCAGCAGGAGCCCAAATATACACTGGAGTTGGCTTCAGGAGCCCAAAAATTGGATGAATCACACCCTGGAGTTGGCAGAAGTTGGCAGCAGCAGCAGCAGGAGCCCAAATATACACTGGAGTTGGCTTCAGGAGCCCAAAAATTGGATGAATCACACCCTGGAGTTGGCAGGAGTTGACAGTAGCAGCAGCAGGAGCCCAAATATACACTGGAGTTGGCTTCAGGAGCCCAAAAATTGGATGAATCACACCCTGGAGTTGGCAGGAGTTGACAGTAGCAGCAGCAGGAGCCCAAATATACACTGGAGTTGGCTTCAGGAGCCCAAAAATTGGATGAATCACACCCTGGAGTTGGCAGAAGTTGGCAGCAGCAGCAGCAGGAGCCCAAATATACACTGGAGTTGGCCTCAGGAGCCCAAAAATTGGATGAATCACACCCTGGAGTTGGCAGCAGCAGCAGGAGCCCAAACATTACTTTAAAGAGACCCTGGGGTTGGCTTCAGGAGCCCAAAAATTGGATGAATCACACCCTGGAGTTGGCAGAAGTTGGCAGCAGCAGCAGCAGGAGCCCAAATATACACTGGAGTTGGCCTCAGGAGCCCAAAAATTGGATGAATCACACCCTGGAGTTGGCAGAAGTTGGCAGCAGCAGCAGCAGGAGCCCAAATATACACTGGAGTTGGCTTCAGGAGCCCAAAAATTGGATGAATCACACCCTGGAGTTGGCAGGAGTTGACAGTAGCAGCAGCAGGAGCCCAAATATACACTAGAGTTGGCTTCAGGAGCCCAAAAATTGGATGAATCACACCCTGGAGTTGGCAGAAGTTGGCAGCAGCAGCAGCAGGAGCCCAAATATACACTGGAGTTGGCCTCAGGAGCCCAAAAATTGGATGAATCACACCCTGGAGTTGGCAGGAGTTGACAGCAGCAGCAGCAGGAGCCCAAATATACACTGGAGTTGGCCTCAGGAGCCCAAAAATTGGATGAATCACACCCTGGAGTTGGCAGAAGTTGGCAGCAGCAGCAGCAGGAGCCCAAATATACACTGGAGTTGGCTTCAGGAGCCCAAAAATTGGATGAATCACACCCTGGAGTTGGCAGGAGTTGACAGTAGCAGCAGCAGGAGCCCAAAAAATGGCCTAAAGACATAAATATGTTTTGCACCATTTGGAAAGTGTAAAACGTGGCACCATGCTGAATCTAGTCGCATGCATCAGGCATTGGTGGGTGGAAATCCTGGCTGATCCATCCCTGATTCATTTTGACAAAGGTGAGTCTCTCCACATTTTTAGTTGACAGACGAGTTCTCCTCGCCGTAACTATGGCCCCCGCCGCACTAAACACCCGCTCAGATGGCACGCTACTTGCCGGGCAGGACAGCTTTTCCAGGGCAAACTCTGCTAGTTGCGGCCACAAATCAAGTTTGGCTGCCCAGAAGTCCAGCGGATCCTCAAGGTGTGTTGGCATGGTCATGTCAAAGTATGACATGACCTGCTGGTTCAGGTCCTGCTCCAGGTCTTCCTGCTGCTCATGAGTAGCCTCACTATGCGGGTGTAGAAAGCTACTCATTAGCGACTGAAGACTGAGGCTGCTGCTGCTGATGGAGCTTCTGCTGCTGCTGCTGCCAACCCCCCCAGCGGCCATGGCAGTGGAAGGTGAGCGCAGAGGTCCCCTCGAGTCAGACCTGCGAGAGTATGGACCATGGCGCAGATAGGCATCGGCCAACTGCCTACGTAGAATGTCTTTGTAGTAGTTGAGTTTGTCCTCCCTCTCGGTGGGTTTAAAAAATGCCCCCATTTTGTGCCGGAAGCGAGGGTCCAATAAGGTGGACAGCCAGAAGTCATCCCGCCGACAGATGGAAACAATTCTGGGGTCACTACGCAAGCATGTGAGCATGCTTCGTGCCATTTGCGCAAGTGACTCGGATGGACTACCTGTCTCCATCTCCACTGCATACTGCCACGGTGTGCCCGGGTCCTCTGTCTCTCCTTCCTCAAAAACCTCTAGCTCCTCTGGCTGCTCCTGCTCCTCCTCTCCTGTCCGCTGACTAGATAAACCAGCCATTTCGCCAAGCCTAAACTGTGTTTCGCTGGGCAACTCCTCCTCCTCCTCTTCCTCCTCCTCCTCCTCCAGTTCAGCTCCAACGGGGTTCATGTGGCCGTAAGATGTAAACGCCATGTCTCCAGTGCCCTGACCAGCCATGGTTTCCAACATGTGCTGTAGTACATGAAGCAGTGGAATCACGTCGTTCATCCCGTAATCCTGCCGACTGACAAATAAAGTGGCTTCCTCAAAGGGCCTGAGCAAACGGCAGGTGTCACGTATGAGCTGCCACTGGTTGACATTGAAGTTACACAGGGGAGTCCCCCTATCTGCTTGGATCATCAGGAAATCCGTGATGGCTTTTCTCTGTTCATATAATCGGTCCAACATGTGAAGGGTGGAATTCCAACGGGTGGAAACATCGCAAATCAGACTATGTTGGGGGATACCATTCTGACGCTGTAGCTCAAGAAGGGTGTGTTTGGCGGTGTAGGAGTGGCTGAAGTGCATGCAAAGTTTCCGTGAAGTTGTTAGGATGTCCTGCAGATGGGGGGAACACTTCAGAAACCGCTTGACAACCAGATTGAAGACGTGAGCCATGCAGGGGGCATGGGTCAGGCTTCCTTGGCGCAGCGCAGACAAAATGTTCTTCCCATTGTCGGTAACCATGATTCCCATTTTAAGTTTTCTCGGAGTAAGCCATGTTTGGATTTCCTGATGAATACATTTAAGCAGTTCCTCCCCTGTGTGACTCCGTTCGCCAAGACAAACCATGTGAAGCACTGCGTGACACCTCCGTGCCCTGCACACATGGTAGACTGGAGGGGCACTGAGACTTGAGCCTACAGTGGAGGGTGAGGAGATGGCGGAGGATGAGGAGGCCGAGTCGCACGGTGTCACAGGCCCAATGGGCAGAGAGCGCGGAGGCCGAAGCGGCGTGACCTGTCCAAGTTGCTGCTGCAAAGGGACCACATTCACCCAGTGGGCCGTAAACGACATGTACTGCCCCTGACAGTAGTTACAGCTCCAGATGTCGGCGCTGCCATGTATTTTGCTACACACCGACAGGCTCAAGGACTGGCCCACCTTCTGTTCAACAAAAGTGTGCAGCGCTGGTACTGCCTTCTTGGCAAAGAAATGACGGCTTGGGACTCTCCACCTCGGCTCGGCACAAGCCATCAGTTCTCTGAAAGGTGCAGATTCCACCACCTGAAAAGGGAGCGACTGCAGCACCAGCAACTTGGACAGGAGCACATTCAGCTTCTGCGCCGTAGGATGAGTGGGCGCATACTGCTGTCTCTTGGACATGGCTTCGCTGATGGATTGCTGGCGGGATGCATGACTTGGAGGAGGAGGAGGAGGAGCAGGAGCGACAGAGGATGGGTATGACGCACAGCTGCCTTCGGCTGAGGTGCTGGAGCCTTGGCTGGCAGAAATTGGGAGCTCACTTGGTGAGGAAGCAGACTGGACCACCCCTTGGGAGCCTCGGTTCTCCCAGGTCGTTTTATGGTGACGCATCATATGTTGACGCAGGGCCGTGGTGCCAACATTTGGACCCTGGCCACGCTTCACCTTTTGCCTACATATCTTGCATGTGGCCATGTTACCCTCCTGCGGATGCCTCAGGAAAAACTGCCACACTGCCGAGTAGCTACTTTTCCCACCCCCTGGCCTCACTGATTCACTGCTGCTGTTGCCAACTCCAGGAACCCCTGCTCCACTACCTCCCGATAAGGTAGACTGCCGCACAGCAGGTGCTCTACCCCGGCCCCGGCCCCGGCCGGCTCCAGCCTTTGGAATTGTGCCCCCATGCTGACTGCTACCACCTTGCTGCCTCAGCTGCTGACTCCGGGGCAACCTGCGCCCCTCTTCTCCTGATGATGACGATGAAGCCCCTTCATCACCCGGCTCCCAAGTGCGATCGGCTTCATCGTCATCATCATCATCACCGAGTTGTGGCTGTACGTCACTGATGTTCGTGGATTCGTCAACAGTGTCTGGCGCAGGAGCTGGAACGCTCGCAGCACCCACGACACTGTCCACATCACTATCTGTCTGCCTAGCTAGAGAAGCCACCTCCATTTCTTGGCTGGGCAGTAGCTGCTGACTGTCCTCTATCTGATGGTCCTCCTCACTAAAGAGTGGAGCTGAACCCAAAGCATAGGATACGTCGCTGGGGGAGGGAACGGCGTAGGACAGAGGCAATGGGAGGACAGGGACTGCTCTCGGGGCATGCCAACTCAGGGTTGTGTCAGAGGAACCTACCGACCCTAGACTGGGGGTCTCAGACGTAAGTTGTGATGATGTTGTTGATGAGCGCGTCAACCAATCTACCACGGCAGATGCGTTACTGGTGGAGACCCGACCGCTAGCAGATACTGGCAGATTAGGTCTCTCAGCGTGACTCCTGCTGCTACTGGCCCCCAGTCTGATGCGAGCTCTGCCTGCGGAATCTTGGCCTCTGCCACTCCTCTTTTCACTTCCAGGCACTTGTCTGCCCGACATAGTCTAACTGGCGTGGGAGTAGGTGATATTTTAAGATCCCCCGGGCAGCGGTGGGTCTATATGAAACAGAATATAATGCACACCAAAAGTGAGCAGTAACACTCAGCCTCCAACAGGCCTGCTTAGTGTAAATAAGAGAGCTGCTTAGTGTAAATAAAGAGGGGTATGCTATGTTACAGAATGGGATGCCTCAACAGAAGTGCACCTGGCAGGCAGCAGTAAGCCTATGCCCAGCAAAAGTGTCTTATAATATAAATATAATAAGAGCAAATGCTTATATGGTCTTAAACAGAGGCTGCTTTAGTCACAGAATGGGATGCCCCCAAAAAAGATCCAGTAGTACTATGCCCAGCAAAAGTGTCTTTATCAGGCTAATTTCAAATATGATAAGAGCAAATGCTTATATGGTCTTAAACAGAGGCTGCTTTAGTCACAGAATGGGATGCCCTGGCAGGGACAAGTAGTGCTATGCCCAGCAAAAGTGTCTTTATCAGGCTAATTTCAAATATGATAAGAGCAAATGCTTATATGGTCTTAAACAGAGGCTGCTTTAGTCACAGAATGGGATGCCCCCAAAAAAAGATCCAGTAGTACTATGCCCAGCAAAAGTGTCTTTATCAGGCTAATTTCAAATATGATAAGAGCAAATGCTTATATGGTCTTAAACAGAGGCTGCTTTAGTCACAGAATGGGATGCCCCCAAAAAAAGATACAGTAGTACTATGCCCAGCAAAAGTGTCTTTATCAGGCTAATTTCAAATATGATAAGAGCAAATGCTTATATGGTCTTAAACAGAGGCTGCTTTAGTCACAGAATGGGATGCCCCCCAAAAAAGATGCAGTAGTACTATGCCCAGCAAAAGTGTCTTTATCAGGCTAATTTCAAATATGATAAGAGCAAATGCTTATATGGTCTTAAACAGAGGCTGCTTTAGTCACAGAATGGGATGCCCCCCAAAAAAGATGCAGTAGTACTATGCCCAGCAAAAGTGTCTTTATCAGGCTAATTTCAAATATGATAAGAGCAAATGCTTATATGGTCTTAAACAGAGGCTGCTTTAGTCACAGAATGGGATGCCCCCCAAAAAAGATGCAGTAGTACTATGCCCAGCAAAAGTGTCTTTATCAGGCTAATTTCAAATATGATAAGAGCAAATGCTTATATGGTCTTAAACAGAGGCTGCTTTAGTCACAGAATGGGATGCCCCCCAAAAAAGATGCAGTAGTACTATGCCCAGCAAAAGTGTCTTTATCAGGCTAATTTCAAATATGATAAGAGCAAATGCTTATATGGTCTTAAACAGAGGCTGCTTTAGTCACAGAATGGGATGCCCCCAAAAAAAGATGCAGTAGTACTATGCCCAGCAAAAGTGTCTTTATCAGGCTAATTTCAAATATGATAAGAGCAAATGCTTATATGGTCTTAAACAGAGGCTGCTTTAGTCACAGAATGGGATGCCCTCCAAAAAAGATGCAGTAGTACTATGCCCAGCAAAAGTGTCTTTATCAGGCTAATTTCAAATATGATAAGAGCAAATGCTTATATGGTCTTAAACAGAGGCTGCTTTAGTCACAGAATGGGATGCCCCCCAAAAAAGATGCAGTAGTACTATGCCCAGCAAAAGTGTCTTTATCAGGCTAATTTCAAATATGATAAGAGCAAATGCTTATATGGTCTTAAACAGAGGCTGCTTTAGTCACAGAATAGGATGCCCCCCAAAAAAGATGCAGTAGTACTATGCCCAGCAAAAGTGTCTTTATCAGGCTAATTTCAAATATGATAAGAGCAAATGCTTATATGGTCTTAAACAGAGGCTGCTTTAGTCACAGAATGGGATGCCCCCCAAAAAAGATCCAGTAGTACTATGCCCAGCAAAAGTGTCTTTATCAGGCTAATTTCAAATATGATAAGAGCAAATGCTTATATGGTCTTAAACAGAGGCTGCTTTAGTCACAGAATGGGATGCCCCCCAAAAAAGATGCAGTAGTACTATGCCCAGCAAAAGTGTCTTTATCAGGCTAATTTCAAATATGATAAGAGCAAATGCTTATATGGTCTTAAACAGAGGCTGCTTTAGTCACAGAATGGGATGCCCCCCAAAAAAGATGCAGTAGTACTATGCCCAGCAAAAGTGTCTTTATCAGGCTAATTTCAAATATGATAAGAGCAAATGCTTATATGGTCTTAAACAGAGGCTGCTTTAGTCACAGAATGGGATGCCCCCCAAAAAAGATGCAGTAGTACTATGCCCAGCAAAAGTGTCTTTATCAGGCTAATTTCAAATATGATAAGAGCAAATGCTTATATGGTCTTAAACAGAGGCTGCTTTAGTCACAGAATGGGATGCCCCCCAAAAAAGATGCAGTAGTACTATGTCCAGCAAAAGTGTCTTTATCAGGCTAATTTCAAATATGATAAGAGCAAATGCTTATATGGTCTTAAACAGAGGCTGCTTTAGTCACAGAATGGGATGCCCCCCAATAAAGATGCAGTAGTACTATGCCCAGCAAAAGTGTCTTTATCAGGCTAATTTCAAATATGATAAGAGCAAATGCTTATATGGTCTTAAACAGAGGCTGCTTTAGTCACAGAATGGGATGCCCCCCAAAAAAGATGCAGTAGTACTATGCCCAGCAAAAGTGTCTTTATCAGGCTAATTTCAAATATGATAAGAGCAAATGCTTATATGGTCTTAAACAGAGGCTGCTTTAGTCACAGAATGGGATGCCCCCCAAAAAAGATGCAGTAGTACTATGCCCAGCAAAAGTGTCTTTATCAGGCTAATTTCAAATATGATAAGAGCAAATGCTTATATGGTCTTACACAGAGGCTGCTTTAGTCACAGAATGGGATGCCCCCCAAAAAAGATGCAGTAGTACTATGCCCAGCAAAAGTGTCTTTATCAGGCTAATTTCAAATATGATAAGAGCAAATGCTTATATGGTCTTAAACAGAGGCTGCTTTAGTCACAGAATGGGATGCCCCCCAAAAAAGATCCAGTAGTACTATGCCCAGCAAAAGTGTCTTTATCAGGCTAATTTCAAATATGATAAGAGCAAATGCTTATATGGTCTTAAACAGAGGCTGCTTTAGTCACAGAATGGGATGCCTCACAGCAGACTTAAGATCAGTTCAGTATATATGCACAGTTAGTTAGTATAAGCAGCCTGAAAACGCTAACAAAGCCTGGCTGTCAGGCTGGATGAAAAAAAAAAAAAAAACTGAGAGCCTCCGATTTTCCATTCCTTTCCCTGTTTTCCGCTGACTTTCTGTCTGTCTCCTGTCTGTCTCCTGCCTGTCTCCAGCCTGTCCCTGTCTGTCCCTGCCTGTCTAACTGTCTGTCTCTCCCTCAGCTACACAGCGTTCTGTCTCTCACGAAAGCAATAGAGAAATGAGGCTGGAAAGCAAGATGGCCGGCCTTAAATACAGCTGTGACATCACCGGGCTTGCTGGCTGCTGATAGGCTGCATGTGACTGTCCCAGCATACACTGCCCCAGCTTACATGTCTGGACATGTCCCGTCCGCCATCTTAGAATGCCTGTAATGTAAATGAATGGATGTTAAAGGAAAACTTCGAGCGATCGAATCGCGGGGAAATTCGGATTCGATCCGAATCGAATTTTTCCTGAAATTCGGATCGAATCCGGGTTCGTCCGGATCGATTCGCTCATCCCTAGTTCTAGGTATTGTTGGGAGAACTCCTAGAGTACCATACTTATGCCAAAGGGCATCCAAAGTTGAAGACATGGACCAAAGCCTAGTATAGTCAAAATGCCAGGCTTTGGTCCACTTTTAACCAGAGTGAGACCATACTGTGTGTTTGCCTTGCATTCTTGGCAAAGTTGGTCTTTAAGAAATGTAAGTTCTAAACAGTATGTGTGTAACATTTTTTTTATTAGTGCACTTTGGGTCATCTGCAAGTTTTTACCCAGTAAAAAAGCCAAAGTATGTGCACACCTGGATTTCTCTCAGGGTTTTAAAGGGGAACATTGGACCAAAAATAAAAAGGGGCTGATTCCCCCCCCCCCACCAATGGCTCCTACTTATCTTTTGGATGGTTCTGCTGAGGTGACATACATTGCATCCCGGTCATGGGGGCTGCGCGCAGTGCCTGATGGGATGCAAGATGTCGGAAGGTAGCCTGGAATCCGAGGGACCCAGAAGATGGATCCCCGGCGAGGTGAGTATTTAGTGCCCAAAGGTAAACCCATGGGGAGGGGGCAGCAGATCATTGAGGTTTGGGGGAGGTTTTAACGATGTTCCTCTTTAAGTGTCTAAGGATAATAAATAAATAGATTCTAATTTTAACTACTTAGATTTTTGACATTGACAGATTTAAAAAGTGATACTTGCATTTATGCTTATTTAAACCTTACTCATCTTTTCTCCCCCGCAGCCCAGCGATCTTAATCTGGCAGGATAAGACTTAACGATTCCTAAGGTTGAGTCCTATACCATGCAGGTTCGTTGCCTGTTCACTGGCTACCCCTAGGACAAATGCCCCTTCCTACTTCAATCGAGGGGGATTGCTGAGGCCTGACACACCCCCTACATTGCAATAAGCCAGTGGACATGCTGTAATCACTGTAAGGTGATTCTGTGTTTGGCGAATGGAGAACAGACATGCACGCATGGAACTTTTGGGATCTAGTAAGTTTTACACTACCAGACTGGGAAAAAAGATTGCCGGGAATCTTGGTGTATGGTATGTACAGGTGTTTTTACAGGTCTGTACATCAGCTATACCGCCTTCACATAATAGATGTCTCTGTGTTTATCTTACTTTACTGATATATGAGAACATGTCAGCAGGTGAAAAGTCTTTAACACATTTCTGTTTGAATACTTCAGAACCTTTGTTGCTCGTGTTTGAGAGCTGTAAGAGTCAACAGTGGCAGACAGTCCACCCTGTCTGCAGGAGGTCCACCACACGCTGATTACCATTACACATTGTGTAAACAGGTAAGAGGATCATTAAGGGCTGCTCCACATTGCTTCCTTGGGAGCAAAATGTAGAGACAGTAAAGGTTTATTGTTTCCCAGATCACACAGAATCATTGCAGTGAAATGCATTCAAAATATTTCAGCCATAAGCATTCTTGCAATTATTTCTTGCCCTCCATCTAGCATTAAAATTTAGCATTTGCTAAACACTTGTGTTTTGTTGTGAACGTAGCCCCAAACTAGTTGTGTATTTCATCTAATTATTCTTTTCCAAATTATGAAACATACAAAAGATTGCAAATCGAGGCGGACAAACTGAATCAGAATCACTTTATTATTCTCCAGGGGCATAGGTTTCATACATACCAGGAATTCCTTAGAGCCGGATCGCAAAGTACCATACTTTTTTACCCTATAAAACACACCAGTCTATAAAACGCTAGACCCTAGGATTTGGAGGATGAAAGTATGAAAAAAAATTTTGAACCAAATGTGCTAAAACATCATACCCCAAAGAACCAAATAATTGGAAAGGTGCAGAATCTCCCAAATACAGGCAGTGTGGCATTCCCCCCACCCATTCCCTATTATAGGCAGTGTGGCACACCCCCTCTCCTATTCCCCATAGGCAGTGTGGCATTCCACCCTCCCATTCCCACCATTCTATTCCCCATAGGTCATGTGGCATTCTCCCTTCCCAGTCCTCATAGGCAGTGTGGCATCCCCCCCATCTCATTCCCCATAGGCATTGTGGCATCCCCCTATTCTATTCCCCATAGGCGGTGTGGTATTCCCCCCATCCCATTCCCCATAGGCGGTGTGGCATTCTCCCCCCTCCCATTCCTCATAGGCGGTGTGGCATTCCCCCCATCCCATTCCCCATAGACGGCGTGGCATTCCCCCCATCCCATTCCCCATAGACGGTGTGGCATTCCCCCCATCCCATTCCCCATAGGTGGTGTAGCATTCCCCCCATCCCATTCCCCATAGGTGGTGTGGCATTCTCCCCCATACCATTCCCCATAGGCAGTGTGGCATTGCCCCCCATCCCATTACCCATAGGCCGTGTGGCATCCCCCTCTCCCATTCACCATAGGCAGTGTAACATTCCCCCCATTCTATTCCCTATAGGCAGTGTAACATCCCCCCTCCCAATTCCCATAGTAGTAGTGGTAGTATGGCATTGCCCCCTCTCTTATAGGCAGTGTGACATTCCCCCCATTCCATTCACTATTGGCAGTGTTATATTACTCCCTCTTATTCCCACAGGCAGTGTGGCATTTCCCCCATCCCATGCTCTTAGGAAGAAAAAATTCCTCACATAGCGCTGCTGCTCCTTCGCGCACAGGCAACATCCGAATATGTGAAGCGCGTGGCCTGTGCCAAGCGCCTGCTGAGGCACTGGCTCAGGCCATGTCCACTCACTGCATGGACCCAGGTGCTGACGTGTGTGCATGTGCAGCACCAAGAAGCAGCAGCAGAGGCGGCGACCGCTCCTCCATCTTCTGTGAGTTCCCCATAGACAGGGTGGCATTACCATCTCCCATTCTCCATAGGCAGTGTGGCATTCCCCCCCATCTTATTCCCCGTGGGCAGCGTGGCATTCTCCCCATTCCATCCCCTATAGGCAGTGTGGCATCCCCCCTCCAATTCCCCATAGGCAGTGTGGCATTCCCCCTGCCATTCCCAAAGGCAGTGTGACATTCCCCCTCCCATTCCCCATAGGCAGTGTGGCATTCCCCCTCCCATTCCCCATAGGCAGTGTGGCATTCCCCCCTCCCATTCCCCATAGGCAGTGTGGCATTCCCCCTTTCCATCCCCATAGGCAGTGTGTCATTCCCCCATCCCATTCCCCATAGACACTGTAGCATTCCCCCATCCCATTCCCCATAGGCAGTGTGGCATTCCCCTCTACCATTCCCATGGGCAGAAAAAAATAAACATTAAAAAAAGGAAACTCCCATAACTGGCCATCCTGCACCTGCTGGCTGGGATTCCAGGAGATGAAGGATCGGGGAGCGTGCAGGGATCCTGGCCCACTGTTCCCGCGCCTGCTGCTCCTTCGTGCACAAGCAAACACCTGGCTCTGTGCAGCTGGTGGGTGTGGCCTGCACCAAGTGTCCACTGAGGCACCGACTCAGGCCACATCCACCCACTGTACGGACCCAGGTGCTGGCATGTGTACATATGCAGCACCAAGAAGTAGCAGCGGAGATGGGGACAACGGGCATACATCAGTTACCCTGACCTCTCACCGCTACTCCATCTTAAAAAAACATTTGCTCCCAAAAAATATGGTACATCAGGCAGATATCACACCATGTCATGGCTTTGTTTCAAGCATGTGCTGCTTGTTCAGAATAACCTGTGGCAAGTAACAAGTGTGGCCAATATAAAAAAAATCACACCTGAAACAAGATAAAAAGGTGAGAAGGCGACTCATTCTTTGCATTGTGTGTGCCACACTAAGCATAGAGAATAAAAAGAGCAGAAAGAGAACTGAAACAAAGTTGTGGAAAAGTATCAACAATTTCAGGGTTACAAGTCCATGTTCAGAGATCTTGATGTTCTTTGCACATGGTGCGCAACATAATCAAGAAGTTTACAATCTCTGTTCTGTGAGATTTGCGTAGAACAGACGCTGCATAAGGTAAGAAGCCAGGCAAGTGATTTTAAAGTTTGACTGATCGATCAGTTTACATAATTAAAAATCTGAATGAAAGACATGACCCTTAACTTACAGTCTAACGTTCATGCATGTGTGCTAAGAGAACCCCATTGGCCACTGGGAGCCTTGTGTGCTATGCAGTGCTGTGTGGGTACTCCTGCAATTACTCCTGCCCAATTTTTGTACTTCCTATGGGGATTCTTGTGGCATAGTGGATGTGGATCAAACCCTTATATTTGTGAAACAAACTTAGCTCACTAAGTATCTTCATGATTTCATGTCTCCTGCCAGACACTAGGATCCAGCATTTATCATGGTAAACGGTGCCATCATTCATTTCAGTAACGGCAGGGCATGCTGGGGCTTGTAACAGCTGGAAAAGGAAGACCTACGTGATAATAGCCAGAGAATCAGAGAGATGCCCCATCAAAATAATATCAATGTAGACACACTTAACAGGATTGTCTAGCATTTTAGGGTGTGAAATTCTGCATTACAGCACTCATAGGAAGAATCAGACAAATTGCACAGGGACTCAGGTTACGGAGCACCTAGAACGTGTATATTACAGGTATCTCTGCAATACAATTTCCCAGGTAATGGGAGTTGATTTGACAAGTCTTAAAGGGGCCACAGCACTCAACCCTGTTAGCTTGCAGACAAACCTATAATAATGTCTCTAAATCTGGTGAAAAACAGAGGTCTCAGCGTTGATTTGAGTTGATCAACATGAGCACAGAACTGGATGTATGAGCCAGCTGTCTTCAACCTTCACACCCCAGACCTATTTAGCCCCAAAGGAAGACAAGAATAAATAAAAGCTGGCCTACACCCTAGAACAGCGTTCCCCCAACCCTCTCCTAGAGAGCCACCAACAGGTCATGTTTTGTGGCTATCCCTTTTTTAAAATGAAAAATATACCTTATTTATGAATATAAAAAAACCTTAATTCATGCTATGCATTTTGTCACAGTGCATCAAATACAAACTACAATGCAAATACATTTAATTTACTTTACATCATATGCTGATGCTCAATCCTGTACAATGATCCTGTTTGCTCATCACACGTGAGCCCGCTGGAGAACACATTACAAAGCAACAGGTGTGATACACAGAAGGGAGAGGATGGGGAAGGGCAAGACAATTGCATAAATCAATCATCTTCCTCCTCATCGTCAACGTCCATCAGGCTATAGTCTCTGAACAGGCTAAGTATCAGCCTGCAGCAGTTCTCAATGGACATCCTCACCCTATTATGGATCAGGGCAATTCCTGGCATACCACAAAGCGTCCTTAAAACAGCATAAGGCTCCATACGGGCTCCTCAATGTTAAAGGTGTCATGGAATAGTCTGTATAAAACTCAGCAGTGTGTCACTGCACTCCTTGTCACACAATTCCTGAGTCCTGGTCCCAGGGCATTCAACAGGTCTAGGGCATAAGGGCCCAGCGCAAGTGAACACCACTTTGTACTGCTGTTTTTCCAATGCTCCCCAACATTTTTATGATTTTTTTCCTCCATTTCCATTTTTTCATCAGTTACAAGAAATCGCTGCTGGGACAAACTTTACAGTGCATTTAGGCTACATTTTAGTTGTTGGTGTCCAAATTGTTAAGCAAAATAAATAATTGAAATCAATTTTGATAACACAAAAAAAAAATTTTGGCCCATCTAGGTCCTGCATTTCAATTATTGACAAGCCGCAATGCAAGTTCTGTACAAATAAATGTGTGTAATATTATTTATAAGCATAAAACGCTTCAATCCACTTCTGCCTATCGTGCTCTATGGGATCTTGAGCTACAGCGCCAGGTTGTCATCACTTTCAGCGCTATAGTTAAATAAGATGTTAGCCAGTGGCCACATTGGTGTTAGTGTTTTTTTAAATTGTTAGATGTGAGTGCCACTGAGGCCAAAAAAATGGCGCTGTGTGACGCTGACGCTTCTAAAATAGGGCTCCCCACCATTTTTTTCAGAGGGACAGATTTGGAATGCTTAAATAGTGACCTCTTAATAAATCACTAGGTTCATTTGCGATAGCGACAACATTGGTCTGTGTCAGTCACAATGAATGTTTCCCCTTACATTGGATTACATTGCGTTTGATAAATGATAGCTTGCTATCAACAAAGGGAATTCTATAAATCCTGACATTCAAACAGCAAGTGGAGATATCTTTCAGTTCCAGTGTTCCATTAAAAGAATACATCTCTTTGCATTGAATTGTGGTGCTATTGAATTTCTATTTAAATCTCTGTCTTTTATTGGTGCTGACAGTATAAATTAGAGTTTGGCGACTCCTGTAATGAATAAAGCAAAATAACCTGACTACAGTTTATCAGACTATTGAGTGTGGGTTGGGGGCAGGGGCATAACTTGAGGGGGTGCAGGGGTTGTGACCGCACCAGGGTCCAGAATGTCAGGAGGGGCCCATCACGGTTGCTCCTCCAGCTTATTTATCAGATTTCTGCTCACTTGCTATCATTTAGTTCAGCAACACACAACTGGCGGACTAGGGTCCGAATGCGGCCCCCTGTCCTGACAGCCCTGCACTCAGTTGCTTCTGTGTTGATATGCTCAGGACTTCCCCTTTGATCGGCAATGTAGTGCTTGGTCTTCCTGCCAGTGTCATGACTCTCTGGCAGGTGGGAAGTGGCACAAACTTTGTTCCTCAGTCTCTTTGACCAGATCAGTCCCACCATTTGCCCCATCCATCCCAGTCTCTCTGCCCCATCCATTCCTGTGCTCCCAGTTTTCCCTGGCCTTCCAGCTTTGCCAATCCATTTCTCTTTCTGCCAGCTCTGGCCATCTACCACCCCCAGCTCTTCCCATTCATTCCCGTCCTTCTAGTTCTGCCCATCCATCCCTTCTCCTGTTCCTGGACAGGTGGCCAGTGAATGCCAGTCTAGTCTATGAGAGCCCCAGACTTAGGACATACACAGCAATGGATTGGAAGCGGTTTATCAGATGTTGCCCTTTATGTCCAGTCCTGCACATGGGGGAAAGGGGGGTGGGGGTCAAAAGCCACCCTATTTATCTACTGAAACCTATCATTTATAACTAACCTGGGTGGTGCATGTTAACAGGGCAATTTGACATAGACGAATCTTAAAGTGGAAGTCCAGAGCCAGGTTAAGGCAACAAGAAAGGTACAAGAAAAATAAATTCAGGGCCACCATAAGTGTCGCAAGTAGTGTTGAACGATCCCTTACAAGTTCAGGATCGGCAAGTTCAGTTTGGTTCATGTAACGAACATGAACCGTACCTTCATTAAAATCAATGGGGACCCGATCCTTGAGATCCAAAAATGGCCCCATGCAGAAGGCGTAGCAGCAGTACAACTTACCTGAGCAAGCTGGTCGCTGATGTTTCCTCTGTCAAATGGGACAAAATCACGGGGCTCAGGTAAATTACAAAGGCCACTCCCTGCTACTGCACACTCTGCATTAGGTTAAGCTGGTTGATGGGCTGCTCAGCAGTCCATAAACCAGCTCAAGTGGGTTCAGCCAAAAGGCAAACTTGAACTTCTGGCTTAAGCCCGTGTTCGGGAACCCAAACTTGCCAAGTTTGGTACAGTTTCATGCTGTCACAATCTGGGGCCCAGTTCGAACTAGTGGCCCCACTATCACATCATAGGTGGGGCAGTGATTGGCTAGTAGTTAGGGAATCAAGCTTGTAGCCCCTATTTTGAGCTTCAGTTACCCATATAATTTGAACTGGGTCACAAGGCAACCATATGGACACCAGTTATCAGATTATATAAGAAGTTTAAAGGTTTAATGGGGCTAAACCAGATAGTGGTTGGAAATAGAGAATGAGTAAGAGATTATGACAAAGATAGAGCAAATGTCGTAAAGCAGCCTGCTGAGAGCTTTCTCTCTGTAAGCTGGCACCTGCTTATTTGGATAATGGCTCGTGTGATCGCGCAGGTTGCACACCACACAAGGCCAGCCATGGTTATGCATTACAAGACCATGCAGCACATTACATGTCACCATTATAGAAAACATTTGTGACATCTGAATAATTTCCAGAGTTCATTACAGAGTAGCTGGACTGAGACTCCTGGCTGGAGCTGAGCAGCTCTGAGCCGGACACGGGACGGCTCTGCTTGTGGGATGCTGGAAATCATTACACAACTTGCGTGTCATTCTATACAATGAGGCTGGCTCTGCGCCGTCAGCGCTGTGATTAATGCTCTAATATTACACAAATCTGCATTAGAATGTAATGTTGCAGAACCGAAGCCATGGTCTGAAATTCCATCCAGCTACTGGGCGATCGACAGTATCATAACCACCATTTATTAAAAAAAATGGCTTTGGTCATCTTATTTCATTTCTTTCAAATGTTTACATTTGAAACATGTAGTATAACAAAGTAATGTTTAAGAATAGAAGGTTTTAAGATGCTAGTTGAAAAATGAAAGGAGGACCAAAAAAAAATCGATTCTGTCAAATATTGCGATATTTCATTAGACGATACTAGTATCGATTCTGACTCCCCGCCCCCCCCCCCCCCCCCACTACAGTAAAAGAAATGAAAAAAAAAAACTCACCTGACCCCTCGTTCGACCCTGCCGGGCCTCCTTTGGCTGCAAGAAAGTGCCAGAATAGTACTCCCCCCACCAAGTCCTGTAAAGAAAAAAAAAAAAAAGACATTTACTCACCTTCGGGCACGATCACTCCCACCAGGTCTCTCGAGGGGGGCCTCCAATCCCCCCCGGGGCTCTTAGGTCCTCAGGACAGAACCCGACAGGCCCTCTCCCCGCGCTCTCGATGGGTTCCGCTATCTTCACAGCTTGCTCCGTCCCTTTGGGGGTGGGGCAGATGACATCACCCTGCGGGTGTTATCCCGCTCCCAGCTCTACAGCTGTCAGATGCCGCGATTGACCGGCCAGAGATCTCCGCATTTGTCATCGGATCGGGGCCGGAAAGAAAAGCTGACAATCTGTTTTTTGTAAACGTAATAAACGTCTTTTATGTGTGGTGTTTTTTCTTTACTGTTAACTCTTTGTGAACTGGGAAGAGATCCATGAGACCCCTATACCAGTTCATAAGGCTTAGGTGCTACTAGCAGGTGACTTGTCATTAACCCTGAGCCCCCTCAATACCCGCCTCTCCAAAGCACGGGGGGGCAGAAGGGCCCAGGGCCATTAGGCTATGCCGGCATGTGGGCTGCAGTGCCACCAAAGCTGGCCCCTGCACCCCGTTCTACAAGCCCCCCATAGTTGGGGTCCGGGCTGGTTATGCTGGGTGGGGGGGCCCTCACCATTTTTTGGGGGAATTTTTTTAAGGGTTTTTAACCCTTAATTCCCAAAAAAATTGGGTTTCCTCTGGGAAGGGGGACCCTATGTCTATTTTTTTAATTATAAAAAAAATTAAAAATCTATAAAAACTATAAAAAATATATAATCTTAGAGATTGAATCGGGATATATTGTATCCTCATACGTGTATCCTGATACATATCAACAGCCTTGCACAGTTGAAAAAAAAGACAATTCTGCGAGTACTCACCTGTAGAATTGCTTTTACTATGCATGTCAGGGCCTGCTTCAAGAAGTCCTTACGTATGGGTTATTCCGCCACAAGGTGGTGCAGTGTACTGCAGAAGAGTTGTGGCTCCTCCTGGCACATATAAAAACAGGATCACCAATAGACCTATCCAGTGTTGACAAGCAGTTATTCAAGAAGCCAGGAGATAATAAGGTAAAAAAAGGCAACACCACCCAACTAACCTGGAGCAATCACCATAAAGAGGCAACCAAGAATAACAACAACAAGGGTGGGGTGAAGCGGGCCGTGCCATGCATAGTAAAAGCAATTCTACAGGTGAGTACTCACAGAATTGTCTTTTTCCTATTGCATAGCACGGCCTGCTTCAAGAAGTCCTTACGTATGGGATCCAACAGCAGTGTCCATAAGGTAGGGTGGGATCCCCAAAGAGTAACAGACAGTTCAAACCACTACCGCCTGAAGTACCTTGCGGCCAAAAGCAGCATCAGCTGAGGCCCTAACATCAACCTTGTAAAGGGTATGAACAGAAGACCAAATTGCGGCCTTACAAACTTGTTCAACAGAAGCTTGGTGCTGAAAAGCCCAAGACGCACCAATAGCACGAGTGGAATGAGCAGTAACCCGAAAAGGAGGAACCTTCCCCCTGGCAGAGTAGGCCTGCTCCACCGCCTGACGGATCCACTTGCTGATAGTGGATTTAGCTGGAGGCAAACCCTTCCTAGGTCCAGCAGGAAGAACAAAAAGAGCATCAGATTTCCTGAAAGACTCAGTAGCACCAAATAAAACTTCAGAGCCCTGACAACATCCAGAGAATGAAGGGTCCGCTCCTTGGAATTAGCAGGGTTAGGACACAAAGAAGGCAAAAAAATGTCCTGATTGAGATGAAAAGCAGACACAAGCTTAGGCAAGAAATTTGGTTTCAGCCGAACCACCACCTTATCCTGATGCCGCTCAAAATAAGGAGGTTTGGTGGAAAGCGCCGCCAGCTCAGAAATTCACCTGACCGAAGTAATGGCCACCAAAAAGGCCACCTTAAGAGTCAGAATGGGCAAAGCAGCCCCACGGATAGGATCAAAGGGAGGACCCTGCAGAGCCGACAACACCAGATTCAGGTCCCAAACCGGTAGCATAGGCTTACGTGGCGGACGCACATGAGTAACCCCCTGGAAAAAAGTCTTAACCAACCGGTGATTGGCAAAGGATCTTTGGAAAAAAATTGCTAGAGCCGACACCTGTCCCTTGAGACTACTAAGTCTCCACCCGACAAGGAGGAGACACCCTGGGCGCACGGCACGCACTCCGCGGCACTGTTACTCAAAGGGGATACCCCACACATGGCACAGAGCCGGGATTGCCCCGAAGGACCCCCGAGCACGTTATCCCCAGAAGCCTCCATATTGTGATTAACACAGGCGCAATAGGCCAGCACAGGGTAAGGGCTAATAAAAAAGCCACCCAGGATGCCCCCCCAAGGGATGCCCCCAGACGGGAAGGGGGAGATGAGGGGGGATAAGGAGCAGAACTGGGAGAAACCACAACACAGTGTTCCCGCCTGAAAGACATAAGTAACATGCACATAAGCATCCCGCAACACGTGCCCCAAGGAAAACAAAACCCCCAAAAGGGGACTAACTGACCAAGTAGACCGAAGGACCGCCAAGCCGCCAGGCCACAGGAGGAAGCGACACAGGGAGATCACCGCCGCAGCCCAGGGAGGAAGATGTGCAGCAGACTCAAATGGGGACGGCAGAGGAACCTCGAGGGGCGGGCCGCGGGGGTGCGATACGCGTCATCCCCCGGCCCCGCCCCCCCGAAGAGCGCGAAAACGGCGCTCACGTGACCACGCCGGCGCCATCACAATGCAAACGAACGTCTCACAGTTATAGCAACGCCCGCCGCGAGCGGGGTACAAAGCGGCAACGGTGGCGAGAACCAGGCCAGGGACAGGGGGGGGGCCCAGACACCAGAGAAACAAGGCACACAGTCCCCAAAACACTCACCCCCTCAGAAGCTAGGACAGGAACTCCGCATCCCTCAGTAGGCACACCATAAAGCCTATGGCCGGCTCCCCTTTGTGGTACAGGGTCTGCGGCTTGGAGCAGCGCTCCTTGAGCACCTGACCCTAGTGCTCCTCTACCCTCCCCTGATCCGTCAGCCGAAGCTGGGAGGCACAGAGGGTCCAGAAACGGGTGGAAATAGACATGCAGGGCCACAGGCTTGGTTGCCCCACTCACCTGCGCAATATAGAGAGCCATCTTCTATCTTCGCAGAATCACTGCAGAGGAAACACTGGATAGGTCTATGTGCCGGGAGGAGCCACAACTCTTCTGCAGTGCACTGCGCCACCTTGTGGCGGAATAACCCATACGTAAGGACTTCTTGAAGCAGGCCGTGCCATGCAATAGGAAAAAAATCCCCAAGACAATGCATAGTGGCAGGAAACCCTGCAGCACCTCTTTGATGGCTGCCTGCGGCTCCATGGAAAGCCATTTAGAGGCTAAAATTTCCCATGGCAGGAATTACAAAAAGTGAAATTTACATGAGCAGCAATCTGAATTGACCTGGGATGGGTGTAGTTCCGGTATACAGCAGACTTCTAGTCAAAAGAAAAATTTAAAATTAGTAAATTGCCTCCCTAAAGCAATACGTGACAAAAACAATTTCAGAGTGCTTAAACTGGAACAAAACTTGGGATTTTGAATACCTGGGGTTTTGATTCTTCCCCCCTACCCCGAGCATCATGATCTGTGAAACCCACCAGATCACCCAGTAAAACTCACCTCTTCCCATTCCTACAGTGCGTGCATGGGCTCTTGTCCAATCAGGGCCATTTGCAATGCATATCAAATGTTCGCCAATGGCTGGAATGGCTGGAGGGGGCGGCATGCACCAACAGCCCAAAGATGTTGGGAGCCAGGAAGAAGGTGAGTTTTGCAAGTGCCTCAAGGGTGGGGGGTTCACAGAGCAGTGCATTCTGATTTGGGATGCCCTGAGGGGGCAGTGGCCAGCCCTGGAATCATTTAAATTCCAGTGCGGGCTATGCCGAGTTTTGTTCCGCGTTAAATGGACATTCCAGACAGTAAAATGAGCTTGGCCTTCCCCTCTCCACATGCTGGCTGTCAAGAGCTGCATCTTTTATCCACCTTCCATTCAGCCCATTTTATATTACTAAATAACTCACAGTGAACTCTGACCTCAGCAGGGCCTCAGCAGCAAGTAACTCATCCATGTTTCCATATAAGGGTCAGTTCCTTTCATGGACCCTGAACAAGGACCCAGCAGAACTAAGCACGCTTGATTAGGGAATGCAAGATGCCATCCCTGACAGACAGCATGGGGCAGGCAGAAGTCTGGGTAATGTACCCCTCTGCTTTTAACCCAATAAAGAGGTTATGGAATAGAAGGCAGATTTTGTGCTCCTGAACTGCATAGTGGCCATCTTGTCACACCCATTAGACCCCTGCTTCTCAAACACCCGGTCCCATAGTCAAAATTGCTCCAAATCACTGTGCAATCTTTCCTTATTTCTAGCCAGAAGTGGAAATCCATCAGCTGTAATGATTCATACCTGCTCAGAAAGCTCTGGGATTGCCTGCTGTGTGAACACCCCCAGTCACTGTAAAACATCAGCGGCCACATCCTCTGCATCTGAGCTGTGGCATACTCCTGTCCCCAGCCATTCAGATGGCTTGTGGGAGATGCACTCACACGTCTGGGGATGTGTCAGCTCTCGAACATAAATATTCAGGGTAAATAGGTCTTGTTGGATAAGAGCCCACGCATGTGCCTTAGGACTGGGGAAAAAGTTTGTACTGGGTGCTGGTTCACACAGCAAGGCATCCTAAATTAGGATGCCCTGGAGAAAGGAGCAAAACCCAGGATATTCATAACAACTGGATTTTGACTATCCTGGGTTTTTGGCCTTCCCCCCCCCCCCCCCCGATCAGGGGTTCACTCACCTCTTCCCGGGCCTAAGGCGCATGTGCAGCCGCTCGTCCAATCAGCCCGCTAAGAGCCTCTGACGTCACGCCATCTAAAGTCAGCTTTTCTTATAGATTCCCGGACAGATCGAGCTGTGTTTTGGTCTATTTTAAGCAAGGCACCTAACCCACAACTGCTCCCCAGGTGCCATGGTTATGGCAGCCCACCCCTCCAGGCATATGTGCATTCACGGCAATTTACAGAGACTGAAGCACCTGAGCGAGTTGAAAGGGTTTTGCTGAAAAGATGTGCTTCACATGACAAGGTTTACAAGATTAATAAGCTGAAAAAGTAAGATAAAGCCCCTTTCCGACATGATTCTGAGGCTATGGTATCGGGAGAAAAGCTAGGCTGGTGTTCCCAGTCTGGGGGTTGGGGGAGCCTTATAGTGGGGTCAGACACAGGGAGCTGGGGCAGAGGAGACTAGGGTTTTAGAAGTAACAGCCCCACTGGTACCATTCTCCTGGGTCTCCCTATGTACAGTCCACCGCTGAGCCCTGAATGATATCACAATAAAAAGCAAAGATAAACCTATGCACTCACCACCCATCAATAAAAATGCACAGCACAGCATAAATCACACAGACCAATTGGTAAAAAAAAAAAAAAACAGGTGGATACCACCGCTCTAGTGTCAACTAGCGGAAAAGCATTAACTCAAAAAAATAAATAGGAAAATTAAAAAGAAAAAAGGCAAAGAAATGAGATAGCATTTAGAACAGGCAACTGTTGCTGGTGGCCGGTTTGATGTGCCTGGGAGGGAGACGTTTGTAGTGTCTACATTCTCCCGAGAACAGCTCGACAAAACCTTTGGTTTAGAATTGAGAACGGATGCTATGGCTGCCACATACAACAGCAGAGAAAAACTTCTAATTAACCCTTATACCGGACCTTCAGTATCATTTAATGAAAAGGTTTTGAGTTGCTAACTTATTATTCTTTCCCTCGCTGGGCTTTAACTCTGGTCAGGTCTCTGGTGGGATACGGGCAACGCTGTCTTGCCTCAGAAGCATCACATACCGAGGAGGGGAAAGGGTAAAAAGAACAGGGGGCGGGTTATAGCTGTGCTTTGCACAGAGTAGAGCTGGGGTCAGGGAAAGGACAGCAATCCCAGAATGAAAAGCGGCATAGTCAGAAGACACTTCCTGTCTGCAGTCAGCCAAACACTCCATGGGCTGCCGCCATCTTGGAGGTTAAAAGGCTCAGAAAACAAGGTGCAGTTAGGATGATTTTTAATGTGGACAATCTGTCTGTACAGCATGGGGGTATCATACAAGATAGGCTCTTATTCAGGGTGAAGGGTCCAGTTTAAATATTAAAGTAAATTAGGATTATGTTTGTACGCTTTATCTGCTAGATGTGTTCTATTGCATGCAGTAACAGTCTGTTACGTTCCTGTGATGATTTGTATTGCTTCTTGATAATCTTGTACCTTTAATTGTAGGACCTTTTTGTAGCAGACATGAGCCAATTCCACCATGCTCCATCACCAGTTAAAATATTTATTTAATAAATTAAAAAATATATAAACAAGTTACAATCACATTGACAAATAGTTTTTTGTTCCCAGTCGTTTGTCCTAGCTCAAGTGCTGCATTTCATTTCTTATACACCAGCTTCAGCATTACGAATGTGATGGTGAGCTTTCATTTCTAGCTCTTCTAGTTAGATCTTCAATAATTGCCAGGACCTAAACTTTTTTTGTTTTACCAAAATGAATGTGTGTACATTAAAAGGAATACATATAAAATGGACCAGAGTTAAATAAAAAATACATTTCTGATGAAACTTCTGTTTCTTGGTTTCCCCTGGTGGCATATTTCATATATTGGCATCTAAAAAGCAGAAACATATCATCAGTATTTAACACTGTTGTATTTTTTTTACATTGGTCACAATCTGATGGCCTACAAAACAGCCCTTTATATAAACATCCTGAAGCAGCGTTAAAAACAGACCAACATTCAATAAATGTAAGTGACTGCCACGGGGGGGGGGGGGGGGCTGACATCCACACACCCGGAGTACATTAGTACTCAGTGTGCTGGATTGCTGTTAAAAGGAGACAGCGCCGGCTCCAGGTTTATGCAGGCCCTTAGGTCTTAGTGGGCCCCTTGACGGTGTGGTATGATACTCCATACATGGAGATAAATGTTGCATGTATGAATAAAATGGAAATAAACAGAAAGAACAAAAGCATAGAATGAATGAAAGAAAAAAAAAAGCGAGCAAAAAACAATGCAGAACAGACAGATGATAAAAATAGATGGAAGAATGAATGAATAAGAATCGAAAGAAAAACAAGGAAAGAAAAAAGCGAGCAAAAAGGAATAGCAGTACAGACAGATGAAAAAAAAAAAATAACAATTCTGTGAGTACTCACTTGTAGAATTGATTTTGCAGTATACAGCACGTCCTGTTTCACTAATTCTTTACGTCTGGGTTATCCGCCACAAGGTGGCGCAGTGGACTGCAGAAAAGACTTGTGGCATCTCCCGGCCCTATAAAAGGCCAGGAACCACAAATTCCCAGAGTTACAAAGCAGTTAGACAAGAAGCCGGGAGAATAATAATGAAGGAAACCCCAACCAAACATTTGAACAAATCACCATACAGAGGTAACCAAGAACAATGATAACAAGGGAAGGATGAAACAGGACGTGCTGTATACTACAAAATCAATTCTACAGGTGAGTACTCACAGAATTGTATTTTTCCAAGTATACAGCACGTCCTGTTTCACTAATTCTTTACGTCTGGGACATCAAAAAGCAGTGTCCGTAAAGTAGGGTGGGATCCCCAAAGAGCAACGGCGGGCAGTTTAAACCACAGCCGCCTGAAGAACCTTGCGGCCAAAAGCAGCATCAGCTGAGGCCCCAACATCAACCTTGTAAAACTTGGAAAAGGTATGAACAGAAGACCAAGTTGCGGCCTTACAAACTTGTTCAACAGAAGCCTGGTGCTGAAAAGCCCAAGAGGCACCAATAGCACGAGTGGAATGAGCAGTAATGTGGAATGGAGGCTACTTCCCCTTAGCAGAATAATACCATTTTGTGAGTACTCACCTGAAAAATGGATATTGTTGGTGTGCCACACACCCCGCTTCACCTTTAATATTCTTCACTTATTGGGTTAACTCACCGCCAGGTGACGCTGTGCAGAGAGGAAGTCTTGTAACGAGCCCCCTTCCGGCCTATATATACCTGGCACCTCCCTTTAATCACCAGTATATTAAAAAGCAGAAAGACAAGGTACCAGTATTTAACCGGTAACCTCAAATAAATTGATATAAATAAAAGTTTCACCATATAAAGGCTTCAGAATACCGAAAAGGGTGGGAGTGAAGCGGGGTGTTTGGCACACCAACAATATCCATTTTTCAGGTGAGTACTCACAAAATGGTATTATTCTTGGTGTGCCACACACCCCGCTTCACCTTTAACCCCCTTGGCGGCGATCCCGAGCGTGACTCGGGGTCAATTTGCGCTGTAAGTGGCGGTGACCCCGAGTCACGCTCGGGACCGATTTGGGAGCAAGAGCGGGCGGCGCAGCCTCCTTACCTTCTCCCTGCGATCCAGCGATGTCTCCGCCGCGATCGCAGGTGAGAGCCGCGGCTGCGGCGTCCGTCTCCGCTTCCGGGTTCCGTCTCTGTGAGCCGCAGAGGCTCATGGGGGCGGAGCCGTGTGTGAGAGACAAATGCAATGGCAACGCTTTCGTTGCCATTGCATTTGTCTGTTTCGCAACGCCAGGAAGGTTAATATTCTTCACTTATTGGGACATCCAAAAGCAGTGTCCACAAGGGATGGGCATCTCAAGGACAGGTGAAGCATAACTTAAATGACTGCAGTCTGCAGAACTTTGCGGCCAAAAACAGCATCCGCTGAGGCCCGCCCATCAACTTTGTAAAACTTAGAAAAAGTATGAACAGAAGACCAAGTGGCGGCCTTACAAACTTGTTCAACAGAAGCTTGGTGCTGAAAAGCCCAAGACGCCCCAATGGCGCGAGATGAATGCGCAGTGATACGAAAAGGGGGAACTTTCCCCTTAGCAGAATAGGCTGCAGTAACGGCCTGACGTATCCACTTGCTAATGGCAGATTTGGCTGGTGCCAAACCCTTCTTAGGCCCATAGGGCACAACAAAAAATACCATTTTGTGAGTACTCACCTGAAAAATGGATATTGTTGGTGTGCCACACACCCCGCTTCACTTCTTAAATATTCATTACTTCATGGGTTAATCACCTGCAGGTGACGTAGTGCAGAGAGGAAGTCTTGTAACGAGCCCCACCTTCCGGCCTATATATACCTGGTACCTCCCTTCAATCACCAGTATAATCAACAAAGCAGTAATACAAGGTACCAGTATTCCACCAGTAACCTCAAAATCAAATTTGATATAAAAAAGGCTTCACCATATAAAGGCTTCGGTAATACCGAAAAGGGCGGGTGTGAAGCGGGGTGTGTGGCACACCAACAATATCCATTTTTCAGGTGAGTACTCACAAAATGGTATTATTCTTGGTGTGCCACACACCCCGCTTCACTTCTTAAATATTCATTACTTCATGGGACATCCAAAAGCAGTGTCCACAAGGGCTGGGCAACTCAAGGCCAGGTGAAGCATAACTTAAACGACTGCAGTCTGCAGAACTTTGCGGCCGAAAACAGCATCCGCTGAGGCCCGCACATCAACTTTGTAAAATTTAGAAAAAGTGTGAACAGAAGACCAAGTGGCGGCCTTACAAACCTGTTCAACAGAAGCTTGGTGCTGAAAAGCCCAAGACGCCCCAACAGCGCGAGTGGAATGAGCAGTGATACGAAAAGGGGGAACTCTTCCCTTGGCAGAATAGGCCGCAGTAACGGCCTGACGTATCCACTTGCTAATGGCAGATTTGGCTGGTGCCAAACCCTTCCTAGGCCCATGGGGCACAACAAAAAAGGAATCCGTCCTACGGAAAGGAGACGTGATAACCAAGTAGCACTTAACACAGCGTACTACATCCAAACAATGCAAAACCCTCTCTTTGTCATTCCTAGGATTAGGACACAAGGAGGGAAGAACAATATCTTGGTTCAAATGAAAAGCAGAAACAACCTTAGGAAGAAAGTCTGGCTTGAATCGAAAGACCACCTTATCCCGATGCTTCTCGAAGTAGGGCGCCTGAATAGACAAGGCCGCCAATTCCGAGACACGCCGGATCGAAGTGATCGCTACCAAGAAGACAATCTTCTGAGTCAGGGTAGATAAAGCAATCCCTTGCAAAGGCTCAAAAGGAGGAGCCTGAAGAGCAGAAAGAACCAAATTCAAATCCCAAACCGGGAGTAATGGTTTCCTGGGAGGCCGCACATGCGTAACCCCCTGGAAAAAGGTTTTAACTAAAGACTTAAGCGCAACACGCTTCTGAAAAAAGATAGATAAGGCAGAAACTTGCCCTTTCAACGTACTTAGCTGAAGACCAGAGTCCAGCCCAGATTGTAAAAACTCCAGAACCCTGGGGACCGAAAATACCCTACAAGGAAAAGATCTCATCTCGCACCAAGCGATATAGGCTTTCCAGGTCCTATAGTAGATGATAGAAGAAGACCTCTTCCGGGCACTGATCAAAGTCTTAACGACAGAATCAGAAAGACCCTCTTCCTTTAGGATGGAGGTCTCAGCAGCCAGGCCGTCAAAGCTAGCGCTGGTAAATTGGGGTAACACAATTGACCCTGAGTGAGCAAATCGGGCCGAAGGGGCAGAACGACCTGGTCCACTGCCAGCCGAACGATGTCTGCGAACCACACTCGCCTCGGCCACCTTGGGGCCACGAGGACGGCGGACACCCCTTCCAGAGCCAACTTCCGAAGCACTCTGCCTAGCATGGGTGTCGGAGGAAACAGGTACAGAAACCCCAGATCCCCCCAGCTCAGGGACATGGCGTCCACTGCCAGAGCCAGAGGATCCTGGGAGAGCGATACGAAGTTCGGGAGCCTGTGATTGTGACGAGAGGCAAACAGGTCCACCTCTGGAGTCCCCCATTGGCGACACAGTGAGCGAAATACCCGAGGATGGAGGGCCCATTCTCCCCGACGGGGAGAGCCCCTGCTCAAGCGGTCCGCTTTCAGGTTCTCCACTCCTGGGATGTATACCGCCGAGAGACGAGGAACATGGGCTTCTGCCCAGGTCAGGATCAGGGACACCTCTCTGAGAGCACTCAGGCTGCGAGTCCCTCCCTGATGATTGATGTAAGCAACCGCTGTTCGATTGTCTGAACGCACCTGGACCGGAAGGCCCAGAACGTGCTGAGTCAGGAGAGTAAGCACCCGACGGATGGCTCTCAGTTCCAGAATATTGATGGGTAAGAGGGCCTCCCGAGGTCCCCACTGCCCCTGGAACTGCAGCTCCTTCCAGAATCCGCCCCATCCCGACAGACTGGCGTCCGTGGTGACAATTTCCCAAAGGGGGGCCAGGAAAGACCTGCCCTTCACGAGATTGGTCGAGACCTACCACCACTGGAGGGACTGCCGGACCCGGGAGGACAACTGGAAGGGCTGATCCAGCGACCGAGGCTGCCGGTCCCAAGACGCCAACAGATAAAGCTGAAGCGTCCTCGTGTGGAATTGAGCAAAAGGAACTGCCTCGAAGGAGGCAACCATCAACCCTACCAGCCTCATCCCCAGACGGATGGACGGCCGAGGATTGGAGAGTAGGACCCGAGCCAACTCCTGAATCAGAAGAATTTTGGACTGAGGGAGAAACACTCTGTGTTGATGAGAGTCTAACCGCATCCCCAGAAAGGACACCACCCTGGCCGGAGCGAGGGAGGACTTGGAGAGGTTGATCACCCAACCGAAACTTTCCAGCGTGGAGAGCACCACCCTGGTGTCTTTCTCCGATTGATCGGGTGACGGAGCCATGATAAGAAGGTCGTCCAAATAAGGTACGACACGAATGCCCCGAGCTCTGAAAATGGCCATGACCCCTGCCAGCACCTTGGTGAACACTCTTGGAGCTGAGGTAAGGCCAAACGGAAGTGCCACGAACTGATAATGCCGATCCTTCATCATGAATCGAAGAAAGCGTTGATGAGGGAGGCAGATGGGAACATGCAGATAAGCATCCTTGATGTCTATCGACGTCATGAAGTCCCCTTGCCGAAGAGAGCCGACGGCAGTGCGCAAGGTTTCCATGTGAAACTTCCGAAAACGGATGAACCTGTTGAGCAACTTCAGGTCCAGGACGGGACGAACCGACCCATCCCTCTTGGGGACTGCGAACAGATTGGAGTAGAAACCGAGGCCCATCTCTAAACGCGGTACCGGCCGGATGACCGCCATCTCTAACAGATTCTCTACCGACGCCAGGAGCCCCTGTGCGGCCAAAGGATCGATGGGCACCCGAGACCGAAAGAACCGTGAAGGAGGGCGAGACTCGAACTCCAGTTTGTAACCGGACGACACTATCTCCTGAATCCACCTGTCCGGAACCTCCCGGTTCCAAACCTGGGAGAAGTGTCGCAATCGTCCCCCCACCCGCACGGGTGAGGGCGGCCCCTCATTGCTGAGTGGGCTTACCCGCAGGTTTGGGCTTGGAGCCCCAGGACTGGGCGGGACGGCCACGGCCCCTCCCCCGCGTCCAACCTGTACGACTGGTAGAGGGAAGGGAAGTCCCCCTACCCGCTCTGTATCCTCGAAAGGACGGCCTACCAGAAACAGCCCCTCTAAAGGGGCGTCGAGGCCTCTTGCGTTGCGGCATCTTGCCACCCTTTGCGACTGAATCAATTTTCTCCCCGAACAGCCGCAACCCCAAAAAGGGGAGAGCTGTGAGCACCCTTTTAGAAGCTGAGTCCGCCGACCACTGTCGCAGCCATACTGACCGACGAATAGCGACCAGCATTGCCGCTGTCTTGCTACTCATAGCCAGCGCATCGTCCTGAGCGGATAGAACGTAAGACACAAAAGAATCGCACTGCTTAAGCGCAGCGAACTCATCACAAGCGGGATTGAGATCCTCGCATAGCCCCTGGATAACAGATCTTACCGCTAAAAGAAGAAGGGCCGAAGCGCACAGGGGGCGCATCGTTGACCCAGCATAAACAAAGCCATAGCGAGCATACTGGTCAATCCTACGATCCTCCCCATCTTTAGGGACAGAGGTCTCAGCAGACTGTACCATAGCGGAGCTAGATAGCCCTAGCACAGGGGTATCGACTTCAGGAGGGACGGACCAAAGCTTCAGCAATTCTGGCGGAAAAGGATAACGCTTTTCCCAACTGGAAGGGATTCCAGATAACCGTGTGGGATGTTCCCATTCTTTCAGGACCACCCTCTCAAAGTGGTGCTGTCTGGGAAAAACCAAACGCGGCTGAGGCTCTTCAAACAACTGACCCTTTGGCAGGGTGACAGCCTCAGGCGGATCTAAATTCAAAATTTCAAACATTTGTGCCAGAATGGAGGGGGTGTCAAGGGCAACCCCCGCCGACCAATCGCCAATCGCATCAGCCTTAAGCTGATCTGCCGGCTCATCTGACTCCAAGAGGAATTCACCCTCATCCGGGGAGCCATCGGACCATTCCACAGGCTCACATAATTCGTCCTGAGGAGCCGAAGATACCGGAGTCAGGCGCTTCCGTTTTGCAGAGGCCTTTAGCCCCGCATTAACGGGCAATACTTCCCGAAGATTGGCTGATTTTACCACCACCTCGGATTGCGAATCCCCACCCTTGACAGTGTCATGCGGGGTCCGGAACAGGGAGGGAGAGGCAGGAGATGATAGAGGTTGCGACGGGTCAGCAGCCGGATCAACAGACTGACGCGCAACAATCTGCCTTGCACAAGAAATGCAAATAAAGATATCATCAGCAGGGAGCGCAGCCCCACATTTTACACACCCCCTGGACGGCTCTGACGAGTCGTTTCCGGTAGTAACAGAAGCCTCCATATTGGTGATTTATGGTATCGCAAATACTGGGACTTTTAAGGCATAAGCCAACCCGGGATGCCCCTTTATAAAGAATGTCCCGGAAGGGAGGGTTTTTTTTTTTTTTTTAAATACACTTTATATTTTTTTTTTTTAAGAGAAAAAAGGTCCCCCTTAACAGTCTCAAAATAAATATATATATATATGTATATATATATCCAAAATGTGCAATTTCATATCAAGAATGACTAGCCAGGCAATATAGAGCCGGAGGCCGCAATAAAAGAGGGATCCCAGGATCTGAAAGGAAAGAAAAAACAAACCATCAGATCCCTTGTGAGTGTAACAAAGCAGCATGTTCACAATAGTACAACAAAGAGAGTGCCTCCTTAAAAGTTAGCCCCATGAGTAAAACTCATTCTGGCCCCACAAAAGCGGGGCCGCTTACCTGCTACCGACGCCAGGAGCCAGACCGGAGGGACATGTAGCAGCCGCAGCACACAAACCCATGTGTTGCTGCAGCGCGCGCCTCCCCCCACGTGACCTCTTTTCACCGCAAACATGAAGGAAGTGAGGCTGAGGCCGCCGAGCGCCGCTTCCGCCGGCGCCGCTTCCGCCGGCGCCACGCCCCCCCGCGTCACAGGGAGCCGCCCTGCTCAAATCAACGGGGGATTGCCACCAGCTGCGCTGGCTGACACCAAGCCAGGCGGCGGAGGAGGAGAAGGGGGAAAGGAGACACAAGCGCAGCCACACAGGCTGCCGCACGGAGCAGCGGGGAAGGAAGGGAGGCGGGAGGGGACCAACTGAAGCCAGCTGAGCGCGGTCCGCTGCCCCACCCCCATAAAGCAGACCAAATACACTGGCCATGCCTAAAGTATCTGCCCGGAGCCCCGGTCAAAAAACAGACAAAGCGCACCTGCTGCGCAGTCTGTTACTATGTAAAAGTGAACACACAGAAATAACAATACAGTGAAAACATCATACAAGATACACAACCCTCTATACCCCCCCCCCCCCCAAGTGAAGGGAGAAAGGACCGGAACGGGGGAGTAAGGGCTACGGGGACCCTCGGGACAGGGGCATCCCATTTCCGGATCACCATGCCGGATTGCCGCATTGCCCCCAAAGGAGGGGGACGAGCGGAGGAGATAAGCTCCTAGGCACCCATAGTGCCGTCTACCAATTACCCGGTGAGCAGCCTAGGCTGGGAGGCTTCCTATCCACCATAGAGGTATACAACTCAAACCGGGCAGAAATAGACCAAAAGGGGGGTGGCGGGGTAAGCCCCGACCTACCTGTAAGCAGGAAACTTCCAACCTCTGCTTGTCACGCAGAGAGAAAAATACTGGTGATTGAAGGGAGGTACCAGGTATATATAGGCCGGAAGGTGGGGCTCGTTACAAGACTTCCTCTCTGCACTACGTCACCTGCAGGTGATTAACCCATGAAGTAATGAATATTTAAGAAGTGAAGCGGGGTGTGTGGCACACCAAGAATAAGGAATCCGTCTTACGAAAAGGAGACGTGATAATCAAGTAGTACTTAACACAGCGTACTACATCCAAACAATGCAAAACCCTCTCTTTGTCATTCTTAGGATTAGGACACAAGGAGGGAAGAACAATGTCTTGGTTCAAATGAAAAGCAGAAACAACCTTGGGAAGAAAGTCTGGCTTGAACCAAAAGACCACTTTATCCTGATGCCTCTCAAAGCAAGGCGCCTGGATAGACAAGGCCGCCAACTCTGAGACACGCCAGACCGAAGTGATAGCTACCAAGAAGACAAATCGGGGTAGACTAAGCAATATCTTGCCAAGGCTCAAAAGGAGGAGCCTGAAGAGCAGAAAGAACCAAATTCAAATCCCAAACCGGGAGTAATGGTTTCCTGGGAGGCCGCACATGCGTAACCCCCTGGAAAAAAGTTGTAACTAAAGGCTGAAGCGCAACACGCTTCTGAAAAAAGATAGCTAAGGCAGAAACTTGCCCTTTCAACGTACTGAATCAGAAAGACCCTCCTCCTTCAGGATGGGTGTTTCAGCAGCCAGGCCGTCAAACCCAGCGCTGGTAAATTGGGGTAACACAATCGACCCTGAGTGAGCAGATCGGGCCGAAGAGGCAGAACGACCTGGTCCACTGCCAGCCGAACGATGTCTGCGAACCACACTCGCCTTGGCCACCTTGGGGCCACGAGAACGGCGGACACCTTTTCCAGAGCCAACTTCCGAAGCACCCTGCCCAGCATGGGTATCGGAGGAAACAGGTATAGAAATCCCAGTTCCCCCCAGCTCAGGGACATGGCGTCCACTGCCAGAGCCAGAGGATCCTGGGAGAGCGACACGAAGTTCGGGAGCCTGTGATTGTGACGAGAGGCAAACAGGTCCACCTCTGGTGTCCCCCATCGGAGACACAGTGAGCGAAACACCCGAGGATGGAGAGCCCATTCTCCCAGACGGGGAGAGCCCCTGCTCAACCGGTCCGCTTCCTGGTTCTCCACTCCTGGAATGTATACCGCCGAGAGACAAGGAACATGGGCCTCTGCCCAGGTCAGGATCAGGGACACCTCTCAGAGCACTCAGGCTGCGAGTCCCTCCCTAATGATTGATGTAAGCAACCGCTGCTCGATTGTCTGAACGCACCTGGACCGGAAGGCCCAGGACGTGCTGAGTCAGGAGAGCAAGCACCCGACGGATGACTCTCAGTTCCAGAATATTGATGGGTAAGTGGGCCTCTTGAGGTCCCCACTGCCCCTGGAACTGCAGCTCCAGCTTCCAGAATCCGCCCCATCCCTACAGACTGGCGTCCGTGGTGACAACTTCCCAAAGAGGGGTCAGGAAAGACCTGCCCTTCACCAACCACCACTGGAGGGACTGCCGGACCCGGGAGGACAACTGGAAGGGCTGATCCAGCGACAGAGGCTGCTGGTCCCAAGACGGCAACAGATAAAGCTGAAGCGTCCTCGTGTGAAATTGAGCAAAAGGAACTGCCTCGAAGGAGGCAACCATCAACCCTACCAGCCTCATCCCCAGACGGATGGACGGCCGAGGATTGGAGAGTAGGACCCGAGCCAACTCCTGGATCAGATGAATTTTGGACTGGGGAAGAAACACTCTGTGTTGATGAGAGTCCAACTGCATCCCCAGAAAAGACACCACCCTGGCCGGAGCGAGGGAGGACTTGGAGAAGTTGATCACCCAACCAAAGCTTTCCAGCGTGGAGACCACCAACCTGGTGTCTGTCTCCGATTGATTGAGCGACGGAGCCATGATGAGAAGGTCGTCCAAATGAGGTACGACACGAATGCCCCGAGATCTGAAAATGGCCATGACCCCTGCCAGTACCTTGGTGAACACTCTTGGAGCTGAGGTAAGGCCAAACGGAAGTGCCACGAATTGATAATGCTGATCTTTCATCACGAAGCGAAGAAAAAGATGAGCGTGGCAGATGGGAACATGACGATAAGCATCCTTGATGTCTATGGACGTCATGAAGTCCCCTTGCCGAAGAGAGCCGACGGCAGTACGCAAGGTTTCCATGCGAAACTTCCGAAAACGGATGAACCTGTTGAGTAACTTCAGGTCCAGGACGGGACGAACTGACCCATCTTTCTTGGGGACTGCGAAAAGATTGGAGTAGAAACCGAGGCCCATCTCTAAGCGCGGTACCGGCCGGATGACCGCCATCTCTAACAGATTCTTTACCAACGCCAGGAGCCCCTGCGCGGCCAAAGGATCGATGGGCACCCGAGACCGAAAGAACCGTGAAGGAGGGCGAGACTCGAATTCCAGCTTGTAACCGGTAACCGGACGACACTACCTCCTGGATCCATCTGTCCGGAACTTCCTGGTTCCAAACCTGGGAGAAGTGTCGCAATCGTCCCCCCACCCGCACGGGTGAGGGCAGCCCCTCATTGCTGAGCGGGCTTACCAGCAGGTTTGGGCTTGGTGCCCCAGGACTGAGCGGGACGGCCACGGCCCCTCCCCCGAGTCCAACCTGTACGTCTGGTAGTGGGAAAGGAAGCCCCCCTACCCGCTCTGAATCCCCGAAAGGAAGGCCTACCAGAACTTGCCCCTCTAAAGGGACGACGAGGCCTCTTGCGTTGTGGCATCTTACCACCCTTTGCGACTGAATCAATTTTCTCACCAAACAGACGCAACCCCAAAAAGGGGAGAGCTGTGAGCACCTTTTTAGAAGCTGAGTCCGCCGACCACTGACGCAGCTATACTGACCGACGAATAGCCACCAGCATTGCAGCTGTCTTGCTACTCATAGCCAGCGCATCGTCCTGAGCGGATAGAACATAGGAAACAAAAGATTCACACTGCTTGAGCGCAGTAAACTCTTTACAAGTGGGATTGAGATCCCCATATAGCTCCTGAATTACAGACCTAACCGCCAATAGAAGGGCCGAAGCACACACCGGGCGCATCGTTGACCCAGCATAAATAAAACCATGGCGAGCGTACTGGTCAATCCGACGATCCTCCCCATCTTTAGGGACAGTGGTCTCAGCAGACTGTACCATAGCCGTGCTGGAGAGCCCTAGCACAGGGGTATCGACGTCAGGAGGGACAGACCAAAGTTTCACCAATTCTGGCGGAAAAGGATAATGCTTTTCCCAACTGGAAGGGATTCCAGATAACCGCGTGGGATGTTCCCATTCCTTAAGGACCACCCTCTCAAAGTGGTGTTGTCTGGGAAAAACCCAACGCGGCTGAGGCTCTTTAAACAACTGGCCCTTTGGCAGGGTGACAGCCTCAGGCGGATCTAAATTCAAAATTTCAAACATTTGAGCCAGAATGGAGGGGGTGTCAAGGGAAACCCCCGCCGACCAATCGCCAATCGCATCAGCCTCAAGCTGATCTGCAGGCTCATCTGACTCCAACAGGAATTCTTCCTCGTCCGGGGAGCCATCGGACCATTCCACAGACTCACATATCTCGTCCTGTGGAGCCGAAGGTATCGGAGTCAGGTGCTTCCGTTTTGCAGTGGCTTTTAACCCTGCTTTAACGGGCACTATTTTCCGGAGGCTGGCCAACCGCGCCGCCACCTCGGATTGCGAATCCCCACTTTTGACAGTGTCATGCGGGGTCCGGAACAGGGAGGGAGAGGTAGGAGATGATGGAAGTTGCGACGGGCCAGCAGCCGGAGCAACAGACTAACGCGCAATGCTCTGCCTTGCACAAGGAATGGAGCGGAGCCCCACATCTTACGCACCCCCTGGATGGCTCAGAAGAACCGTTTCCGGCAATAACGGAAGCCTCCATATGGTGATTTATGGTATTCGCAATTTTTTGGGCTTTAAGGCATAAGCCAACCCGGGATGCCCCCTTATTGTAAATGTCCCGGAAGGGAGGTTTTTTTTTTTTTTTTTTATCCAAAGGAAGGTCCCCCTTAATAATATATATATTATATATATTATATATGTATATATTTAAATATAAAAATATCCCAATTTTCTTTTCTTTTCTTTTAAAAAAGAAAGACTAGCCAAGTAACAGAGCCGGAGGGCCGCTATAATCAGGGATCCCAGGATCTGTAGGGAAAGGTAAAACAAACAATCAGATCCCCACACAAGTGTAACATGCAAACATATTTATGCATGGCACCAAGGTGCCTTTAAATGAGCAAAAAGAACAAAACCTTGCCCTTTATTAATTCATAATGACAATAAGCATAATGATGCCTCCTTAAAACACTCGCCCCTATGTCTATATGTCTAAATATTATAGACTTTAAATACCACTCAACGGCCCCACACAAGGTGGGGGCCGCTTACCTGTAAAGGACCGAGAGCAGCAACAGCAACAGGAAGGACGACGCAGCAGCCAGCAGCAGCAAAAGTAAATAGACCCATGTGCGGCAGCGAGCCCCCCCCCCCCCCCACGTGGCTTCCTTTAAACCAGGAAGGAAGGAAGTGAGGCTGGGGCCGGCCGCATGACGCTGCCGCCGGTGCCACGCCCCCGTCTCCACATCACCGGGACCCGCCCCCTTAAGCCCGATCAGTGCGGCCAATTCATCAAGGGATTACTAACAGATGAGCCACTACAACGTGCACAAAAACACAACAAGGCAGGAGGAGGAGGGGGGAGGAGGAGAGAGGGAAGGAAAACACAGCGCAGCCAATACTGACAGAAAAGCCTGCCAGACGGCGGCCGCAAGGAGACCAGCGGGGGAGAGGGGGGGGGGCTGTGGTAATACAAAGGCTCAGGCGGCAAGCCAACCTACACAGCGCGGTCCGCCCCAAACGCCCCCTAAAGCTGACCTAAACACTGGCCAAACCGGCCAGTACTATTAAAAAGACCTGCCCGAGGAGCTCCCAAGAGGAAAAATCGGACTGAGTGCACACTTGCTGTGCAGTCTGCTCAATGCATAAAAGTAACACACACATGTTATAAAGTCATACAGTGAAATACACACACATAATGCACAACCCTCTAACCCCCCCCCATAGTGAAGGGAGAAGGGACCGTAATGGGAGAGTAAGGGGCTAAGGGGACCCTTGGGACAGGGGCATCCCATTTCCGGATCACCATGCCGGATAGCCGCATTGCCCCCAAAAGAGGGGGTCGAGCGGAGGAGATAAGCTCCTAGGCACCTATAGTGCCGTCTACCAATTGCCCAGTGAGCAGCCTAGGCTGGGAGGCTTCCATTCCACCATCAAGGTATAAACAATCAAAACCGGGCAGAAATAGACCAAAAGGGGGTGCCGGGGTAAGACCCCAGCTACCTGTAAGCAGGGGACTTCGATCTTCTGTCTTGTCGTCAAGCAGAGAGAAAAATACTGGTGATTAAAGGGAGGTGCCAGGTATATATAGGCCGGAAGGGGGCTCGTTACAAGACTTCCTCTCTGCACAGCGTCACCTGGCGGTGAGTTAACCCAGTAAGTGAAGAATATTAAAGGTGAAGCGGGGTGTGTGGCACACCAAGAATAGGCTTCCACCCCCGCCTGACAGATCCACTTGCTGATAGTGGATTTAGCCGTAGGCAAACCCTTCCTAGGCCAGAAGGAAGAACAAAAATAGCATCAGTCTTCCTGAAGGATTCAGTAGCTACCAAATAAAACTTCAGAACCCTGACCACATCCAAAGAATGCAGGGTCCATTCCTTGGAATTAGCAGGATTAGGACACAATGAAGGCAAAACAATGTCCTGATTGAGATGAAAAGCAGACACAACCTTAGGCAAGAAATCAGGCTTAAACCAAAACACCACCTTGTCCCGGTGTCGCTCAAAATAAGGAGGCTTAATGGAAAGCGCCGCCAACTCAGAAACACGCCCGACAGAAGTGATAGCCACCAAAAAGGCTACGAGTCAAAATGGGCAAAGCGAGGCTCAAAGGGACGACCCTGCAGAGCAGATAACACCGGATTCAGATCCCAAACTAGTAACATAGGCTTATGTGGCGGACGCACGTGAAAAAACCCCTGGAAAAAAGTCTTAATCAAACGGTGACTGGCAAAAGATCTTTGGAAAAAAATTGCCAGAGCTGAAACATGACCTTTGAGAGTACTAAGTTGAAGGCCCAAATTCAAACCATGTTGCAAGAATTCCAGAATCCTGAGAATAGAAAACTGGACTCACACCAGGCTATGTAAGCATGCCAGACCCTGTAGTAGATAAAGGACGAGGACTTCTTCCTAGCCCTAATCATGGTAACAACAGAGGCAGGCAAACCCTTTTCCATCAAGATGGAGGTTTCAGCAGCCAAGCCGTCAAAGCTAGCGTTTGTAAATTGGGATGGCGCAGCTGCCCCTGAGTGAGCAGATCTGGATCCTTGGGCAGGACATACTGATCTACCACCAACTGCACGTCATCTGCGAACCACACCCTTCTTTGCCAACAGGGGGCCACCAGAATGGTTGGCACCCCTTCCTGGGCTATCTTGTGCAGCACCCTGCTCAACAGAGGAAACGGGGGGAACACAGAGGGGGCCGAAAACCCCTACCAAGGCATTGCTAGCGCATCCGTGGCAAAAGCCAGAGGGTCCTGTGACAGAGAAAGAATGGAGGTTTGATTGTGAGGGGAAGCAAAAAGGTCCGCATCCGGCAGACCCCAGCAGTGACACAGGGAGTGAAACATCCTGTTGCTGAGGGACCACTCCCTCAGCCGAGACGTTCCCCAGCTCAAGGAACCTCCCTCCTGATTTTCCACTCCCGGGATGTAAACTGCCGATATGCAGGGGACATTCTCCTCTGCCCAGGAAAGTATCAGGGACACTTCCTGGAGGGCTCGCTTGCTCCGACTCCCTCCCTGATGATTGATGTAGGCAACCGCCGTCTGGTTGTCCGAGCGGATCTGAACAGCCCGACCCGAAGGTGTGGGGTCACCTGGGAAAGGACCAACCTTATCGCCCGCAGTTCCAGAATGTTGATGGGAGCATGGGCCTCCTGAGGGCCCCATTGACCCTGGAACTTCAGAGACTTTCAAAAGCCCCCCCAACCCGTCAGACTGGCATCTGTGGTGACAGTCTCCCAGCACGGGGGCAGAAAGGTCCTGCCCACTAGGAGATTCCTTGAGTCCAGCCACCACGAGAGGAACTGACTGACCAGAGGGGACAAAACAAATTCCTGATTCAGGGACACAGGGTTCCGATCCCAAACTGACAAGAGGAGCAACAGAAGAGGTCTCATGTGAAACTGAGCATAGGGGACCGCCTCAAAGCATGACACCATCAGATCCACCAGCTGCATCCCTTGCCGAATAGAGGGGTGAGGGCAAGAAAGAGACCGTGCCTGCGTCTGAAGGCCCTCCACCTTCTCTTGAGGCAGAAAAACCTTGACCTGAGATGTATCCAGAGTCATGCCCAGAAAGGACGGAGACAGTGAAGACTTGGGATGGTTGATCACCCAACCGAAGGACTCGAGTGTGGAGACCACCATCTGGGTATCCAGCTCGGCTTGACGGAAGGACCGAGACGTAATCAGAATGTCGTGCAGATAAGGAAGGATGCGAATGCCCTGAGATCTCAACAGAGCCACCACGCCAGCATCTTGGTGAAGACCCGAGGAGCTGAGGTAAGACCGAACGTTAGGGCCACAAATTGGTAGTGCTGATCCTCCAGAGCGAACCTGAGAAATCTGATGACCTGGAAGATAGGAACATGAAGGTAAGCATCATTGATGTCCACAGAAGTCATGAAAATCGCCCGGGCGCCAGGTACTGACCGCCGAGCGCAGAGTCTCCATGCGAAAATGCTTGAACTTAAATTTTTGAGGCACTTCAAATCCAGGATGGGCCTCAGGGACCCATCCTTTTTGGGAACTGTGAACAGATTGGAGTAGAAGCCTCTGCCCCTTTCCTGGGAAGGCACCGGGCAGATGACACCCAATTCCAAAAGGCTTTGGACCGCAAGCTCCGAGCTGACAGGAGCCATCCGGGATCTGATGAATCTTGGGGGTGGCCAGGCTGCAAACTCTCTTGTACCCGGAGGGCACCACCTCCCCAATCCACCGGTCTGAGACGTGCAGTCTCCAGAAGTGAGCAAAGAGCCTCAACAGTCCCCCCACCTGGATGGGCGAGGGCGCCTCCTCATGCCTGAGGGGGCTTGGGGGAAGATTTGGACTTGGGAACCCATGAGAGACCGGGGAAACCACAGCCTCTACCCCAGCCCCAAGGGTCTCTACGTGTCCCTGCAAATGGTGCACCCCGACCAGACCTGGGAACACGGAAGGAGGGAGGGAAGAACCAGACCCCCGAAAGGGCAGCGGCAAGAGCCGTGATGGCAGAAGGGCACAAAGGGTGCAGCGCAGTCCCTGCACAAGCAAATGCGTGACAGGCCAGCTGATCCACACGCCGGTCCTCAGCATCCCTCAGAGTAGAAGTGTCAGGGGAATGCATGACCGAGGTATTGGACAACCCAAGCATGGGAGCATCGACCTCGGGGGGACAGGACCAGCGCTTAACCACATCAGCAGGGAAGGGATACCTCCTGTCCCAACTCTTGGGCACCGCGGGCAATCTGCTAGGATGTTCCCACTCCTTGAGCTCCAAATTATTAAAGTGGTGCTACTCAGGGAACTCCAAGCGTTGTTTGACAGAGTGAAAAAGCTCACCCTGCTGTTTTTTAGCCGGCACAGGAGGGGTAATACATAGCAATCAAAAATGTGAGCCAACAGCCTATGAGTATCCTCTGGAGACCATGGATCTTCCCCAAAAGGAGACCCAGTACCACCATAAATCTCCTGCTGTTCCTCAGAGGACTCAGAATCAGAAAAGTTCCCCCTCTTCTAGGGGGTAAAGGCCAGGGAAAAAATAATGTCCCTCATCCTCCTCAGGATGAAGGGAAACAGCAGGAGTTAAATGCCGCTTCTTGCCAGAAGCCTTACGGGGGGCAGGCCCAGTAATATGCCATTCCAGGCTGGCCACCCACAAGGCCAAGTCATAAGGTGATTCCCCACTAGCATGTCCCTCACTAGGTCAAATGCAGGTGCGGAGGGGTAGGAGATGTAGAAGGTGGCGCAGAGCTGGGCAGCGTAGCAGGCAACACAGACTGCAGCGCAAGTACCTTCTGGGCGCAGGGCACACATACCCTGACACCGTCACTCACAGGGGATACCCCACACGCGGCACACAGCTGGGCTTGACCCGAAGGAACCCCAAGCACATTAGCCCCAGAAGCCTCCATATGGTGATTAGTATAGACCCAATGGCCAGTATAGGGTTAAGGCTAGCAAGAGCCACCCAGGATGCCCCCTAGGGAAAGTGGGAGGTGAAAGGTGGGAGGGCCGGGAGAAACCACAGTCAAGGGTATCCCGCCTGAAAGACATAATAAAAATGCATGAAAATTCCCATAGCGTGGCTAAAAAGCAATAAAACACAACCCCGAAGGGAACTCATGAACCAAGGGGGCCGAAAGCACCAAAGTCCAGACCGGAACAGCAGCGCGCAGCAGCAGCGTAGAAGACGAGGGCCCAGCACACCACAGCATCAAAGCGGAGCCGCAGCGGACCTTGAGGGGCGGGCCGCGGAGGTATGACGCCGAAAGCGTCATACGCGGGACCTGCTCCCCCCCGAAGAGCGCGAAAAAGCAGTTCACATGACCCACCAGCGCAGGGAATCGACTCAATTATATATCACCGCCCGCCGTGGAGCGCCGTACAAGGCAGCGCGGCGGTGAGCACCCATCAAGACAGTGACAAAGCACAACTAACAAGTCAAACACCTCTCAGGGCACCACCGCCTACCCCCGCCCCCCCGGAGAACTCCCCAGGGAGAGAAAGAGGGAGAGAGAGCAGCGGCAGGGGCGTCCAAGGCAGACGCTGAGGAGGGGGGTGGGGGGGAACAAAATACCTGACAGAAGGGAAGGGCATCCCAAAGAAGGCTCACCATAAGCCTGAAGACTACCCTTGTATAGTACAGGGATTGCGGCTGGAGCAGCGCTCCCCAAGCACCTGACCCTGGTGCCGTCCTACCTTCACCCGAACCAGGCAGCCGAGGCTGGGAGGCAGTGGGTCCAGAACGGGTGGAAATCTATCTTCGCAGTCCAGACTGCAGAAGGAAACTGGGAATTTGTGGGAGGTTCCTGGCCTTTTATAGGGCCGGGAGATGCCACAAGTCTTTTCTGCAGTCCACTGCGCCACCTTGTGGCGGATAACCCAGATGTAAAGAATTAGTGAAACAGGATGTGCTGTATACTTGGAAAATAGGTGGAAGAAAGAATGAATGAAAAATAATCGAAGGAAAGAAACAAAGAATAGAAGGACTGTCAGAAAAAGTCTCTCCCAAAGGCCAATATGCCCCTGTCTGACAGTCTTTAGTTCTGGTTACTGCACAGCCATGTATCCTGCATAGGCACTGCCCAGGGTATAGGGAATGAGGGGCAGGGACCCTGGCATCTGCCCGGCTATGCCTAGTCCTGCCCTGATAGCACTCTGATTACAGGAATGTCAGATAAGGTCAGACAAGCCATTACCAAAAGAAGCCTACCTGCTGCTGTATGCACTCAAAAACGTCATGCCCTTTTACACTTTTTGCCCCTGGCAACAACTGGGGACAAAAAATGGCCAGGGACTTTACCAGCCCCTGGCCAGCCTGCGATATTCCCACAGAGCCCTCCCCAATGTATTTTCAGGAATGTTAACAAGTAAGCAGAAGGCGGAGGCTCATTTGGGGGGGGGGGGGGGGGGTACAGTGGGGCCAGGCACAGAGTGCTAGGGTTTTAGAAGTAGCAGCCCAACTGGCCTATCCTTCATACACTAATGTAAGCCTTGATCGTGTGGAGTCGTGGTTTATATTTGTTTATATTAAAATTCTACACAGTGGGTATTTAGCTGAGTGACTGTTCTATGCTGCTTACCAAAAACATTTCACTTTTTTGCTCATAAATTACTGTGGTAAAAAAGACTAAGACTATACACTTAATACATAATACTACAAATACTGACCTGACCCAGCAGAGGTACCTCCACTCACACATTACACCAATTGCACAGGCCAGAGTGGGCAGAGCCGTCATGGATATCTGCTGGTTATATAGTGGCTCCTATTTTTACATGGTTGAAGGTCTTTTGGGCTATGTGTTGGTAATAAGGGCTTCACTACTTAGGTAGCCTCAAAAGTAATCCTAGTAAATATCTATAATCAACATCCAGGTACAGCCATGGGTAGGGTGGCTGGGTCACTCCATTTTAAAACGTACAGGGTTGAAGTCGTATTGGGGGGGGGGGGGGGGTAGAATGAAGTTGGGAACACTCCCTCTAGCAAGCCTCTGCTCCCAATTGGTCAGTTCTCACCCAATGTAGTGTCCAGATCATATTCCCTCTTCCTCATAGGCCACGTGCATGAACCATCTCAAAGATGGGTCGGCTGCACAAAGGAATTTCCCACTGCTGAGTCCTCGTAACTGGGATTGGAATTGGTTCATGCCAGTGGCGTGACGTTGCTTGGATGAGGCCAATTTTGGGGCATAGGGTTGCCAGGGGAGAGCTTATCTCAATGACAACTATGACAAATGTGTGTGGATCCTCCAGCCACTTTGGCCTGCTTAAAGTCTGCAGCCTTCCATGGCAGGTCAATACTAATAGACCAGCAGCAGAAACAGGGTGGCATTCCAGTCAGGATGCCAGTTACAACCAAAAGGTCATTGCCAGAAAGAAGGACCTGTGGAGATTGCAACAGTCTTTGGAGGGTTCCCATTTTGCTTAGGCCAACGAAAGGCCCATAACCCAAACCCAACCCTAACACTAGCTGTAGGCACAGGAAACGGATTTGGCACTCATCCTCTTTCAATCCTAATGTCACCCATTTTTGTCAAACGTTCCATTTTCAAAGGTATATCAATGAAGCTAAAAAAAAATACCATTAAGTTCCACATTTTTGAGAAGCCTCAGCCTAGTCCTCTCTCTTTTTAGCCTGCAAAAACTGAAGGGAAAATAATTTAGCACCCTATAATTTGCACATACATAGAATACATTGCTAAAGAAGTAAACAGAACACACCATTTTGTGCTAGTTAAAGGAGCACTATTGCGAAAAAATGGCCCAATGATAAAAATCCATATAAATACAGTATGCTGGATGGTAGGAGGAGGGGTCACTCATTATCCAATGTGTTTATTTGGATTTTTAATATTTTACATTTTCGCGTTCACACTTGTTTACGCTCTAGGCAAAAGTACAAAAGACAATAGGAAACTCTTTGGTTTAGCTCACATTGAAGTGGTGAAATTGCCATTGTAATTTGTGATCAAGAATTTACAGATTTTAAAGCAATTGTCCTTAAAGTGGACCAAAACCCAGCTGGATCGGCCTGGGAATCTAAGATTGCCGGGCTAATCCATTCTCTCCCAGCGGGGCATCCAAAATCCGGATGCCCCGCTGTGTGAAACCCCCCAGGACACCCGATACGCTTACCTGAATGCCGGTCCAACGGCGCATGCGCAGGCCGAGGCCGGCAGGGGCGTGCTCCGTTAGAGGGAAGCGCGAGATGAGACCGCCAGAGCGCTCGGAGGCGCTGAGCTAAGATGTGAATAGCTCAGCGGCTCCGAGCACGCTGATGGACGATGCGCCGTAGGACCTCCATGAGGCGAGTTGATCCGGCCGATCTGGGGAGTTTCACATAGCGGGGCACCCCCGATTGGGTGACTCCAGCCGAGTCTAGCCAAGTCCACCAGCGGTCACATCCCTGCTACCCTCTAACAGAACGTGCCCGCTTCAGCCATTCATAAATTACTGCCGCGGGTGCGCACCCTGCTAAAGGCATAGCGGGCAACAGCCGCTGCTTGCGCATGCGCCGTTGGATCGAGGGAGAAGGAGAGGTTACTGGGTGACCCGAGGGGTTTCATACACCGGGGCATCTCAAATCTGGATGCCCCAGGGGGAGGGGATCAAGCGGGCCTGGGATTTGGCCCACTTTAATCTAAAACACCCACAGGAGGAGCCTTAATTTGTAGCCAGTGTATAGTGCCACTTATCTGTACAGGAATTTGTCAAGCCAAAAAGGGAATTGTTTCCTGGGAGTGGTTGGTGAAGCTAACACTTACAATTAAAAGAAAAAGGTTAAGAAACAAATTCAGCAAGATTAGCTGGGGTAGAAGACTGTTAATAAGGCAATGGAGATGTGTGACAGCAAATAGAGCAGCTGAAAAAAGTTCAAAGTTGCGTGAATGTCAAAATGCCTCCATGAAACTATGACAACAGTACCATGTACAAACGGTTTCATGAATCAAGGCCTCCAGTTATTGTATTGATTCTTTGGCCTTCCTGGAAGTCTGCCTATATCTAGGTTCATTTACAGGAATTCCCCACTTTAGACTTGTATTGCCTGCTCCTCATTAAAACACCAGAGCTGTTCAACATAAGAATACAAGACAAACCGGAATAAGAGAATCCCCTGCCAGTTATACACTTCACTATCCCGGGTAGGGCATCCCAGTTTGGGATGCCCCGCTGTGTGTAACTTTGAAAGTACCCGCTCTCCTTACCTTTCCTCAAGCCCACAGCACAGGCGCAGCTCTCATCGTATCAGGTTTCTGGCTGCACATAATATGTGACTGGAGAAGCTAAATGGAATCCCACCCGCATACATGAGCGGAGCATGGCATCATTAGCATTCTTCGGCTGTGGCGGCCATGCCCATTGAGTTACAACTGAGTTGAGTTAAAGGAGCACTATCGCGAAAAAATGACCCAATGATAAAAATCCATATAAATATGCTGGATGGCGGGAGGTGAGGTCACTTATACTCTCAACGTCAAGAAATATCCAGCCAGGCATGTTTTTTATTTTAATGGATGGAAAAGGGCATTCGGGAGTGCGTCGGATGCCGGTTGACGCGTCCTAATCAGCTATGGGCCCGACCGACACAGAAGGGGGCTGCGCTACGAGACAGAGTGCACCACGCAGCAGCCAGCAGCAAGGGGACTCACCGGAGCGCGTCTGGGAGCAAGAGGCGGCGGCGGGTCGGGTCTCGGCGGAGGGCAGGAGCTCAAAGCTGCGAGGTGGTGACTGCAGCAGAACGGCCACAAGATGGTGGCGGAGATCACAGCTGCGGACTTAGAAGAGATAGAGGAGATAGAGTGTAGTGAAGTCTCCTTCCTCGTGAGTGAGAGGGACGAGCTGGACATGCCAAACACAATGCAGCAACCTGAAGTAAGTGTTGCTATATTGTCACAATTTGAGAGTCTATAAAAGCCCTAGCCTCTAATACTAAGCTAATAACTGATCATCTTTCAAAAGAGCTGGAAAGAGTGACATTAAGCTTGGCTGCATTGGAGACCAGGCTAGGGGAGGTCACAGTAGCACAGGAAGCCTTGGATGGGGAGATAAACCAGTTAAGAATACATAATGCATCTCTGTCTGCTAAACTTGAAGATATAGAGAACAGGGACAGGAGGTCCAACCTCCGTTTCAGGGGCCTCCAGGAGCATATTTAGGATGTCAGATCTGCAGTCCCAGCCTTATGCCAGGAGCTAGAACCGGGGATACCGCTAGACCACTTGGAGTTTGATCGTATACACAGAGCACTGGGCCCACCCAGATCCCCCGATGAGCCGCCACGGGACATCGCAAAATTTCATTTTTTTGCCGCTGAGGAAGCAATTCAGAGGGCAGCAAGAAATACGACAACGGTGATGTTCCAGGGTCATAAGTATCAGATTTTTTCAGATCTGTCAGCGGCCACTATGGCCAAGAGAAAATAAATGAAACCTACTTGCAGTCCTTCAAGAGAGAAGGATCAAATACAAATGGGGCTTTCCCTTTCTCATTACATTCTCCCACAAGGACTCCTCCTATTCGGCATCATCGGTGGAGGAGCTGCGGTCGCAGATGACAGTGGCGGCCCTCCTTAGGCAAGCACCTGCTAAATCGCCGAGGAATGTGGAAGATTCCCCCAGGGCCCAGAGAGCAGGCAAAAGGCAGAGGCGTGGGATTTGTATTGTGTGACTAAGTTTAGGCTTGTACTAAGTTTTTGACCCCCCATGTTGACTCGTAAGGGCTGTATTTTGGTCAGTTTAGATGCATAGGAGGTTTGGGCGTGCAAACAATTTAATACCAAAGGTTGTCATATGTGTGCTCCCATGCTCGTCCCATGCTTTCCTTTTGGAGCTTGTGTTGGCCGTTTCTGTGTCAATATGTTAATGTGTTTTCTCTTTATATTTAGGTGTGCTCCATAACTAACATTTTGTTTTAGGATGATACACCCCCTGGTGCCCGTCATTTACATGTCGTACTCCTAGAGATCCAGAGGTTTATTTCCCTGTGGTTCAGTTAACCGTTGGGCGAGAAGAAGTCGCTCTATTGAGCGTCTTGTGTTTAATTACGGCTTGTTAATATTTGTATCTGTAACTAATCGATCTTGGGTCCATTTAGCAGCTCTAGGGTCATACGCTGGGCATTACCCACTCTCCACAGATTGATCCGGTGGTCCTTTTTCTCTGTGGAGGTTAGGAGGGTACAAGGCATTCTGAGGGAAGAAGAAGTTGGCTGGCGGATCTCGGGTGAACTGGTTTCACTTGGGATTTAAAGGTAGCCGGTCACTCAGTGTCCATGCATACAAGGAAAGAAACTGCTCTGTGTGCGCCCACGACCTTAAATAGACCCTTTTACGGTGATCCTCCTCGTTTCCCAACCCCCTCCTTCCTATTCCCTTCCCCTTTTTTTTTAGTAAATAGTTCCATCTCTTTATTTCCCGCGTGTGCTGATAGTATTTTTTGGTATAATAATGGCTTCTGTCTTATCTTTGAATGTACAGGGGTTTGATTCTCCCAACAAGAGGAGCATGGCCTTCTGTAAGATTAGAACCTTGCGACCAGATGTGATTTGTTTACAGGAGACTCACTTCTCAAAGTCCTCCAGACCAAAATTTCTAGATGCTTCATATCCTCAGGTATTTATGCAGCTGTGCAGAAACTAAACAGAGGAGGGTCCTGATAGGCTTCCACAGAGGGGCTCAATTGTTATGCAAAAGGGAAATCGACCCAGATAAGAGATTTTTGATCTTGATAGGGCTGCTACAGGACACCGAGATGACAGTGGTAAATTATTATGCTCCTAATGCTAGTCAGGGCGAGTTTCTCTCAAAACTCCTGAACGAGGTAGTTGCAGCAGCGCAGGGGATGACAGTGATTTGCGGCGACTCTAACCCTACTTAAATTCCATACATGGATAGGCAGTCTTCTAAAAACCCCATGGTCGCTGCCCCGTCTGCAATGGCTTAAAAAAAATTCAGAAAATTACTAGACACTCACTCTGATTGCTGGAGAGAGGCCCACCAAGGTAGTCGTAACTTTACTCATTTTTCACATCTACATAATACTTATTCTAGGATTGACCATATATTCCTCTTCCAGAAATATCTTACCCAGAAGCGATCTATCAAAATCATTCCAATCTCATGGTCGGACGACGATGGCCTAGTTCTTAAATTAGTCTCCTTGTTCTGTAGACTGTCTGGTTTTATGTGGTCTCTCAACGCCTCACTTCTCTCAGCCCAGAGGTTATCTCCTCGGTGTCAGAGATGCTAACGGAGTATTTCTGTCTAAACGATGTCGCAGAGGTTTCAGCAACAGTCTGCTGGGAGGCACATAAAGCCACTATTAGGGGCAGATTGATCCAATTAACCTCCCGAAAGAAACGAGAGGAACGAGCGCATTGATGAACTGGAAGAGGAATATAGGGTGGTAGCGGAAGAGGCCAAATCAGCCTGTCCCCAGCTGCACGAGCTAAGCTATATAGGATCTCCCACGAGTTAAATTTGGCCCTGGCGGGAAAATGAAAATGCCTTGCGTCGAGTCAGGCATAAGTATTACTGTAAAGCGAACAAGCCTGACTCCGTTATTGCTAGAAAATTGAGAACACCTGAACAAAATTTTTGTCCGATCAGGCTTAAAGACGAGAGAGGCAAGCTTTCTAGCAACCCTGAAAGAATTACAGCGTTATTCAGATCTCAATTACAGAAACTGTATGCAAACCCTAATCCTCCGAAGCCAGAAGCTTTAGATTTGTTTTTAGAGAACATTTCGCTGCCGGGGTTGCCAGAGGGCCTGCGGGTACCCGATTTTAGTGTGGCAGAGGTTCAGAGGGCAATTGGAAAGAGACCGTGACCAGACGGTTTTCTAGCTGCCTATTATAAGTCTTTCTGATATTTTAGCACCTAAACTTACAGCCATGCTTAATGATATTAGGGGGGGTAACTCCTTTTCCCCTCATGGCATCAATAAGTAGGATACCCAAGCCAGACACGGATCATTCCCTATGGTCTAATTTCAGGCCTATATCCCTTATAAATTTGGATGTAAAGATTTTTACTAACATTCTTGCAGATAGGTTGTCAAAGTACCTCCCAGAAATTATTTGTAATGACCAGGTGGGGTTCGTCCCATGGCGACAGGAGGGGGACAACATTAGGCGGGTAATCCAGCTTACACATGGCTAAGGAAAAAGGAATGCAGACTTTGCTCCTTTTGCTGGATATTAGAAAGGCATTTGATTCAGTTTTGTGGGAATACCTCTTCTGCTTATTGGAGAAGTGGGGGTTTGGCCCAAAGTTTTTGGGAACCCTACACGCCATCTATGCGAATCCAGTAGCCTACATCAAATACAATGGTTTCCGATCAAGCCCATTCCCCCTATTTTGGGGTACGAGACAGGGATGCCCTTTGTCCCCCCCTCCTGTTCGCCCTGGTGATGGAGCTGCTGGCACAAACTATTAGATTCCCAAGATGTCTCGGAGATAGAGGTGGGGGGATGCCATCATAAGCTATGTCTGTTTGCGGACGATGTCTTATTGTTGGTTGCCAATCCCATTATCTATCTCCCCAATATAATGAAGATGGGTTTGCAGCTGTGTCCGGCCTGCAGGTCAATTCTGCGAAATCAAAGGTTTTAAATATAAATGTCCCAGTGGGTGTCATTTGATTTACAGTGGGAGGAAAATACCTTGGGGTCACCCTGACCAGCGACTAGGAGTCCTTGTATGCAGCTAATTATATTCCCCTGCGTCAATAGCTACAGGTGCTACTGATGAAGTGGAAAGAATATAACTTGTCTTGGCTAGGTAGAGTGGCAGCGGTCAAAATGACCTTACTACCCAAATTTTTGTATCTCACTAGAACTTTACCGGTAAAAATCCCTTCTAGCTTTTTAAAAACTCTACAGAGAGGAATCTTTGATTTCATATGGAGAGGCAAAAAACCTAGAGTAGCAAAGAAAAATCTGTTTAGACCTAAGTTGTCAGGAGGGTTGGGAGTCGCATGCCTCAGGCGATATTATCAAGCGGCTCAAATAGCCCAAATAATTGCATATCATGCTACAATTGACGTCCCTAGCTGGGTTCAAATAGAGTCCACAATATGCCACCCCCTGGCAATTGATAATGTTCTATGGGTTACTCCAAAGTTTAGGAAATTGGATCATAATCCGATTATGGCCCATTCCATGCGAGTCATGGGATGATATTAAATTTCCTGGTGGTCTTGCTTCGCCTCATCTACCCCTGATGTCGTTATGGGGTAACCCAATGTTTTCACCGGCCTTCACTGACCCTGGAAAGATTTGGAGGTCGAGGGAGGGGGGTGCCTCGAGACTGATGGACTACCTTCAGGGTTCAGCTGCCACGTTCTCACATCTCAGAGATAAATGCCAACTGGAATAAAAAGATCTATATAGTTATATGCAAGGCCCCCCTTTTTTTTTGGATCATTGATTAGAGGGACAGTAAGAGTGGAGGCTTTGGCACCGCTTGAGATGAGATGCGGGCGGGACCCTAGGGGAAGCGGGGCGGTGTTTGAAATATACAATCAGCTAGGTAAGACCTCGGATCAAGGTAGTCTGTCCTATAGAGAGATGGGAACAGCAGCTTCAGGATACCAGGGACGAGCGTGAATGGCAAAAATACAATTCTGTGATTACTCACCTTGTAGAATTGGTATTATAAGTGTGCAGCAGGTCCTGCTCCAGATAATGATTCATAACAGATGGGATTACCTCCACCAGAGGGCGCTTGACTGCAGAGAAGGCAAAAAGAGGCCCCTCCCGGTCCATATATACCCGGGACCTCCCACAAATTCCCCAGTATAAAAAAAGCAGTAAGGAGAACCAGGAGAAGACAATGAAATTTAACAACATTAACAAGGATAATCACCATACAAGATAATGCAAACAGGGTGGGGTGGAGCAGGACGTGCTGCATACTTAGAATACTACAATTCTGTGATTACTCACCTTGTAGAATTGGTATTCTAAGTATGCAGCACGTCCTGCTCCAGATAATGATTCATAACAGATGGGATATCCAATAGCAGTGTCCGTAAACGGGGTGGGATCCCAAAAGCAACAACGCGCAGTTCACACCACTGCTGCCTGCAGAACCTTGCGGCCAAAAACAGCATCCACTGAGGCCCGAACATCAACCTTGTAAAACTTGGAAAAGGTATGAACATAAGACCAAGTAGCAGCCTTACAACTTGTTCAACAGAAGCCTGGTGCTGGAAGGCAGTAACACGGAAAGGAGGATCCTTTCCCCTAGCAGAATAGGCCCTAAAAGTAGCCTGACAAATCCATTTGCTAATAGTAGACTTAGCAGGTGCCAGGCCCTTCTTGGGACCCGAAGGAACCACAAACAAAGCATCAGTTTTTCTAGAAGGTGCAGTAGCCACCAAGTAGAACTTCAAATTCCTGACCACATCCAGGGAATGCAAGGCCCTCTCCTTGGAATTACCAGGATTAGGGCACAAGGAAGGAAGCACAATGTCATGATTGAGATGGAAGGCAGAGACAGCCTTAGGCAAGAAATCCGGTTTAAATCTGAAAACCACCTTGTCCTGGTGTCTCTCAAAGAAGGGGGCCTGAATATAAAGAGCCGCCAACTCCGAAACACGCCTGACCGAGGCGATACTCTTATAGTTGCCTTTTTGGTGGCTAAGAATAGACAGAGCAGCCCCATGCACAGGCTCAAAAGGAGGGCCCTGAAAGGCAGACGAAACCAAATTCAAGTCCCAAACTGGCCACAGAGGTTTGCGAGGGGGACGCACATGAGCAACCCCCTGGAAGAAAGTCTTGACCAGAGGATGTTGAGTGAAAGACCTCTGGAAGAAAACAGCCAAGGCAGAAACGTGACCCTTGAGTGTGCTGAGCTGAAGTCCCAGATCCAAACCATGCTGAAGGAACTTCAGAATCCTAGGAATGGAAAACACCCGACATGGAAGGACCCTAGACTCACACCAGTCAATGTAGGCCCGCCAGATCCTATAGTAGATGGTAGAGGAAGATTTCTTCCTAGCCCTGATTAGAGTGTTAACCACAGACTCCAAAAGCCCCTCATCCCTTAAGATGAATGTAAATTGGGATGGCATTGCCGCCTTTGAGTGAGAAGTTCCGGGACCAGGGGCAGAGCGTACGGATCTACCGCCAGCTGAACGATATCTGCGAACCACACCTGTCTTGGCCACCGGGGGGGGGGGGGGGGGGGGGGCACCAGGATTGCTGGTACCCTTTCCTGAGCCAGCTTGCGCAGAACCCTGCCCAGCAGGGGAAATGGAGGAAAAAGATACAGGAGATGGAACCCCTGCCAGGTTGGATCAGAGCATCCACCGCAAGGGCCAGGGGATCCTGGGACAGAGAGAAAGACTGGGAGCTTGCGATTGTGGCGGGACGCAAACAGATCCACTTCCGGGACTCCCCAACGGTGACATAAGGATATGAAGACCTCGCTGCTGAGAGACCATTCCCCCAGGCGAGAGGTCCCCCTGCTCAGAGAGTCCGCCTCCAGATTCTCCACCCCCGGAATGTAAACTGCTGAAATGCAAGGAACATTGTCCTCCGCCCAGGACAGAATCATGGACACCTCCTTGAGGGCACTCTTGCTCCGAGTCCCTCCCTGATGATTGATGTAGGCAACCGCCGTCTGGTTGTCTGAGCGAACTTGGACCGGCTGGCCCTGAAGGTGAGGAGTCACCTGGGCCAGTACCAACCGAACCACCCTCAGTTCCAGGACGTTGATGGGGCATGGGCCTCCTGAGGGCCCTACAGCCCCTGGAATTGAAGGGTCCTCCCAAAAGCCCCCCCAACCCGACAGACTGGCATCCGTGGTGACTCCCAACAGGGGGCCAGAAAGGATCTGCCCCCCAACAGGTTCCTCGAGTCCAGCCATCACAAGAGGGACCGCCGGGCCAGAGGAGACAGAACAAAGGCCTGATCCAGAGACAGGGGACTCTTGTCCCAGACCGATAGGAGATGGAGCTGAAGAGGTCTCATGTGGAACTGAGCATAAGGAACTGCCTTGAAGCAGGACACCATTTGTCCCACAGGCTGCCTCCCTTGCCAGATTGAAGGGTGAGGGCAGGACAGAAGGAAATGAACCAGAGCTTGAAGAGAATCCACCTTCTGCTGAGGAAGAAAAATCCTGGCCTGAACAGTATCCAGATTCATGCCCAGGAAGGAGGTCACCAGAGACTGGAAACATTCGGATGGGTGATCAATCACCCCAAATCCTCCCTGTCTCAGAGCAGTCACTACCTGCTGGGTATCCAATTCTGCCTGCTGGAAAGAATGAGAAGTGATGAGGAGGTCATCCAGATAAGGAAGAATGCGAATGCCCTGAGTTCTGAGGAGAGCCATAACACCTGCCAGCACCTTGGTGAAGACTATGGGGGCCGAGGCGAGACCGAATGGCAGTGTTACAAATTGGTAGTGCTGGTCCTCCAGTGCGAACCTGAGGAATCTCTGATGCCCTGGGAAGACTGGTACATGAAGGTAAGCATCCTTGATGTCTATGGAGGTCATTAAGTCCCCCGGGCGCAAAGAGCTGATCGGAGTGCAGGGTCTCCATGCGAAAGTGTCTGGTCCTGATGAACTTGTTGAGAAGCTTTAAGTCCAGGATGGGTCTGATGGAACCATCCCTTTTGGGTACTGTGAAGAGATTGGAATAAAAACCCCGACCTCTCTCCCCAGGAGGGACCTGACAGATGACCCCCATGTCCAATAGGTTTTGTACAGCCAGAAACAGACCCTGAGCTGCCAGGGGTTCTAGAGGAATCCGAGACCTGAGGAATCTTGGAGGCGGCCAGGCGGCGAACTCTAGCTTGTAGCCGAAGGACACAACCTCCAGAATCCACCTGTCTGAGACCTGCTGTCCCCAGACATGAGTGAAGAGCTGCAGCCGTCCCCCCACCCGGATGGGTGAGGGCGCCCCCTCATGGCAGAGGAGGCTTGGCGACAGATTTGGGCTTGGACCCCTAGGAAGATCCGGAGCGGGCACAACCTCTGCCCCAGAAGTCTCCCCTAGGACCTGCAAAGGAAACCCCTCTCCCAGACCTGGATCCACGGTAGGAGGGGGTCGCAGCTGCTTCTTACGTTGAGGCAACTTGCCCCCCTTGGCAAACAGGTCCAGGTGATCACCAAATAGGCGCAGCCCCTTAAAGGGGAGCCCCGTGAGGGCCTTCTTAGCAGCGTTATCAGCTGCCCACTGACGCAGCCAAACAGAGCGGCGTATAGCAACCACCAAGGCAGAGGTTCTACTACACATCCTAATGGTGTCATCTAAGGCAGAAAGGACATATGCAATGAACATTTCACACTGTGACAAGGCCCTGAACTCTGCACTAGAAGTCTCATCAGGGGCGCCTTCCAACAGACCCTTGAGGAGAGTCCTAACAGCAACAGCAGTAATAGCAGAGGCACAGACAGGGCGCAAGGCAGACCCCAAACAGGCAAAGGCATGGGAGGCCAGCTGGTCAATGCGCCGGTCCTCACTATCCTTGAGGGTAGTTGAATCAGGGGAATAGACCACAGATGTGTTGGACAACCCCAATACTGGTGCATCCACTTAAGGGCTGGGATAAAAGGTACCCAGAAGGATTCCGGGAAGCCGGCTGGGACGCTCCCATTCTTTGAGAACAAGATTATTGAAATGGGCCTGTTCTGGAAATTCCAGACGTGGTTTAGCAGTACTGAAAAGTTCCCCCTGTAGCTTGGGAGCCGCAGCAGAAAGGGAGATAGAAAGCACGTCAAAAATCTGAGTTAACAGTCTATTGGTGTCATCAGCATCCCAGTGATCAGAGCCATAGTCAGCACTACTGAAATGCTGATCATCAGATAACTCTGAATCCGAGAATAATTCCCCTTCCTCAAGTGGGGTATAATCAGACAAATCAAGAAAATTCTCAGCCTCCACAGGAAAGGCAGACGCATCCGGCACCACATGCCTCCTTTTAGCCGGGGCCTTACGGGCCGCAGAGCTAGCAATCCGCCTCTCAATGTTAGCCAACCTGGAAGACACGTCAGGCTGAGACTCCCCACTAGTATTTAGTTCACTGGGAGTCATAATCAAGCGAGGGGGAGTTGGTGAGGACATAGTGGGCGCAGGCCCAGTCACAGATAGCCCAGAATGCAGCGCAAGCGCCTGCTGAGCGCTGGGTACACAGACCCGCACATCATCGTTCACAGGGGATGCCCCACACACTGCACACAGCCGGGCTTGTCCCGAGGGGACCCCAAGCACAATATCCTGTGAAGCCTCCATATGGTGATTAAGGTGGCACAACTGGCTAATAGGAATTACGCTGTATAAGCAACCCGGGATGCCCCAAATGTCCGCCAGGGAAGTGGGAGGATTAAACAGTGTAGGCCCAGGACAGGACCGGGAGAAACCTCCTAAAAACAGGTATCCCGCCTGAAAGACAAAATGGTGACACCCCATAAGCACACAAATGACAAATTAATAAAAGTCAAGCCCGCAGGGGCACTCACGGACCGCAGTGGGAAGCCAGCAATCACACCAGGAGAGGACCAAAATGGAGCTAGAGGAACCTCAAAGGGCGGGCCGCAGGAGGGTCCGACGCGGAACGCGCCAACAGAGCAAGCCATGCCCTCTCCAAGAAGCGCAGAGACAGGCCAGGTACTACAGCCAATGGACGCGCAGGGATTCTTGATTATGATGCCGCCACTGACCGCGGACGCCAGAAGGTGCGCGTGTCAGTGGCGGCAAATTCAAAATGACAAAGTAAAAGACAGAGCGTGGAGCCCTGAATGAAGTGCAATCACACACACACACAAAAGGCAATAAGTGCACATACACCCCCCCCCCCCCCGAATGGGATAACGAGAGAGGGGGGAGAGTGGATGTCAATAAAAGACCCACCAATGACCAGGGCAGGGAAGGGCAAGAGCGGACGGGGCACTCCAAGTCAGGTTCGCCATAACCTGCACCGCCTACCCTTTGGTGGGGGATTGCGGTCGGAGCCAGGCTCTGCAAAGAAGAGCACCTGTGATGCCTACCATCACCCGACCAGCGCAGCCAAAGCTGGGAGGCATAAGTAATAAGTGGAACGGGTGGGAATAGTCCTACAGGGCCGCGGGCTGTTAAGCCCCGCTCACCTGCGATAAGAAAAGCCATCTTCTGACCTTCGCAGCCGACTGCAGAGAAGAAACTGGGGAATTTGTGGGAGGTCCCGGGTATATATGGACAGGGAGGGGCCTCTTTTTGCCATCTCTGCAGTCAAGCGCCCTCTGGTGGAGGTAATCCCATCTGTTATGAATCATCTGGAGCAGGACGTGCTGCATACATTAAGGTAATTACTAGATGGTACTTAGTACCTGAGCGAATGGGACACTTTATGGTTGAGGCTCAGAGATTGTGCTTTAGGGGTTGCGCCGTTACCGGTACATACCGCCATATATGGTGGGATTGCCCCGTGGTGAAAGCCTTCTGGGTAAGAGTCTTCGATACCCTGGGATCAGTGGTGGGTAGGCGTTTGGACCTTGATTCTTGGGTGGCGCTTCTTAATAGTCCAGCCTGCCACTGTACCCAAGTGCCCAAAAGAATCTCATGTATCATATCCTGTCTGGGGCTAAATTGGTAATAGCCAAGGCCTGGAGGACGTCCGGTTTAAGTTTTGAAGCATTTAAGAATAAGGTAAATTCCATAATGGCGATGGAGAAAATATCTGCCTTTCATGGGGGTAGTTTGGAGGAGTGTGGGATCCATGGGTCCTGAGAGTTATGCCGCCAGATTTCGATGCTGCTCTTCTGCATATCTAGGATTATGTGCCAGTATTCAGAGCTTAGGCCCTTGGTGCATACTGCGGTAGTCCTTCATATTTCTTTTTCTTTATTCCCCCCCCCCCCCCCCCCCCTAAATTTTTTTTGTTTCGTGATTATGCCCCTTCTTCCTCTCCTTGCCTTCTCATTATTGCCCAGCCCCCCTCTTTTTCCCCTCCCCCTTGTTGTGTATTAGTATATCGTTTAGAGAGGAGAAGTTTGTTTCAGGTTGCGACCATGAACAATTGACACGCAACCCTAGCCTGGACATCCGGGCTATGGCTGGGAAATCTAGACAAACTGGTGGTGGGTTAAGTGTTTTAGTATCGTTCTATTGCTAGCTGATCCACCATAATCTCGACTGTGAACAAGAATATACTTTGATAGAAAGGTTATACAATATTTTCTCAGAATGTATTTCTCAGAATATCATTGTAATCCTTTTTCTTAAATAAAAATTATTGAACAAGGAAAAGGGCATTCAGGGTGACAGGCTCTGTCACCCCTCAGACTAAACCTGTAACCCCTGGATATTGGTTCCTAACAGAGAATAAACCAAAAGCTTGGCGGGAGTTTTATTCAGTTCGGATTTATAACTGACCTCTCTTCTCAATAGCAGACGTGTTTATATGGATTTTTAACATTCCTCAATTTCGCGATAGTGCTCCTTTAATGGCCACTTCATAAATTGCAAGAGGTCACTTTTTCCCAGATATAGCCTTGGGTTGCACAACAGCGGCTTTAATGGGGGAAAATGCATAAACTGGCATAGTCATACTAAATCATTTGAGCCCTTTCATAGATATTAGGGTAGTTACTTATGGTTAGGTCAAGCACACCTTTAAAGAGTAATCTAGTAGGAAAAATGCCTATGAGGTATCTTGTGGGTGCAAAAAACTCCGACCAGTATACCCTTCTGGTCATAAAGTCATTAAAAAGGGTTCTTGGAGTAATGCACACCAAACACAATGATATAACACAATGCACGCATATATGGGACTGATCAAATGCAGATCACAATTAAGAAGTAGTCTGTAGTAATCAGACTACTTCTTAATTGTGATCTGCATTTGATCGGTCCCATATATGCGTGCATTGTGTTATGCAAGTTTAACAATGCATTCTCAAATGTAATATTATGCAGGCTTAATAGTGTATTCTCAAATATATATCTTTATATCACTGCTATCATTGTGTTTGGTGTGCATTACTCCAAGAACCCTTTTTAGAGATATTAGGGTAACCAATACAACATTTTGGAACGAAAACTAGCCCCCAGTGTGTTACAACATGTCCCCATGTCATTGAATTAAATCATTCCCATACCCTGCCAGGCGGTGTGGGGCCGCTAAATTGCGTAGGGAGGGTGAATCCTAATTGGTGATCCCCCCCACAACAACCAAAAACCCGGGGCCCAAAAGCTCACCTCTTCCATGAACCGGTGTCAAGGATACACCTGACAATTGTTATACCCGCGCCAGAAACAGCAATAGGCTGCTACAACCCCCCCCCACCCCCCCCCCCCCCACGACACAAGCAACAGCAGTTCCTCAGCGAAAAAACTCTAGCAATTAGCTTTATAATTGTTGAAATACTTACTATAGCCCAAGGCATGTGCTACTTATTAGAGACAGCACAAGTAGAACTGTCACCGCCAATGCCACTACTATGATAGACCGAGGATCAGCAGACATCACTTGCAGGAGATTAGCGTACTCGCACCTGTGGCCCATATAGCCATCAAAACATCTTAGAGATAGAAAAAAAAAGCAGAAGAAAGAAAAGAAACAGATTACAAATTGGTATATAGCTCCACATCCCATTTTTGGTTTAGGCCCCTCAGGAACCTGGTAGCCAATGTAAATATCCAATCTTAGTGATCCCCACCCCATGGACCCAAAATAGCCTGATGAATGAACAAGATCTTCATATTTTGTATTATACCGTGATATTTCTCTTGCCAATGTTTTGATGCTTAAGACATATTAGTCAAAGTCAGTCATCTCACCCCTCCCATGTGTTCGTAAATTCTCTTTCACACTTGTTTCTGTACATCCTATGTATTGTATCTTGCACCTAGTACAGGTTACTATTGCAATTAAATGGTTTAATCTAAAATTATTTGTGTGTGATTCAGATTTAAGAGGTGTCTCCAGGAATCATATACAGACATACCCCACATCTGCCATGGCCACAACCAGAGCAGCCTTTTATGGAGAGCCAAGTCTTATGATTTGTTGATTTGGCAGTAAACTAGGGGACAAGAAGGTGGCTATAGTTGGTGCCTTTCTGGCTGTGAACACCTTCCTTCAGCATAGTGGCCATTTTGCTGTCACACTTAAAAGGACTACCATTGCAAAATTTTGCAATATTAAAAATTCATATAAACCCGTCGGCTAATGAGGGGATTGGTCACTTATACACCCGAACTGAATAAAACTCCCAACAAAAGTAAGGTGTTTATTTCTGTGTCCTTTATCTTCCTTTGTAGTGTCCCCATCTCGATTATCAACCATGATTTAGTTTTTACTAAGAGGTCTCTAGGGTAACCCCTCTTGAGTCTCTGCAATGTTTTTTGGGCCTTAATTTAAACCGGACTTTCACCCTAAAGAGCCTATCATTTTTCCCTCCCCCGTACATACAGATTGCCCAAATTAAAAATCACATAGTCTCAGGCTGCCTGCAGAATCTTCTTACCGTCGCTCTGCATTCTGGGATTGCAGTCCATTTCCTGACCCCAGCTCTGCTCTTGCCTGCGCAAAGCACAGCTATAACCCACCCCCTGCACACCCCTCTCCTCAGTATGTCATGCTTCTGAGGCAAGATAGTTGCAGCCCAGTGGGGAACGGGTTTAGGCTTTTAATGAAATATTGGTGATTTCTTAGCTGGTAAAGGTGGCCAATTAGAAGGAAATAAGGTTTTAGGCGCGCTGTGTGTCAGAAATGTATTAGCCCAGATATAATGTGTAAGCTATAGCTGGGGCAACAGACACTTTTGGAAGGCAATTTTTTTTTGTTTAATCCAAGCAGAGTTTCACAAAATATTTAAATAGTTGTGACTCCTTTGACTCCTTTGAAACAGCTTGTTACAATTAAGTGTTCTTGCATAAACTGATATAAAACAGAAAAAGGTAAGGACACTTACTGCCGCGGCCCGGGGGTTCTTGACCTACCCAGGGCCTTTGAGGTTCCAATTTGTACGTGTTGATCCGTTTAGAACCGGTTTCCCCAATGAGGTTGGTTGCACTTCAAGTACTGGAAATCCGGAAAACCTCTGATGAATTAGGTTGCAGTTTGAAGTGGCAGGGCTTGATATAGAAAGTTCAATTTACTTATTAGGAGATAAAGCACTGTTAATCTGAAAAACTTGCCAGAACTGCCTTTTGGGGAACATTATTGGAGTCCACAGTGTCACCATCCAGCCGAAGCGGCCCTGCTGAAACTCTCTATAAACAGCACTTAACTAAAGAGGAGACTGAGAAGTGACAGCGGACGACTTACAGTAAGGAGTTCCCAGCACACCATCCTCATCCCTGAATGAACACCAAATTTTATGGATTTTATTCTATTTTATTAATCCTTTTAGTTTTACAATTTTTTTTAGTTTTGCACAATCTCCTAAAAAAGTTGAACTTTCTATATGAAGCCCTGCCAATTATTCAAACTGCAACATAATTCAGAGGTTTTTCGGATAACCAGTGCTTGAAGCAGATCCAAAGTGCAACCAACCTCATTTGGGAAACCAGTTCTAAACGGATCAACACGTACAAATTGGAACCTCAGAGGCCCTGGGTAGTTCAAGAACCCCCGGGTTGCGGCGGTGAGTGTCCTCACCTTTTCTGTTTTATACCAGTTTATGCAAGAATTTATCACTTTTAATTGTAACAAGCTGTTTCAAAAGGAGTCAAAACTATTTAAATACTTTGTGAAACGCAGCTTAGATAAAAGAAAAAAAATTGCCTTCCAGAAGTGTCTGTTGCCTCGGGTATAGCTTACACATTATATCTGGGCTAGTACATTTCTGACACAAAGCACGCCTAAAACCTGATTTCCTTTTAATTGGCCACCTTTACCAGCTAAGTGCACAAAGAAGAAATCACCAATATATGATTTTGCTAGGTAATTTTAAGGAGTCACCCCTTATCGTTAGGCTGCAGCAATTACTTCCCTTTTCCAGCGCACCTTACCATTTATCCTTGTTTTAATGAAATGATGCTAAAGGTTCAGTTTAATTATCATCATCAACAATTTCTCTTGAACCTAATCAGTTCCCCCATAAAAATGGCGTTAATGGTGTGCCAGGGATGTGAACTACATGCAAGCAGTATGGTATTCCTCTACACACTCTTCCTAAAGTTTTTGCCACAATATTTTGTGACAACATGTTATAACATTTTCAGTAGGCAATTGCAAATCCAGAGAATATATTCACTTTTGAGTACACTCCCCTGAAAAATCACACTTCTGAATGTGTCAAGAGAAAATAGGAAGACGTCAAGATAAATTCCCTCAAGTTTATTATATATCATATTTGTAATATTTCTTAAAAGAGCAAATTGTGTAATGTTAAAACTCCATATAAACATTGGCTAATGAGGGGAAGGGTCAGTTACACAACCAACTGAATAAAACTCCCATGGTTTATGCTCACATGGTAGGAATAAAATCCAGGGGTGACAGGTTTGGTTTATGACAGGTCACAGAGCCTGTCACTCCTGATGTCCTTTTCCTTCCATTAAAATAAAAGAAACAAGCCTGGCTGGATATTTCTTGAGGTCGGGTTTATAAGTGATGTCTCCTCCCGCAATCCAGCATATTTATGTAGATTTTTATCACTGGGCCATTTTTTGCAATAGTGCTCCTTTAAGATGGTATTCAAAAGCTTTTATGTGGGGGATGCAAGCAAATGACTTTACATCTAGGAGTACCCCAATAGGCGCATTCAGGCCAGGGCATGGTTTGAAGCATCTACAGAGGTTTGGTGTCGTGAACAAACCTTTTCACTAAGGGCTGAAATTGAAGATCCAATCATTGTAAGTGGATATACACAGTCCATAGTCTCTTAATTTTTAAGAAACTGATGTGTACATAATATAACTAATTTATCTAGTAGATTAGAAATTGTGTGTTACTTGGAAATTCCTAGCTGGGATGTATAGTAGTTACTTTTAACTCTCACAGTAAGAAAGTTAATACCATCAATTGTATTGGTTTTCATTTTTGAGTATCTAATCAAATGCCTGTGATGACTAGGCCTCCTCTGCACTTTAGGCTCAGATCACGCCCACACAACTAAGGGGGTTTTATCCCCCGAAACGAGTCATGTTGATGCCTGCCCTTTGCAATTGGGGAATCTTGATGGATTTTAAGCTTTTTTTATAAACTGACATTTTCTTCACCTCTCTGAAACCAGATATTTTGTCTATTGTATTGGGGAATGCCTTGTCATGAAGGAGGCAGAGAAAGGTTTTTTTACCCAATCACTCCAAACAAAAAAAATTCTGTGAGTACACACCTGTAGAATTGATTTTGGTGTTGTCCTGTTCAGGTCGCTCCATTCTTGACAAGTGGGTTATCCGCACAAGGTGGCGCAGTGACTGCTAGATGAAAATCGTGGCTCCTCCCGGCCCATATAAAGGCATCCGTCTCCCTAAGAATCCCCAGTGGTTGAAAAGCAGTAAAAAACAGACATGCCAGGAGGCCAGAGACCATGTTACTTCACACAGCCTCAGCATGAACTCTCTCAAGAAAAAAAGCAATGCAAAAGAGGATAACAGAACAAGGGTGGGATGGAACAACCTGAACAGGACACCAAAATCAATTCTACAGGTGAGGACTCACAGAATTGTATTTTTCCTGGTGTCCTGTTCAGGTCGCTCCATTCTTGACAAGTGGGACATCCAAAAGCAGTGTCCAAAAGAAGGGTGGGATCCCCAGTGAGCAACAGCAAGTAGTTAATGACACTACCGCCTGAAGCACCCTACGGCCAAAAACAGCATCATCTGAGGCCCTAACATGAACCTTGTAAAACTTTGTAAAAGTATGAACTGAAGACCAAGTAGCGGCCTTACAAACCTATTCAACCGAAGCCTGGTGCTGAAAAGCCCCAGAGGCACCAATAGCTCTAGTAGAACGAGCTGTAACACGAAAAGGGGGTTCCTTCCCCCTTGGCAGAGTACGCTTGCACCACCGCCTGTCTGATCCACCTGCTGATAGTGGATTTGGCTGGAGGCAAGCCCTTCCTAGGCCCGTCAGGAAGGGCAAAGAGAGAAACAGATTTCCTGAAAGACTCAGTAGCAACCAGGTAGTACTTAAGGGCCCTGACCACATCCAAGGCATGAAGAGTCCTCTCCTTAGAAGAAGAAGGCGCGGGACACAAGGAAGGAAAGACAATGTCCTCATTAAAATGAAAGGCAGAGAAAACCTTAGGGAGAAAGTCCGGTTTAAGAGGAAAAACCACCTTATCCTGATGCCGCTCGATTAAGGAGGCTTCATACAAAGCGCTGCCAATTCTGAAACGTGACGCACCGAAGTGCTGGTTACCAAAAAGACCACCTTTAGAGTCAGGATGGATAAAGCAGGGCCAGCACAAGGGCTCAAAATGAGAACCCTGGAGAGCGGAAAGCACCAAATTCAAATCCCACTCCACAAAGCTTACGCGGTGGACGTACATGAGTAACACCTTGGAAAAACGTCTTGATAAGTCTGATTGGCGAAGGATCTTTGGAAGAAAATAGCCAAAACCGAAACCTGACCCTTGAGGGTACTCAGCTGGAGACCCGAAACCAAACCATGTTGTAGGAACTCCAAAATCCTAGAAAAAGAAAAAAAGTGCGACAGGGAAAACCCATAGTCTCACACCAGACAATGTAAGCATGCCAGACTGTAGTAAATCATGGAAGAGGATTTCTTCCGAGCCTGAATCATGGTACGCACGACCAAAGCAGACAGCCCTTTCTCCATCAAGATGGAGGTTTCAGCAGCCGAGCCGTCAAAGCCAGCGTTCGACGACGTAACAAGGAACAGAAGTTACAGAAGTGAGAAGCCCTGGATCGTCGGGCATGACGTAGCGATCCACTGACATCTGAACTATGTCCACAAACCAAACCCGCCTCGGCCAACGAGGAGCCACCAGAATGGTTGGCACCACCTCCTGGGCTATCTTGCAGCACTCTACCCAGGAGAGTAAAAAGAGGAAAGGTGTACAGAAGTCGGAACTCCATTCAAGGAATCGCCAGCGTGTCCGTGGAGAAGGCCAAAGGATCTCTCGACAGGGAGACAAACCTTGGAAGCTTGTGATTGTGACGGGACGCAAACAGATCCACGTCCGGCAGACCCCAGTGGTGACACAGAGCGTGAGAAATCTTGTTTGGGACATACAGTGCAATAGATAAATTGGGAGCAGGCTTACCTGAGGTTGCCCTAAACCTCACAAGTGCAAGCCATGGGGTGGAAGGGTCAAAGACCTTGCAATACAGCCTAGACCCACACACCCCCAAATGGGCTCTAAGAGATTAGAGTTAGGACTGCACCCCACAGAGGCACTTTGGCGTAGTGGTGCAGCTTAAGCATACTTCTGCAGGTGTGTGTGACCGAGTCCTCTGTTTTTAACCAAGTTTAGAGACAGATTATAGGCTGGCCTGCAAGCTAACAGGGTTGAGTGCTGTGGCTCCTTTAAGACTTGTCTCTTCCCCCTCGAAAGGGACAAAAGGAAGACGAGCCCCGAAAGGGCTGCACAGGCTTCCAACACTGAGGGAGCCTCCCATCTTTCGCCAGAGGATCCAGACGCTCCCCGAATAGCCGAAGTCCCTGGAAAGGAATATCCGTTTTCTTGGCGGCCGCGTTAGCCGGCCACTGTCGCAGCCAGATAGAACGACGAAGCGCAATCAGCAGGGCCGAAGCCCTGCCGCCAAGCCGGACGGTATCGTCCATGGCCGAGATTACAAAGGCAATGAAGTCCGCGCAAGCTGAGAGATCCTTATACTCCTCCGCTCGCTTGCGGGATCTGGGGATATCCACAAGACGTCTCACCTTCTTGATGGCTATGGAGACAATGGCAGCGGCACAGACCAGACGAAGACCAGCACCCAAGGGGGAAAGAGTGACATGCCAGCTGATCCATGCACCTGTCAGCATGATTGTGCAAGGAAGTAGTATCAGGAGAAGGCATAACCGTGGTATTGGAGAGCCCCAAAACAGGAGCATCCACCTCCGGGGGATGGGACCAGAGACGAATCAACTTCTCTGAAAAGGGATACCGTCTGTCCAGGCCCTTAGGCACAGACGGCAATTTATTAGGCTCTCCCATTCCTTAAAAACCATTTTAGAGAAGTAGCCTTGCTCAGGAAAAACAAGACGCTGCCTCTCAGGCCGTAAAAGGTCCCCCTGCTTCTTTTTGGCCACCTTCGGGGGTACAATGTGCAAGGTTTCAAACACCACAGACAACAACTTCGTGTTATCGGGAAGCAAACTGTCCTCCTCCGAGGAAGACCCAGGGTCACTGTCAAAACCGCCCGGTCGGTCCCCTGAGGAGTCAGAATCATGAAATAACTCGCCCTCCTCCATGGAGTCTCGGCCACGGCCACCAAAGGCCTCCATCATCATCATCATCGGCAAAGAGTGAATAATCCGGCTCCAAGTGCCGCTTCTTACACGTGGCCTTGCCAGCGGCCGAGCACAATAATTGTCTCTAGACTGGCCACACGGAGTGCCAAGTTTGAGACCCCCTGCTGGCTTCCCCCTCACTGGGAGCTAAATGGAGACGCGGGGGTGTCGGCGAGGCCGTAGGTAAAATAGGGCTGGGGACAACAACATTCGCCCCATCCTGTTCCGAAATGACGATTTGGGCGCATTGTACACAAACAGCGCTTCGACCGCTCAGAGGGCCTGTGCCACACGAGAGAGCTTAACCCGCCCCGAGGGGGCCCCAAGCTCGCTATCCCCAGAAGCCTCCATTATGGTGATTAGTAGCAAAAGAAACTGGTTACAAGGCACTAACGGCCCAAACCCGGACAATCCCCCCAAAATTCCCTCTAGCCCCTTAGTCTGAAAAAAAGGGGGGGTAGAGACCGGGAGGAACCACAGTACTGAAGAACAAAAATGGGACCAGTCTGAAGACACAAGCGGAAAAAACACGAGCATCCCAAAACACATGCACAGAGAAGAAAAAAAAAAGGATAGACTCACAGACCAATGCCAGAGGAGCAGGATGCAGCATCCGTGCCCAGGGAGCCCCACACCGAGACCGAGGGGAGATTCTGGCAGCGAGAAGAGGAGGCAGAGTACAGCACGTCCTTGACAGAGCACAAGCAGGCCATGATCGGCCCCAGCAGCATCCGTGCACGCTCTGCAGAAGCAGGAAGGCACCTCGAGGGGCGGGCCACGCGACAATCACACGGCATCGCCCCCACAGCGCGCCCGTGAAGACAAAAATGGGGCGAAGGCAGCAGGGAGACGGGGCGGCGGAGCACTCCAAGTGTCCGGGCAGCAAGTGCCCGAAGGCTCCCGCAGGGGGCCGCTACCCCCCCTCCCTCATAGCGATGGAAGGAGAGAAGAGGAGAGGAAGGAAGGCGAGTACAAGCACGCAAAAAAAGTGACAAAAAACACACACATACATCAATAAATCTTGTGGTCCCAGATTGGTCCCCCCCCCCTCCCACATAGGCTAACCATAGCCTATGGCCGACTACCCTTCAAGAGAGGGTCTGCAGGCCAGAGCATAGCTCTGCCGAAACCCTGACCCTCGGCGTTCTCCCCAGGATGGGTCCCGAGAGTCAGGTGGGAACAGGGCTGCAGTGGCCGACAGGCTTGAGATACCCCGCTCCCTGCGATATCCATAGAGAGATAGCATCCATCTTCGCAGTCAGACTGCAAGAAGAACACTTAGGGAGACAGATGCCTTTATATGGGCTGGGAGAAGCCACGATTTTCATCTTGCAGTCACTGCGCCACCTTGTGGCAGATAACCCACTTGTCAAGAATGGAGCGACCTGAACAGGACACCAGGAAAAGTATACTACTACTGAGGATGTGGGCCCCCTAAAAAAAGTGGACACCTATAGAAGGGAATGAGGAGAAAGCAAATTTACTAAACAACTTTTTACTTCTATATTCACAAAAGAATGTGACATGCTAAGTGAAATGCATGGGAATAACCCAAAGCTCCGTTAAATGTCACTGGTCTAACCAAGGAAGATGTCCAGCACAGTCTCAAGCAGATAGAAAATAGATAAATCACCGGGACCAGATGGAATACATCCTCATGTTTTAAGGCAGTTCTGAACAGTAGACAAGCTGTGGATTCAGTCATTACAGGGGCTGTTCTGAGGGATTGGCGCTTGGCAAATGTGGTGCTAATATTCAAAAGGGGATCTAGGGCGGAACCTGGGAACTACAGACAGGCAAGTTTAACATCTGTGGTGGGAAAGCTGTTTGAAGGTTTCCTAACGCCATTGGACTGGAGAAATAAGAGCTTGTATCGTCGAACTGGGGGGTTTCACACAGCAGGGCATCTGAATTCAGGATGCCCGTGGGGCATGAACAAAACCCAGGATATTCAAAATCCCTGGTTTTGTTCTGCTTTAAAGAATGCATTAGCTTATGTAAAGTAGCCATCTTAGAGGGCATGGCACTTTAATAAGATTGACACTTCTAGCATAAAACACCCTTGACCTCCATACATGCTCATTGTAAATAAGTTTATGTAGGACCATCCACTAAAATACAGTGTAAAGCACTAAACAAATGTTAAATAGTGTTAAAAATGTAATGTTCAAAAGATTATATTGCGACAAAAGACAGCATTAAAAGAATGTAGAATTGTTTTTGTTCTTGCATGGCACGGCCCGCTTCGGTATTCATTACAGTTGGGTTATTCCGCCACTAGGTGGCGCAGTGGTACTGCAGAAAGCTGTGGCATGTTCCGGCTCCCTATAAAAAAGGGATTAACCATAGAGTTCCCAGCGTAGACAAGCAGTGAGACAAGAAGCCGGGAGAGAATAAGGTAAAGAATGTAAAAAAGGTAAAAAACCCCAATTAACTTGGAACAATCACCATGAAGAGGCAACCAAGAAAAACGATAACAAGGGTGGGGCGAAGCGGGCCGTGCCATGCAAGAACAAATTCTTCTTCGGTGTTCATAACAGTTGGGACATCCAAAAGCAGTGTCCAGAATAGGGTGGGATCCCCAAAGAGTAACGGCCAGTAGTTCAAGTCACTACCTCCTGAAGCACCTTGCGGCCAAAAGCAGCATCTGCTGAGGCCTTATCAACTTTGTAGAACTTGGAAAAAGTATGAACAGAAGACCAAGTAGCGGCCTTGCAAACTTGTTCAACAGAAGCTTGGTGCTGAAAAGCCCAAGAGGCACCAATAGCACAAGTGGAATGAGCAGTAATCCTAAAGGGAGGTTCCTTTCCCTTAGCAGAATAGGCTTTAACCACCGCCTGACGGATCCACTTGCTGATAGTGGATTTAGCCAGCGGCAAACCCTTTCTAGGTCCAGAAGTGAGAACAAAAAGCATCAGACTTCCTGAAAGTCTCAGTAGCGACCAAATAAAACTTCAGAGCCCTGACCACATCCAGAGAATGCAGAGTCCGCTCCTTGGAATTAGCAGGATTAGGACACAATGAAGAAAAGACAATGTCCTGATTGAGATGAAAGGCAGACACAACCTTTGGCAAGAAATCTGGCTTAAGCCGGAACACCACCTTATCCTGAATCATGGTATCAACAACAGAGGCAGGTAACCCCTTTTCCATCAAGATGAAGGTTTCAGCAGCCAAGCAGTTAAAGACAGAGTTTGTAAATTGGGATGGCATAGCTGCCCGAGTGAGAAGATCTGGATCCTTGGGCAAGATGTGCCGGTCTACTGCCAACTGCATGACGTCTGCGAACCAATCTCTTCTTGGCCAACAAGGGGCCACCAGGATGGCTGGTACCTGCTCCTGGGCTATCTTGCGCATGACCCTGCCCAGGATAGGAAACTGAGGGAACACAAAGAAGCTGAAAATTCGTCCAAGGTATTGCCAGGGCATCCGTGGCGAAGGCCAGAGGATCCTGAGACAGAGACAAATCTGGGATGCAAACAAGTCCACATCCGGCTGACCCCAGCGGTGACAGAGGGAGAGAAACACCCGGTTGTTGAGAGACCACTTCCCAGACGAGACCTCCCCTTGCTCAGGGAGTTCGCCACCTAGTTCTCCACCCCTGGGATGTAGACTGCTGAGATGCAGGGAACATGCTGTTCCGCCCAAGACAGAATCAGGGACACTTCCTTGAAGGCTCGCTTGCGCCGAGTCCCTCCCTGATTGAGGTAAGCCACCACCGTCTGGTTGTCTGAGCGGATCTGAGCAGCCCGACCCCGAAGGTGAGTGGATAGGCGAGAAAGAACCAACCTGATCGCCCTCAGTTCCAGGACGTTGATGGAAGCATGGGCCTCTCATGGGCCGCACAGACCCTGGAACCTCAGGGACTTCCAGAAGCCTTCTCAGCCGGTCAGACTGGCATCCATGGTTACCGTTTCCCAGAAGGTTCCTTGAGTCCAGCCACCACGAGAGAGACCGTCCGGCCAGGGGAGACAGAACAAATTGCTGATCCAGGGACACAGGGTCACGATCCCAAACTGACAAGAGGTGCAACTGAAGAGGTCTCATGTGAAACTGAGTAAAGGGGACTGCCTCGAAGCAGGACACCATGAGGCCCACCAACTGCATCCCCTGCCGGATGGAGGGATGAGGACACAACAGCAGAGCCCGAGCCTGCAGCTGAAGACCCTCCACCTTCTGCTGAGGAAGAACACCTTGACCTGAGAGGTATCCAGAGTCATGCCCATGGTCTGAGGCTTCATGGTCTGAGACATGAAGCCTCCAGACGTGAGCAAAGAGCCGAAGCCGTCCCCCCACCCGGATGGGTGAGGGTGCCCCTTCATGCCTGAGGGGGCTTGGGAGAGGGTTTGGGATTCCAGGAGAGACCGGGACGACCACGGGTCTGCCACGGCCCCAAGAATCTCTGCAACCACTGGAGGAGGGAGCCACGGCCCCCTCTGAGAATACAGAAGGAAGGGAGGGGGGCAGAGGACCCCCGAAAGGGCCGAGACTGCCTCCTATGCTGAGGCAGCCTTCCATCCTTGGCTAGAACATCAAGACACTCCCCAAATAGCCGCAGCCCCACGAAGGGGAGGCCAGTGGGAACTTTCTTAGATGCAGTGTCAGCTGCCCACTGTCGCAACCAGACAGAGCGGCGCATAGCCACCAAGAGCGCAGAGGACCTACCACACAGCCGCACAGCATCATCCATAGAAGTAAGGATAAAGGCCACAAAAGGAAAATAAAGGGGGACAGTCCCCAAACTACTCACCCCCTCAGAAGCCAGGACAGAAACTCCGCATCCCTATTAGGCTCACCATAAAGCCTATGGCCGCTACCCTTTGTGGTACAGGGTCTGCGGCTTGGAGCTGCGCTCCAAGAGCACTTGACCCTAGTGCTCTTCTACCTTCACCCGATCTGTCAGCCGAGGCTGGGAGGCAGTGAGGGTCCAGAAACGGATGGAAATAGACATGCAGGGCTGCAGGCTTGGTTGCCCCGCTCACCTGCGCAATAGAGAGCCATCTTCGAACGTCGCAGTATCACTGCAGAGGAAACACTGGGAACTCTATAGTTAATCTATGGTTAATCCTGTTTTTATAGGGAGCCGGGACATGCCACAGCTTTCTGCAGTACCACTGCGCTACCTAGTGGCGGAATAGCCCAACTAATGAATACCGAAGTGGGCCGTGCCATGCAATAAAGAAAAGTCATATGCCAGCTTCAGTTCATATTTGTGCACAAAGCCTTACAGTAAAGTTGAACATGAATTTAAGCCGGACAGACATGCGATATCTCACTCACATGCAAGAAGCCTCCAACTCCGTCACCACAAAACGACATGTACCATGGTAGCAAAACTTGGAATAGGAATTTGGGCATTCGGCATATAATGTCCGAGGGGAAACCTTGGCAAAATAGGAAGCTGAGGAAGAAGAGAATCCCTTTAAATGATGACATCACTATACTTTGGCAACAATGATGATTACTACACAACAACATTACACTGTAATCATGCTGTGCATCAAACGTGAGGCTGTGACTGAAAAAACACTTTCACATAATACACCTATCTCTGGGCTAATATAATATAGTAACTATAGTTTTTCTTACATACTAAAGAGTTGGATCAGTTCATGGACCAGCATATTGAGGGGGGGTATAGAGTTTTTTTTTCCCATAGCCCAGAGGTAGGCTTTATAGATTACGTTTTGAAGCCAAATACACTTGTGTGAAATTACCAGGTTGATTGGTAGCCATCACCAACACTTCTACGTGAAATAAAAGGCCATAAAGGTTACTCTGCTTACAGTTCCCAGTTCCAGCGCTGAGGTTGGTCGCCACGCTGGCTGAAAGACCTTTTTGGGAGAAGGAAATATCACTTCAGTCCAACAACATGTGGTCATCATGGAATTAATGGAGTACAAAACACACATACAGGCCACACTGTGCATAGCAGACAACCCCCCCCCCCCCCCCCCCACACACCGGGATTAGGGACTGGAGCACACCCGTTTCATTAATTGCAACAAAGGAGGCATATCGGGCCCTGGCACAACACCGCTCCTGCAATGAATGGAGGGGGCATGCTCCAGTCACTGACAGGTAGGGGCAGTAGTTTGTTCCCTGACTGAGAATGGAAGATAAGTCTGCATTACCTCAATATCTGGACCTCATGTTTTACACTGTCAGAGCAGGTTTGGTTTTTTATCAGTCCCTAGAACAGGGCCAGCACTGTGAGGAATTATTGGGCGTCTACCATTTGCAAGTTGGTGGACAAGGCCCAGACCCACCCACAATGACTGGAGCTGCGCTCTATTTACAGCAACAGAGGGGGATGGGCACATATGGACACCGTGGGTCTTGAGGTCTGGACCTTGAATACTCATTTGACCCCAAGTAAAGCAGCTGCAAAGGAAAACAGGGGAGCATGAAAGGTTTTATACTTTACTGAAATGTCCCTTTAAACAAACAAATCCCATTGTCCCGCACCCGTCACACTGCTGTGTTACTCTGATTCCAAGGCGCTTACAATTGCCCCACAATCACTGACCATAGTAGCCTATGGGCCCATTAATGGTTTTAAAATTGGAATTGCAAATCACGCATTTATGAACCCAGCCTGAGCTAATATCATATACATTATATGTGCATATAATGACATAGCAATAAGCCACAAGAAATCATGTATAGCACTATATACAGCAATAAACTTACAAGAATTAATAGAAGAACACACACTGCCCACTATTTAGAAGGCACTTTGGCCCTTTGAAGAAGTCGTCCTGGATAAAGGTACCCTATACCTTTGTCTCAAGGGTAGCAGATTAAATAAAACAAAAAAATAATTTAAAACAGTTACCTGGATGCCATGGGTCATTTATGGTCCTTTTAGCCATGTTTCCAACCTTGCTATTAAAATGGCTTAAAACCCATGCCCCTGATATCTATAAGATTCCAGGACCGATAATTTCTCTCCCCTCAGGGCATCCAGAATTGGAATGCCCTGCTGAGTAAAACCCCCCAGGTCACCCGGAAGCTTACCTTCTTTCCCGGTCCAACGGCATATGCGTGAGCGGCGGCCGCATCCCCGCTATCCCTTTAGCAGGACACGTGCCTGTGCCAGGCATTTGTAAATTGCCTGTGCATGCACACTTCCTGTTAAACGGTAGCAGGGGCAGCGGTTGCCAGCGCGCTCGGATCCCCTCGCATTAAAATTATCTAGACGAAGAGTTGGATGCTGATCGGACGAGAGGGCTGCGCCGTATCACCGTGGAAGGGTAAGTGAGATCGGGCGACACAGTCCAGTCTTAACTCTTCATAGGAGCAGCCATGATGGATTACCTGAGGCTGCTGCGCGAGACAAATCACTTCATTCTCCTATGAGAGAATGGGGCGGCAGTAATCCCATCGTGGCTGCTCCAATGGACCACAAAAGTTTAGACTGGACTGTCCCATTAAAAAGCTCCTGCTGCAATCTGAGCGGGGAGCCTAGAATTCTCTCCCCTAACTAATCTACCGTATATAGTTTCCTTATTTCCTTTCTGGTGGCACATGCACTGCATAGGAGGAGCACAAGATGGGCCCACTGGCCACAATGTAGGGACATAAGGTCTTGTGACAGGCCAAATATCCTAGGCTGACGAAGCACACCTTGTGACATTCCTTAAAGTGGAACAAAACCTGAGAATCTGACTTTTCCGGGTTTTGTTCCGTGTCATCCTAATTTGGGATTGCAGTGTGAACCTCCCCCCAGTTCACCTACTACAACTCTACCTTTGTACCTTTATACACTTCCAATGACGCATGCGTGGTCTTTCAATGAGAGCCACCTGTGGTGGCTCATTGACTTGAATGTTGAGCGTGTGCAACCGCATTTCCCGGTCATGCACTCCCACCCACCCTATCTGAATGGACGAGAACACGCACATGCGTCATTGGAGCGTGGAAAGGTTAGTTTGTACGGTCGCCCTGTGGAGGGGGGTTCACACTGTGGGGCATCCCAATTCAGGATGTCCCAGGGAAACCAGTTAGGAAAAACTTGAACTTATGTCTTAGACATCATTGTTCCTAGAAATTTGGTTTCCTGAACCGCCATCACTGGCTGACAGTAAATGGATATAGAGGAGTGGACTGGAGGACCTTTCCTGATGCCTATGATTTAGATAATCTTATATTTTCTTTTTTTTATTTCCACAGCAGCACTGACCCATTTTACTATATTCCACAGACTGCTCTAGCACCTTCCTGCCCACACTATTTATTGTAAGCCTTCAAAAGGAGTATTCCAAGATATTTAAGGTGTTACCTGCCATAATAAAAAGTAGTCCCCCGAACATGGCTGGTACTTGTCCTCTGATGGAACCTGAAACACGATATGTGAGAACTTACTGGAGAAAGATTAGAAATATCAAAGCAGACATTAATGTGGTTTATTAAGACGTTCTCAAATGGGTAAATTAATATATGTGAATTAGTATTGGTAAATCAAGTTCCACCTTACAACCTGGATATTTGTAATAATGTCAATATCTGACTCTAGAAAATGAAAGGACTATGGCCTTGATTCAATAAGATTGAACAATTATTGTAGTTAAAAAAAAAAAAATCACTTAATGAAGAAAAGGTTGCACTGTTGCTGAATCACCAAATAAAAAAATATCTCAGGGTAGTAAAAAACTTTGAGAAAAAAGCCTGAGTCACTGTTGCTGAATCACCAGATAAAAAGACCATGAAAGTCAAAGCCACTTTTTTTACTCCTAAGAGAAGTAGTAAATTTCTTATTCCTTTTGATTCTGTAGTAAAAACTGCCATTGACGTTCACTGGCCTTCATTCACTAAAAGTTGAAAAAAAACTCATTTTAATATTTATAAGAAAAAAGCCTGTGAACGTCGCATTTAGTGAATCACCAGATAGGAAGACAATGAACGTCAATGGCACTTTTTACTACAGAGTAAAAAAGGAATAAAAAGTTCAATACTTTTCTCAGGAGTAAAAAAGTGCCATTGACTTTCATAGTCTTCCTATCTGGTGATACACTAAACGTGAGACATTCTCAGTTTATTTTCTCATTAATTGAATTTTTTTACTACCACAATTTTTTTCTTCAAGGCCATTGTCTTCATATTGGGTGACATTATCAGGCTTTTTTCTGAAGTGAAATGTTTACTACCATAAGAATTCTTTTCAACTCTTGATGAATCAAGGCCAATGAAAGTCAATGGCACTTTTTAGTACAGTGTAAAAATGAGTAAAGTTCTCTACTTTCCTTAGGAGTTAAAAAGTACCATTGACTTACATTGTCTTTCTTGATGGGGATTCAACAACAGTGAATCGTGCGAATTATTTAGAACTCTTTTTGAATCAAAGCCCATACCAAGGCTACAGTAAACTTTTTTTCTTAACTCGATAGGATGCAGCTAGAAGTCTAGAGCCAAAAACCGAGACAAATGCTGCTTTAAACGATGCCAATTTATTTATTTATTTAAACGATGCCAATTGAGCACAACACTGAAAAATAAGGTGGAGGAGCAACAATGGTGGGGCCCCCTGATCTCCTGGGCCATGGTGCAGTGGCATCCAATCGTAGACCAACAAAGGCCCCTAAAGCCATGAAAAAAACCCATATTTTGATTACAACATTGTATATAATGAAAGAGGTCTTTAATACTTTTTGGGTGAGCAGGAACCCCTTCAAGACAGTAGCATCATGACTCCAGCATGGGGCCTGAGGGGCCCAGCCACACAACCAGAGGGGCCAAAGTGCATTCCAGTGCCGCCACTGTGCCAGCCGCATTACTGCCACCCCACTTCAATAACCTATATGGGAAGACAGGGCCCCTAGTTTGTGCTAGTTTCCTTTAGTCTGAACTGCATGTTGCATTGTGGTATACTCGCCTTTACTGGACGGCTCCCATTAAGCTGCGATCGCGGACTGCCGGCTACCCTATGGGAATGTCTAGGAGCACCCAGTGTGAAAGCCGGGGGTGCGGCCAGCCAGCTTTAGCGCGTCACCTCGCACCTCAGCCAATGACCGATCTCAAAAGATTTCGGATGGGCAGCGCCGAGCCGGCAGCATCGCCAGGGTGCTCGGGCAGGGGACCCGGCAGGATCAGTGGAGCACCCAAAATGGTTTCACTCACCCATTATTAGGAATGTAATTATCCTAGTGATTATTCCTCTCCAGGGGGGCATCCCCATTTGATGCCATTTCCTGCAATCCGCTTATTTTCTACAGGAGCGCGATCAGCTGGAGGTTTGCCTATCCATGCACCGTGGGAATGTCGAAAAGGTAGATTGTCCTGTTGAAGAGATACTGCAGGCAAAGGTAATGGTTACACCATTGTGTGGGGCCACATTTGGCATGGTCCTAAATCATTTTTTCCTAAAATTGAAGCTGAAATATAGGCGCTCACAGGTTCAGCCAATGACACTTATAACCTGTCCCCCATTCAGCTTAGCGGAGCGGGACAGGATTGCTGGTCCCCTCCTCCCACAAGTTCATCACATTGCTTTCAGCACACAGAGCCGATTATTACGCATCACAGATCCAAGGGCAAGAAGAAGAAAAATCAAATTGAACCTGTAAATCTCAATTGCTCGGCCATTTCTTCTTTAACTTCACAACGGAAAACCGTGTAGGACACCATCGCGTGGGGATACATTTGGCGCTGTAACAATTACCTATGCCAGCAGTAGCACTTTAAGCTAAAAATCAGTCCCTTTTTCACAACCACTACCTCTGCACCCTCCAACTACATCTTTACCTCCTGCACTTCAGGTCCACACAGGTTAGGATCTAATACAAAACCATGGGAAATAAAATGGTAGCTCTCAGTGAGTTGAGCAATCTGGGTTTGTTTTTATCACTGAGCAAAGTAAATTCATAAAACTGGCACCTTGATAAAGTGGTTCTCCACAGAACACGTGGGTGAAGGACACCAGCAGGGACACCATTGTCTATTAGGTGAATTCATTTCATGTAGCTGTGATTGTTTACACATTGCCTTTCTCTTGATTGCACTTCATTTTATTATTACAGCACTATTCACTTTATTGGACAGTGTTCGGAAGGCTTCTTATTAGAGATATTTTTGAACTCATGGGGGGGATGCGATTAGATGTTGCTCTGAATTTGACATTGATTTTAATTATATGTTGTGTGTTATGGTCTTTTAATAAATTGATGGAGACTATTTAATTTGATTATTTGATTGATTTTGTTTGGGGTGATTAGTGCAGACCTGAACTTTTATCAGCTGTAGCAGCTGGGGCCACAAACCTTTCTGTAATGTGATTTGTGCTAGTGTAAGGACCCCAGGTCTGCACATCACACCCACATATTGATTTATTGTGGTGGTGCTGGGTTACCTTTTCCTTTTTTTGTTAAATTAATCAAACATTAATAAATCTTTGGAATACATTCTTTCTAACCTGCCCATTCATATCAATAGAGGATAAAGACAATGAGCACCACTTACCTTACTGCTGGAATCCAGGCACTACCTTATAAAAGGTGGGGCCCTGCTCTTTCTGGCTACTTATACTGGATCCTCAGGCGGGGAAGTGACTCCATCTGAGTAGGATAAAGCATTGCAATCAGTTAACCTTGGAAGTGCTGGGATCATTTTTAAAACTTCATGCCTTACAACTTTTCAGGGTGAGAAAGAGGGAGAATTGTTAAAGCCACGCCCCCTCATTGAGGGATGGATAGGAGATAGGGTGTAACAGTTACAACAATATAATCACTTTGAATGGGCAAATGAATCATTTATTGATGCAGATCTGCACGTTACACCTCAAAGAGGGACAAATGAGAGCAACGAGGGACAGGGGGACATGTCCCTCCAAATGAGGGAAACTTGGGAGGTATGAGAACTTACAGCACAGATCTACACCTAAGCACAGTGATGTAACTAAATGTGATGGGGCCCTGGGGCGAACATTAAATTGGGCCCTGTCAATGTCGATACAGTAAACCTTTTTCTGTCTTTTAACTCCACGAAATGCAGCTAGACACCTAAAGACTGAAACAGCAGAGACAAGTGCTACTTCCTTTCTCTAAATGATGCCAAGTGAGCACAAATATTATAAACAAGGTGGAGGAGACACAATGATGGGGCCCCCATGACCTCCTGGGTACTGGTGCAGTTGCACCTCCTGCACCCCCTCAAGTTATGCCCTTGCCTAAGCACCTCCATAAGCAGGTCTCATGCAGGCTTCACATACTAAACACGTTTCCTCCAAAACTTTACATGTGATTGCCGCACTTTCTTCACCCCCCAGCAACCCACAGAGGTCAGCCTGGCCCCTTCTCTTATCTTGCACTCAGCACTGTTACCTGGGCTCAGGTAGCACTCTCTTTTGAAAAAGGCCCAGGCCAGGTGACATAGGGAACATAGTCAGAGCTGTGTGCAGGAGCAAGAAAAAGCACCCCCGTGGAAAGGGTCAGCCTTGTGCAACATTTTGCATACCTGCTAACTGTCCCTGGTTGGGAGGGACTGTCCCTTTTTTAAGTCCATGTCCCCCCGTCCCTTGTTGTTCTGATTTGTCCCTCTTTGAGGTGTAACATGCTGATCTGCAGCAATAAATGATTCATTTGCCTATTCAAAGTGTTTGCATTGTTGTAACAGTTACACCCTATCTCCTGTCCATCACTGTGGGTGTGGCTTACTTTACAAATTGTCCCTCTTATCCACCCTGAAAAGTTGGGAGATAAGCATTTTGTCCAAATTAAAGTGGAACAAAACCCAATAGAGCCGGCCCTGGAATCTTTTAGATTGCTGGCCTTCCCCTGCGGCATCCCAAATCAGGATGCCCCAGTGTCAAAGTCACCTCCTTTCTGGCTCCCTCACAGCTTTAGCACCGGCAGCCGCATGCCCAGCATCTTTGGGTTTCGTGCATGCTCTGGCCCCCAGCCATTCAGATAAGCAGGGGACAGGAGCGCGCCCGCTGCTTGGGATAAAGCCACTAAAGCTCCCGATTGCCACAAACACAGCCATTTGCTGAATATTACATATGCATAGAAAATGGCTCTGAATGGATGAGAACCCGCGCAATTGCCATAGGACTGGGGAAAGGTGAGTTTTCTGGGCAATCTGAGGAGTTTTTCACATCGGGGAGTAAGTAGTAACAGTAAAAATCCTGGGTTTTGGTCCATTATAAAAACACTTCCCTCCAGAACGTATTCAGTCCTTTCACATATTTAAAGGTTTCGATCATGTCCCCTATCTCCCTTCTTTCCTCCAGACTGTACAAATTGACTGTACAAGCTCTTTAAAATGGACCAAAACCCACGCTGATCGGCCCCGTTCACTTACCTTGCTTCCCGGTCCAACCAGCGCATGCGCGAGCTGTGGCCGCATCCCCACTATCCCTCTAGCAGGGTGTGTACCCACCCCAGGCATTTGGCCTTACTGGCCTGACGTCAGCGGCTCCGAGCGTGCTGATTGGACGAGCGGCCGCGCATGTGCCGTAGGACTGGGAAGAGGTGAGTTTGTTCGGGCGATCTGGGGGGTTTCACACTGTGGGGCACCTCCGATCGGGGTGCCCCGGGGGAAAGGCCCGAAACCCAGGATAGTTCAAATCCTGGGTTTTAGTCCAATTTAAATCTCTCCTAATAAAAAGTTAAAGCGGAACAAAACCTCGCATTTTGATTTCCCGAGCTTTGTTCCGGGCCCAGGGGCATCCTGAATCAGCATTGGCGCACATTCTTTCCCAAATCGGGATGCCCAGGATGCTTGAAAAAACTCACCTTGGGACTCGGCTCTCATTTACTAGATTGGGAAGCACGCGCTGTCACATCCCTGGCTGTGCACATGCTCCCAGCCCAAGCCTGTCTGAATTGCTAGGGCGGGAGCACATGCACGCCAGGATGTGGGGGATGCAGCAGCCTGCGCTCCCGATTGTAAACAATGGATGACGTCGTCATAGCAGGTGACTCTTATTGGATGACAGCCCATACATTCGCTGTTGGACCAGGTAAAGGTGAGTTTTTATGGGTGCCCTGGGAGCGTTTGGAATGCCGCAGTGGGGATTCCTTCTACCCAAGTGCATGCTCTCACATTTAGACTCCACTGTTTTGAACATTTATCCAATAAAGCCAGATACTTTACTCCCCCCCCCGCTTCCTATTATGGCGGCCCACCGCTCCGGGCATGTGTGCATTCACTGCACTGATGGGTTAAATGCAAAGGAAAAAATGCACAAATAAAATTGCTGGTCTGGTGGGTGCGTGCACACAGGGAGGGATCTGTGCAGCTAACTCCTGGAGAGCCGGGGGAATGCACTGGCTTTAGGGAACAGGTGAGGTTTCATTTTACTCCCCAGCACAACCATGTGCATGGCCCTGCAGACATGACGGGCACTTGTAGGGCTCAACTTCTCCAGGGAGCGATTTGAAAGGTAAGGAATCTCCATTTAGCCAAATCCCGATTGAGTATGGAGTCTCCAATTAAAATGGACCAAAACTCAGGACTTTGACTAGCCCCTGGGGCTCCCCGATCCAGGATGCCTTGCTGTGTGAAGCCCCCCAGGTTGCCCAAACTAACTCACCTTTCCCCGGTCCTACGGGGCATGCAAGGCCTCCCATCCAATCAGCATGGGCTTGTCTAAGGAGCCGAGTCCAGCAGAGCTCCACCAACATCCCCTGCTACCCTCTAACAGGAAGCGTGCCAGCGGCGGCTGTTCATAAATGTCTGGTGCCGGCATGTGCCCTGCTAAAGGAATAGCGGGGAGGCGGCAGTGCTTATGCATGCGCCGTTGGACCGCGAGAGGTGAGTATACCTAGCGTCCTGATTTCGCACAGTGGGGCATCCCAATTCTAGATGTCCCTGGGAGGTAGGGATCAAGCGGTCCTAAAATCTTATAGAATCTTATAGATAGAAAGGCATGGGCTTTGGTCCACTTTAAAGACCATGAGAGCTTGCTTTGTGTTTTTTTTCAATGTCAATTAGTAAAGAGTATGACTAGTATTACTATGTTAGCAATATTGATTTAAAGTGGACCAAAACCCACGCGGTTGGCCTTAGAATCTTTGGATTCCCTCCCCCCAGGGCATTCAGAATTGGGATGTCCTGCTGTGTGAAACCCCCCAGGTCGCCCCAATCTCACCTTCTCTTCCGGTCCAATGGCGCGAGCCCTTTAGCAGAGCTTGTGCCTGCGCCAAGCATTTGTGAATGGCCGGTGTGGGCCCGCTCCCTAGAGGGCAGGGACATGTGTGTGTGTTCAGGCGACCTGGGGGGTTTCACACAGCGGGCCATCCCTGATCAGGGTGCCCCGAGGCCAAGAACCAAAACCCAGGATGGTAAAATCCTGTGTTTTAGTCCACTTTAAAATCCTCATATACCTGTAGTTTGTCAAGGTGGTGATAAACACTTTACCTTCAAAGGTCTGCGAATAAGCCACACCCCTATACCCACCCCATACACCTATCACATGCCTTCCAACTGTCCTGATTCCTCCGGGATTGCCCCGATTTTCCCCCGTGATCCCGGAACGTTAATTATCGTCCCGGGACACCCTAGGCCGTGGCCTAGTTCTGAATAGATGCTCCCTGGGCGCAAAACGCAGGGACTTGCGTGTGCGGGGGGAGGTGAGACTTCCGGGCGGGAGCAGGGGGGGAGGTGAAGAGACTTCTGGGTGGGCAGGCGGCCTGGCAGCGGTGTTTAGTAGTGATGTCACTGCCGGCCATGTCCGTAGCTGGCTGCTGCCCGCTGACAGAAGACACGTTCAGCCGCTTCCAGTTGCAGAGCAATGTATAAGGGCTGTCGGTGCCCGAGCTGCTGGCCGCCACCCTGAAGGGCAAAGTCACCAACTTCAAGTACTAGCGGCTGCGCGACAAGCTGAGGGCCGGCGCCTGGTAGCTGCAATTCACCTATATCCTGGGTGAGGGTACAATGCATGGGCGGGAGTGACCCTGTGCATCAGGTAGCCTGATGAAGTGGGGGATACACCCACGGAACGCGTGGCTCCTGGTGTAGACGGTGGGGAGACCCTTTACTGGCATACCTGTGATACCTTGAGTATATTTTGGTTGGATATATTTTTGCGCTGTATTTGGTATTTAATGGTCGATTGATACTAGCATCTATATTGGTGAGGTATTTTGTGGTCATTTTTATATTTCTTATAGGGTATTTAGGTATTGGGTAATTATGTAGGTTGTATGTGTGATTATATATTGTATTTGTGTCTGTTGATTGGTTGCACTTTACAGCTGTTTGATATAGGATCCGGATCATAGGTAGGATTTGCACTTTGTTATTTGCACTGATTAGATCACTTGTGTTTATGTGTTTTTATATATAGATGCCGATTGATATTTGTGCATGCCAGTGCTCTCCCCATCGCCTACACACTTCCATGTTGGGTTATCTTATATGTATTGTCTCATTATGTGTTTTTTTAAGGGATTTTAATTGTGTAGTGGTCATGTGTGGTGATTAATTTAGTGATATGGAATAAAATATATTTTTTTGATATGATTCTGTGTTTTTGAGGTGAGCTTTATGTAGCTTTGGGAGTGGCACCTTTAATGATTATAGGGTATTGTGCAGATCCCCTTGCCTTTACCTGTGCATCAGTGTCACACTTGTAGGGATAAATCGTGGCAGACGCCTTGCTGGATGAATGGGACCTGCACAGGCACCGGGGCCAATGTGAGTCATGAAGTGATGGGGAGGACTGTAGGTATGAAAAGGGAAAAAGTAATAAAGAGGGAGGTGTGGGATGAGGAGTAATAGAACAGGGCAGTGGGTGGAGGATGAAAAGTGATAGAAAAGGGGCAGGTGTATATAGAAGGGCACCAGTGTGGGGTTAGGTAATAAAGAGGGGGCAAATGTGGTGGGGTGACAGTGACCATGCCTCCCAACTGTACCGATTCCTCCAGGATTGTCCCAATTTTCCCCCATGAGCCCGTGGCTGGGGGGTGGTCAGGGGCGTGGACTGTCCCTCTTTCATATCTTCAGAAGTTGGGAGGTATGCCTATGACCCGGTAAACTGCTCTCCAAGGTTGGCATCTCTGCAGCTCTTTGGAAGTTGGTGACAGTTTCCAGGCAAAACTGGTGGACGAGACTCCGCCTCTGTAGCTTCTGAAGGGGGGAACCACTCCACTTTAACAGAAGGGACGTACCAGTTACGTTGATTTAGCCTTAACCCCTCCCCTCCCACCTATAACAAGTGTACAATACAGCAAATGTTTGTTCCAGCTTTGCAGGAGCAGCCAGGCAATGGGGGGTCAGCAATGGAGGACCCCCAGTTTCCCTCATGACAGTTTGCTGGAGAGCTCCTCTCACCTACCCTCTCCTTGCTATTCCCTCCACGCTGCACTAGATGGCGCCGCTAACAGGGAACCGTTACCGCGGGCCAGTGATTGCGCCGTTGCTAGGTAACGACGTTAGCGTGGTCTGTAGGGGAAGAAGCCAGGACTGGGCAGGTTATGGCAGCGCGCGCCATTTCCGGCTGGGAGGAGCGGTGAGGAGGGGACACAGAGCCGGCTGGGAGGAGCGGTGAGGAGGGGACACACACAGCCGGCAGGGAATGAGCGGCAGCGCTTTAAATCTCAGGAGGAGATAGGAGCGGCTGGTGTCCTTGTCACTGTGTGCTGAGCCGCTGGAGTTTCCCCAATATGGCGCTGCAGGTGAGTGCTCCGTGTGTCAGCTGCTGGGTCTCCTCATGTACTTAGAGAATGTTCTGGGGAGCTATGTGGCGAATAATAACAAAGTTACCTGCAGCTGACCGTTTGTTGCCGACCAATCAGAGCTGCTTCCTGCCTGACCTGCTTGTGCTGAAGGATCTCCCTATCACCTCTCATGTTGTGCCAGATGTTATTTGTGGAGGTGATCAGTGGGGCCTCATCAGATATTACTGCATATGGGGCCCCACCAGTTACCTGGCGTACATGGGGCCCACAAAGAAGCCATCCTCAAGTGCTTAAAGCAGAACTACACCCAAGAAATTGACTCCTTGGGTTTTGTTCCTCTTTGGTGGGGCATCCTGATTTGTGATGTCCTGCTTTATGTAACCCCCAGGATCGCCCATAAATGTGCCTCCCCTTCCCATTTGGCAAGGCTTAGTTAGAGGTTTGCTGGCAATGTGTGCACGGTGCAGGCACATGGAAGAGGTGAGAGGATCGGGGGATTTTACACATTGGGGCATCCCAAATCAGGATGCCCCCTATAGTGGTAGACCATCCCGCTGGAGTCTTTTAGACTTGTGGGGGGAACAAAATCCAATGTATCTGCTGGGATGCCCCACTGTGTGAACCTGCCCCCCCCCCACCACCCAGGTACCACACAATTCTCCCACTTCTTGGGTCCCTCGCTGATCTAAACACTGGCAGCTACATCCCCAGCATCTTTGAGCTGTGCATGCAGTCCTGCTGCCAGCCATTCTGCCAGCCACACCAGGATCGAATTTAAAAGATTCCAGGGCTGCCCATTGGTCTCCCCCCTGGAAGATCCCAATTTGGGATGCCTCTCTGTGTGAAATGCCCCTTCCTGGTTCCAATAGTGCATGTGCGGGCTCCAGTGAGAGCCATCTGGTGTGATTAGGTCATTGGGCAAAAGGCTCATTGTTGTGAATGAGGGGTGTGCGCTGCTGCATCCCCAGTGGTGTGTGCGGGCTCCTGTCCCAGCAATGCAGATAGGCTCGGGCCGGAGCGTGCATGCTGAGGGAAATGCAGCAGTGTGCGCTCTTCATTCACAACAATGAGCCTTTTCCCCAATGACCTAGTCACACCAGATGGACGAGAGCCCGCACATGCACCCTTGGAACCAGGAAGGAGTGCGTGAAAAGAGGCATTCTTGTGGATTTCACACAGACGGGGAAAAGTAGGTTTTTATAGGTGATCTGGGGATGTCACACTGTGGGGCATCCCAAATCGGGATAAAACGCAGGATAGTCAAAGTTCTGGGTTTTGTTCCAATTTAAAGCAATGCATACCAAAACCTCAGAATTTCACTTGTGTTTTGTAGTCTGCTTTATATGGGCATCCTGGTTTGGGATCCGGGATCGCCTGTTGAGGCTCAGTCCAATTGGAACTCACTGCCCTGAATATACATGCCCGGCATTTCTAAATGCAGTTCTAAATGGAACAGTTGACGGGGGTACGTGCATCAGAGGAGTGCTGGGGATGCTGATGAAGTTCCATGGATGCTTTGCAGGATTGATTCTGAGAGTTTTCATGGGTTCCACACATCAGGTCATCCCAAATTTGATGCCTTTTTGGAACTAGCTGTAACCTGGCTGGCCCTGGAGTCAGTAAGCAGCTCTGAAGCTTTGCTCATGTTCCTCTCCTCCATTTCCTGTAGGACAATGTAGATGCTGTAGCAGGGCTCTAAATTCCCCCCCTTTCCGAATAAATGTCAGTCCTGAAATTGGTTAGGATGGGGGGGGGGGGGACGTCAGCCCCTGTTACTCACCCACTCCCAGAAGTTGGGTGAATAACCGGATAAGACGACGGGGATCCTGCAGGGCATCCAGCAATCAGATTCCAAGCGCCTGAACCCCCCCCGTCCAACATTCATTTTTGCAGATATTTGTCTATTTTTCAGTAGCAAAGTTGTATACAGTTGTTGGTAGATGGGCATTATGGATGGGTCGCAGGGTAGTGTTTGGGGGGGGGGGGGGTAAAGGGAATCATCAATGACGTGGTAATATTTGAAGGAGAGTAAGTGTGGCCCTAGGTTGTTAGAGGTATGTCTTGGGCACTATGGATGTTCTGAGGGTGTTTAACAAAGCCCTCCAACCCATCGCTTCTTCTCCCCTCTTGCTAAGCTTGTTTTGGACATTGATCCCAGGATACTCAAATCACTAAGCCAAACACCATGATTCTCTTCTGATCCTGGGGGGGGGGGGGGGTGTATCCTGCACAGCAGCTGTGTGACTGGACCTTAAAGTGGAACAAAAATCAAGATTGTGGCCAGATCATGAGGGAACCCTTTAAAGTGGACCAGAACCCACATTTTTAACTAGCATCCCCTGAATTGCTCCCCCCATGAATAGTAACTTTTGTCTATTTTTACTGCTTTTGTTTCTTTCTAATCCCAGATAATGGTGCCTGTAACGTCTCCTCTATTCTTTGCCACTGCTGTGTATGGTAATGATGTCATTGCCACATCTATGCAATGACGGATTACCTGTCATCTTATATACAATGTATTCTAGGAAGATTTGATAAGCGAAAATATCTGCTTCTAGTTCTACACCCTAAGAAGAGAGTATCGGCAGGGGCTTTGAACTTATTTCACAAATGCAGTGGTGTTGGTCCGCTTTAAACCGGAACAACACAACAAACAGTGCTCATACGCCTCTCTCTCCAGGGCAATTTAGATTGTTGCACATACAAATTAATTTACCTTTTTCTACTTCTTGCGGTTGTAAATTTTAGAAACAAAATGGCTGCTCATGCATTTGCAGGCCGTCTGCAAACGGGAAGTGCTGCTTGGCCTCCTGTTACTGTGCATTGTCAGTTATGTCAGTTGAATCCAGGCAGCAGCATGACTGAGATAATGGGGAAGGAAGCTCCAAAATGGCCGCTACCTTTCTTTTCTAACTGTGCCAGGATTGGTTTAATGGTATGTGGGCAAAAGGTTAACCTGACAGGGTGTGCTCAAATGTCAGGGTAAATGAGGGCCCTGGCAGTTTGGCTATATGGGGCCCAGAAAGTCATGAAAACGGATTCCCTATCTGCTGTGTATCTCCAGTAAAGATCTGTAGTGTCTTCTCCCCCAGATATTGTCCTCCTGAGCTGTGGCCTTTTGGGGCTGCTGTGTAAATTGTGGAGGTGTCTTCTCCTAGATTGGTCATCTCCTCACATAGAAACATAGAAGGTTGATGGCAGAAGGAGACCATACGGTCCATCTAGTCTGCCCTTATGTGTATACTGTATGTACTCTTTATCTTAGGATAGATGTGTGCTTATCCCAGGCATGTTTAAATTTAGTGACTGTTGATTTTTCAACTACCTCTGCTGGAAGATTGTTCCAAGCAGCTACTACGCTTTCTGTAAACCTGGAAATCCGGTTCCCTCTCCTAAAAAAAAAACAAGTTGCTCCCTCCAGTTTGCATTTGATAACTACAATCTATAGTGAGAGGAATGTTGCTGATCTTCTTTTGCTTGCTCTACCTGAAACAATTGCCTGGAAGAGTTGTGGCCGGTCACCCTGCAGAGCTTCCATTATAGATGCACCTACTGATAGACATACCATGGTGATGGGAAGCTCTTGCCCACACTGCTACCTTGTATGTTCTTACTGTTATGGCGAGAGCAGATGGGCACCTTCCTGTCCGGCAAGTAAGTCTACTCACGCACATCTCATTTGGATGCAACCATAATAGCCCTGACTAATAAACAGGAACAATTAGTAATGAAAAACTGTTACTCACCTGCTGCCCTAGTTTTCCTAGTTCATCTTTGTGGCAGCAAACATGTGACACAGATCTGCTGCCTTGAAGGCATCAGGAAAACCCAATTCAGGAGTGCAGTCAGGGACGGCTTCAGGTTTGTGGGGCCCTTGGGCAAAAGAGTCTTAGTGGGCCCCAAAGTAGTGAGTCACATGATGTCACCTTTCAGCTCTGCTGCCACAAATGGGTCATCTTCTGCTGCTGATCGCCCTCCAGTCCTTGTCACCTGGTTCTCACCACCTTCCATCCATTGCCCTCTATGCCAGGCCGCCTCCTCCATTGTTGCTGATCATCCTGTTGCTGAGGCCAGCCATGAGCAGGTCTGCACACAGCACCCGTCATTTGGTGGTTCGGGTCCACTGTAAAATGATACCATGGCCAATTGTGTGGGTCCCTGAAGATGCCAGGGGCCCTGGCATTTGCCCAGGTTTGCCATGTGCTGGCGCCGGCCCTGAGTGCAGTGCCTGATTTTGATGCTGATCTTTTCGGCCTGATGCTGCGTTTCCTAAAGTGGACTTTAGGTTCCTATAATTGGTCACCCCTGGTGGATTCTGATTTGGGATGCTCCCACAGTTAAAGTGAAGGTCCAGTGATAAAAAAAACATCCTTGGGGAGGGGCATTACAGCACTGTGCATTGGGACTTCTAATGATGGCTGCAGAGGACACACCGCGGCCCGGTAATCTATAAGATTCCCTCCCCTCTGTGTGTGAACCCCCCCCCCCCAGGTCACCCCATCCACTCACCCTGTTTCCTGGTCCAACGGCACTTGCGCGAGCCGCGGCCGCATCCCCGTTATCTTCCTCTAGCAGGGCGTGTGAATGGACTCGGGGTCACGGCGCAGGCACGCTCCTTGTTAGAGGGAAGCAGGGGATGCAGCTGTCGGTGTGCTCTGAGATGCTGCCCTTAGACAAAGCCTTAGAATACGTGATGTCAGCGGCTCTGAGCATGCTGATTGGACCGGTGATGTGCGAGGCCACTTGGAAAATCCGGTTGGTCACAGACAGCCATGCAATGAATTAGGAAGTAGTATGCTCTGACTGACTTGACTTTAGTTCCTCTTTAATTTTCCACAGAAGTTATTGAAAAGCATTGACAATGTGTGGGCTGCTGCAGGAGATAAAAGGGGAGTTTTTTTTTTCTTGCCTAGACAGAGATTTTCCAGTGACAAATTACTTTAAAGTGTCTTAAGTGCGGCTGGCTCGGTTTTCAAAAGTGTTTTTCCATTACCAAGGTGAATTCTGAGATCGCCGATTGGCTGACCTCAAGATTGCCAGCTGATGTGACCTGGCCGCATCCCCAGTTTCCCTGTAGTCTGGGAGCACTCCCACCTGGGTCTATCTGAACGGCTGATCACGGGAGTGAACCCCGTCTACAGGGAAGCCGGGGATGCAGCAGATGTGTTTTGGCAGCCAACAGGGAAGAAGGGATTACCGGCAACCCTGGGGGAGGATTCAGGTGCCCCGGGAGCAGGCTAGCAATGGTCTTTTAGAGCAGTGGGGAATCGGAGCTCAATGACAAAAAGCAACCAAAATCGCTATTAAGTCAAAAACTCAAATTTTCAGGCAATTGTAAGCGCAATAGTATAACCAGAATAAGAGGACAGGTACTCTTATCCTGTCTACAACCTTTTACTTTCTCTGATATGCTCTCTGTATTTGCTGTAACAAACTGCAATATGCGCTGTGACAGCTACACTCGAAGGCACATTAGAATATGATAAAATGCATATTAAATAGTAGGTAATAATCAAATTAGAGACTTACCCACCAGGCCCAGCGGATTTTACCTTACCAGGGCCACTTTCTATATGAGCTTGTTAATCATTTACAGATGGATCTTTCTTCATTTAAATTCAAGACTTCTTCTTCTCAAAGGATTCCTTTATTTAAAATGTTAAAACATAATATATAACCTACACACATGTGAAGGCTTTTTTGATGCTCTGGTCCCTTTAAGAGAGTTCCTCGCCCTTATTGTGCAACAGGTTGCTGTATAAGATAAGTGTCAGTCACTCGGGTTTCAAAAAGACCTGGGTGTGCACTCCCAGGAGATTGTTCCCAAAGTTAGTCCACACTTTAAAGTGGATCAACACCCTCCGCTGATTGGCCCGGGAATCTATAAGATTCCCGGACCGATCAGTCCCCTGACTGCGGGGCACCCCGATCGGAAACCCTCCAGAAACCCCTAAATCCCTACCTGCTCCTCGATCCACCGGCGCCCGCCGCCGCCTCCTGCGCATCCCTCTAGCAGGACGCGCACCCGCGCCGGCTGTTTGTCAATGGGCGGCGCGGGCGCGCACCCTGTAAGAGTGACGCGCGGGAGGCAGCGACGGGCACGCTCTCTTGTCCGTCGCTGCCTCCCGCTTGTCCGTCGGCGGGGATTGGCTGCAGCGGTCACGTGGGAGCTGGGAGAGGTGAGTTTTTGGGGCTTTCTGGGGGGTTTCACACAGTGGGGTACCCCCGATTCGGGTGCCCCACCGAAGTGGACCAAAACCCAGGATAGTCAAAATCCTGGGTGTTGGTTCACTTTAAGATCAAGATGTCACACACTCCTACACTCGCCTAGTCCAGGATCTCACACTGTTCTGATTGGTGATTGGCAGAAAAGGTTTTCTTAGCTCTAGCAACCACACTTCAGTATCAGCTTGAATAAATGCCGGGGAAGAGTGGTGCTTTATGTATTTTGCTATAGACCTTCTAGCTTGTCCTGTACGTTGAGCCCATAGCAGAGCCATGACATTTGTTTTTCTCTGTCAGCAGCTGTTTCCTCTCAGTTGCTGAGCATCTGCTATGGGGTGTTTATGGGCCGGTTCTCAGTAAGCTGAACTTATTCTCTCATAACAAAACAAGGCCCCACACTCTTACTATCATTATGTCGGATCAGCATCTGTGGCAGCCATGAGGGTGCCCTGCAGTCCAGGATCCTTTTCCTCTTGCTCTAGTCAGTAGATAGGCTTCTGTGTTTAGGAGGTAGGGTTGGGAAATGATGCCTATACTCAGAGGGAGGTATATGTAGTCCAGCCCAATGCCTCTGTGTTTTTTTTTTTTACCTCAGCATTTGCCCGATATTCATAACACAAACTGGATGCAGTCGTCCATATAAAGAAAAGTTAAAGAAAAGTAAAAAAAAAACCCTCTCCTGAACCCTCATTTGATCTGGCCGACTCTCCTTTTCTTTGGGGGGTGGGGAAGCTACGAGGCTCTTCAGTCTTCAGGAGAGCCTGACAGGCCTTCTCCCCCTGCTTTTCTGATGAGCGCCGCCATCTTCTGCCACGGGGCAGAAGATCCTCTGATCTCCTGCCTCCCCCTTCCTCTGGCCGGTGATCACTGCATCTGTCATTGTATCGGCGAGCGTCACAGGAGCTGACAATAGGAGGTGAGTTAAGAAAAAAACGTTTTTTTAATAAAGACATTTTCTCTGTGTGGTGTTTTTTTTTTTTTTTCTTTCTGTTAAGCCTTTGTGGACTGGTAAGGGGTCCATGAGACCCCTATACCAGATCACAAGGGTCTGGCAAGTCACCTGTGGCTAGAGGGTGACTTGCCATTAATCCCAAGCCCCTCCCCCCCCCATTACCTGCCTCCCCAAAGGGGTAGAAGAGGCCGTGGACATTTGGCTATGCCGGCTAGTAGCCTGCAGGGCCAGGGGCCACCAAAGCTTGGCCCTGCATCCTGTTCTTCAAGCCCCCATAGCTGGTCCCGGGACTGGTTACGCTGCGTAAGGGGGAGACCATGCCATTTTTTTGTGGAGAACTTTAAAGGTTTTTAAACCAGACCTTCACCATGATTTATTGAAAAGTATGTATATATATATATATATATATATATATATATATATATATATATATATATATATATATATATATATATATATATATATATATATATTTTTATATTAACTTTAGATGCTGGGGAATCGTTTTTTAAGTTTTTAGTCACTCACTTATTCTTTCCCCCACTGGGCTGCAACTCTGTTCAGGACTTTAGGATACGGGCGCCACCATCTTGACTCAGAAGCATCACATACTGAGAAGAGGAGAGTGGGATAAAATACAGGGGGGTGGGGTTATAGCTGTGCTTCGCTCAGACGAGCAGAGCTGGGGTCAGGAAAAAACAGCAATCCCAGAATGCAGAGCGACACAGTTAGAGGACACTTCCTGTTTGCAGGCTGCCTGATGTTCCATGAGCCGCCATCTTGGATATTTAAAGGCTCATAACATGCAGTAGAGGCAGGTAGGATGATTTTTTTAACGTGAGCAATCTGTATGTACAGGGTGTGGGAAACATATAAGATAGGCTCTTATTCAGAGTGAAGGACCGCTTTAACCCTTAAAATTCTTAAAGGATCCGGGAAGGGGTATCCTATGTTTTTTTTTTTTTTTTTTTTTTTTTTTTTTTTTTTTATTAAAAATAAAATGTAATTTGAAAAAAATCGCAATATATCAACCTGCCAGGAAGTGCTGTAAGCCCGATACTGCGCACTGATGGCAGGCTAAATAGGAGACCATTCACATTGGCTGGACAGGCATGTCATCACTATGGCCTGGCGTGCCACGTGAACTTGATTGGTTGGCGGTGGTCACTAGAACACTGAAGAGGTGAGTATATGTATGCTTGGACACTGTGCTTACTGGGCCACACACTGATTTCTGATGCCCTATCAGGCCAATAAAGGGGAAGTAAATCATTTTGAAACTGGGAATGGAAAGCTTTGGGTGCAAACAATCTGATCCCACATGAACAACTCGTGTTGTGGAGCCTTTGTTTTCCAACTCTTCTCTGAGCGCAGCAATCGGTGAGGGGGAGATAAAGGCACAAGGTCTTCTTGCTTCTCCTCTATCTCTTAGAAGTTTAAAGGTTCTGATAAATGGTCATATATGGACTTTACGCTTTAGACCTAATCAGTTTTTATTAACTTGTTGGCTGCTATCGCTGTTTACTTCTTTAAAGAATTTAATCAGGAGGACTGAAAAGGTGGATGGAGGACTCTTTTTTTTTTTTGGACTTATATGGCCATTACAAGTTTGTGCACATAGGAATTTTTCCTCCGCATTTAAAGCGGTCCTTCACTCTGAATAAGAGTCTATCTTATATGTTTCCCACACCCTGTTCATACAGATTGCCCACATTAAAAATCATTCTGCCTGCATCTACTGCATGTTATGAGCCTTTAAACATCCAAGATGGCAGCTCGTGGAGCATCAGGCAGCCTGCAAACAGGAAGTGTCTTCTGACTGTGCTGCTCTGCATTCTGGGAATGGCCAGCGTGGGCACGCTCCCTGTTAGCTGGTAGTGGAGGATGCAACCATCAGCACGCTCCGAGCCGCTGGCCTTAGACGAGGCCTTAGACAAATTGGCGCGCTGATTGGACAAGCGGCCATGCATTCGCCGCAGGCCCGAGAAGAGGTGAGTTGACTTCGGCAATGTGGGCGGTTGGGCCTATGGGCAAGGACCGAAACCCAGGATAGTCAAAATCCTGGGTTTTGGTCCACTTTAACCACTAGACCATGTCTGCCCTGATACTTTTATGGGAGCATCAGCTTTGATGATTCCTCTTGTACAGTCGGGCGATTCTTTATCCCCCGACTCCACTGACTGAAAAAGATAAGTTGCTTTAAAGGGGATTTCCAGGAAAAGTGTAAAAAACAAATCATGCCTTGCAGTAGATGCATTCTGATGTGTTGCCAAATATAGCTATTGAGATTCGGCTCCTTTTCTGTAGCCCCGCCCCTGGATTTTGTTTTTGTGACCACCTTTTTTTGGGCACTGAAAGGTGGACCTATACAAAGAAAGAAAACGACAGACAAGCACAGCAGAGAGCCTGCTCACAAAAACACACAAGCATGTTGCAATGGGGGGGGGGGGGGGGGGTAGGTGCACATTTCAATGATAAAAAAAGGTGTTCATGAATAAATAAAATGCCAGGGGCCTGGGCTACAGGTAAATTACTAAATCTTAAAGTGGACCAAAACCCAGAATTTTTACTTTCCTGGGTTTTGGTCCGTCCCCCTGGGGCAATCCTGTATTGGGATGGCCCACTGTGTGAAACCCTGGATAGCGCACTGTTAGCTTTCCTGGAACCCATGGCATTCAGCATTACTCGCATCCTTCATGGCCGCACACAGCCATTCTGTTATGGCGGACGTGCCTGCACACATCTGGAGCGATGCCGGATGCTTTTGATCCACTTTACCAACTGCTTTGTTCTGGAAGACACCAGGATGGATCCTCTGCGTGGCAGTCAAGCAAACAATTTGTGTTTTTACACTTGGCCCAGGCGGCCCTTTTAAAATGTATGATTGGTGGTAGTATGATGGATTTCACAAGCCCTCAACTTTGTCTGATTTTATATTGTCTGGAATCTATTGCTTTAGAGTAAGGCAAGGCTGCGATAAGGCTGCGCAGTAATAGATAAGGTTAGAATTACAGCTCTGGCTATTGCCTATTGTGGGCTCATATGCCAGTTGGCAGTTAGGACATCTTTGGCCTATTATGCTGAGGGTAGCCTGGTTCAGATTTCATTTCCCAATATGGGCACAAGTGGTATTAGATGGGATATCTGTGTATTGCTTAACCCAGACATGTGACTCTAGATTAACAAATGAAGTGCACTGAAGAATGAACCTTGCAACTCATTTTGTTAAAAGCTGTCCAAAAGCCCCCCCCCCCCTTTTTTTATTTTTTATTTTATTTTTTTTTTCCCCCTCCCCTCTTTCTCGTTAACACATGGATGTTCTTGTATGTCGGGTCTCTCTGGATCACTAAAGTCAATCTCAAACACGTGCTAATTTTGCCAAACAATCTACTTAGAAAAGTTCCACATCGCCATTTAGCGAGCTAACTCAATTCTCCTGGAGCCCACGGCATGGCTAGTCTGCCCAGCTCTGTGAAAATGCCCCGGTGAAAGGGGGGAACATTTGCCCTGGAGTCTCATATTTTAAAGAGGACCCAAACCCACCTTGAAGTCTTGAGATTTCAGGGCAGGGTGGGTTATAGCTGTGCTTTTCACAGACAGAGCAGAGCTGGGGTCAGGAAAAGGCCAGCAATTCCAGAATTCAAAGCGGCATATCCAGAAGACACTTTGTGTCTGCAGGCAGCCTGAAACTCCATGGGTGGCCATCTTGGATGTTAAAAGGTTAAAAAAATGCAATAGGTGCAGGTAGGATGATTTTTATTGCGGGCAATCTATGTACAGGGTGGAGGAAACATAGAAAATAGACTCTTATCCAGGGTGAAGGTCTACTTTAACCCATCCACGCAGTGAGTGCACACATTCTGGAGTGGTGGGCTCCATAGTGCTCAGGGAAAAAGTGTATTAAGAGTCTGTTGTGCATAATATTTTGGAATAGGGCATTTTGAATACTTCATAGGGTCTATAGACCCAATAAAAAAAACTAACTGGTGCTCAACTACTGCCCCTTACAGCAGGCCCCTTAGTCATCTTTGCAGGTGGTTTCTGTTCCTTGCATCAGTTAGTGTGTCTGTACACAGCCCTCTTCTTTTATTGCAATGGAGGGGTGCACCAAGACCACTGCCATTGCAAAAAGTGATCGATTTCCTAAGGGTTACCAGTTTTCCTAATGCACAGCACGGCCTGCTTCATGAAGTCCTTACAACTGGATATTCCGCCACAAGGTGGCGCAGTGGACTGCAGAACATTTGTGGCTCCTCCCGGCCCCATATAAAAACGGTAATCACCCATAGACATCCAGTGTTTCCTTTGCAGTGATACTGCGAAGATAGAAGATGGCTCTCTGTTGCGCAGGTGCTCGGGGAGCGCTGCTCCAAGCCGCAGACCCTGTATCACAAAGGGTAGCTGGCCATAGGCTTTTATGGTGAGCCTGCTGAGGGATGAAGAGATCCTGCCTTCGCTCTGTGTAGGGGGTGAGTTGTGTTTGGGGACTTGTGTCCCTTGCCAGTCTCCCCTTTTTTATTCTGTCTTTCTTCCCGGTGGTGTCTCCTGCCCCTCTCCCTACCCTCCGGCCCCGTTTAGACAGCCCCCACCACTGCCTGTCCTCTCCCCTGCTCCCCCTCTCCCCGACGGTTGTTCGTCAGGAGGGGGGGGGGGTGTTAGCCGCGGGTGGTGATTTGATTGTTGTCCCGTTTTTGTTGTCTCGCTGCCGCCGCGGTTGTCCTACGCTCCATGGCGGGCGGCGTGGGTCACATGGACATGGGGGGGCAGCGCCGGAGGTTGACGCGTATCGCGTCATGCCCCCGCGGCCCGCCTCTCGAGGTTCTCGATCTCAGTGCCATTTTGCGGCTGCTGCGTGCTGGTGCCCTGTGTCAGGAGGACCATCTTTCAACATGGGCTGTGGCGGGGATCTGTTCGTCTGATCTTCCATTTGCGGTTGGCCCGGCTGTACGGTGATCGCCTGGGTGCGCTGCGCGCGCTGTGCCTTTGGTTCGTGAGTCCCCCATGGGGGTTGTTTCATCTTGGGGCATGTACTGCGGGATGCTTATGTGTCTCTTTTGCTTATGTCTTTCAGGAGGGATGAGGGATAACTGTGTATTGTGGTTTTGTGGTTCTCCCGGTCCCGACCCCCCCCCCCCCCCAACCTTTTTCCCTCCTGGCCCTCTTTGTGGGCATCCCTTGGGGGGCATCCCGGTGGCTTTTTTTTATTAGCCCTTAGCCTATTCTGGCCTATTGAGCCTGTGTTAATCACCATATGGATGAATATCTGATTGGATATGCTCTGATTTTGTTGCTTTTGTGCTTTCTGCCATGGAAGATGCCGTCCGGCTGGGCGGTAGGGCTTCGGCCCTCTTGGTGGCTATGCGCCGATCTGTTTGGTTGCCAGTGGGCAGCTGACTCTGTTGCTAAGAAGTCTCTCATCGGGCTTCCCTTCACGGGGCTTCGTCTCTTTGAGCGTCTGGATGTTCTGACCAAGGATGGTAGGTTAACTCAGCGTAGGAAGCAGCCTCCGCTTCCTTCCCCTCCTTCCGTGCTTCCAGAGGAGGCTGTGGCTCCCTCTTCTCGGGTAGCCGCAGAGATACTTGGGGCCGTGGCAGATTCCGTGGTCGTCCTGGTCTCTCATGACGATCCAAGCCCAAACCCCCTCCCAAGGCCCCTCAGGCATGAGGAGGCGCACTCACCCGTCCGGGTGGGGGGGGGGGGGGGGCGGCTTCGGCTCTTTGCTCACGTCTGGAGGCTTCGCGTCTCAGACCGGTGGATTCAGGAGGTGGTGTCCTTCGGTTACAAAATAGTTTGCAGCCTGGCCGCCCCCAAGGTTCCTCAGATCCCGGATGTCTCAAAACCCTCTGTCAGCTCAGGGTTTGCGCCTAGCAGTTGGAGTCAGGAGTCGTCTGCCAGGTACCTTACCAGGAACAGGGTCAGGGCTACTACTCCAATCTTTTCACGGTTCCCAAAAAGGACAGTTCTCTGAGGCCCATCCTGGATTTGAAGGGTCTCAACAGGTTTGTCCGGTTCAAGCACTTTCGCATGGAGACGCTACGCTCTGCTGTCAGTACCCTCCTGCCGGGCGACTTCATGACCACTGTGGACACCAAGGATGCCTATCTTCACATACCAATCTTTCCAGGTCATCAGAGATTTCTGAGGTTCGCTCTGGAGGATCAGCACTACCAGTTTGTGGCCTTACCGTTCGGTATCAACTTTGCGCCTCGGGTGTTCACCAAGGTGCTGGCGGGCATAATGGCCCTTCTGAGGAACCAGGGCATTCACATCCTCCCTTACCTGGATGACATTCTAATTGCTGCTCAGTCTCTTCATCAGGCCGAGAGGAATACTCAGGTGGTGACCTCCACTCTCGAGTCCTTCGGCTGGGTGATCAACTATCCCAAGTCTTCACTGTCTCCGTCTTTGGTGAGGTCCTTTCTGGGCATGACTCTGGATACCTCTCAGGTCAAGGTATTTCTCCCTCAGCAGAAAGTGGAGGGCCTTCAGTTGCAGGCACAGGCTCTGCTTTTGTGTCATCATCCCTCCATTCGGCAGGGGATGCAGTTAGTGGGCCTGATGGTGTTTTGCTCAGTTTCACATGAGGCCTTCAGTTGCATCTCTTGTCCGTTTGGGATCGGGACCCTGTGTCCCTGGATCAAGAGTTTGCTCTGTCCCCTCTGGCCAGGCAGTCCATCTCAGGGTGGCTGGACTCGAGGAATCTTCTAGTGGGCAGGACCTTTCTGCCGCTGTGCTGGGAGATTGTCACCACGGATGCCAGTCTGACCGGTTGGGGGGGAATTTGGAAGTCTTTGAAATTTCAGGGTCAATGGGGCCCCCAGGAGGCCCATGCACCCATCAACGTTCTAGAACTGCGGGCGATCAGGTTGGTTCTCTCCCAGTTGACCCCACACCTTCGGGGTCGGACTGTTCAGATTCGCTCGGACAACCAGACGGCGGTTGCCTACATCAATCATCAGGGGGGGACTCGGAGCAAGAGAGCCCTCAAGGAAGTGTCCCTGATACTGTCTTGGGCGGAAGAGAATGTCCCTTGCATCTCGGCGGTTTACATTCCGGGGGTGGTCCCTCAGCAACAAGGTATTTCACTCACTGTGTCACCGCTGGGGTCAGCCGGATGTGGACCTGTTTGCGTCCCGGCACAATCGCAAGCTTCCAAGATTTGTCTCCCTGTCGCAGGATCCTCTGGCCTTCGCCACAGATGCGCCATCTTGATGGACAAGGGGTTGCCGGCCTCTGTTGTTGATACTATGATTCGAGCTAGGAAGAAGTCCTCGTCCTTTATCTACTACAGGGTCTGGCATGCTTACATTGCCTGGTGTGAGTCCAAGTCTCTTTTTTGTCGGGTGTTTTTCTATCAAGGGACAGGTGTCAGCTCTGGCTATTTTTTTTTTTTTCCAAAGATCCTTTGCCAGTCACCAGCTGGTTAAGACTTTTTTCCAGGGAGTTACTCATGTGCGTCCGCCACGTAAACCTATGCTACCGGTTTGGGCCTTAAATCTGGTGTCGTCTGCTCTGCAGGGTCCTCCCTTTGAGCCTATCCGTGGGGCTGCGTTGCCCATTCTGACTCTTAAGGTGGCCTTTTTGGTGGCTATTACTTCAGTCAGGCGGGTTTCTGAGCTGACGGCACTTTCCATTAAACCTCCTTATTCTGAGCGGCATCGGGATAAGGTGGTGTTTCGGCTTAATCCGTGTCTGCTTTTCATCTCAATCAGGACATTATCTTACCTTCCTTGTGTCCTAACCCTGCAAATTCCAAGGAACGGACCCTTCATTCTCTGGATGTTGTCAAGGCTCTGAAGTTTTATTTCGTTGCTACTGAGTCTTTCAGCAAATCTGATGCTCTTTTTGTTCTTCCTTCTGGATCAAGGAAGGGTTTGCCTCCGGCTAAATCTACTATTAGCAAGTGGATACGTCAGGCGGTGGTGCCTATTCTGCTAAAAGGAAGGTTCCTCCTTTCCGGATTGCTGCTCATTCCACTCGTGCTGTTGGTGCCTCTTGGGCTTTTCAGCACCAAGCTTCTGTTGAACAAGTTTGTAAGGCCGCAACTTGGTCTTCTGTTCATACCTTTTCATACCTTATAAGTTTTACAGGGTTGATGTTAAGGCCTCAGCTGATGCTGCTTGCTTTTGGCCACAAGGTACTTGTAGTCGTTTGAACTGCCTACCTTACAGACACTGCTTTTTGGATGTCCCAGATGTAAGGACTTCATGAAGCAGGGCGTGCTGTGCATTAGGAAAAATACAATTCTGTGAGTACTCACCTGTAGAATTGTTTTTACTATGCACAGCATGGCCTGCTTCATCCCTCCCGTATCGTCATTCTTGGTTGCCTCTTTATGGCGATTGTTCCAGGTTAGTTAAGTTGTGTTTTTTTATTTTTTTTTTTTTTTACCTTTATTACCTCCCGGCTTCTTGTATAACTGCTTGTCAACACTGGAGGTCTATGGGTGATTACTGTTTTTATATGGGGCCGGGAGGAGCCACAAATCTTCTGCAGCCCACTGCGCCACCTTGTGGCGGAATACCCAGATGTAAGGACTTCATGAAGCAGGGTGTGCTGTGCATAGTAACAATTCTACAGGTGAGTACTCACAGAATTGTAATTTTAATTCCCCCCTCCCCCAGTTTGACGTGCCATTCGGGAACGGCAGATCAGACTTTTTTATAGGGCAGATTCACAAGTCATTTGTATGGTGGTTGTTTTGATAGAGCTTTATCAAAGTAACCTACTCACGCCTGTTTCGAAAACTGGTAAAACCGGTCAGTGAGCAAGAAGTCGCCATGTAATGATTGCGTAGGCTGTTACTGCATAAAATATTGCAATCATCTATTGGGATAGAATATTGTTCATTAGCATCTCGCGAGGCACTTCTGCTGATTCAGTGATTCTCATGCTGTTAATGGGGCTTCTCCAATATACAGATCACGTGGATGGGAAAAAATACTGACCAGACATGCTAATGGATATATTATATTAGTATTTCCCCACCAGTCTGAAGGGTAGAAACGAATCTGTTGCGTAAATCTTTTAGCTAATCCTGAAAGGGTAATTCTATGGTCTATTGCAGTTTCCATTATTGTGTGCCAAAACAATGTTTTCGATGTGCTGAGCTTATGTTTTTTTCTTTTGTATTTGTTTGCCACTTTTAAAAGAAATGGTTTTCTCTAGCAACAATGTTAGCAATGTACATGAACTGGTGGAATTTCAGAAATTTCAGAATTACCCCCAAATCGCCTCATAATAGGCAGTGTGTAGGATCCCCCCCCCTCCCTTATAGTGGCCGGTGTGCAGAATCCCCCATCCCCCCCAATAGTTTGTAATGTGCAGAATTCTCCCCCATAGTAGGCTGTGCCCCCCCCCCCCTATAGTGGGCAGTGTGGAGAATTTTCCCCAATAATCACTTGATCCTCAACAAACAATCTTCTAAGTAAAACGTGGTTGTGGCGGCATTATGCTGTGGAGATGTTTATCTTCAGCAGGAAATAGGAGGCTGGTCAGAGTTGATGGATGGAGCTAAATACAGGGCAATCCCAGAGAAGAAACCTGCTGAAGGCTGCAAAAATGACTTGACTTTATTATAAGAAGCTTGTTTTGTTATTGCAGAAGTAGCTTAGTTAGAGGAGGTACTAAGATACTATTCTAAGCATACAGTACGTCCTGCTCCATATATAATACTTACACGTGGGTAATCCTCCGCCAGAGGGCGCTGTTCACTGCAGACATGCAAAAACAGGCTCCTCCCGGCCCTTCATATACCCAGGGACCTCCCACAAATCCCCAGATTTCTCTGCAGTGCTGACTGCGAAGACATGAAGTATCACTCTCTCGCAGGTGAGCGGGGCTTTTACAGCCTGCGGCCCGGCAGGACTATTACCACCCGTCCTCTTCGATAAAGATGTGCCTCCCAGCCTGGGCTGCGTTGGTCGGGTGAAGGCAGGCAGCACCCTGTGTGCTCACGGAGCTACGCTCCACCGCAGTCCCCCACCATAGGGTAGGCGGTTTAGGCCGATGGTGAGCCTCCTACAGATGCCCCTCCCGCATTATTGCCCCGTGCCCCTCGTAGCGATGTACCCTGGGTGCAGGGTCGCCTTCTCCTTCGCTTCCTCCCGTAGCTCGGGGGAAAAGAAAGGGGGGGGGGTATGCGTGTGGCGGTCTCAGCGTTATATTATACACGTTTATGGACGTTGCTTTTTTTCTTTAAACTTGGGTGTCAGAGCCGCGCTCCTTGCTCCACATAACCCTTGTCGGGTTGCGCGCGTGTGTGTCCTTTTCATTTACAAGAAGTTTGCGGCCCGGGCGGCAGCATCATTCTCTAGTTTTGAGAGCAATCTCCTTAACTACGCTCTGTATGTGTGTCCTATCCACTGCTGTCATTGACGTTGCGCTGGTTAGAGCTTTGCGCTCTTTGGGGGTGGCGGGGACTTGGCATGACGCATCCCGCGTCACGGCCAGATCAGGCCCGCCCCTCGAGGTTCGCTTGGCGCCATTTTGACTGTCTGCGCGTGGTTGCGATCCTCCCCTCCCTTGGTCATGTAAGTGCCCTCCTGGGCGGTTTTGTTCCTATGATCTTTCGTTCAGCTGCGCATGGCCCTGCACCCCCCTTACTCTCTTTGTCTTTCAGACGCCAAGATTTCGGTGGCTTCCCCCGGCCTGACATATATTATAGCGGATTCACATAAAAAATTCTCCCACATTCCTAGCGGGTCTTGGGGCATCCAGGGTTGCCTATTGCATAAATCCCTGCGGGCATATTGCTCAGATAATCGCCATATGGAGGCATCTCAGAATTATGTACCCGGGGTCCCTTGGGGACAAGACCGGCTGTGTACAGTGTGTGGTCAGCCCCATGCTGATGCTGACAGAGCACGGGTCTGCGGACCGTGTGCTGAACAGGCACTGACCCTGCAATCAGGTTTGCCAGTGGCTGCACCTCACTTTAATACACCTGTCTCCCCGGACTTAAATCTCACTCCTGAGAGTCTCACTCGAGCGGGGATGACCAGCACGTGCCGCGCAGGCTACCTACGGCTGAGCAGGTGCTATCTAGTTTGGCGGAGCGCTTGGGCCCTGGAAAGAAGCGGTCCCTGACACCTCCTGGTTCTCCGGTTCCTAATGAAACTGATGAACCTTCTGATGAAGGTGAGCTATTCTCCGATTCGGGCTCCTCGGATGAGATGCCCTGGAGCCGCGATGATTCTGGACCCGGTTCTTGGGGCCTGTGTGACACTGATGAACTACTTATTAAGATCTTTGAGGTTTTGTCAATCTCCCCTCCTGGAGAGGCTCCCAAGCCTAAGAGGGAGAGTTTCCACACAGCGACACCGCGCTTGGAATTTCTGGAACAGGAGCATTTCCAGGCTCTTATATCCAAAGAATAGGAATCTCCTTGTAAACTTACAGGGGTTCCAGGGGTCTGGGATTGGAAGTACCCTTTTCCCCCTGATGTGGTTAACTTTTGGTCAGCACCTCCCGTGGTGGATGCACCAATTATAGGGGTTACTAACCCCCCCCCCCTCATGACTGCTCCTCATTACCGTACCCTTCGGGATGCTGAGGACCGGCGCATTGACAGACTGGCTTCCCACGCCTTTTCGTGTGCAGGGACGGCTCTGCGCCCGGTCTGTGCCGCGGCCATCACTGCGGTGGCCGCCAGGACCCTCATTAGAAAACTACTTGATCACCGACCTGAGGACCTCCCCTGGGAGGTCTTTAATACACTCTGATTGTGATGTGTTCGTTAGGTTTATCTCCTCAGCGCTGGATGACACCATTAAGATGTGTGCTAGAACCTCTGCCCTTGTGGTAGCTATTTGCCGCCTGGTCTGGCTGCGACAGTGGGGTGCTGACGATGAGACAAAAAAGGTTCTCACTGGCCTTCCCTTCAGAGGACGGCATCTATTTGGGGCCCGTTTGGACCTTTTTGGAAAAAAGGGTAAGGCACCCCTACGCAGAAGGCCGTCTCGGCCTCCTCGGGGCAGGGAACACCCCTCCCTACGTTAGTGTCAAGCACGAACCTGAGGTGTGCTTCCAACTTTTCAGGGTGGATTACCACTCCTGGGTGGGCAGGCAACGCCCTGGGCCCTCTGGCTGGGCTAAGTCCAAATCTGCCAAGACCTCCCAAGCATGAAGGGATGCCCTCGCCCTTCTGGGCGAGGGGACTGCCACAGCACCTGGCTCCTATCTGGGAGCGTGGGGACTGCCACAGCACCTGGCTCCTATCTGGGAGCGTGGGGACTGCCACAGCACCTGGCTCCTATCTGGGAGCGTATCGTCTCCTGGTGGATCCAGGAGATAGTTCCCCTGGACACAGGATAGAATTTGCTGGGCGGTCCCTCTCAGAGGTTGTCAGGGTGCTTCTAGCCCCTGTTTTCCCCTCAGGAGTTGGTTCAGGCCGTACTTGGCCTGCAGAGTCTGGGCTCACTTGCAGGTTGCCCTTAGCAGGCTGGGGCTATGGCCTCTAAGTTGTCCTTCCTCTTTCCTTCAAAATGACGAGGCAGTTTGGGCCCTGCTGGCCTATGGTAGGATTGGCAATTCTACACTCACAGGTAGTCCCTGCATGATATCTCTGTCTTGGGACACAGGCGCACTGTGCAAGGGTGGGCTTCTGGCCTCCTGTGGAGTTCTAGATCCCTTTAGTTTCCCCTGGGTCTTCTGGACACCAAGACCTTTACTAGTCAGGGTTGAAGGACCAACCCTGCAGATTTGGGCCTTGTTTTTGGCCTCTCTTCTGCTCCCAGGCTACTCGCCAAGGCGCGAATGGGGGTGATGTCTGACATGCCTGTGGGGCGTCTGCACTAGGACCTACCGGATCGTCCTTCCTTACTTCCTCAATCTCTGCGCCAGGCCGAGTGGGTCAGTCGGCCGGCCGTGTCCTCTGGGCATTATTTGGATGGGTGCTCAGTCACCTCGATCCCTCATTGTCCCTTATTCGCTATCTCCATTCCTTAGATTCGGCTCAGGCTTGAACCTTCTTCCTTGGCAATAAGTGGACTCCTGGTTACATGGGCTTGGTCCCTCTTTGCTGACACCTTACTTTCACCAGGCAGAATTGCAGCTGGTGGGCCCGTTGGTGGTGGATCAGATGATGTCCCTTATATACAGAGCCCTTGGGCTCTTCGGCACAGTAGGTTATTAATCCTGGATGGGGTTTCAGCACCTCGGGAGCTAGGTCTGTGCTCATTCCCCCTTTGGTACGGTGGTTCCTCTTGAGCTGGTGAAATTCAAGGACCCTGTCAGGGGGCACCCCCTTCTTTGCTTGCATCTTCCTGTGGATGGTCACCTTGGGTGCCAAGTCTCGCAGGTTGGCGGGGGGGGGGGGGTTTCTTCTAAGATCCTTCGCGGCTCCTAGGTAAGGGCCCTTAGAGGGTCCATTTTTCTACTGATTTTGTTAACACTGCGAGCCTTCAGTTGGCTCTATTTTGCTGGACTACTCCTCTTCAGGACCTGTCTATTTGGGGACTCTTGGCCTGTCGGAGGACAGTGGCCTGTATTTATTATCCGTCTGGAACTTGGAGCAGGATGATCCTGCTGGTAGGTGTCTGATCCTGATCTAGGTGGGGTCAACCTTCCCTGCATCTCAGGGGTATTCGCTCCCATGGATTTCCTTCTGTGGCAGGTTGTGCTATTCTGGTGTCCCCCCTGTGAGCCAGCTAGGGTGGCTCTGTTGGATCCCGTTAATGTCGCAGGGGCTCTGCCCTTGTTTTTACTGTCCCAGAATATTCTGACTCTGGTCATGGGGGCTTAGTAATTTTTATGTCTGGACATTCTATTTTATATGTCTTTTCTTGGTTCATCCTGCTAGGCGGGGTTCTGCGCAAGATTGCGCCAATAAGGAGACCCGTGATACTGATGGCCCCTGGGTGGCCTAGTGCACTGTGGTTTGCAGATGTTTCTGCTGAAGACAGCGGACCTGTACGCTCTCTCAGGAGTGCGGTTCTGCCTTTTCAGGCTCCTTCTTTTGTCGCCCCAATCTACAGGCTCTAGTCTGATGGCTTGACACCATTTTGGAGACGGGTTCTCTTCTGGGTGACTTTGTCTATGGTGGGCTAAGAGCAAGTTTCTTCTCCTTCTCCTTTTTCCGTCTATTATAGGGTATGGCGTACCCATATTGATTGGCGTGTGTCTTGGTCTCTCCCCTGTTGGACATTCTCTGTTCCCAGGGTTCTAGAGTTATTACAGCATGGTTGGGGTCGGCTCCCCATCTTGGTGCTCTGAATGTTCAGGTTCTGTCCTGTCTGCCTTCCTGTAGAAGTCTTGTTCAGTCTTCCTTGTTAAGCTTTCTCTAGGGGATTGCTCACGTGCATCTCCCAAGTAGTTCTAGGGTCCCTGTTGGGATCAGTTTTCATTCGGTTTGCCTTGCGGGCTGTTCCCTTGGGGCTTATCCCGGTTGCTGTCTGAGCTGTTTCATAGTTCAAGTTGCCCCTCCGGGGGCTGCTGCTTCAGTCAGACGTGTCCCTGAGAAGGGGGCTCTGTTTAGTTAGCCCTCGTTATATATATATATATATTGGTATTCCGCCTTACGCCGGACCTTTTGCCCAAGGTGGTGTCTTATGATCATTATTTAATTCCTTTTAGTCTGCCTATGGGCCTTATTCTTAGTAATGCTGAAGTAAGGGGTCTACATTACCTCAACAGGTGTTGAAGTTTTCCTGGTTATTTCTTGTCCCTTAGGGGGCCTCCATATGTATGCGCCTGATCTCGTTGCTTCCAGGGCCTATGCGCCTTTTGGACTGATCTTACTTGGATGGTTTGCCTTCCTGGTCCTGAGTAAGGGTTTCGGCTTCTTGCTGATCCTTGTTAGTGTAGGGGTCTGTATCCCCGCCTGTCTTACGAGAGTCCAGTTTTCAATTCCCCGTTGGGAAGAGTTCTACGTTTTTACCGAGGATCCTGTCGCATTTGGGCTGGTCAGGCTGTTACTCTGGCCTATTCTTTTAAGGGGAAGAATCTTCCTCTCTTTATTCTGTTCTACTTGTGCTTGGGTACCGTTTGGTCCTTCAGCACCAGGTTTTCTGTTAAACAGGTTGCTAGACCGCTGCTTGTTTTCTGTTCATACCTTTTCAAAGGTTTTGTTATGAGATTGACGTTAGAGCCTTTGCTCATGTCGTACTTGGTAGCAAGGTTTGCAGGTGACAGCGCCTTTACTGTCTGCTGTGCCTTTTTTGTTGGGGATCCCACCCTGCTTTATGGACACTGCTATTGGATGTCCCATGTGTACGTATTCTATATGGAGCAGGACGTACTGTATGCTTAGAATAATACAATTCTGTAAAATACCTGTAGAATTGGTATTATACGCATACAGTACGTCCTGCTCCACCCCACCCTGGTTTTACATTTTCTGGATCCCCTGTATGGTAATTGTTATCATTGCTATTGTTACCAGTTTGGTGGTTGGTTTCTCCCGGCTTCTTTTCTCACTGCTTTTCAATGCTGGGGATTTGTGGGAGGTCCCTGGGTATATGAAGGGCCGGGAGGAGCCTGTTTTTGCATGTCTGCAGTGAACAGCGCCCTCTGGCGGAGGATTACCCACGTGTAAGTATTATATATGGAGCAGGACGTACTGTTTGCGTATAATACCAATTCTACAGGTGAGTATTTCACAGAATTGTATTTTTCAGTGTCCTACAGTCAGGACAGCCCAGGCGATGGTGTTAGTTGTGTCAGCGTGAGGCTATAGTGTCCATTTTGGGTGTTGAAGATTGTACTTATTCTGTGAGTAACCTGAATGTATGGCTAATGTAGCAGCTCACACCATGTTTTTCTTTTACAGGAGACTTTGATTATCTACAAGGAGATCCTTCTAAAGTACTTACTTGACACCAGAAAGTTTGTCAATGAATCCTGCCAGGAGCTTGAACCCTGCCACCTCATAGTGCTGACATTGTGCACCACACTGCTCTCTGTCTGGCTTTACAACTTTATTTTTCAGAGAGAAAGTGAGTATTCCTTTTACTCCCTACTCACCCTTTTCAGTTAAAGGACTCCTTTTGTTTATTTCTTACATATACAAGTGTCTATTTATAATGTTTTCCCATTGTTTCAGCAATGCAGAGCTGCTTCATCACAAGCCTTTGTGTCAGCTGACATGTTCCTCTTTTGGGGCTCTTTGTATTTAGCGTTTGTGTCGCTGGAGGAAGCAGCCGCCCTTTCCCGAGCTACTTCTTTCTGATGTGAGAAAGCTTTACTGACAGGAGTAGGAATTATGCATATTGTAACCATGTACATAGACACATTAGTATTTCGTTTTAAAGTACTTGCACTCTGCATACCGATTGCACACTCCAGGGATCCCATTATATAAATAATGAAGGGGCAGACTACAGATACTAGGGCAGCAAGAAGCTCACCTGATGCCTGACCCGTGTGCCACAATGGTCACGCTGGGAGCCCTAAGGAACAGAGGTGGCTGCGGAAAATTGTGCTGTAGAAGCTCTCCAAAATTTGCCCTGTGTATGGAATGGAGGGGGGCACGTGGGACAGATTTCAGGTGAGTGCCTTCCTTTAAAGGGTTACTAAAAAAACACCGGCTGGTGCCTTGCGGCCTGTCCCGCTCCCTCATGCCAGTCACGCAGCGCCATCCATTCATTGCGGTGGGGACAGGTCAGGCACGCCCCTCCATTGCAATGAATGGATGGTGCACAGAGACCAGCATGACTGGTGGAAACTGAGGGGTTCAGAACAAATGGCAAGCCCCACCGTTCACTGTTGATCGTGGAGCAGACAACGCCCCCACTGCCGCTCCCAGCCCTCATTCTCATAAACCGTGAGGTTTCCCAAGTGGCTGGAGCTGCTACGCGGGAGATGAGATTTTTTTTTTTGGGGGGTAGGGCTAAGGCGATTGCCTGCAGTAGCACTTTAAGGTTCGACTGGTCAAAGGTAATTGTTACACCATTGTGCCAGGATACATTTTGGCCTAAACTGTTTTACATCTTTAAATTGAAGAAGAAATGACCGAAATATCAAGGCTTACAGGTTCAGCTTATGATTTTTTTTTCTGAAAAAAGTGGACATGGCCCTTGCTCTCTACATTGACAGCAATGTGATGGAGGAGGGAAGGCCCAGCAATCCTGTGCAGCTCTGCTAAGCTGACTGAAAAGAATGTCCTCGGCTAAACCTGTAAACCCTGTCTCGGCCATTTCTGCTTCAATTTAAAAACAGAAAACCGTTTAGGACAGTGTCAAATGTAGCCCGGTGCAATGGTTTAACAATTACCTTTGCCTGCGGTATCGCTTTAAAATCGGTTGCCTGCCCACTTACCTGCATTGCAGTGTATGTCCCATGCTGTCTGTCTGCTCTGGTCACAGAAAAGAATGGGAATTTGTTCTTCCTCTTCACCAGACCACAAATAAAATCCTGAGGCTCATGTCAGGTTAGTGTTAGCCTCTGCTAATATCGGCTCAGTCCATTGCAATCTACATAGTGTGTATGGAAAAAATGAGAACATTACCATGGGACCATTGGGAAGGTAGGTATATCGGCTGACCCAGACGCATTCAGCTAGTAGAGCAACCCAAATTGGAAGGCCCAGGGACAAGGGACGATCGCCAGGATGGTAAAAAATCAGCAGACAGGCAGACCAAAAGGCAGGACTGAAGCGGGCACAAAAAACAGGTTTTTCCACTTTCTCGTTCCTGCCCTGTCTTTTTTTGTGAAACGTAAAATCTGCCATTAACAATTTTTGTTTTCTACTTCTGTTTGGATTTTCTGGTTAAACCGGACCTTCAGCATAATTTTAATGAAAATCCCAAACCCTTAAAAAAAGACAGAGCAGAGCAAAAGGACAGCGATCCCACAATGCAGAGCGGCACAGTTGGACACTTCTATCTGCAGGACAATGTGGGCAGTCTGTATGTACAGGGTGGGGGAAACATAGAAGATATGCACTTATTTAGGGTGAGGGTACAGGTTTAAAAATGCAAGCTGTCAATGCGATTCAAGCTCCTTCTTCAGAAATAATACTAATCTGTAACTTAGACACACATTTATACCGGAAACGACTAGAGTCTGTAAACAAGGAGCCACAATTGTTTTTTTTTATTGACACGCATAAAAAATAGCGTAAAATCGTAAGCTGCGAGATAAGAATCGGGATTATGACATTAATTGGGGGCTGATAAGAATGAGAGGGGGAGGGATGGTGTGTGGAATCTCTTTCCCCTCTCATTCTGATCATCCCACCATTAATTGTCATAATCCCCCTGATTCTTATCTCACAGCTTACGATTTTACTATTTTTTCACATTAGCTTGGGCTTATCCCGCTGTATAACATGCAAAGCTGTTTGGGTCAGAGAAATTTTCTCCTGCTTCGCAATTAGATGAACTTTCTCCTAGTATGTATTAACATTGGTGGGGTGCCGCAATGAGAACATCTCCCAAATGCCAGGGACAATACTAGAATGCCAAGTGTAAATAAAGACCTGCTCTTGTGTAGCAATATGCATGAGGCCGTTACGTAGGCAGAAATTTGCTGAACTCCCCACTTGCTCTTTAGTGCTGATCAATAAAACAGAAAAACCCAAACCACCCTATTAAATATGGGCAAATTATACAGTTGCCATCTTAACTGTGGGCAAAAAAGGGGGACAAGGGGTGAATAAAAATTGTGATCACACTCCTAGAACACCCCAGTGGGATGTCATGAGGGTTGCATACAGGGTCAGACCAAGAGCCACCCTAGGGTAAGTATACATAGTCAGGCATAAAGGCATCAAACCAGATGCTTCTAAAGGCTGTCAGCAGGAAGTTCTCCTCATCCAAATTTGTGTTATCCATTGGCTGAATTTCATGGCTCTCACCTGGAGCACTGTTGAAAGTTTCACAACAGGGTCACAGACTGAAATAAAAGCCCAAAATGACAGGCTTATTACCCCACACATTTTTCATGTAAAAGGTTAAAAAATAAATAAATAAAAATAAAAAACATACAGCTGTTTATTTTGCCAAGCGTTCCTCCAGCAATGTGCATCCTTTCAGCATGACGGCGCTAATCAGGAAATGTACTTCCTCATCTGCCCCCCCCCCAGCACCACCCCACCACTGTGGACCACCAATACTACCTCCAGGAGCTAGTCTGGACCACACCCCCCTCTGTATAGATGGCTTAAATGGTGCTCTGAGCCATTCAAGCACCACTTTAACACAGCCATGATAATGAGAATGCCTGTGTCTGAAGCACTATCTTGGGTTCTTACAGACCCCGCCCATTATGCCGATTATGCTGCATCACAGCTCCAAGGGCCACGCCCACACGCTTCAGAAGAGAAAATGCAAGGCAAAACTGTAAACCTTGACTATATTTGCATTTCCTCATTAATTTAAACCTTCAGAACCGTTTAGAACCGTGCCAAACGTAGCCTGATACAATGGTCTAACCATTGCCTTTGTTCTATCACTTTAACATAAGTCTATTGACAGCATTAGAGCGCCATTTTAACAAATGTAGTGTACAACTTACACCAAATGTCTCATGCTTTTTGTTTTGTAGGCCTTACATCCAGATGCAAGAATCAATTTTTCAGAATTGTCAGAAAATTGCCATTTGTTGGCACAAAGGTAATTAAAGATGCTCTATATAGTTATTTTAAAAAGGAACTAAGGTTAAGTTGGCCAATGGTTACCACTTCCTCGTTCATTGACTGCAGGTCACCAATCACTTTTTCCCAGTGGGCTTGTATATTAAACCCGACTAGTTGCCTGCAGTCATAGTGGCTGTCGTTTGACCAAAACCCACGCCGATCGACTCTGGAATCTAGAAGATTCCGGGGCTGATCAATGAACCCCCCCCCCCCCCCCCCCGAGGCATCCAAAATTGGGATGCCCAGCTGTGTGAACCCCCCCCCAGGTCGCCCCATACACTTACCTTGTTTCCCGGGCCAACTGCATGTGCGTGAGCCGCAGCTGCATCCCCGTTGTCCCTCTAGCAGGGCATTTGTGAATGGCCGACGTGGGCCAAGAGAGAAGCGGCGGATGTGGCTGCAAGCGCGCTCGGAGCCGCTGGCCTTAGGTGACGTGACGGGGTGCCCCGTAGAAAGGACCAAAACCCTGGATAGTCAGAATCCTGGGTTTTGGTCCTATTTAAAAAGTCAGCTCACCAATTCCTCAATTCAAAATATTTTGGTGTGGGATAGGTTCATCTTGCTATACCATTTAATCCTACTTACTGTCATAGGTTCATCTACCAGAATGGGAGGTGTTGGGGCCAATCGTAGGACATGTTTTCTGTGAACTTACCCCCCCCCCACCCAAAAAAAGACTATATACACATACATACACCTTGTGTATGTATTAGATCATTATAAAATGGGAAGAACCATCATATTAAAAAAAAGGTTGGGGCGTCTCTGAGAGTCACATGGAAGTGTCTGTTTACCCTAGCTTGTATTCCAATATTCTTTTTCACTTTCTGCACATAGCAGGCATAGTAGTCCTGGCACTCCTTGGCTGTATAAAAGGAAAACAACGATTGTAAGAAAACACTGCTCATATGCATCCCTCACCAGAGCAGTTCAGATTGCACATAAATATTTATCTCCTGCTGTGGTCAATTTTACAAACAAAATGGCATCTCCTGGAGCTTCAGGCTGCCTGCAAACAGGAAGTGCTGCTAGGTTTCCTTTCACTGTGCATTGTCAGTTGAATACAGACAGCAGCATGGCTGAGATGCTGGGAAAGGAAGCTCCAAAATGGCCGCTACCACTAGAAAATCTGTTCAAGAGCAGCACAAATGTTTTCTTTGGTTTTGGACAGAGTGTGAATCCCCTTTCCAGTCTCCAGTGTGTGACCCCAGGTTCTCAATCGTGTCTAAGGTAACCAAACAAAAAATAGGGTCTGCTAGAGACAAACCTTTCTCCCGGGGCGCCCTGATTTTGGATGCCCCGCTGTGTGAAACGCGCAAGTCACCCAGTAAAACTGACCTTTCCCCTGTCCTATAGTGCATGCATGGGCTCTCATCCATTCGGCACGGCTGCTCTCATCAGTTTCGGCTAAGGAGCGGCCACATCCCCGCTACCCTCTAACCGGGGTGTGTGCCCACAGCGGGCATTCACAAATGTCTGGTGCGCGCTTGGCTAAATGTATAGCTTATGGGGTTAGCGTGATTCAGGGCCGCTTTTGGTCTGCTTTAAGGTGCCCTTAAAGTGGAAGTCCAGTCTCTTCATGGCCTGATGGGCTCAGTGACAAGGGAGGGAGGTATGGCCGGAGCTACATACTGACAGGCCATCTACTTTAATGGCCCTTTAAAACAGACCTACATCATATTAGTCAAGGCAAGCCGTTCCATGTTTTGAGCCTCCATGTCGGAGGCTTCAGAGGCATCTGGGTTTTGTACTTAGAGAGTGGTGCCGCATGTCCCATTCCTGTGCGCTGGGTGCACTACTGTCCTGTGCCGCCTAATGCAGCTGACAGGTTCCACGCCTCAGTCCGAATTTCCAGGTTTCCCCGGTCAATTCAGGCTCGGACTTGTCAGATCGGGATACCCACTCAGGAGGGGTGGCAGGTCCATTTTTGTCCCAGAGTCTGCCCATAGATCAGGTTCCTCCTTCGTACATGGCAGACAGGGTGGCTCATTTCGAGAGCATAGTCAGTGGCCTTCATAAGCAGGGGCATCCCAAGTCTGTCTCTGACCGCCCAGGTGGGAAGGCTATGACCAAGCGTAGGCATATTCAGATGGAATACTCAGAGGATTCTAGCTCCTATGTCGCAGGCCTAATTAGAGGTTCAGGATCTAGTTCCGGACAGTCGGAGGGGGAGGAGTCGCCCAGCAGCGGAGAGGAACCGGAAGGCAGAAACCCTCCAGAGCACCCAACGAATCAGATTGGGGAGCTTTTTAGGCACCTCTCTACACCTTGTCCGAAGCGGCAGCTGAAGGGGGGTGGACCCTACAAGCGCAGGAAGGTCAAGCAACATTTTTCGCAGCCCTGTGGATAAGCTTCCGTCCCTTCCTAAGGTCCAGGACGCCAAGTGCCCCTTTCCTGTATTAGGCAGTCAAGGTTTGGTCTTGAACCTGAGGTAGATGAACTGGTGCCTGGTCTGGCTCGGCATACCCTTATCCCTACTTCAGATAGTGCAGCCTTGAGAGACCTGGTGGGTAGGAGGTTGGACCAGCTGGCCAGGCATGCCTTCTCCATGGTGGGGTCGGCCATGCGACCAGCTTGGATGAAGCAGCAGAAGAGGCATTTGCGACAGCGAGGTTCATGTTCCTCTGTACTTTGCTTTAACTCCTTCACTATGGAGGTCTTCAGATACATTGTGACGGCTATGGACGACTTGGTGCATCTGGTGGCTAGGGGGTTTGTCTTGCTGGTCACCTTGTGACGCGTGGTCTGGCTGAATCAGCCAACACTGCTTCGAAGAAGATGCTTACTGCCCTCCCCTTTGCAGGAGGGGCGTTTTTTCATGGTTAGCTTTTGGAAGGCCATGGGTGGGAAGTCGTCTAGGCTTCCACAGAAATGGAAACGGGCAGATTCTGCTTCTGCTCTACCGCCAGTATGGAGGGAACAGATATCCAATGCCTGGGTTCAGGAGGTTGTTTCCTCGTAATACAAGATCAAGTTCTGGACCCGGCCTCCACACAGTTGTGTAGCGTCCAAGGCTTCCTGCGTCGTTGTAAGGGTGATGGCTCGATACCGTGCAATAGAGCTTTTGCTGGCCCGGAGACTTGGAGTACCTGTGACCCCCTGTGAGCAAGGCTGTGGCTTCTACTCAATTCTGTTCGTTATCCCCAAGATGGACAGGTCCGTTTGGCCGAACCTGGAGCTCCAGAATCTGAAAAGTTATGCTTGGGTGTGAAAGTTCCACATGGAATCTTGTCAGTTGTGACGTCACTGCAACAGGGACTTTCTGGGCCGTGGTGGACATAAAGGATGCTTATCTGTGTGTCCCGATCTTCCCTGGACACCAACAATTCTGTGCTTTGCGGTGGACGCCCCACATTTCCAGTTGCAGGACTGAAGTTTGGACAGTCCATTGCTCTACAAGTTTTCACAAGGTCTTGGCGGTGGTGATGGCACACTTGAGGACGAATTTACTACAGGACCTGGAGGGCCTTCGTGTCTTGGTGTGAATCTAAGGGCCACTCTTGTAGGAAGTTCTCAATACCCACAATCTTGGAGTTCCTCCAGCAAGGCCTGGACGCTGGCTTACGGCCCAAAACACTTAAGGGCCATGTCTTAGCTTTGCCCACTTCTTCCAACGGACGATCTCATGTTCGCCTTCTATGGTGGTTAATAGTTCCGCCCTGGAACTATGACCTTAATCTGGTCATATCAGCGCTTCAGGGGCCCCCCTTTTGAACCCATGGCAGAGGCTTCTCTAACAACGCTCACGTTGAAGGTTGCCTTTCTAGTGGTGATCCCCTCCATCCGGCGAGTTTCGGAGCTTGCAGCGATCTCGACCATATCACCCTTTTTGGTGCTGCATGAAGACAAAGCAGTGAAGCAGGAATTTTTGCCCAAGGTGATCTCTCCCGCCCATCTTAATCAGGAGATACTATTACCCTCCTTGTGCACTTTTACCACTCGCCATAAAGAGAGATTTCTGCATTCCCTCCATTTGGTCAGGGAATTAAAGTATTGGTGGTGACCAGGTCCACTCTTAGCAGATGGATCAGATAGGTGGTCATACAAGCCTACTCCTGCCCTTCCGGGTCACCAGTCACTCCACCAGTGCGATTGCCGCATTTGGCTTTCCAACACCAGGCTTCAGCGGAACAGGTTTGCAAGGTGGCATCCTGGTCATCTCTCCACACTTTCACCAAGTTTTACAGTCTTAATGTCAGGGCATCTGCAGATTGCCACTCTGGGGTTTATGGTGTTGCAGACGGTGGTGAAACCCTCTCCGGGGGTCTAAGCTTGAGATGTCTGTGCCATTGTTCTTGGTTATGTTGACGCAGTCGGTTGTTGGCCGTTTCTGGCACGGTCCCACCTTTTAATGAGGATACTGCTTTGGGACGTTCCCATGCCTAGTGCCCCGGAATGGAAGAGATGAGAAAAAGGAAAATTGTGTACTCGCCAGTAAATTTCTTTTCTCTTCTGCCCTACTGTCGAGTTAGGACCCCCCCCCCCCCCCCCGGAGATATCTTGCCACAGCCTGCCTTATATATGCCAGGAGTAGCTGTTTTTTTTTCCCTCTCTATCTTGCAGTCCTTGCCTATGGCTGAGATTAACCCTGGCATTGCTACTAGCGGTGCCCGGAATGGAAGCAGAAGAGAAGAAATGTACTGGGGAGAACACAAATTTCCTTTTTTTGACGGCTTTTAATTTGTGCTTTGGCAACCTTTTAGGATTACAGATGCCGCTGGCTGTATTTTATTTTATATATTTTTTTTAATAGATGATGTTGCGAGTTATTGAGAAACTTCAACAAAGCAATTCTTTCTTTTAAATAAAAGTTGTCTTATTTTTGCCATCGGTCTCTTCAGTTAGAGCAGAACATTGTATCCCTTGTCTAACACTTGTTGCATAGTTTACCAGAGGTCATTTCACTGAGCCAGTGTGTGCTGTGATGTCATGCTTAGGCTTTTTTTTTTTTCTTCACTGAACTGCACGGGCACTTTCATCAGTTCTCAAGCTTATTAGCTTTGTATTGTGCACTAGAGAGAGATTAAACTCCTGCTAGAAGAGTGAAACCCCGTCCATATAAATGGGCCCTGCTAAAAACTTTGTTTTTGAGGCTTTAAAAAAAAAAAAAAAAAAAATCACCCGCATTGGACGCGCATACCAGAGCGCTGTCATTGGCTGCCTCTCTCGCTTCCCTCTAACAGGGAGCGCGCCTGCGCCGGCCATTCACAAAACGGCCGGCGCGGGAGCGCGCCCTGCTAGAGGGAAGCGAGAGACGCGGCCGCGTCTCGCGCATGCGCCGTTGGATCGCCGGTAAGGTAAGGATTGTGGGCCTCCTGGGGGGTTCCTCCCCGCGGGACATCCCGATTTCGGATGCCCCGCGGGGAGGGATCTGATCGGTCCGGGAATCTTATAGATTCCCGGGCCGATCCCCCCTGGGTGTTGGTCCACTTTAAAGGTAACAAAATCAGGAATTTTGACTATCCCGGGTCTTGCCCTGGGGGCACCCTGAATTGGAATTGTGAAACCTCCCCAGATTGCCCAGTACAGCTCGCCTCTTCCCAGTCCAACGGCATATGCCCAGGCTCTCATCCAATCAGAGCCATTCGCCGTGACTACAGGGTTGGTTCAGAGCCAGGCGAGGAAACTCACCCCCCAGCTGAAAATGTACACCCGGTTGTTGAATCAGCCCCAACCATGAAAGTTAATGACAGATTTCTCTATTTAAAAAAAAAAAAGGGAGTTTTCTTACCTGGCTCTGAATCGACTCCCAATAACTGAGTGGTTGAGGCGGGAGCGTGTGCACAGCCCCGGGATGCCCGAAAAGCAGCCACTTGCCATTCGCCAAATTACATAGGCATGGCAAATGGCTCTGATTGGACAAGAGCCCACATATGATCCATTGGACCAGGGAAAGCTGAGTAAATAGCCGCAACGTGTACAAAGGCGGGCAATAAAAATGGTGGAAGGACTTAAACTTAAAACTTATCAGGAGAGACTTAAAGAACTTAATTTGTACAGTCTGGAGGAAAGAAGGGAGAGGGGGGGACATGATTGAGACCTTTAAATATGTAAAAGGATTGAATAAGGTTCAGGAGGGAAGTGTTTTTAAGAAGAAGCTTAATGATAGAACAAGGGGGCACAACCTGAAGCTAGTCGGGGGGAAGATCAGGAGCAAAGTTAGAAAATATTATTTTACAGAAAGAGTAGTAGATGCTTGGAACAAACTTCCAGCAGAGGTAGTTGAAAAATCAACAGTCACTGAATGTAAACATGCCTGGGATAAGCACACATCTATCCTAAGATAAAGAGTACATACAGTATACACATAAGGGCAGACTAGATGGACCGTATGGTCTCCTTCTGCCATCAACCTTCTTCTATGTTTCTATGCAACGTGGGGGTTTCACACAGCCCTGGATTCTTTTAAATTCCTGGGAGGCCATCCTGGGTTTTGTTCACACAGGATTTTGATCCTTGCCCCCAATTTGGGATGCCCCACTGCGTGAGTGGTCACCCAATAAACTTGCCTTTCCCCAGTTGTATGGCAAATGTATGGGCTCCAGTCCAATCGGTGCGCTTGGCAAAAACTGCTAAATGCCTAGTCAAGCCAAGAAGAGCTGAGGGAGCATCCCCGCTACTCTCTAACAGGGTGCATGCCTGCGCCGGCCATTCACAAATGCAAGACTGAAGATATAGCTGACAGTGGCCTGTGCAAGTGCGGTTGGATTGGGGAGGAGGTGACTTTTACTGGGGACCTCGGGGGAGGGGGGTCAAACAGCGGGGCATCCCAAATCAGTCAGCCATGGAGTATTAACTGCTCCAATGATGCTTTTGGTGCACTTTAAGCTCCCATTTAATTTCTTTAGCAGCTCATTTACATATGTGTGTCAGAGCAAGCTGATTGGAGCAGAGTCATGTCTGTGTCATCAGAATGCCTGCAAGGTATGTTTATCGGGCGCCCAGCAGCACATCCCAATTCGGGAAGAGGGGAAACCCTCGCCTGCAGTCCAACGCCGTTTTCCCTGTGCTCCAGGTCCTGTTTGCTGCCTCCAGGAGAAAACACAGCAGCGGCTTCCCCAACTCTGCAAGGCCACACCCGCGCATTAATTTAATGGACAGCCGGCAGTGCGCCTATGGTTGGGAATGCCGCTCAGGGTTCCCTGTGCAGCAGCTGGACCATGATGGAGGTAAGGGTATTTTATTCCTTGTTAACCTCCCTGCCCTACCTTGGGAAGGTGGTGGTGGGGTTAGCAGGTGACTAGACTTTAACATTAAATCAAGTGCTATCACTTTTAGTATGGCCACAGACCTGTTTTTTGGACATATGGCCTTGATTCACCAATATACAGTGTGCAGAGTCAGGCGTACCTGATATCCGCACACCGATAGAGTTCAATAGGTGCTATCAAAGACGGGATGCGTCTGTGTGCGCGGCGGGCGGTCGCCTCCTACTGCAGGGGAGTGCGGGCGCGCGCGGTGGCGCGACTGACTCAGACGCACCCGGCATCGGCGGCCTGTTAGGCGAGGGCCACGTGATGCCTGACGCGCTGCCCTTGCGGCCATTCTCATTGGCCGGACGGGGCGCGCGTATGGGCGGTGACGTGGCGCCGCCCCATTGGTCAGCGGTTTCTCATTCTCGGGGTATTTAAGGAGGGGGATTCCGGGCAGCCGACACACCCTGGCGAAGTGTCATTCGGACACGCAACGCGTCGGTGGCGGCTGCTACGGGGGACCCCCTAGTGGCTAGGTATGTAATGATAGTTTCGTTTTTACATTTAGCTCATAATTGCCCTAGGCGTGTTCTCATTTAAACATCAATACTGGCCAGGCGCTCTCTGGTACACACGGTTTTGTATAGCACTGTTCTTATTTAATTATATGGTTAATTATTAGAAGTGTCTTTTTGTTGGTCATTGGTTTTTGTCACGGTATACACTTGTATGCCATAATGGGTATTTATGCACTGAGCACTTTAGGTATTAATTAGTTTCATTCATTGTATGTTTACAGCTTGTATTTATGCACATAGCACTTTTTTTGATAATAGTGGTTTATATCAATAGTGTGATAATTATGGTTTGCTTTTAATAATCTCACTTGCTTGGTCACGTTGCTAATTGAAACACTCTGGCCAGCAACAAGTTCAGGATATACTTTTGAATCTATATATACATGCCCAATTTTAATAAATATTTATAATACTTATAAACAGCCAAAATTATGGCTTAAATTAATATAATATAGTCACAGATTTTAGGTTAATCCCCCGTTGTGTGTTTATATGTTGTTTAAACCATTGTGTATTGTATTGTGATGTGTTGCAGATTGTGTTGTTAATGTCTAAGAAACTATTTAATAAAATATCATTGCCAAATTTTATTTTCAGAGTGCGGCATTATATATATGGGGATGGTAGTTTAGGGGTAATCTAGGACTCCTTTATTGTTATAATCATACTTTCAAAATGTCATTGGTTCAAAACAGCTCTGATTTATTTATTGAAAACTCTTATTTGCCTTGATTACAAAACCTTGAACCTTGATCAGACCTTGAACCCTGCTTCCACTGCCTGGTTGGATGGCCCCAGGTCTGATGAGATAAGTGCTGCAGAGATTCCCTGTTACATGGCTAATCTCATCAGGTTGTAATGGGGTGTGCGTGTGAATTGGCCATTTTCCTTCACTTACCAAACCCTTCTGGCTGCAAGAACCTACACATGTGTAATGTCTAAACTGGCAGCATCACAAGGGTCCTCCTTTAAGAACAACCTGTATAAGATGGCTTTCCATTAGAATTATTGGTGTCTCCCACAAGTCTGCCCCCCACTTTCTACCCACTGCTATTTTTGATTTTGCCATTAAATATTTTAATGCAGCTACTATGTTGAATTCATTTCAATCTCTTTGCTGTACCCCTCCTCGCTATTCCCGCTACAACTCACAAAGCTAGTCTACAAGGTCACAATTACATATTACAAAAATGAATTGTGATTGGGGAGTTACTGGCACTAGCCTGAATGCCTTGCATTACTGTGGGAAGTTGGTGGTACAAGATTTTTGTATGGTTCTGATGGCCGCCCTGCAGGTAGCTTTGATTGCTGTGCATGATCTGCAGTCGACTACTGAACCACTGAAAATTCCCAATTATATCCATTAAATTCCACGGTGGCAACAGAACAGAAGGGCTGCAGGGGAGAAATGTTATTTTTCCCTGTGCTGTCCCTCTTCAAACGCACCTATAGGGAGAGGGAAGTTAATGTCGTTGTCTTCCATCCACAGCCCAGTGCCGCCTTTATTTAAAAAAACAAAAAAAAAGCATTTGCCCAATATTTCTAAAACCCTAACGGAAAGCAGTATGATGATGAATGGCAGCCATATGCTAATTAGTTCAGTTACAACTAAACTGCCATAACAGTAGTTATTAGGGGTGTGAATTGGCAAGAAACTGGCGATACGATGCGTATCATGTTACATTTATGACAATACAATATATCCCGATTCTGTCTCAAAAACGATATATTGCTATTTTTTTTTTTTATTACATTATTATTTTTAATAAAAGACATAGGGTCCCCCCTTCAAGAGGGGGGTAGGCATTTATTCCAAGTATGCATCACACCCTGCTCCAGAATGATTCATTACGTCTGGGTTATAGTCCACAAGAGGGCGTTTTACTGCAGAGATGGCAAAAAAGAGGCCCCTCCCGGTCCACATATACCCGGGACCTCCCACTCATTCCCCAGTTTAGTCTCTGCAGTCAGCGTCGACAGATGATGATGGCTCTCTCTCTCCTTACAGGTAAGCCGGGTAGCACACGGCCCCCCTTTTTTCCTATTTCCACCCGGGCCATTTTAAAATGCCTCCCAGCTATGGCTGCATGGTCCGGGTGAGGGTAGGTGGCACCTATTAGAGGTTTTCACAATGGAGCTAGACTCCACCGCAAATCCCCCACCAAAGGGTAGGCGGTTTTCAGGTTGGTGATCCTGATATGGGATGCCCTCTCCGTTTTTACTGCCCTCATTACATAGACCCGAATGTAACCATGGGCTTTCCCTCTGCCTCCCTGTTCCCGGTTAGTGGAGGGGGGGGGTATTCAGTTGGCTATTGTATTTATATGTGTGTGAGTGTTTTGTGACTAATACGCGCGCTGGCAGCTGCCAGCACGCTCTCCTCCTCTCTTCCATCGGCTCCCTCTGTTTGATCGGCCCGCGCGCACGCTCGGCTGGTGACGTCACGGCCGCCTCCCAGCCTGTTGGCTGGGGACCGCGGCCTGTTATCTTGTCCCCGCGCTTTGGAGGCGGCGCTCAGCAGTGGCCCGCCCCGTCCTCCTCTCTTCCTGCTCTCCGTCCGGATGCCATTTTGCGATCCCTGCCGGTTCTGTGAGTGCCCATGTGGGCTTCCCTTTAGTATTTCATGTTTGTCTGCTAGGTGATTGGGACTCTGCGGGCAGTGTATGTGTGTATATATATCTATATATAGATAAATGTATAATTACTATTATGGGTATGCACGCTGGGGTTTCTTTACTCATGTGAGTTTTCCCATTATGTCTTCCAGGGGGACAACCCTAATTAGAGGTTTCTCCCGGTCCTGTGGCCCATCCTAAAAAAATTAAGGGGGATCTTTAATTTTATTCTATAAAATCCTCCCACTAACGGACCTTTAAGGGGGCATCCCGGGTAGCTGATTAGCGTAATTCCCATTGGTCATTGCGACTACCTAAAATCACCATATGTAGGCTCCCTAGGATACTGTGCTAGGGGTCCCCTCGGGGCAATCCCGGCTATGTGTGGTGTGCGGGGCATCCCTTGCGAGCGATAATGTGCAGACTTGTGTACCGTGTGTGCAGCAGGTGATTGCGCGGCAATCTGGGCCCCGTGCGGCTGGGATCAGGTCTCATCCCCCACACCTCCGCGCCTGGTTATGACCCCTAGTGACATTAACACTAGCAGGGAGTCGCAATCCGATGTTTGCGCTAGACTGGCCAACATTGAGAGAATGATTGCTAGTTCTGCAGCCAGGAAGGCTCCAGCTAAAAGACGGCACATTGCTCCCGCTGCGCCGGCCTTTGCCTCTGATTTTGATGATTTTCTTGATCTGTCTGACTATACCCCGCTTGAGGAGGGGGAATTATTCTCGGACTCCGATTTCTCTGATTATCAGCAGTACCTTGGCACAGATGCCGATACAAAGCGTGGGGGTGCGGACGACACCCATAGGCTGCTTACCCAAATATTTGAGGTACTTGCCATTTCCCCCACTGTGGCGGCGCCTAAGCAGCAGGGGGAATTGTTTGGTACCGTTAAGCCACGGTTGGAATTCCCAGATCAGACGCATTTTAACAAAGCTGATTCTTAAGGAATGGGAGAAGCCTAGCAGGCTTCCCGGTATCCCTAAGGGCTGGGATAGGAGGTATCCCTTTCCCACTGACACGGTCAAACGTTGGTCAACTCCCCCCCGAGGTGGATGCCCCCGTCCTGGGGTTGTCCAATACGTCCGTCGTGCATTCTCCTGATTCCACTACCTTGAAGGATAGTGAGGACCGACGTATTGACCAACTGGCCTCCCATGCTTTTGCTTGTATGGGTTCGGCCTTGCGCCCGGTGTGTGCTTCTGCTATCACAGCCATGGCTATTAGGACCTTGATCAGGGGCATTCTGGATGGCTCCCATCAGGATCTTTCTAGTGCTTTGGGAGCCCTGTCGCAATGTGAGTTCTTCATCACTTACGTCTTATCTGCCTTAGATGACATGACATCATTCGAATGTGTAGCAGGACCTCGGATTTGGTAGTCTCTATCCGCCGTTCGGTCTGGTTGCACCAGTGAGCAGCTGACAATGCTGCTAAAAAGGCGCTCACGGGGCTTCCCTTTCAGGGTTTGCGCCTGTTTGGGGATCGTTTGGACCTTTTTGCTAAGGAAGGTAAGTTGCCCCAACGCAAAAAGCAGCCGTGACCTTTTCGGGGTTCAGGCTCTTTTGCTCCCTCCTTTTGTGGGCCTAGGACAGGCAAGGGGGTATCCTTTGCTGGACAAAGGGGAGATTTCTGGGGCAGGGGCCGTGCCCGACCCGGATCCTCCTGGGGTGCCAAACCCAAATCCACTGCCAAGCCTGCTCAGCAATGAGGGGGCGCCCTCACCCTTGCGGGTGGGGGGGATGACTGCGGCTCTTCGCTCAGGTCTGGGCCAAACAGGCTTTAGACAAATGGATCCTGGAGGTTGTCTCCTCTGGGTACAAGCTGGAGTTCGCGGACTGGCCTCTTCACAGATTCCTCAGATCTCGGGTTCCTACGGACCCTCGGGCGGCGCAGGGACTGTTGTTGGCGGTGCAAAACCTTCAGGCCATGGGGGTCGTTCATCAGCTTCCCCCCAGAGAGAGAGGTCAGTGTTACTATTCCAATCTCTTTACAGTGCCCCAAAAGGATGGTTCCATCAGACCCATTCTGGACTTGAAGATTCTCAACCGGTTCATCAGACCCAGACAGTTTCGCATGGAGACACTGCGCTCCGCTGTCAGCTCCCTGCGCCTAGGGGACTTTGACCTCCATAGACATCAAAGACGCTTACCTTCATGTGCCGGTCTTTCCAGGACACCAGCGGTTCCTCAGGTTTGAGGTAGGGGAACATCACTACCAATTTGTGGCTCTACCCTTCGGGCTCACCTCTGCACTCAGGGTGTTCACCAAGGTACTGGTGGGTGTGATGGCACTTCTCAGAGCCCAGGGCATTCGCATTCTTCCTTATCTGGACGACCTTCTCATTACGTCTTCTTTACTCCATCAGGTGGAGTTGGACACCCGGACGGTGGTGGCGACACTGGAGAGGTTCGGGTGGGTAATCAATTACCCCAAGTCCTCACTCTCTCCGTCACAGGTGACTTCTTTCCTGGGCATGACGCTGGATACCATTCAGGCCAGGTTTTTCTTACCTCAGCAGAAGGTGGACGCTCTTCAAGCGCTGATTCATCTCTTACTGTCCAATCCTCATCCATCCATCTGGCAAGGGATGAGACTGGTAGGACAGATGGTGGCCTGCTTCGAGGCAGTGCCCTTTGCTCAATTTCACTTGAGGCCTCTTCAGCTCCATCTCCTGTCGGCCTGGGACAAGTGTGTCCTCTGTCTCTGGATCAAGCTTTTGTTCTGTCTCTGGTACGGCGGTCCCTTCTGTGGTGGCTGGACCCGAAGAATCTTTTGGGGGGCAGATCATTTCTGACGCCCTGCTGGGAGACGGTCACGACGGATGTCTGTCAGGCTGGGGGGGCTACTGGAGAGCCCAACAATTTCAGGGGCTGTGGGGCCCTCAGGAGGCACGCACCCCCATCAATGTTCTGAAGCTGAGGGCGGTTCGGTTGGTGCTGACTCCTCACCTTCAGGGCCTGTCGGTTCAGGTTCGCTCTGACAACAGGACTGCGGTCGATTACATGAATCATCAGGGAGGGACTCGGAGGAAGAGTGCCCTCCGGGAGGTGTCTTTGCTTCTGTCTTGGGCAGAGAGCAATGTTCTGTACATTTCGGCGGTTTACATTCCGGGGGTGGAGAACTTGGAAGCGGACTCCCTGAGCAGGGGGGCCTCTCGCCGGGGGGAATGGTCCCTCAGCAACGAAGTCTTCCTATCCCTCTGTCGCAGGTGGGGGCTGCCAGATGTGGATCTGTTTGCCTCTCGCCACAATCGCAAGCTCCCAGCATTTGTCACTGTCCCAGGATCCTCTGGCTCTGGCAGTGGATGCCATGTCTCTGTCTTGGCAGGGGTTCGGTCTCCTGTACCTCTTCCCTCAGTTTCCCCTTCTGGTCAAGGTCTTGCGCAAGCTGATTCACGAAGGAGTGCCGGCTGTTCTGGTGGCCCCCAGGTGGCCAAGACAGGTGTGGTTCGCAGACGTGCAGTTGGCGGTCGATCAGTACCCTCTGCCTCTGGTTCCGGATCATCTCTCAATGCTGGCTTTGACGGCGTGGCTGCTGAAACCTCCATCCTAAAGGAAAAGGGTCTGTCTGAGGCGGTTGTTCAGACTTTGGTTAAGGCTAGGAAGAAATCTTCCTCTAATATCTACTACAAACTGGCGGACCTACATTGACTGGTGTGAGGCTAGGGCCTTCCCTTGTCGGGTGTTTTCTATCCCTCGGATTCTGGAGTTCCTCCAACATGGTCTGGATATGGGTTTTCAGCTCAGCACTCTGAAAGGGCATGTTTCCGCCTTGGCGGTTTTCCTTTACTCTTCATCCTTTGGTCAAGACTTTCTTCCAGGGGGTCGCTCATGTGCGACCTCCCCACAAACCCATGTTACAGGTTTGGGATTTGAATTTGGTGTTGTCGGCCCTTCAGGGTCCTCCGTTGGAGCCTGTGCATGAGGCTGCACTATTCTCACCTGGAAGGTTGCCTTTCTGGTGGCTATCGCTTCTGTCCGGCGTGTTTGAGTTGGCGGCTCTGTCCATTCAGGCCCCCTACTTTGAGAGACACCGGGACAAGGTGGTTTTTCATTTTAAGCCAGACTTTTTGCCTAAGGTTGTCTCTGCCTTTCATCTCAATCAGGACATTGTGCTTCCTTCCTTATGTCCTAATCCTAGTAACCACAAGGAGAGGGCCCTGCACTCTCAGGATGTCATCAGAATCAAGCTACTGCGCCTTTCAGGAAGACGGACGCCTTGTTTGTTGTGCCTTCTGGTCCTAAGAAGGGTTTAGCGCCCGTCAAGTCTACCATTAGCAAATGGATTTGTCAGGCCATTGTTAGGGCCTATTCTGTCAAGGGGAAGGATCCCTCTTTCTGGATCATTGCTACTCGTGCTGGTGGGGCCTCTTGGGATTTTCAGCACCAGGCCTCTGTTGAACAAGTTTGTAAGGCTGCTACTTGGTCTTCTGTTCATACTTTTTCCAAGTTTTACAAGGTTGATGTTCGGGCCTCAGCGGATGCTGTTTTTGGCCGCAAAGTTCTGCAAGCTGCAGTGGTTTGAACTGCGCATTGTTGCCTTTTTTTGGGATCCCCACCCGTTGTTGGACACTGCTACTGGATGTCCCAGACATCCCAGAATCATTCTGGAGCAGGGTGTGATGCATACTTGGAATAATACCATTCTGTGAATACTCACCTGTAGAATGGATATAAGTATGCATCACACCCTGCTCCATCCCGCCCTGAGTTTTATTCTTGGGTCCTCCTATATGGTAACTTTTTCCTTGTTAATGTTGTTTTTTGGTTTTGGCTTCTCCTGGTTGCTTACTGCTTCCTTATACTGGGGAATGAGTGGGAGGTCCCGGGTATATGTGGACCGGGAGGTTTTTTGCCATCTCTGCAGTAAAGCGCCCTCTTGTGGACTATAACCCAGACATAATGAATCATTCTGGAGCAGGGTGTGATGCATACTTATAATATCCATTCTACAGGTGAGTATTCACAGAATGGTATTTTTTGCAATTTTAAGGGTTAAAAACGCTTAAATCCCCCAAAAAATGGCGTGCAGTCCCCCTTACCCAGCATAACCAGCCTGTACCAGCTATGGGGCTTGTGGGACCAGCTTTAGTGGCCTTTGGCCCTGCAGGCAACAAGCCGGGATAACCTAATGGCCACAGCCTCTTCTGCACCCCCCCCCCCCCCACATGTAATGTGGGGGCTCGGGGTTAATTGCAAGTCACCCGCTAGCCGCAGGTGACTTGCCAGACCCAGAGAAATGTGAACTGGTATAGGGGTCTTATAGATCCCTTACCCGTTCACAAAGGGTAAACAGCAAAAAAAAAACACACAGAGAAGGTAAAGAAACAATTTTTTTTAATAACCTCCGATTGTCAGCTCCTGTGTCCCTCGCCGATCCGATGACGGATGCTGTGATTTCCGGCCAGAGGAGGGGGGTTTAAAACTGACCTCGTCCTATTCAGAAATGCGTTTTGCGTGATTTGGGCTCCCAATGTGAAGAACACTGGCTGATAATTCACAATCTGCCAGGCTGATAATGGAATGATTCTCATTCTGGAGTAATGGGGGGGGGGGGGGGGAATTCAAGGCTTTTTGAATTGTCTTCTCTAAAATGAACTGCACTTGCAATGCTTTAAAAGTCATTTGCCCAAAAATAAATCTGTTTTGTATTGGAAGATCTGCACAATTTCAATATCATGGCCTTGTTCTTAAAACAGATTCAGAAGGAGCTGGACAAAGCTTTGGACCAAATGGCTCATCTTGTGCTCAAAGATGGAGTAAAATGTGTGACGTCTCTCCCTCGCACTGGACTGAAGCAGGAAGAAGTCATGGAAAAGCTCAAGCTGTATTCTGCCCTAGGTAAGCCACATCAGACCCTTAATTTATTTGTGATTAATTAACTAAACTGCTATGTTGAAGCAAAAAAAGCTCACCAGCGGCCTGGCCTGGAATCTAATATTTTTTTTCGGGGCACCCCTATCCGATGCTGCGTGAACTCCTCTTTCCCGGTGCATGCACGGCCTCAGGTCCAATGTGACCTGCCTGCCATGACTTTCATTCGGCAAGCTGCTCTCATTGTTGTGAGTGTGGAGCAGATAGGCTGGGGCGGCGGTGCACACGCTGAGGGGGATGCGACAATCTGAGCCCTTTGCCGAAGGATGTAAACACAGCAAAGGGCTCAGATTAGATAAGGTCTAAGAAGGCACGTCTGCTGTTGGACCGAGGATAGGTGAGTTTTACTGGGCAAACGGGGGGGGGGGGGGGGGGGGGGGGTCACACAGGACCAGCTCTAGGTTTGTGGGGGTCCTTGGGCAGGAGAGTCTTAGTGGGCCCCAAAGTAGTGTGTCACACAATGCAACCTTTGAGCTCCACTGCCATAAATGGGTCATCTGCTGCTGATCATCCTCTAGTCCTTATTGCTTTCACTGTATGCACCAATCCTCTAGTCCTTATTGCCTTCCCTGTAGCCACCAATCGTCCTCTAGTCCTTATTGCCTTCTCTATAACCACCAATCGTCCTTATTGCCTTCCCTGTAGCCACCAATCGCCCTGCCGTCCTTATTGCCTTCCCTATAGCCCCCAATCGTCCTCTAGTCCTTATTGCCTTCCCTATAGCCACCAATTGACCCTTCCAGCCTTACTGCTTGCTCGTCTGCCACTAAAGACCCCATCATTGCTATCGGCTGTCACCTATTTCTCACCACTTTCTGAGCTCCCATCAATTGCCCTCCGTTCCATGCCACCTTCTCCAATGTTGCTGCTTATCCCCTGTTGCTGAGCCCAGCCATGAGCAGGTCTGCACACAACACCTCGCATTCGATGGTTCAGTCCACTGTCAAATAATACCATGGCCAAGTGTGAGCCTGAGTGGGCCCTTGGCAATTGCCCAGGTTTGCCCTGTGCTGGTGCCGGCCCTGGGTTCACACATCGGGACATGGAACAAAAACCTTGAAAATCTAATTCCAAGGTTTTGTTCTGCTATTAAGTCTGTAAAAAATGGTCAGAAGTCTCTTAAATCAGAACCTCAGTAAAGTATGACAATCTTCCCCCTTCCTGCCACCCTACTCGAGCCCGCGATTACCCCCCCCCCCCCCCAGCACAGATGGTGGCCACAGGAGAAGATGCAAAGCCGCATCCCCTGGGTCCACGCGACAATGGCACTATTCTAAGTATACAGCACGTCCTGTTCCAGAAGATATTCCTTACACTTGGGATATACTCCAGTAGATGGCTCTGGACTGCAGAGACAGAAAAATGGCTCCTCCTGGCCCCAAATATACCAGGGACCTCCCACAAAATCCCCAGTTCTTCTCTGCAGTCCTGGCTGCGATGACTTAAAGATGGCTCTCTCTACTCGCAGGTGAGCGGGGCTATTAGCTTGCAGCCCTGTAGGACTATTCACACCCATTTCCTTTTACTGCCTCCCAGCTCAGGCTGCTCTGGTTCGAGTGATGGTAGGCAGCACCGCTGTCAGGTGCTAAGTAGCGCTGCTCCAACCGCAGTTCCCCATCAAAGAGTAGGCGGTATAGGCCCATGGTGAGCCTTATGGGATGCCCCTCCCGCATTTTATGCCCCTCGCCCCCCGTCCCCACAGTTGGCTCCCTTTAGGCTGGGCGTCGCTTCCCTCACGCTTTCCCTTGGGGGGGGGGGTGCATGTCTTTGCTATATGTTGTGTGTTGTGTTTTGATCCCTTTTGAATTGATTGCACTGGTTTCTTTTGCCGCCGCTGCACGTTTTCTACTACGCTCCATGGTTGGCGGCGACATCGCCTCAGGCACTGCTGCGCCATCATTGGCCGGTCTTGTCAGGTGGGCGCGTTTTCGCGCTCTTCGGGGGGCTGGCCTTGCGGATGACGCATTTTGCATCACTGTCTCCGCGACCCGCCCCTCGAGGTATATGCGGGCGCCATTTTAGTTCTCTGCTGCGTGTGCCTGGCGTCTCACTATCGCGGTCCGTAAGTGCCCCTGCCTGCTGATTTATTTATGTATATTATCTGTATTGCATATCGCTTATGGGATCTTTTGCTTATGTCTTGCAGGCGGGTCAAACTTTGTGGTTTCTCCCGGTCCTATCCCCTCTATTTTGTGTTAACTCTTATTGGAGGGCTATTACATGCCATTACTCCCACTTCCCTAGCGGGTTATTGGGGCATCCTGGGTTGCTTTTACTAGCGTCAATCCCTATTGGCCTGTTGTGCCGTGATAATCACCATATGGAGGCTTCTCAGGATAATGTGCTCGGGGTCCCTCGGGACAAGCCCGGCTGTGTGTGGCGTGTGGGGTATCCCCTATAAGTGATGATGTCAGGGTGTGTGTACCCTGCGCCCACTTGGTACTTGCCCTGCAGTCTGGATTACCTGCGACTGGGCCTAGTGCTGCGCCCCCTCTGGCTTCGCCTACCCCCCACGCTTACATCTGACTCCCAGTGAGGTGCATACCAGTGGAAAGTCTCAACCTGATTTGACTACCCGGGTAGCCAGCATTGAAAGGTATATTGCTGGTTCTGGTCCGCGTAAGGCTCCTGCTAAGCTGCGGCATCTGGCACCCAGTGTAACACTTTTTCCTGTGGAAGCTGAGGAGTTTTTTGATATTACTGGGTATACCCCCCTGGAAGAAGGGGAATTATTCTCCGATTCAGAATCATCTGATCAGCCTAGGGGTTATGCTGAGTCTGGATCAGACCCATGGGCTTCAGATGATACTGACAGACTTTTGGCTCACTTTTTTGAAGTGCTCTGTATCTCTCCTCCTGCCGTAGCCCTGCCGCAGCAGGGGGAGCTGTTTCATACTGTTAAGCCACGTTTGGAGTTTCCTGAACAAACTCACTTTAACCCTTTAAGTGCCAGCCTACCTGGAGTTTTTGTCACACTCTGTTGCCAGACCATTTTGCACTATTTTGCACTCCCCATGTTCAAATGTGATTTTTGAAGGGATTTCCAGGGATTTCCCAGGAAAATGATATATTGTTTTTTTCAGCAGAGTCTGAGCTTTAACATGAAATGTCTTGTTTGTCATTTTTTAGGTGTATTCTCAATATTTTTTGGCGAAATATGTGCAAAAAAATTTAAAAAATCAATTTTTTACAATTTGTAGTGTTTTTTTGTAATAAAAAATGTAAGTTTGTCAATAAAATCTTATTGCGTGTGAAACCCCAATTTCTCACAGTTACAGCGGTACCACATATGTATAGGTAGACACCTTTTCCTGCCCAGGAGACTCCCCCAAACTGAAACAGAGCTTTAGGGGATTTTCAGAAAAAATACAACTGTGATATGCGCTATGCGCACCTTGCAGTTTTTCCAGAAAAACAACCCTTTACATTTGAAATACCCCCCACAAACTATATATTCTCTGGAAGTACACACCTCAGGCTTTCTATTTGTACCAGGCTTGTTGATGTGGCCACAGTTTTCTAGAAGTAATCCCTCAATGTATTCTTTGGTTGCAAAGAGTTTCCCTAAAAAAAGGATAAAAAAGCAGAATCAAAGCCACATTTTCCTAGAAAAACTATATACAAACAAGAAAAAACAAGTATAATCTGAAAAAGCAACATCCCCCGAACAGAACGATACCCAACATGCATAGGTTCTGTCAAGGGAAGAGTTGCCAAAGACCCCAAAGTAAAGCATGTGCGTAACGGTAATTTTTCTTGAAAATTTCAGCTCTGCAGACAAAGTGCGCACCTTGCGATTTTTCAACCAAAACAACCCTTTACATTTGGAATATCCCCCATAAACCATATATTCCCTGAAAGTACACATGTTAAGCTTTCTAAGCGTACCCAGCTTGTTGTAGTGGGCTCACCTTTCTGGAATTAATCCCTCAAAGAACTCTTTGGTTGCGCAGAGTTTCCCTAAAAAATGTATAAAAAAGCAGAATAAAAAACACCTTTTCCTAAAATATAAATATGCAAACAAGAAAAAACAAGCTAAGTCTGAAAGCGCAAGGTCCCCCGAACAGAACAATACCCAACATGCAGAGGTACTATTAACCCTTTTAATTGCCAGCTTACTTGAGATTTTGTCACCCTCTGTTGACAGGTCATTTTTCCCCATTTTGCGCCATGTTTTGCGCCATGTTTTGCGTAATTTTTGCTGGAATTTTCAGGAAAATTATATATATATTTTTTGCAGCAGAGTTTAGGCTTTAACATGAAATGTCTTGTTTGTAAATTTTATTTATTATTAATTTTATTTATTATTAAGTAAAAAAAAATTAATAAATAAACATTTTTTTTTTAGAAAATTGCCTCCTTTATTTTAAATAAAAAATTTATTTGATTAGGGAAAACCATATTGCATGTGAAAGCCCTATTTCTACCGATTAGAACGGTACCACATATTTATCGGTAGCCCCCTGTTCCTGCCCAGGAGACCCCCCTAACTGAAACAAGTAATTTTTAACATTTACAAATAAAATACAACTACCATCCACACTACAAAGGGTTAAATCGAGAAAAAAAAATGACATAGGGTCCCCCCTCCCGGGAGGGGGAAGGCCCATTTTTTGGGGGGATTTTTAAGGGTTAAAAATCCTTAAAAAATAAAAAGCAAAAATGACATGGGCCCCCCCTTACCCAAAGTAACCAGCCCGGGACCAGCTATGCAGGGTTTGGAGGAACAGGGCGCAGGGGCCAGCTTTTGTGGCCCCTGGCCCTGCAGGCTACAAGCCCGCATAGCCAGTGGGCCCGGGCTCTTCTGCCCCCCCCTGGGCTTTGGGGAGGCAGGTAATGGGGGTGCCGGGGGTTAATGGCAAGTCACCGGCTAGCGCAGGTGACTTGCCACCTCCCCCAGCCTTGTGAACTGGTATAGGGGTCATGGACCCCTTACCAGTTCACAAGGGGTTAAATGTAAAAAAAAAACAGACACACAAAGAGAAAAAATATTTTATTATTATTATTTTTTTTTTTTAATACTTACCTCCCATCCATAGTGGAGCACTCTTTCAGCCTTTTATAGCTGCTGGATGACAGATTGCCTTCCCTATAGCCCCCAATCGTCCTCTAGTCCTTATTGCCTTCCCTATAGCCACCAATTGACCCTTCCAGCCTTACTGCTTGCTCGTCTGCCACTAAAGACCCCATCATTGCTATCGGCTGTCACCTATTTCTCACCACTTTCTGAGCTCCCATCAATTGCCCTCCGTTCCATGCCACCTTCTCCAATGTTGCTGCTTATCCCCTGTTGCTGAGCCCAGCCATGAGCAGGTCTGCACACAACACCTCGCATTCGATGGTTCAGTCCACTGTCAAATAATACCATGGCCAAGTGTGAGCCTGAGTGGGCCCTTGGCAATTGCCCAGGTTTGCCCTGTGCTGGTGCCGGCCCTGGGTTCACACATCGGGACATGGAACAAAAACCTTGAAAATCTAATTCCAAGGTTTTGTTCTGCTATTAAGTCTGTAAAAAATGGTCAGAAGTCTCTTAAATCAGAACCTCAGTAAAGTATGACAATCTTCCCCCTTCCTGCCACCCTACTCGAGCCCGCGATTACCCCCCCCCCCCCCCAGCACAGATGGTGGCCACAGGAGAAGATGCAAAGCCGCATCCCCTGGGTCCACGCGACAATGGCACTATTCTAAGTATACAGCACGTCCTGTTCCAGAAGATATTCCTTACACTTGGGATATACTCCAGTAGATGGCTCTGGACTGCAGAGACAGAAAAATGGCTCCTCCTGGCCCCAAATATACCAGGGACCTCCCACAAAATCCCCAGTTCTTCTCTGCAGTCCTGGCTGCGATGACTTAAAGATGGCTCTCTCTACTCGCAGGTGAGCGGGGCTATTAGCTTGCAGCCCTGTAGGACTATTCACACCCATTTCCTTTTACTGCCTCCCAGCTCAGGCTGCTCTGGTTCGAGTGATGGTAGGCAGCACCGCTGTCAGGTGCTAAGTAGCGCTGCTCCAACCGCAGTTCCCCATCAAAGAGTAGGCGGTATAGGCCCATGGTGAGCCTTATGGGATGCCCCTCCCGCATTTTATGCCCCTCGCCCCCCGTCCCCACAGTTGGCTCCCTTTAGGCTGGGCGTCGCTTCCCTCACGCTTTCCCTTGGGGGGGGGGGTGCATGTCTTTGCTATATGTTGTGTGTTGTGTTTTGATCCCTTTTGAATTGATTGCACTGGTTTCTTTTGCCGCCGCTGCACGTTTTCTACTACGCTCCATGGTTGGCGGCGACATCGCCTCAGGCACTGCTGCGCCATCATTGGCCGGTCTTGTCAGGTGGGCGCGTTTTCGCGCTCTTCGGGGGGCTGGCCTTGCGGATGACGCATTTTGCATCACTGTCTCCGCGACCCGCCCCTCGAGGTATATGCGGGCGCCATTTTAGTTCTCTGCTGCGTGTGCCTGGCGTCTCACTATCGCGGTCCGTAAGTGCCCCTGCCTGCTGATTTATTTATGTATATTATCTGTATTGCATATCGCTTATGGGATCTTTTGCTTATGTCTTGCAGGCGGGTCAAACTTTGTGGTTTCTCCCGGTCCTATCCCCTCTATTTTGTGTTAACTCTTATTGGAGGGCTATTACATGCCATTACTCCCACTTCCCTAGCGGGTTATTGGGGCATCCTGGGTTGCTTTTACTAGCGTCAATCCCTATTGGCCTGTTGTGCCGTGATAATCACCATATGGAGGCTTCTCAGGATAATGTGCTCGGGGTCCCTCGGGACAAGCCCGGCTGTGTGTGGCGTGTGGGGTATCCCCTATAAGTGATGATGTCAGGGTGTGTGTACCCTGCGCCCACTTGGTACTTGCCCTGCAGTCTGGATTACCTGCGACTGGGCCTAGTGCTGCGCCCCCTCTGGCTTCGCCTACCCCCCACGCTTACATCTGACTCCCAGTGAGGTGCATACCAGTGGAAAGTCTCAACCTGATTTGACTACCCGGGTAGCCAGCATTGAAAGGTATATTGCTGGTTCTGGTCCGCGTAAGGCTCCTGCTAAGCTGCGGCATCTGGCACCCAGTGTAACACTTTTTCCTGTGGAAGCTGAGGAGTTTTTTGATATTACTGGGTATACCCCCCTGGAAGAAGGGGAATTATTCTCCGATTCAGAATCATCTGATCAGCCTAGGGGTTATGCTGAGTCTGGATCAGACCCATGGGCTTCAGATGATACTGACAGACTTTTGGCTCACTTTTTTGAAGTGCTCTGTATCTCTCCTCCTGCCGTAGCCCTGCCGCAGCAGGGGGAGCTGTTTCATACTGTTAAGCCACGTTTGGAGTTTCCTGAACAAACTCACTTTAACCCTTTAAGTGCCAGCCTACCTGGAGTTTTTGTCACACTCTGTTGCCAGACCATTTTGCACTATTTTGCACTCCCCATGTTCAAATGTGATTTTTGAAGGGATTTCCAGGGATTTCCCAGGAAAATGATATATTGTTTTTTTCAGCAGAGTCTGAGCTTTAACATGAAATGTCTTGTTTGTCATTTTTTAGGTGTATTCTCAATATTTTTTGGCGAAATATGTGCAAAAAAATTTAAAAAATCAATTTTTTACAATTTGTAGTGTTTTTTTGTAATAAAAAATGTAAGTTTGTCAATAAAATCTTATTGCGTGTGAAACCCCAATTTCTCACAGTTACAGCGGTACCACATATGTATAGGTAGACACCTTTTCCTGCCCAGGAGACTCCCCCAAACTGAAACAGAGCTTTAGGGGATTTTCAGAAAAAATACAACTGTGATATGCGCTATGCGCACCTTGCAGTTTTTCCAGAAAAACAACCCTTTACATTTGAAATACCCCCCACAAACTATATATTCTCTGGAAGTACACACCTCAGGCTTTCTATTTGTACCAGGCTTGTTGATGTGGCCACAGTTTTCTAGAAGTAATCCCTCAATGTATTCTTTGGTTGCAAAGAGTTTCCCTAAAAAAAGGATAAAAAAGCAGAATCAAAGCCACATTTTCCTAGAAAAACTATATACAAACAAGAAAAAACAAGTATAATCTGAAAAAGCAACATCCCCCGAACAGAACGATACCCAACATGCATAGGTTCTGTCAAGGGAAGAGTTGCCAAAGACCCCAAAGTAAAGCATGTGCGTAACGGTAATTTTTCTTGAAAATTTCAGCTCTGCAGACAAAGTGCGCACCTTGCGATTTTTCAACCAAAACAACCCTTTACATTTGGAATATCCCCCATAAACCATATATTCCCTGAAAGTACACATGTTAAGCTTTCTAAGCGTACCCAGCTTGTTGTAGTGGGCTCACCTTTCTGGAATTAATCCCTCAAAGAACTCTTTGGTTGCGCAGAGTTTCCCTAAAAAATGTATAAAAAAGCAGAATAAAAAACACCTTTTCCTAAAATATAAATATGCAAACAAGAAAAAACAAGCTAAGTCTGAAAGCGCAAGGTCCCCCGAACAGAACAATACCCAACATGCAGAGGTACTATTAACCCTTTTAATTGCCAGCTTACTTGAGATTTTGTCACCCTCTGTTGACAGGTCATTTTTCCCCATTTTGCGCCATGTTTTGCGCCATGTTTTGCGTAATTTTTGCTGGAATTTTCAGGAAAATTATATATATATTTTTTGCAGCAGAGTTTAGGCTTTAACATGAAATGTCTTGTTTGTAAATTTTATTTATTATTAATTTTATTTATTATTAAGTAAAAAAAAATTAATAAATAAACATTTTTTTTTAGAAAATTGCCTCCTTTATTTTAAATAAAAAATTTATTTGATTAGGGAAAACCATATTGCATGTGAAAGCCCCATTTCTACCGATTAGAACGGTACCACATATTTATCGGTAGCCCCCTGTTCCTGCCCAGGAGACCCCCCTAACTGAAACAAGTAATTTTTAACATTTACAAATAAAATACAACTACCATCCACACTACAAAGGGTTAAATCGAGAAAAAAAAATGACATAGGGTCCCCCCTCCCGGGAGGGGGAAGGCCCATTTTTTGGGGGGATTTTTAAGGGTTAAAAATCCTTAAAAAATAAAAAGCAAAAATGACATGGGCCCCCCCTTACCCAAAGTAACCAGCCCGGGACCAGCTATGCAGGGTTTGGAGGAACAGGGCGCAGGGGCCAGCTTTTGTGGCCCCTGGCCCTGCAGGCTACAAGCCCGCATAGCCAGTGGGCCCGGGCTCTTCTGCCCCCCCCTGGGCTTTGGGGAGGCAGGTAATGGGGGTGCCGGGGGTTAATGGCAAGTCACCGGCTAGCGCAGGTGACTTGCCACCTCCCCCAGCCTTGTGAACTGGTATAGGGGTCATGGACCCCTTACCAGTTCACAAGGGGTTAAATGTAAAAAAAAAAACAGACACACAAAGAGAAAAAATATTTTATTATTATTATTTTTTTTTTTTAATACTTACCTCCCATCCATAGTGGAGCACTCTTTCAGCCTTTTATAGCTGCTGGATGACAGAAAACAAAAGGGTTAATTAAAAAAAAAATGACATAGGGTTCCCCCTCCTAGGGGGGGGGACCCCATTTTTTTTGGAATTTTTTGGAATTTTAAGGGTTAAAAACCCTTAAAAATCCCAAAAAAAATGACGTAGGGTCCCCCCTACCCAGCATTACCGACCCGGGCCAGCTATGGGGGCTTGTAGAACAGGGCGCAGGGGCCAGCGTTGGTGGCCCCTGGCCCTGCAGGCTACTAGCCCACATAGCCACTAAGTGGCCCGGGCCCTTCTGCCCCCCCCCTGGCCGTTGGGGAGGCAGGTAATGGGGGGCTGGGGGTTATGGCAAGTCACCCGCTTGCCGCAGGTGACCTGCCATACCCAGAGCCTTGTGAACTGGTATAAGGGGTCTCATGGACCCCTTACCAGTTCACAAAGGGTTAAATGAAAAAGACACCACACAAAAGTATTTTATTAAAAAAAAAATAATTTTTACTGTACTTACCTCCGATTGTAAGCTCTAAGGGGGCGGGGCTTAGCGGCAAGATGGCGGCCGCCATCGAGGAGGAGAGAGCCTCCCGGGCTCTCTCCTGAAGATCGGTAAGTCCTGGGGGGGGGATCGGAGGCCCCCCAGGTGAAGAGGAGGGACAGCGGGAGCCAGCGCACACACAGGTAAGTGAATGTCATTTTTATTTTTTATTTTTTTTTACAGTTAGCAGCTGCTGCTGCAGAAGCGGGGGTGGGGGGGGGGCGGCCTATTCCGGGGGCTCTCCTGGAGCCATCCGACCCCCCACCAAATTAAACAGGAGACCCGGCCGGATCCAACAAGGGGTCAGGTGAGTATTTTTTAAACCAGCAGCAGGGAAAGTCAAGCACGTAACACCTACGGGCTTGGCACTTAAGGCCCAGCCAAGCCAGCACGTAGGTGTTACGTGCTTGGCAACAAAAGGGTTAATAATCTGATTCTCAAGGAGTGGGAACGGCCTCCCGGGGTACCAAAGAGTTGGGATAAGAGGTATCCCTTTCCTGCTGAGATGGTTAAATGTTGGTCATTTCCTCCAGAGGTGGATGCACCAGTTCTGGGGTTGTCTAACACATCTGTCATGCATTCCCCTGACCCCACTACACTGAGGGATGGGGAGGACAGGCGCATGGATCAGCTGGCTTGGCTTGCCATGCCTTTGCCTGTGTTGGGACCACGCTCCGTCCGGTCTGTGCCTCTGCTATCACAGCTGTTGCTATTAAAAGCCTGCTCAGGGATCACTTAGATGGGGCCCCTGATGATGCTGGTAGTGAAGAGTATAGAGCTCTTCTGCGTTGTTATCATCCAGGGCAGAGAGAACACATGCAACAAATTCCTCACATTAGAATGTGTGGCACGGCATCTGCCTTGTTGGTGGCGATACGCCGCTCGGGCAGCTGACAATGCTGCCAAAAAGGCCCTCACTGGGTTTCCCTTCAAGGGGCTGCGCCTCTTTGGGGAACGTTTGGACTTGTTTGCTAAGGGTGGCAAATTACCTCAGCGTAGAAGGCAGCCCCGGCCCTTTCAGGGTTAAGGTGCCTTTTCTCCTTCCTTCAGGGGCTCCAGAATTGGACGGGGAGCTTCCTTTGCTGGAGCCTGTGGAGACTTTTGGGGCAGGGGCAGAGGACGTGGCCGCCCTGGCCCCCCCTGGGGTCCCAAGACGAATTCCTCCCCCAAGCCCCCTCAGGCATGAAGGGGCGCCCTCACCCATCCGGGTGGGGGGACTGCTTCGGCTCTTGGCTCACGTCTGGAGGCGTCATGTCTCAGACTGGTGGATTCAGGAGGTAGTATCCTCTGGTTACAAGATAGTTTGCAGACTGGCCGCCCCCAAGATTCATCAAATCTCGTTTAGCTCAAAACCCCTTGTCAGCTAGTGTCTCCCCCTGGCTGTCCAAGGCCTTCTAGACCTAGGTGTCATCTGCCGGGTGCCCTTGAAGGAAAAGGGCAAAGGCTATTATTCCAATCTTTTCATTGTGCCCAAAAAGGACGGGTCCATCAGACCTATCCTGAAATTAAAGCTTCTCAACAAGTTTGTCAGATTCAGACACTTTCGCAGGGACACTCTGCGCTCAGCTGTGACTTTCCTACGCCCAGGGGACTTCATGACCTCTGTAGACATCAAGGATGCTTACCTTCACGTTCCTATCTTTCCAGGTCATCAGAGGTTCCTCAGGTACGCTCTGGAGGATCAGCACTAGCAATTTGTGGCCTTGCCCTTCGGCCTCACCTCGGCCCCCAGGGTATTCACCAAGGTGCTGGCAGGAGTGATGGCCCTGCTGAGATCTGGGGGCATTCGCATTCTTCCCTACCTGGACATGCTTATCGCTTCTCGGTCCTTCCATCATGCAGAGCTGGACACTCAGAAGGTGGTGTCCACACTGGAATCATTCGGCTGGGTGATCAATCACCCCAAATCTTCCCTGTCTCCTTCCATGGTAAAGTCTTTTCTGGGAATGATTCTGGATTCAGCTCAGGTCAAGATCTTTCATCTTCAGCAGAAGGTGGAGGTCCTTCAAGAGAAAGTTCAGCTCCTGCTGTCTTGTCCCCATCCATCCATCAGGCAGGGAATGCAGCTGGTGGGCCTGATGGCGTCCTGCTTCGAGGCGGTTCCATATGCTCAGTTCCACATGAGGCCTCTTCAGCTTCACCTCTTGTCAGTATGAGATCGGGACCCTGTGTCCCTGGATCAGGTGTTTGTCTTGTCCCCTCAGGTCAGGCGGTCTCTAGTGTGGTGGCTGGTCTCAGGGAACCTGCTGGGGGGCAGGTCCCTTCTGGCCCCCTGCTGTGAGACTGTCACCACGGATGCCAGTCTGACAGGTTGGGGGGGGATTCTGGAAGTCCCTGAAATTCCAGGGTCAGTGGGGCCCTCAGGAGGCCCCAACATTCTGGAATTCAGGGCAATCAGGTTGGTTCTCACCCACTTAGCCCCATACCTGAGGGGTCAGGCTGTTCAGGTCCACTCGGACAACCAGATGGCGGTTGCCTACATCAATCATCAGGGAGGGACACAGAGCAAGAGGGCCCTCAAGGAAGTGTCCCTGATACTGTCCTGGGCGGAGGAAAATGTTCCCTGCATCTCAGCTATGTACATCCCGGGGGTGGAGAATCTGGAGGCAGACTCTCTGAGCAGGGGGACCTCTCGTCTGGGAGAATGGTCCCTCAGCAGCAGGGTGTTTCACTCCCTGTGCCACCGCTGGGGTCAGCCGGACGTGGATCTATTTGCGTCCTGTTACCAGTCTGGGACTTGAACTTGGTCTTATCTGCCCTGCAGGGGTCTCCCTTTAAGCCCTTGCAAGGGGCTCCTTTGTCCATTTTTATGCTTAAGGTGGTCTTTTTGGTGGCCTAGAACTTCTGTTAGTCGTGTTTCTGAGTTGGCGGTGCTTTCCATCAAGCCTCCTTATTTTGAGAGACACCAGGACAAGGTGGTGTTTCGTTTTTAAGCCAGATTTTCTGCCTAAGGTTTTTTCTGCATTTCATCTCAATCAGGACATTGTTTTGCCTTCTCTGTGTCCTAATCCCAGTAACCCTAAGGAAAGGGTTTTGCGTTCTTTGGACGTAGTCAGAACTCTGAAGTTCTATTTGGTGGCTACTGAATTCTTCAGGAAGAATGATGCTCTTTTTGTGCTTGCGTCTGGATCTAAGAAAGGCCTGGCTCCGGCTAAGTCCACTATCAGCAAGTGGATACGTCGAGCTGTGATACAGGCCTACTCTGCTAAGGGGAAGGAGCCTTCCTTCCGCCTTACTGCTCATTCTACTCGTGCTCTTGGGCATTTCAGCTCCAAGCTTCTGTTGAACAAGTTTGCAAGGCCGCTACTTGGTCTTCTGTTCATACTTTTTTTCAAAGTTTTACAAGGTTGATGTTAGGGCCTCAGCTGATGCTGCTTTTGGCCGCAAGGTTCTGCAGGCGGCAGTGGTTTAAACTGTCTGCTGTTAATTTTGGGGATCCCACCCTACCTTACGGACACTGCTATTGGATGTCCCAAGTATAAGGAATATTTTCTGGAATAGGACGTGCTGTATACTAAGAATAATACAATTCTGTGATTACTCACCTGTATAATTGGTATTATATGTATACAGCACGTCCTGTTCGACTCCTCCCTTGTTATCATTATCTTCAGTTACCTCTTTATGGTTCTTATGTTCAAATTTTCATATAATGGTTATAGTTCTCCCGGTCTCTTGCTAACTGCTTTTCAATACTGGGGATTTTGTGGGAGGTCCCTGGTATATATGGGGCTGGGAGGAGCCACTTTTCTGTCTCTGCAGTATATCCCAAGTGTAAGGAATATCTTCTGGAGCAGGACGTGCTGTATACATATAATACCAATTCTACAGGTGAGTAATCACAGAATTTTATTTTTGTACTCCTGAGAAAAGTATTAACCTTTTTACTCCTATTTACCTGTATTGCCATTAACTTTCATTGTCTTCCTATCTGGTGATTCACTAATAGTGAAATTCTCAGGTTTTTTTTCTCCTGAATTGAATTTTTTTCTACCATGAGAATTTTTCTCAACTCTTAGTGAATCAAGGTCATTGTCTTCCTATTTGGCGATTCATCAACATAGAAATTCTCAGGCTTTTTTCTCACGAAAGGATTTTTTTTCAACTCTTGATGAATCAAGGCCATAGAAACAAATTCTCATGGTAGAAAAAGATTCAATTCACGATAAAAAAAAAAAAGCCTGAGAATTTCACTTTTAGTAAATCACCAGATAAAAAGACAATGAAAGTCAATGGCACTATTCTAAGTATGTCACACACCCCGCTTCAAGACATTCATTACATGTGGGTGTACTGACCTGTAGATGGCGATCTTGCAGAGATATCAAAAAAAGGAAAGACCCTCCCGACCCATAAATGCCTGGGACCTCCCACTCATTTCCCAGTCTTTCATCTCTGCAGTGGCGAGCAAGTCAGAAGATGATGTCTCCTCCTTGCAGGTAGCCGGGATGACTCCCGGCCTTCTATTCTTCTATTCCTGCCCGGATCCCGGCCTAGGCTGCTGGTCCGGGCAAAGGTAGTTGGCACCCCTGGTGCTTAGGAGCCATGAGACCCCATAACAAGGGGTAGGCGGCTATCCGGGTTGGTGATCCCGGTTTGGGATGCCCTTTCCCTTGGCCCTACCCTGGCATGGATTCCCCCTCTCCCGGATAACCTTAGGGGGGGGGGGGGGGGCGGGTCCCTTATGGATTTCTCTTATTTATTGGGATGTGTGTGTGTATGTTTCACTGTGTGTGTGTGTGTCTTTACATTGACTGGCGCCGCCCTCCGGCGTGCTGCTAATGGCGGCGGTGAGCCCATGAGGGCTTCTTCTCCTCTGGGCGGGGGGCGGGGCCGGGCGCTCGCGCGCGCATACCAGGACCGTGGTGTCCACTCTGGAGAGTTTCGGTTGGGTGATCCCAAGTCCTGCCTCACTCCCTCCAGGGTGGTGGAGTTCCTGGGAATGTCTCTGGATACTTCTCAGGCCAGGGTGTTTCTCCCCCAAGCCAAGGTTCTTCTGATTCAGGAATTGACTCGGCGTCTCCTATCCATACCCCGCCCGTCCATCCGGCTAGGGATGCGACTGGTGGGATTGATGGTGGCATTGATCGAGGCGGTTCCCTTTGCCCAGTTTCACACAAGGACGCTCCAGCTCCATCTCTTGGCGGCCTGGGATGGGTCCCCGTTGTCATTGGATCAGTCCTTTCTGATGTCCCCCCGGTGCGGCGTTCCCTTCGGTGGTGGCTGAAACCGAGCAATCTGACGAGGGGCAGGTCCTTTCTGACCCCTCGTTGGGAGACGGTCACCACGGATGCCAGCCTGTCAGGTTGGGGGGGATTTTGGAAGGATCTTCAGTTTCAGGGGCTGTGGGGGCCTCAGGAGGCTCATGATCCCATCAATGTTCTGGAGCTGAGAGCTATCAGGTTGGTTCTGTCTCACTTGACTCATCAGTTACGGGGACTACCGGTTCAGGTTCGGTCGGACAATTGGACGGCGGTCGCCTACATCAATCACCAGGGAGGGACTCTCAGCAGGCGTGCCCTCAGGGAAGTGTCTTTGATTCTGGATTGGGCAGAGGGCAATGTCCCATGCATCTCGGCAGTGTACCTTCCGGGGAGTGGAGAACACTGAGGCGGACTCCCTGAGCAGGGGGTCATCTCGCCGGGGGGAATGGTCGCTCTGCCCCAAGGTTTTTCAGTCGCTTTGCCTCCGGTGGGGGACTCCGGAGGTGGACCTCTTTGCCTCTCGTCACAATCACAAGCTTCCGGCATTTGTGTCTCTCTCACGGGATCCGCTGGCTGTGGCAGCGGATGCCGTGTCTCTGAACTGGAGGGATCTGGGGTTTCTGTACCTGTTCCCTCTGTTTCCCATGGTGGGCAGAGTGGTACGCAAGCTGGCCCTAGAGGGCGCGTCAGCAATCCTGGTGGCTCCAAGGTGGCCAAGACAGGTTTGGTTCGCTGCGTGGTAAGGTTGGCAGAGGATCACTTAGACCTGCCCCTTCTGCCAGATCTGCTCACTCAGGGTCCACTGTTCTACCCCAATTTACCAACACTGGCTTTGACGGCGTGGTTGCTGAAACCTCCATCTTGAGGGAGGAAGGTCTCTCTGATGCTGTCATTCAGACTCTGGTTAGGGCTAGAAAGCAGTCTTCCTCTGCCATCTATTATAGGACTTGAAGGTCTTATATTGATTGGTGTGAGGTCAGGGCCTTGCCTTGCAGGGCGTTTTCTATCCCTAGGGTCTTGGAATTTCTGCAACATTGTCTGGACCAAGGTTTGCGGCTTAGTACGCTGAAAGGGCAGGTTTCTGCCCTGGCGGTTTTCTTTCAAAAGTCTTTTGCTCTTCATCCTCTGGTTAAGACTTTTTTCCAGGGGGTTACGCATGTGCGGCCTCCTAGGAAGCCTTTGCTCCCAGTTTGGGATTTGAATTTGGTTTTGTCTGCCTTGCAGGGTCCTCCTTTTGAACCTTTGCAGGATATTGCACTTTCTACGCTTACTCAGAAGGTTGTTTTTCTGGTTGCCATCACTTCTGTTCGGTGTGTTTCGGAGTTGGCAGCCTTGTCTATTAAGGCTCCTTACTTTGAGAGGCATCAGGACAAGGTTGTTTTCCGCTTCAAGCCGGATTTCCTTCCTAAGGTGGACTCTGCTTTTCATCTGAATCAGGATATTGTTCTTCCCTCCTTGTGTCCTAAGCCCAGCAATGACAAGGAGAGGGTTTTGCATTCTTTGGATGTGGTTCGCTGTGTGAAGTACTATTTGATGGCTACTTCTCCTTTTCGTAGGACTGACGCCCTTTTTGTGGTGCCCTCTGGGCCTAGGAAGGGTTTGGCTCCTGCCAAGTCTTCCATTAGTAAATGGATTAGCCAGGCCATTGTTGGGGCCTATTCTGCCAAGGGGGAAGGTTCCCCCTTTTCCTTTTACTGCTCATTCTACTCGTGCTGTTGGGGCGTCCTGGGCCTTCCAGCACCAGGCTTCTGTTAAGCAGGTTTGCTACTTTGCTGCTACTTGGTCTTCGGTTCACACTTTTTCCAAGTTTTACAAGGTTGATGTTCGGGCCTCAGCGGATGCTGTTTTTGGCTGCATAGTTCTGCAAGCTGCAGTGGTTTAAGTTTGTGCCTTGTTGCCTTGTTTTTGGATCCCCGCCCTTTATGGACACTGCTATTGGATGTCCCACATGTAATGAATGTCTTGAAGCGGGGTGTGTGACATACTTAGAATAATACCATTTTGTGAATACTCACCTGTAAAATGGGTATTATAAGTATGTCACACACCCCACTTCACCCTTCCCTTTTGTATTCTGGATCCTTTATATGGTGAACCTTTGTTAGTTTTAATTGGCTTTCCTGGTCCCTTGATCTTACTGCTTTCTTTATACTGGGGAATGAGTGGGAGGTCCCAGGTATTTATGGGCCGGGAGGGTCCTTCCTTTTTATATCATCTCTGCAAGATCGCCATCTACAGGTCAGTATACCCACATGTAATGAATGTCTTGAAGCGGGGTGTGTGACAGAATACCCATTTTACAGGTGAGTATTCACAAAATGGTATTTTTTACTCTTGAAAAAAGTATTGAACTTTTTACTCCTTTTTACTCAGTAGTAAAAAGTGCCATTGACTTCCATTGTCTTTTTATCTGGTGATTCACTAACGGTGACATTCTCAGGCTTTTTTCTCATTAATTTAATTTTTTTTCTACCACGAGAATCTTTTTCAATTCTTTGTGAATTGAGGCCCATGTATTAAAATGCTGATGTAAATTTAATGTTGGGCACACATAGTGATATTTTCTGCTATCACTGTGTGTTAGGAAATCACTTCAGCCCCTATTTTCCCATGGCCTGAACCATTACATTGTGGAAGCTGATTCATTACTAACGCCAGGTATTGCCAGATGAGCGTCTGTATTGCGGCGCTTAGAGCGACCGCTAGTATACGCTGTAAGCGGGTATCGGGCGCTGTAACAGAGCGTCTCAGTCGCTATAGTAACCTGGCCGGCATCGATGTGAAGTGTGTTGGACGCTTTAACAGTATAGCGCTGAAGCCAGCGACAGGTAGCACCAGCTCAGTGCTTCCGGCACTCGGCGCTCCACAGCATATATAACAAAACACTAGACACACAGAGCGTTGACGCTCTAAAGCTGGTTGCTGTAGCATAGAGCACCAGACTCTGTGTGATTAAAGTCTGTTTTTGATCACCTACCTATAGACCAGTAACAAAGCAAAAACACATGGATTTACAACACTGTAACAATAACACTTTAGTGCCAGAGCTGTAATGACAATTCTGCATAAAAATATAAATAGTCAAAATATGTATAAAAATGTTTGTTTGCAGCCAGGAATGTTCACACAATAATTTTGAGCAAAAAAAAAAAAAAAATTGGCAGACACGCTGTTTATACACAACTAATGAAGCCCCATTGAAATATATGGGAGAGCGACACTGAGCGACAGGTACTACCTGGTGCTCTGGAACCTAGAGCGCCGGCACTATACGCTGAGCCGCCTGTAATAATACATCGGACACTACATGACGCTGTTAGAGGCGCTCACCAGATTCGCTTTCTTAAATGTGGTTTTGCGTACAGCGCCCGGCGTTCACCAGACGCTGCCTGCCGCTACGAGGCACTACCTGGCGCTATCTCTTCTTAAATAACCCCCCATTGTTTAGGAATGCGCCTTACGCTTATAGGATAATCCTGAATACCATGCTGCGTGCATGCCCCCTCAGGACTTTCTCTTTCTTTCCCGGGTTTTGTTCTGCTTTAAGGTGCTAGTTTTGAGGGAAATCCGCAGAGCAGAACTAGTATGTAGGCCTTAGTTTTTCTGTACCTGAGTTGTTTTGTGATGGATGTAGATTAAATCAAATTGTTTATATACTACATCTGAGCTGTTTTTGTTGTAGAGTACTTTTAGATTTGTTTTGCTGACTACAGTCCAAAGAATAACTGGCTGCTTTGTTTCAGGTGAGGTGTCGTGGGAACAAGGCCGAGCTTCTGGGGCTGTTTACAGTGGAGATGAACGGCTGACTCAGCTGCTGGTAAAGGTAAAAAAAAAGTTTATTTTCCTACTCCTTACAGTTCGAGTATAGCTACACCAATCTGTATAGCCAGCTGGTTGCAGCCCACTATTGCCATTGGTTGTCGGCGGGTCATGTGGCCTGCACATAGAGTTCTGGAGCCACAGAATGCATCTGGGTTTTTTTTTTTTTTTGTGGTCAGCAGATGTCCAGTTATCCACAAACACTACGTTAAAGCATTAGTCGGGGATGGTGCTCGTTCACAAAGACACTAAACTAACGTCCCACCAGTGAGCCCTGCATTAGATACCTTTTCCCATTAAAGGTACAACTCCGCGGTGTGTCCATGCTGCATTTTCCATGCCTAATTTTGGCTTTAAAGAGGAACACGCATGAATTTCATTGTGTGTTGTTCCTCCCTGCGGCGCCATCCCGCTGTGTGTACCCTCCCCACCTATACCCCCCCCCCCCCCCATGTCGCTCTGTTTCACTCGCCTTCCTTCCGATCCCACGGAGCTGACATGGAGGCTGGTAATGCAACCGCGGCCCACAAACCAAACGTGGGAGTGTCAGAAAGGTAAGCGATTGTTGAGGTTATCATGGGAATTCACACAGTGGGGGGATCACGAATCAGGAGGTATAGCGGGGACACAGATGTAGCAAGAGCTCTGGAAAGAGATGAGTCTTTCATGGCAACCCCCCAAGGTTTCAGTGGGGCCGAATAGGGATGCCTCATAAAGAGGTAGACCACTGCACCAGGAGTCTTATAGACTTGAGAGGGATGGTTGTTTCTCTTTAAGTACTGCTTGTCTTTTCAAAGCTTTAGCCCCACATGCTGTAATACACAATTGCTTTGCTTTTCAGGTATATGGGGAATTTGCTTGGAGCAATCCTCTGCATCCAGATATTTTTCCTGGTGTGCGACAAATGGAGGCAGAAGTAGTCCGAATGGCTTGCACGCTGTTCAACGGAGGCCCTCAGTCCTGTGGCACAGTGAGTCCCTGTAATACTAAATATGTTGCTTTTTATTTTAAGACTGCAATATGTTTTTCTTTTTATTTATTACCAGTTCTCTGTTTTGCCAAATAAAATGTCTTTGCGTCCTCTTACCTGTTAGTAGTCAGGGGTAGCAGTTACAGGGAAGCTCATAATGAGAGCGCGTCATGTCTGTGCATGGCTTCCTGTTCTCTTGAGCAACCATGGCTGACTGCGTCCTTCAGTGAACCTGCTGACTCATAGCAAGTATCACATCGTGATGTGAAACCACAACAAAGAAAAACTAAGCTGAATAAAAGCTTATGGTAATTTCCACTGTTTTTTTAAACTTCCTGTCCAGACATTAAAGACAAATTTCAGGCACAAATAAAAAGAAAAAGCCTGTACTCGCTGTGTGTCTCACGCAGACGGTCATTCATAGTCCGACGCTGCCAATCTTACCCGATGGCTGGATCCACAGCCCATGATGCACACCCAATCGCGCGGCTCTTTCTGCGTCATCGGACGCTAAGATGCCCCTCACCATCAGTCACTGATAGCTGGCACCTCCCCTCCATTCACTGCAATGGAAAGGGGCAACATGTTAGGCCTTCACCTAGGGGGCATGCCAGCTTTCAGTGACGATGGCTGGGGGCATCTCTGTCGCAGGAGAAAGGAAGACACACGATCGGGGCAGTGGATCCAGCTATCGGGTAAGATCTGCAGCATCGGACTATGAATGAAAGATGCGTGAGACAGATGGTAAGTATAGCACTTATTTTTGGCTGCAATTTGCCTAACAGTAAAAAAATCTATACTCTCCTTTTCTCTCCCACAACTCCCCTGTGCAGCACCTCATCTTTATACTTTAGGAAGAACAAGCAACTCTTTTTTTTCTAGGTGCTTCTAGTGCCTGGTAGACATGGCGGTGTCCATTGAGGTGGTTTTACACCCCTCCAACATGCCTATTCCCACTTAGCATAGCCCTTCATTGCAATGAATGGGAGTGCCAAACTTGCCTTCTCTATTGCAATGGATGAAGTAGCGCTGACACGAGACTGTCCATCAAAAAGGGTTGTACCCCTCCCCCTCCCGAACACAGCTGCTTTATTCATTGCAATAGAGAGGGCAAAACCCTGACATGTTGACATGCTCCTGGCTCTACATGAATAACGTTGGGCACTGGTTGTATATATTTTTTGATCCTTTGTGTTGACATTTCATCTGTATCGTTGTGTTCTTTGTGTATCCCATATTACCTGCCATATCTTACCTGGTATTTTATGCATGATTGTTTATATATGTATGTTTTCACCAAGCTCATTCATTTATGTACATAGGTTTTTCACCACTTAGGTTTTAGATTAGTTATAGGTTATAGTTTTTTCAGATATAGCAGAGGCATATTGGATGTGCCCATGAGCACTATTTTTTAACACTCAGCACTTTATTTGTGAGATATTGCACTTTGCACTTTATATAGAGAAATTGTATAGTATTTTTTGCTCAACAGTTTGATTTTTGTAATTATATTATTTATATATATATATTTTTAATATATTGGATATGGTTATTGGGGATAGGATTGTGGAAGCCAATAGAGATCCAAGGTTTCACCTTTAGGGTGCCGGCACGGATATCGGGACCAGTGGCTGTAGGGGTATTTCACCTCTGCATGCACAGATCCCGATATTATATACATAGGTATTTCCATTGCCCTTCAGTCCATATACATATATTTAGGAGTTTTGTTGGCAGCACAATATAGGCTTTATAAAGATTCCCCAGGATTGGGGCTTGTGGATAATTCTAAATAATAAGATGAATTGGGACCCAATGATTGGTTTTTAATTGTCATGTGTGTGTTTTTTGAGTGTATGTATTTTTTATATGCTATAATAAACTTTGAATATTGAATATTGGTACATATTTGGTGCTCCTCATAGGGAGGCAGGTGTGTGGATTTCATGGCCACTCCCATTGGAGTTGAGAGGGCAAAACCCCTTCATTGTAATGACTGGTGTAGGCATGTTGGGGCATAAACCACTCTTGTTGGATGCTACCATGTGAGATTGCCAGAGAAAAGAATATGGTATGAAGATGCTGCACAGTGGAGGCTTCTTTTTTGGTTCTGCCTGGACAATCCCTTTAACTAACAGGAAATAGAAAATGGATAATAATTCTACATTATGTAGTTCTTTAAAGTGACTCTAAACTTGAAATTTAGTCCCACCAATTTTAAAGTGATTGACCACCCAATAAAAATAACAAAGGGATACACACCTATTGTCCCACATAGCTGATGTGTCTTAACCCTTTCGCTGCCAGCCTACCTGCAGCATTTGCCACTCCCTGTTGCCAGACGATGTTTCACTATTTTGCGCTACACATATTCAACTGTCATTTTTGAAAGGATTTCCAGGGATTTCCCAGGAAAATTATATATTGTTTTTTTCAACAGAGTCTGGGCTTTAAAGTGGACCAACACCCAGGATTTTGACTATCCTGGGTCTTGGTCCACTTCGGTGGGGCACCCCCGATCGGGGTGCCCCGCTGTGTGAAACCCCCCCTAACCCCCCGAAAAACTCACCTCTCCCCGCGCCGACGTACAAGGGGAGAACTGGAACGTCTAAGCGGCGGCGGCCGCCGCCGCCTCCCTCGCGTCACTTTTGACGCGCGCGCGCGCCCGCGCCGGCCATTCGCAGACGGCCGGCGCGGAGGCGCGCACGCCTACAGGGGCGCGAGGGAGGCGGCGGCGGCCGGCCGCCGCCGAAGATAAGGTAGGTGAGTTGGGGTGTTTGGGGGGGGTTTCACCCCGCGGGACATCCCGATCTCGGATGTCCCGCGGGGTGGGGGGTGATCGGCCCGGGAATCTTATAGATTCCCGGGCCGATCACCCCAGGGTGTTGGTCCACTTTAACATGAAATGTCTTGTTTGTATTTTTTAGGTGTATTCTCAATTTTTTTGGGTGAAATGTGTGAAAAAAAATAAAAAAAAAATATTTTTTTACAATTTGTAGAGTTTTTTTGTAATAAAAAATGTAAGTTTGTCAATAAAATCTTATTGCGTGAGAAACCCCAATTTCTCCCGGTTACAGCGATACCACATATGTATAGGTAGACACCCTTTCCTGCCCAGAAGCCTTTTATAGCTGCTGGATGACAAATGGTTAATTAAAAAAAAAAATGACATAGGGTCCCCCTTCCCGGGGAGGGGGACCCCATTTTTTTTTGGATTTTTAAGGGTTAAAAACCCTTAAAAATCCCCCCAAAAAAATGACGTGGGGTCCCCCTTACCCAAAGTAACCAGCCCGGGACCAGCTATGGGGGCTTGTAGGCACAGAGTGGGGGGGCCAGCTTTGGTGGCCCCCCCACCCTGCAGCCTACGAGCCCACATAGCCTATGTGGGCCCGGGCTCTTCTGCCCCCCCCTGGCCTTTGGGGAGGCAGGTAATGGGGGTGCGGGGGTTAATGGCAAGTCACCCGCTAGGGCAGGTGACTTTCCACCCCCCCAGCCTTGTGAACTGGTATAAGGGGTCTCATGGACCCCTTACCAGCTCACAAAGGGTTAACTGTTAAAAAAAAACCAGGACACAATAATAAAAAGTATTTTATTAGAAAAAAAAAAAATTTTTTTTACTGTACTTACCTTCGATTGCAAGCTCTTGTCCCTCGCCGCTCAGCTGACAGATGCCGGTGATCGGCATCGAGAGAAGGAGAAGGCAGGAGATCAGAGGATCTCCTGTCACCTCCTTCCCCAGCGCCGATCACCGGCATCTGAGAAGCTGAGAAAGCTGAAGCCCAAGGGGGCGGGGCTTAGAGGCATGATGGCGGCCGCCATCGAGAAGAAGAGAGGAGAGAGCCTCCCAGGCTCTCTCCTGAAGATCGGTAAGTCCTGGGGGGGGGATCGGAGGCCCCCCAGGTGAAGAGGAGGGACAGCGGGAGCCAGCGCACACACAGGTAAGTGAATGTCATTTTTATTTTATTTTTTTTTTTACAGTTAGAAGCTGCTGCTGCAGAAGCGGGGGGGGGGGGGGGGGCGGCCTATTCCGGGGGCTCTCCTGGATCCCCATGGGGGATCGGATGGCACCAAATTAAAGAGGAGACCCGGCCGGATCCAACAAGGGGTCAGGTGAGTATTTTTTATTTTTACTTTTTAAACTAGAAGCGAGGAAAGTCAAGCACGTAACACCTACGGGCTTGGCACTTAAGGCCCAGCCAAGCCAGCACGTAGGTGTTACGGGCTTGGCAACAAAAGGGTTAATCCAGTGATAAGCAACACGCCTGAATGCTGAATCGCATCCCGGTCCCAAACAGGGGTTGCAGTTTATGGCAGGTCAGACTTGTTTCCCCCGGTATCAGTCACAGGAGTGCTGCTGTCCAGAGATCCAGGGTCCTCTTCTTGGTTTGTGAACACCTAAAGCACGCAGGCTACGGCACGGCTGGTGGCCTGCCTTGGGACCCAGTTTTGCAGAGGGAGGTATTGTAATACAGGCTTGCAGGGAAGTATGTGCCTCCATCACTATCTTTTAAGAGTTACTGATTTTTTTTTGTGTATTAACTGTGATTTCATTTTTCATTATGTGTATTTGGGAAGATGGTGCCCACAATATTTGGGCCAGGTCTACTATGAATGTATAGAGGGGAGTATCACACTTCCAAAGACTGTGTAATGTTGTCAGAAGTTACTTCCCTGATTTTATAGCACACACCACTGAATACAATTGAAAATTCCCAACTGAATAAAGTTGGAGACGCTTCATACAACAGGGAAAGGGCATTGAAGGTTACAGTACTGGTCAACACATAGGGGCAACAGGGGAATGAAATGTAGGAAGTGTTTCTTCAACTTTCAAGGGTTTTTCTAGATCTGCTTTTATAGATTAAATTGTTTGCCTTTTTATTGGTTGGTCCCTTTAAAGTGGACCAACACCCAGGATTTTGACTATCCTGGGTCTTGGTCCACTTCGGTGGGGCACCCCCGATCGGGGTGCCCCGCTGTGTGAAACCCCCCCCTAACCCCCCGAAAAACTCACCTCTCCCCGCTCCCAGCGCCGACGTACAAGGGGAGAACTGGAACGTCTAAGCGGCGGCCCCAACGTCTTAGCGGCGGCCTCCCTCGCGTCACTTTTGACGCGCGCGCGCCGGCCATTCGCAGACGGCCGGCGCGGAGGTGCGCACGCCTACAGGGGCGCGAGGGAGGCGGCGGCGGCCGGCCGCCGCCGAAGATAAGGTAGGTGAGTTGGGGTGTTTGGGGGGGGTTTCACCCCGCGGGACATCCCGATCTCGGATGTCCCGCGGGGTGGGGGGTGATCGGTCCGGGAATCTTATAGATTCCCGGGCCGATCACCCCAGGGTGTTGGTCCACTTTAATCATTTGTTTTTATGTGCATGGCTTTTATTTCCACTGTGCTGTAGGATTTTGGGCAGTGTTTTCTGGTTAACAAGGCCATATTTGTACATAAAAACAGAAGGTTGATGGCAGAAGGAGACCATATGGTCCATCTAGTCTGCCCTTATGTGTGTATGATCTCTTTGTATTAGGATAGATGTGTGCTTATCCTAGGCATGTTTCCATTCAGGATTGGGGGAAAAACTGGTGGTTTGTCCTAGTGTCCTATTATTGGGACATTTGGACAGGTACCTGTTTTGTTGAGGTAGTTTAGGCCCTTTTAGAGGATGTCCCTTAGTTTCCTCTCATAGCTTATGGTTTAATTTGTTTGTGGTGGTCATGGTTAGTACAACAGTACATTTGACATGCAAGAAATAAAATAAATTTAATTTATTCCTCTTGGAAATCATATAGTGCATATTTTTGAACAATGTAGGCTTTTTCTATAATCAGTTCGCAGACATATACGGTACTTAATGACAAACATAGCCATGAATTTTCAAATTTGTAACATGTAGATATGCAGATGGCCTTTTACATACGCGTTTCGCAAATCTTAGCTTCTTCAGTGTAATTGGCCATACTGTATATAATCTGTTATAAATACAATAGTTCAGTTTATCCCATACACTCACATAAGAATAGTGCACAATATTGTTTGTTTCTCTGGTAAAATAGCATACCTTGTGGTCATTATTAGATGTTTCCATTCACTTACTGCTGATTTTACTTCTACCTCTGCCGGAAGTTTGTTTCAAGCATCTACTACTCTTTCTGTGAAAAAAACTTTCTGAACATTGCCCCCAATCTTCTCTCTGACTAGCTTTAGGTTGGGCCCCCTTGTATAATTAATTTTCTTCTTAAAGACACTTCCCTCCTGAACCTTATTTAATCCTTTCACATTTTAAAGTTCTCAATCATGTCCTCCCTCCCCCTTCTTTCCTACAGACTGTACAAATTAAGTTCTTTAAGTATCTCCTGATAAGTTTGAAGCCCTATCACTGTTTTTGTTGGCCTCCTTTGGACCCACCCCTTTTGAATACTATATTTTTGTAGGTGAGGTCTCCAGAACTGCACACAGTCTTCTAATTGTGGCTTCAAAACCTGATGCTTCAAGCTTTGCAGAGCAGCATCCAGCTGGCTTTTCCAGTTGTCTGGCTACACGGTCCACTCATCTTGCAGCTTTCAGTAACTAGTACCCCTAAATCTTTCTTCTGAAGTCCCTGGCCTACACATTGCTGCCCATACGGTGCTCAGAGCAGGGGTTCCTTCTACCCAAGTGCATGATTTTACATGTACAGACATTAAGCCCCAGCTACACTTGCCCACCTATTTACCTGTCCACTGACCCAGCTACCTACCCACCTACCTACTGGCCCTTTCTACTGATCTGGGAGTGCATACATGCGCATCTGGTAGCGCACGCATGTGTGTCTGGGGTGTCCAGGGAGTGAGACTAGAAGTCCAATGTCCAATGTCGCCCAGCAACCAGGACAGGGAAGGAGCACAGCCAGACTGATGAGAATGCCTGTGTCTGAAGCAAGATCTTGTCTCTTACCAACCCACCCATTATGCTGATTATTATGTAGTAGTATATATCCATGCCCACTTACTTCAGAAGAGAAATTCTGAGGTGAAACTAAACCTCTATCTCAATCAATCCTTTTTCAAATGAAAAACAGAAAAGCGCTTAGAACAGTGCCTTTGCCTGAAATATCACTTCAAAACAATCGATCAAATTTGTCTCAACATGATCTGCTGTTTTAGATGTGGAGTCTCTATTTGTTTCTCCGCTACAGGTGTTGAAGCGACTGTAAACCCAAGGTCAATAATAAGACAACTGATTCCTGTCGGATGTGCCTCACCTTCATTTCCTGGAGCCCAGGGTAGAAACCAAAGCAGGCCCCCAAAATTTGCCAATCCTTAATTTTTATTTCTCCAGGACCACTCAAAAAAAGTGGTTGATTGGCTACTGGAGTGAGCATGCCAATTCACAGTGGTCCCACAGCTGAGCATGCTCATGACTCCTAAAGCTGCACCATGACGCGTCCTTCCCAGTTTAGCCATGGCCCAGAAATTAAAGCGAAGAACTGTCTTTGCTTACAATACAGAAGGTATTTACTAGGGTTGTGAATTGGCAAGAATCTGGCGATGCGATATGTATCACGATACACATATGACGATAGAATATATCCTGATATATTCTGTCTCAAAGACTATATAATGTGATTTTTTTAATGAACATAGCTTTGGAAAACCTAATCTAAACAAAAATATAACATTCACACATGCATAACAACAACACAGGACGATTCTCGCGGGATCTTGTTTCTCTGCTGCGGGTGGGACGCTCTGTTGAATAACAGTCTCCTGTGTGGTGCCCTGCCAACTAGTGGTCGGGAGTAAATGTTACTTATGAATAGTTTTATAAAAAATCGATTGGAACATATTTTGAATCGATACTAGTAATGTCTAATGAAATCACTATATTTGACAGAATCAATATTTTCTGACACCCCTAGTTTTTACATATATGCTTTGAAATGGCTCATTTTACATATTTCCCAAGGGGATAAGATTTGGGCGGGGGGGGGGGGGGGGGAGTTGCCTGTAGTTACTGACTTCTCTACTCCTCTGTAATGATTTGTGTTTATTCCAAGTTTGGTGTCCCTGAGTATAATAAGGCAGCAGCGAGTTATGATTTATTTGACCAAAATCTGAAAGTTCCTAGTGTCTGCTAAACATGACACCAAATAAACCACAGGGTGTCCAGTGCTTCAAATCTGGAGCCGGTCGTGTGGTGCTGCAGTCCCAGCTGTGTGCTGAGCGTCCGGGCTGCTGATGCCGTTCTTTCTGGTCTGTCAACAAACAGGACGCTTACTGCGCGCCATCTGCCCCCTGTGCACACATCTCTCAGTACAATCTGTGTTCCTTCCAACATCAGAAGATGAGCTCAACAGCCAGCCAAAGCCTCGTGCTTATGATTCATATCGCGCCTGACCTTTCACACAATTTACATAGCGTCTAGTTACCAATACATTAGATCACATTAAAATCACTTAATAAAATCAAGTAGAACTGCAGACAACAAAATTTTAGGAAGCCCAGCATTGCATGGCTGGTTTTATGGCTCGTAAGACTAGACCGCTTTATCTAAAAAGATCTACTTTTATTTTCATTTTTTATAATATATTTTTATTGAGTTTTGCATACACAAGATTACAAGAAAAGATAGCAAAGAAACAGCATAAGAATACCATAGAGCCGTATGAACATAGGGTATACATTGAGAGTGACCATAGAAAATTTCGAGATATCGAAAATGTCGAAAAAATCAGCAATATCAAAAGAAATTAACATCAGGGCAACTACAACGCTACAAGATCACCCCATTTATCGTTCTCCATTTACTATTCACTATTTAGATGGGGGTCCCGGGGTGCATCCATAGCTCCAACTTCAGGGGATGAGGGAGGGGGAAACCGGCCCGGGGCCCCACAAAGGCCTGTTATGCCTGATGCAATGCTCGCCCAGGGCCCCCCGCCCATCTATCTAGCCCTCAACCGACGATTCATTTATTTTTTTAAATAGGACTATGGTAGGGAGTTTTCCAGGGTCTGGGCAATAATGCATTGATTATAAATTTGTTATCAGTCTACAGTTGCTCTCTATTGCAATGATATTTGATAGCAGAGGTAAAGTCACTAAAGACATTATGATGCCATTGGTGAATTCCCCATTCTGGCTCTCCTTGCTGCAAACCTGGGGCCAGACACACGCCACATGTTCCACACAGGTTGGTCTGCTCTGCCATAGGATCACAGGCAGCCAATCAGGTTTACCAGGCAGGCATGGTGTGCCCCTCCCACCAGCGAATCTGATCTGGTCGCTGGCAGTCACTTACAGCGGAACAAGAATCTAAAAGATTCCAGGGCCGGCCACTGGCTTTTCCCCGGGTCATCCCAACTTGGCTGTGTGAAACCCCCCCCCCAGGGTGCCTGTTTAAAGCTCACCTATCCACACTCCAACATTGCATGCGGGGGCTCTTGCCCAGTGAGAGCCGTATGCTGTGACTACCATATTTGGTAGGTGGCTCTCATTCCCTAGACATTCAGATAGGCTGGAGCAGGAGCGAACATGAGGCCAGGGATGCGGCAGTGCACACTCCCCATTCATTACAATCAGAGCCCTTTGCTGAAAGAAAGTAAACACGGCAATGAGCTCTGATTGGACGAGAGCCCCCGCATGTGCTGTTGGAGCATACAAAGGATAGTTTTAGTGGGCTTTCTGGGTGGTTTCACACAGCGGGGGCATCCCAATTGGAGAGCATGGAATAAAACCTGGGAAAATCAAATTCCTGGCGCTGTGACAATGCTTAACTGTAGTTTCTCTATGAATCTTACTGATGTGTTGTATTTCCTGTGCATTTAGTTGCTCTATAATACTTTGTTTTCCTGTCTGTTATGCACCATATAAAGTGACATTCTCTGACTGCAATCATGTTCTAGTAAAGCCAGTTCCTGTTATACCACTAATTTTGCTCGACTGCACCCAGAACTCACCCTGGTTTGGGGTACCCCGCTTTGTGAAACCCCTCAGAACGCCAAGCTAACTTGCATCTCCATAAGCATGGCCGCTCGTCCTATTGGCTTCTCCTGCCGCGCATGTTAGCACGTGGCTAGAGAAGCTGAATGGAATCCCTAGCTGCATTTTTGGGCGGTGCGCAGCATCACTTACTTCCTTCGGCTGTGGGCGGCCACTCACAGCTATTCATTTACAGCCGGCTGAGAAGGGAGATGAGTGATGACTGTGCCAGTCTTGCTTGCAGGGGGGATTCCAAACTGGGATGCCTGTGGGGGGGTCTCATAGACTCCAGGGTGGATTTTGGTCCACTTTAAAGCATAAAAAGCGGCATCTGAAAGTATCTCCAGCACTCTTAGCTGATGCATGTTTTCCCAGTGTCCTGTTCAGGTCGCTCCATTTCTGACAAGTGGGTAATTCACCACAAGTTGGCGCAGTGACTGCAAGATGAAAATCGAAGCTCCTCCCGGCTCTATATAAGGCAGCTGTCTCCCAAAATCCCCCAGAATTCTTCTTGCAGTCTGACTGCGAAGCTCGCGCTATTACTCTCTCTGGATATTGCAGGCGAGCGGGGCATCCCAAGCCTGTCGGCCACTGCAGCCCTATTCCCACCTTCTTCCGGGGACCCATACTGCCTCCCAGCCTCGGCTACGGAACAGGTGACGGTAGGGGAACGCCGAGGGTCAGGCGTTCGGCAGAGCTATGCTCTGGGCCGCAGACCCTCTCCCGAAGGGTAGCCGGCTATAGGCAATGGTGAGCCTATATGGGGGGGGGGGGCAGGAACCACTTAGGGACCCTTATTTTCCAGCATGTCTCCCACAGGCTTTGTTTTTGTAGGTGTGTGTTTTTTCACTGTGTTACTTTTGCTTGTACTCGCCTTCCTCGTTCCCTCTCCTCTCCTCCCGTCGATGCTGTGAGGGAGGGGGGGGGGGAGCCGACGGGTTGACACCCGCTGTGCTGTGCTGGTGCATTATAGGGAGGGACATTGCGCCTGTCTCCCCTCTGCCTTGGTCCGGGCGCCATTAAGGCCTCACTGGCGCGGGGGGGGGGCCCTCGAGGTGCTTCAACGGCCTCTGCTGCAGAGCGCACGGACGGCGCCATCTTCATTGAGGCCTGCTTGCGCCCGTACATGGCGCGCTGGTACCTATCTCCCGCCTGACGTGTGTGGGGTTCTTCCCTCAACTTTGGTGCAAGGCTCTCGCAGGATCAGACTCTGCGATTCGCCTCCTCTGTCCCACTTGGTCCGTAAATCCTGTTTTTTCCTTGTCTCTCTGTGCATGTGCTGTGGGATGCTCATGGTAGTTTTCTCTTGTGTCTTCCAGACAGGTCCCATATTGTCTATCAGTACTGTGGTTCCTCCTGGTCTCTACCACTCCTCCCTCTCTCTCAGCTTAAGGGTTTGTTAGAGGGATTAAATTGGGGACTGTCCGAGTTTGGGCCGTCAGTGTCTTGTAACCCGATTCCTTTACTAATAATCACCATAATGGAGGCTTCTGGGGATAGTGAGCTTGGGGCCCCCTCAGGGCAGGTTAAGCTCTGTCTCATGTGTGGTACATGCCCTCTGATCGGTCTCAGCGCAGTTTGTGTCCCTTGCGCCAAGAGCGTTCTTCTGGAACAGGATAGGGCGGGCGCTGCTGCCCCCAGCCCTATTTTACCTACGCCAAGTATTAACCCTTTAAATGCCAGCCATGTAAAATTTACATGGTTGCCTCTCCGTCCCTTAAGTGCCAGCCACGTAAATTTCACGTGCCTGGCATTTACCACTAACAGTTAAAAAATAGAAAAAAAAAACCCACTTACCTCCGGTATCCCCGTGAAGCCTGGGGTCCCCTCTTCCTGCGGGGGGGCATCCGATCGCCCCCCCGTCCTCCTCCGTCTTCAGGAGGGGGCCCGAAACCAGCCCCCCCCCCCCCCCCCCCCCCGTTTCCAGCGCTGACATCGCCGCTGTAAAAAAAAAAAAAAAAAACATTTACTCACCTCCGCGCCCGAGCCTTCTATCAGGTCTCCTCTTCACCAGGGGGGGGGGGTCCGATCCCCACCCTGGGCTGCGCAGTCTTCAGGTGAGGACCCTCTTCCGGGTCCTCACCTCTTGAAATGGCGGCGATGGCCGCCGCCGCTTGGCCCCGCCCATTGTGGGAGGAGCGGGATGACGTCATCCCTCTCCTCCTATACCCCCTCCGAGCTCCGGCATCTGTCAGATGCCGGTGGTGATCGGAGCAGGGCGGGTGTCAGGTGAGGAGGCTCCGATCGGAGCCCCCTCACCTGTCACCCGCCCTGCGCCGATCACCACCGGCATCTGTCAGTGAGATGATCGGCGCGGGACAGCGGCGAGGGATGTCGGATCGGAGGTGAGTACAGTGTAAAATGAAATAATAAAGATTTTTTTTTTCTCTGTGTCATTTTTTTTACTTTTAACCCCTTGTGAACTGGTAAGGGGTCCATGACCCCTATACCAGTTCACAAGGCTGGGGGGATGGCAAGCCACCTGCGCTAGCGGGTGGCTTGCCATTAACCCCCGGCACCCCCATTACCTGCCTCCCCAAAGGCCAGGGGGGGCAGAAGAGCCCGGGCCCACATAGGCTATGTGGGCTCGTAGGCTGCAGGGTGGGGGGGCCACAAAAGCTGGCCCCCCCACTCTGTGCCTACAAGCCCCCATAGCTGGTCCCGGGCTGGTTACTTTGGGTAAGGGGGACCCCACGTAAATTTTTTTTTTTATTTTTAAGGGTTAAGGGAGGGGGGACCCTATGTCATTTTTTTTTTTTTGATTAACCCTTTGTGTTCTGTCATCCAGCAGCTATAAAAGGCTTCTAGCAAGTGAGCAGAAGCCAGTGATCGCCGAGGGACAGAGTGCTCCAGGATGGATGGGAGGTGAGTACAGTGTAAAAAAAAAAAAAAAAAAATTAATAAAATATTTTTTTCTCTGCTTGTGTCTGTGTGATTTACTTTTAACCCCTTGTGAACTGGTAAGGGGTCCATGACCCCTATACCAGTTCACAAGGCTGGGGGGGGCAGAAGAGCCCGGGCCCACATAGGCTATGTGGGCTCGTAGGCTGCAGGGTGGGGGGGCCACAAAAGCTGCCCCCCCCACTCTGTGCCTACAAGCCCCCATAGCTGGTCCCGGGCTGGTTACTTTGGGTAAGGGGGACCCCACGTCAATTTTTTTTTTTTATTTTTAAGGGTTTTTAACCCTTAAAAATAAAAAAAAAAAATGGGGTCTCCCTCCCCTGGGAGGGGGGACCCTATGTCATTTTTTTTTCTCGATTTAACCCTTTGTAGTGTGGATGGTATTTGTATTTTGTGAATGTTATAAAATACTTGTTTCAGTTAGGGGGGGCTACGGATAAATATGTGGTACCGTTCTAATCGGTAGAAATGGGGCTTTCACATGCAATATGATTTTCCTTAATAAAATACATTTTTTATTTAAAATAAAGGAGTCCATTTTCTAAAAAAAATTTGTATTTATTTATTTTTTTTACTTAATATTGTAAAAAAAAAAAAAAAAAAAATTTACAAACAAGACATTTCATGTTAAAGTCTAAACTCTGCTGCAAAAAAAAAATATATATAATTTTCCTGAAAGTTCCTGCAAAAATGCCGCAAAACATGGCGCAAAACATGACGCAAAATGGGGAAAAATGACCTGTCAACAGAGGGTGACAAAATCTCAAGTAGGCTGGCAATTAAAAGGGTTAATAGTACCTATGCATGTTGGGTATTGTTCTGTTCGGGGGACCTTGCGCTTTCAGACTTAGCTTGTTTTTTCTGGTTTGCATATTTATATTTTAGGAAAAGGTGTTTTTTATTCAGCTTTTTTATAAATTTTTTAGGGAAACCCTGCGCAACCAAAGAATTCTTTGAGGTAATAATTCCAGAAAGATGAGCCCACTAGAACAAGCGGTGTACCCTTAGAAAGCTTAACGTGTGTACTTTCAGGGAATATATGGTTTATGGGGGATATTCCAAATGTAAAGGGTTGTTTTGGTTGAAAAATCGCAAGGTGCGCACTTTGTCTGCAGAGCTGAAATTTTCAAGTAAAATTACCGTTACGCACATGCTTTACTTTGGGGTGTTTGGCAACTCTTCCCTTGACAGAACCTATGCATGTTGGGTGTTGTTCTGTTCGGGGGATGTTGCGTTTTCAGATTAAACTTGTTTTTTCTTGTTTGTATATAGTTTTTTTAGGAAAATGTGGCTTTGATTCTGCTTTTTTATCCTTTTTTTAGGGAAACTCTTTGCAACCAAAGATTACGTTGAGGGATTACTTCCAGAAAACTATGGCCACATCAACAAGCCTGGTACGCCTAGAAAGCCTGAGGTGTGTACTTCCAGAGAATATATAGTTTGTTGGGGGTATTTCAAATGTAAAGGGTTGTTTTTCTGGAAAAACCGCAAGGTGCGCATATTGCGTAGCATAGTTGTATTTTATCTGAAAATCCCCTAAAGCGCTGTTTCAGTTTGGGGGAGTCTCCTGGGCAGGAAAGGGTGTCTACCAATACATATGTGGTACCGCTGTAACCGGGAGAAATTGGGATTTCACACGCAATAAGATTTTATTGACAAACTTACATTTTTTATTACAAAAAAAACTACAATATGTAAAAATTTCCTTTTTTTTCTTTTTTTTTTTTTTTTTTTTTTGCACATATTTCACCCAAAAATATTAAGAATACACCTAAAAATGACAAACAAGACATTTCATGTAAAAGCTCAGACTCTGCTGAAAAAAACAATATATCATTTTCCTGGGAAATCCCTGGAAATCCCTTCAAAAATCACATTTGAACATGGGGAGCGCAAAATAGTGCAAAATGGTCTGGCAACAGAGTGTCACAAAAACTCCAGGTAGGCTGGCACTTAAAGGGTTAAGTCCAGCGTATCCATAAAATTTAACTTTTAATATAATTCCATAAAAACAGCTTGCTTTTTTAAATGTGAAGGGTCCAGATTTACCTGTAACTTTTATGTCCCCCTTTTCTTGCTATAGTTTGACTGTTGGGATTCATGGGGACCCAGAATGGATAAGGTAGCTAACAGCAGGATTTGTTATGTTAATAGGGTTTTTTTTTTTATATTAATAGAATAGAGCTATTAGGTTGGGTTGTTGGAGTAGGTTAAGCTCTATGGTTCACAACAGGTGTGCACTTAATGAACGGGTGTGCTAACAGATTTACCTGTACTATTCAATGGTGGCGCTTAGAATTAACTAACCCCTTTTGCCTCTGGAATAGCTAATGTAATACATCAATACTCTAGGTACCATGTTTCCCTCTGGTGTTTTATTTAATGGTGTTTATTTGACAAATCCTTAGGGCAGCGCCTGTCACTATATTCAGATTACACGGTATAACTGATATGAACTACGGTGTCCGGCTCCTATATAACTTTGGGTACTACTCATATAATGTACTCGGCACCAGAGGTACATATGTGCCTATTTATTGTCATGTACAAACTCTGTGTAGTTACTAGCTGAAACACACCGCTAAATAGGGGCGCTGTGCGTGACTGCCTACGTTGTTTGCGTAAACGTTTTAGCCAGGCTGGCGTTACCCAGTGCCGTTCTGACAGTAGCGATTCCTGGGTCTTACGCCTAGTACGCATTCATAACACGTATCTGTGGGCGTCATTTGACACTGGCCTGTCAGCGGCACCCCATTGGCAGCCGCTTATCCAATCAGGGAGACTTCACCTGAGGCTTTCTCTTACGGGTTACGGCACGGCCCGGGACATCAGGTGTTCTCGGGCGGGAGGTAAGTGCCCCCACTTATTAGTGTTATATTTAAACACAGCCTGCTCGCTCCACACAATTGTATGACTAAGGGCCCACCCGGGCCTGAAACGCGTCACATCTAGTTTCTGTCTTCGGGGCTCGGGCCACCTTCACATTTAAAGAAGCAAGCTGTTTTTATGGAATTATATTAAAAGGTAAATTTTATGGATACGCTGAACTTAATACTTGGTTTTGGATTTTCAACACTGGAGGAGCTTGTGGTCAGGATCTCCCCTGTCCGTGCGGACATAAGGATGGTGAGCTGGCTCATTTTCTTTAACTATTTTACCTACGGCCTCACCGACACCCCCGTGCCTGCATTTAGCTCCCAGTGAGGGGGAAGCCAGCAGGGGATCTCAAACGGATTTGCCGCTCAGAGTGGCCAGCATAGAGAGACAATTATCGCGCTCGACCGCCGGCAAGGCCGCGAGTAAGAAGCGGCATATTGAGCTGGGTTATTTGCTTTTTGCTGATGATGATTGAGGCATTTGGTGGCCGAGACTCCATGGAGGAGGGTGAGTTGTTTCATGACTCAGACTCCTCAGGGGACCGACCGGGTGGCTATGACAGCGACCCCGGGTCTTCCTCAGACGGGGACATGTGGCTCCCTGATGACACGGAAAAGTTGTTATCCGCGGTTTTTGAGACCTTGCACATTGTACCCCCGAAGGTGGCCAAGAAGAAGCAGGGGGACTTATTTCAGCCTGAGAGACAGCGCCTTGTTTTTCCTGAGCAGGGCCACTTCTCCAAGATGGTTTTTAAGGAATGGGAAAGGCCTAATAAATTGCCGTCAGTGCCTAAGGGCTTGGACAGACGGTATCATTTTTCTGAGGAGTTGATTTGCCTTTGGTCCCGGCCCCCGGAGGTGGATGCTTTTGTTTTGGGGCTCTACAATACCATGGTGATGCCGTCACCCGATGCAGCCTCCTTGCGCAACCCTGCTGACAGACGCATGGATCAGCTGGCTGGTCACGCCTTCACCTTCGTGGGTGCTGGCCTTCGTCCGGTTTGTGCCGCAGCCATTGTCTCCCTAGCCATCAAGAAGAAGGTGAAACTTCTTGTTGAGATGGCCGGATCTCGCAAGCGGGCGGAGGAGTATAAGGAACTCTTAGCCTGCGTGGACTTTATTGCCTTTATAGCCTCGGCCATGGACGATAGCGTCCGACTGGGCGGCAGGGCTTCGGCCCTGCTGATTGCTCTTCATCGCTGTATTTGGCTGCGGCAGTGGGCAGCCGATGCCGCCGCCAAGAAATCACTCACGGGTATCCCCTTTTTGGGGCTTCGGCTTTTCGGAGAGCGTCTGGATCTCCTGACAAAGGATGGGAGACTCCCTCAGCGTCGGAAGCCTGTGCGGTCCTTTCAGGGCTCGTCTACCTTTCGCCCCTTTCGAGGGGGAAGGGGCTCTTCCTTTTCAGGTGGCCGCAGGGAGTCCTGGGGACGGTGTAGGTCCCGCGGTCGACCCAATCCCTCCTGGGGATCCAAGTCCAAGCCCCCTGCCAAGGCCCCTCAGGCATGAGGAGGCGTCCTCACCCATTCGGGTGGGGGGTGCGGCTTCTGCTATTTGCTCACGTCTGGAGACTGCACGTCTCGGATCGCTGGATTCAGGATGTGGTGTCCTCCGGGTACAAAATAGAGCTGGCAGCTTGGCCGCCCCCAAGATTTCTTCAGTCGCGGATTTCCCAGTACCCATCGATGGGGCAGGGCCTAAGAATGGCTGTTCGATGCCTTCTGGCGTCCGTGGTGATTTGCCCTGTGCCTCACTAGGAACGGGGTCGAGGCTTCTATTCCAATCTGTTCACGGTACCGAAGAAGGACCGTACTCTGAGGCCTATAGGGTCTCAACAAGTTTGTCAGATTCAGACACTTTCGCATGGAGACCTCGTGGTCCGCGGTGAGCTTGCTTCGGCCAGGCGACTTCATGACCCCGGTGGGATCCCCATCAGGGATGCTTACCTGCACATCCCTATATTCCAGGGACATCGGTTCCTGAGGTTCGCACTGGAGGATCAGCACTACCAGTTTGTGGCGCTGCCATTTGGGATTTCATCAGCCCCCCCGGCTGTTCACCAAGGTGCTGGCGGGTTTTATGGCCCTGCTGAGGAGCCAGGGCATTCGTGTTCTTCCTTATCTGGATGACTTGCTGATTGCTGCTCAATCTCTTCAGCAGGCCGAGAGCGACACCCAGACGGTGTTGTCCACTCTCGAGGACTTCGGCTGGGTGATCATTTACCCCAAATCCTCGATCACTCCTTCATTGGTGAGGTCCTTCCTGGGCATGACGCTGGACACCTCTCAGGTCAAGGTGTTCCTTCCCCAGCAGAAGGTGGAGGGCCTTCAGACGCAGACACGGGCTTTACTGTCGTGTCAACGTCCATCAATCCATCTGGGGATGAAGCTGGTGGGTCTCATGGTGTCTTGTTTCGATGCTGTGCCCTTCGCCCAGTTCCACATGAGACCTCTTCAGTTGAATCTCTTGACCGTTTGGGACCGGACACGGGAGTCCCTGGAGCCGGAATTCTCTGTCTCCTCCGGCCAGGCGGTCCCTCTTGTGGTGCTTGGACTCCAGAAATCTTCTAGTGGGCAGGTCTTTTCTGACTCCTCTTTGGGAGATCGTCACCATTGACGCCAGTCTCTTCGGCTGGGAAGGTTTTTGGCAATCACTGAAGTTCCAGGGTCAGTGGGGGCCGCAGGAGGCTCACGTGCCTATCAATCTCCTGGAGCTGCGAGCGATCCGGTTGGTCCTGCTGCATTTGACTCCCCATCGGCGGGGTCGCGCGGTCCAGGTCCGCTCGGACAATCAGGCGGCTGTCGCTTACATCAATCACCAGGGCGGGACTCGGAGCAAGCGAGCCCTCAAGGAGGTGACCCAGATCCTGACTTGGGCGGAGATGAACGTTCCCTGCATCTCGGCGGTTTACATCCCCGGGGTGGAAAACCAGGAGGCAGACTTCCTGAGCAGGGGGACCTCTCATTTGGGGGAATGGTCTCTCAGCAACAAGATCTTTCACGCTCTGTGTCGCTGTTTGGGTCTGCCGGACGTGGACCTGTTTGCATCCCGACACAATCACAAGCTGCCAAGGTTCGTCTCCCTGTTACCGATGTGGGATCTGAACTTGGCGCTTTCTGCTCTGCAGGGTCCCCCCTTTGAGCCTTTGTACGATGCTGCTTTATCCATTCTGACTCTAAAGGTGGTCTTTTTTGGTAGCTATCACTTCGGTGCGTCGCATTTCAACGCTGGCGGTGCTTTGTATGAAGCCTCCTTACTTTGAGCGGCATCAGTAGAAGGTGGTTTTTAGTCTTAAACCGGATTTTCTTCCTAAGGTTGTGTCTCCTTTTCATCTTAATGAGGACATTGTCTTGCCTTCTTTGTGTCCCGCGCATTCTAATTCTAAGGAGAGGACCCTCCATGCCTTGGATGTGGTCAGGGCCCTTAAGTGCTATCTGGTTGCCACGGAACCTTTCAGGAAATCAGATTCTCTTTTTGTCCTCTCTGATGGGCCTAGGAAGGGCTTGCCTCCAGCCAAATCCACTCTCAGCAGATGGATCAGACAGGCGGTGGTGCAAGCATACTCTGCCAAGGGGAACACCCTTTTCGGATCACAGCTCATTCTACCAGAGCTATTGGTGCCTCTTGGGATTTTCAGCACCAGGCTTCGGTCGAACAGGTTTGTAAGGCTGCTACTTGGTCTTCAGTTCATACTTTTACAAAGTTTTACAAGGTTGATGTTAGGGCCTCAGTGGATGCTGTTTTTGGCCTTAAGGTGCTTCAGGCGGTAGTGTCATGAACTACATGCTGTTGCTCTTGGGTATCCCACCCTTCTTTTGGACTCTGCTTTTGGATGTCCCACTTGTCAGAAATGGAGCGATCTGAACAGGACACTGGGAAAAATACAATTCTGTGAGTACTCACCTGTAGAATTGTTTTTGGTAGTGTCCTGTTCAGGTCGCTCCATCCCACCCTTGTTCTCGTTACCTCCTTTTGCCTTTTATGGTGATTACTGTTGTTTTGCTTAGTCTTGGGTTTTTCTTTTCTATTGATAGAGTTCATGCTGAGCTATGTGATGTAACATGGTCGTCTGGCCTCCCGGCATGTCTCTGTTTTACTGCTTTTAAACCACTGGGGGATTTTGAGAGACAGCTGCCTTATATAGAGCCGGGAGGAGCTTCGATTTTCATCTTGCAGTCACTGCGCCACCTTGTGGTGGATTACCCATTTGTCAGAAATGGAGCGACCTGAACAGGACACTACCAAAAACAATTCTACAGGTGAGTACTCACAGAATTGTATTTTTTTAAACGTGGTGTCGCCCAGAAATTGTTCATCATTTAAATATAATTTTTGCGCATGAATATGTTGGAGTTCTGGTTGCCAGATTGAAGTGGACCAAAACCCAGGAATTTCACTCGGGTTTGCCTATTTACTCCCTCCCAATTTATGCCCACAGAATCTAAGAAGGCTCTAGTCGAATCAGGAGGGAGTAAATAGGCAAACCCGAGTGAAATTCCTGGGTTTTGGTCCACTTCAATCTGGCAATTTAGGCAGCAGGCGTTGATTTCTTCAATTGGGATGCCCCGTGGCAGGGCTTCCACTTAGCCCTAAAGTTTTGTTTAGTTACCCGAAGTCCCCCCTGTAGTTTGATCTGTCCCATTCCTGGTCTTGCGTGTTTGATTCCTGTATGTAAAAACCCTCTGATTTGTTTCTTCCTTTTATTGCAGGTTACATCTGGAGGTACAGAAAGCATCCTTGTGGCCTGCAAAGCATACAGAGATCTGGCGTATGAGAAAGGGATTAAGTATCCGGAAATGTATGAGCCACTTACTTTACTCTAATATGTTCAGTCATTTTATTTATATGAACCTGTAATGTCAATAGGTTGTGTAATGGCAAAAATGACAGTCACAGCCTACAGCTACAGGCTGGACCAGACCTGGGCATTGTAAGGCCCCAGTGCCACATACAGCCCTTTGATTGGCTCTGACCGGCCCGCTACCAGCGTTTCCTGTAAGGTGTGTGGCCGCATGCTGCCGACGCCCCCGCCGCTCAGTCCCGCCCACTGTCCGCAGTCTTGCCAGAAAAGATAGTGCCGGGTTTGAACAGCACTTTTGCCCCTCTGTAGTGAGTGTAATGTAGCGGGGGCGTGTGTGGATTAGAGCCTGTTCTCCTATTGACAGCTCCCTCCTGCAGGTTTGGCTGTGGGTGGAGTTTCTCTTCCCTCCCTTGGCCTGTACTGTGTGGCATGTGTCAGTCGCTGTGGAGCTGATGCCAGAGATGGAGGTTCTCCAGCCACTTGTCTGTGCCTCACGTCGCAGGCTGCTGGCACTTGTAGTCCACACCAAATGTGTTACATGCCGTACGCAGTGCCTGATGGTGCACTGGCTCTCGTAGTTCATTTCTGGTCAGACCAATGCCTTTGGGAGGGCGGGGGGACCATGCTGCAAGGTGGGAAGGGTTTCACACAGCCTTTTTTCCAAGGCCGGCCACTGCCCCCCCCCCCCCCGGGCATCCCAAATCGGGATGCTCCACTCCTTGAAACCCTTTTTACTCAGTAGCAACGTAAAAAAAGGCGAAAGCAGAACAAAACCCAGAGCGGCCACTGGTCTTCCCCCTGGGTATTACAGATCAGTGTGTGAAACCCTTGTTACTTAGTAGCAGCTTGACAAATGGTGGACTCTTAAAGTGGACCAACACCCAGGATTTTGACTATCCTGGGTTTTGGTCCACTTCGGTGGGGTACCCCGATCGGGGGTGCCCCCCTGTGTGAAACCCCCCCCAGAATGCCCGTAAACACTCACCTCCCCATACTCCTACGCGGGCGCACGTCCAATCAGAGAGCTCAGAGCCGCTGTGGTTTGCACGTACAAGCGGCGTCCTACCACAGCGGCTCTGAGCGCTGGAGGCCGCGTCTCACGCTTCCTTCTAACAGGGAGCGTGCCCGCGCCGTTGGAACGGGGTTAAGGTAAGGTTTGTGGGCGTCCTGGGGGGTTTCACCCCGCGGGACATCCCGATTTCGGATGCCCCGCGGGGAGGGATCTGATCGGCCCAGGAATCTTATAAATTCCCGGGCCGATCCCCCCTGGGTGTTGGTCCACTTTAAAGTGGCAATGAACCCAGACCAGCCACTGGTCTTCCACCTGGGCATCGGGGCTTTGTTCCTCTTTAAGGGAGGCAGTCTGCCATTTTTCATGTTGCTACTGAGTAAAAAGGGTTTCACACAGTGGGTCATCCCGAGCCGGGATTTCCAGGGGGAAGACCAGTGGCCGCTCTGGGTTTTGTTCTGCTTTATGTGAGGGAATCCACAATTTTTCACATTGCTACTGAGTAAAAAGTGTGAGCAGCACTGTGTTACTTTAATAATAATGTAAAAAAGGGGGGTTATTCCATCCTAACCTGATTTGGTCATGATGTTTTAAAGCAGACCAAAACCCATGTAACCCAGCCCTTTGGAATTTTAAGGAATTCAGGGCTGGGTTACAGGCATCATGCCTCTGGGGCATCACAATTTGGGATGCCCTGCTGTGACACCTCACTGGACACACAAAATGTGGTTTTGTAAGGCAACCTAATTTTTCATTGTTTAACTATAACATATACTCGTACCAGCTTGTCACAACAATGCCATTTACTGCTTTCTATAAAGAAATACAATTATATTATGCAGAACTGAGTTCAGCCTTTTGGCCCGGCCATCGACAATATTTTTAGTTTCTCATTTGACCCCATGGAAAAAATAATTGCCCACCCCTTTCATTCAAAAGATGGAAACAAAATAATATATATAGAATATATATAATAGAAAAACTGAAAGCTGTGCATCTGGGATGTGAATGTTTGTTTTTAATGTGGCTGGAGTAAAATAGGAGAATCTTGATGTCCTTGTGGACTGTACTTCAATTCCACTTTGCGCCTGCATCACAAATCCTGGTGATGCCACTCAATAAAAAACAAAACGGGACTCCCTTTTTTTTTTTTTTCTTCCGCGCAGCCAATCGGTCCTAGTCTGGATATCAGCAACTCACCTGATCACTGGGTGGCACACCGGGCCTGAACGGGGCAAAATTGCTAGTGTGTCGGGCTCAAGCGCCTACCATAAGTCACAGGAGTGCTGCCACACCGTTTTTCCTATTGCATGGCACGGCCTACTTCAAGAAGTCCTTACGTATGGGATATTCCGCCACAAGGTGGCGCAGTGTACTGCAGAAGAGTTGTGGCTCCTCCCAGTACCCTATAAAAACAGGATCACCAATGGACTTCTCCAGTGTTTCCTCTACAGTGTATACTGCAAAGATAGAAGATGGCTCTTTATATTGCGCAGGTGAGCGGGGCAACCAAGCCTGCGGCCCTGCATGGCTGTTTCCACCTGTTTTCGGACCCTCTGTACCTCCCAGCCTCGGCTGACAGATCGGGTGAAGGTAGAGGAGCACCAGGGTCAGGTGCTCAAGGAGCGCTGCTCCAAGCCGCAGACCCTTTCCCACAAAAGGTAGCCGGCCATAGGCTTTATTATGAGCCTTCTCAGGGATGCAGAGTTCCTGTCCTAGCTTCTGAGGGGATGAGTGTTTTGGGGACTGTGTTCCTTGTTCTCTGGTTTCTGGGGGGGGGATGGTAGCGGCGAGTGGTGTTTAACAGTGCTTTTCCGGCGCCATTGCCGCTTTGTACTTCGCTGAGCGGCGCTATATCTGTGAGGCGTTTTTTTGTATTGTGATGGCGCCGGAGCGGTCACGTGAGCGCTGTTTTCGCACTCTTCGGGGGGGGGCAGGGGACGACGCGTATTGCGACGTCTCCCCGCGGCCCGCCCCTCAAGGTTCGTCTGCCGGTGCCATTTTTAGTCTACTGCGCGTCTGGGGCCCCTCTTCCTCCCCGGGCTGCGGCGGCGATCTCCTGTGTCGCTTCCTCCTGCGCTGTTTTCGCACTCTTCGGGGGGGGGGGGGGGCAGGGGACGACGCGTATTGCGACGTCTCCCCCACGGCCCGCCCCTCAAGGTTCGTCTGCCGGTGCCATTTTTAGTCTACTGCGCGTCTGGGGCCCCTCTTCCTCCCCGGGCTGCGGCGGCGATCTCCTGTGTCGCTTCCTCCTGCGGTCTGGTGGCTTGGTGATCCTTTGGTCTACTTGGAGGGTCTTTTGTTAACTTGAGGCATGGACTGTGGGATGTTTATGTGCATTTTATTTATGTCTTTCAGGCGGGACAACTGTGGGTTGTGGTTTCTCCCGGCTCTACTTCCCCCCCCCCCCCCCATCTCCCCCTTCCTACTCTGGGGGCATCCCGGGTGGCTTTCTATTAGCCCTTACCCTGTACCGGCCTGTTGTGCCTGTGTTAATCACCATATGGAGGCTTCTGGGGATAGCGTGCTCGGGGGGTCCTTCGGGCAATCCCGGCTGTGTGCCATGTGCGGGGCATCCCCTTTGAGTGATAGTGCCGCGGTGTGTGTGCCGTGCGCCCAGGGTATCGTTGCGGCCCAGGCTGGGCTACCCGCTTCTCTTCCCAGTTCTGCACCCCCTTCGGCATCACCTACCCCTCCGCGCCTGCATTTAGTCCCCAGTGAGGGGGTTCTAGCAGGGGGTAACAATCTGATCTGGCACTTCGTGTGGCCAGCATTGAAAGGCAGCTTGCCAGGCCTGTTCCACGTAAGGCCTCTGGCAAGAAGCGGCACCTGGCTCCCACGCCCTCCCTCTTTACTGAGGAGTATGAGGGAATTGATGCTTTGGCTGGCCGTTACTCCCTAGAGGAGGGGGAGCTTTTCCAGGACTCTGACTCCTCTGGGGGCCAGCAGGAGGTTTACGACAGTGACCCTGGGTCTGCCTCTGGGGAGGACTCATGGTTCCCTGATGACACTGATAGACTGTTAGCTCACATTTTTGAAGTCTTGCACATTGTCCCCCCTGAGGTGGCTAAGAGGAAGCAGGGTGAGCTCTTTCGTCCTGATAAACAGCGTCTGGAGTTCCCTGAGCAGGGCCATTTCACTAATATGGTGCTCAAGGAGTGGGAACATCCTAGTAGATTGCCCGCGGTGCCCAAAGGGTTGGATAAGAGGTATCCCTTTCCTGCTGACCTGGTCAAGCGATGGTCGTGTCCCCCTGAGGTGGACGCTTCCGTTCTAGGGCTGGCCAACACCTCGGTCATGCCTTCCCCTGACACTACTACACTGCGGGACGGCGAGGACCGGCGTATGGATTAGCTGGCCTGCCATGCTTTTACATTTGTAGGGGCTGTGTTACGTCCGGTCTGCGCCGCTGCCATTACAGCTATTGCCCTTAAGAAACAGCTCAAGTGTCTCCTTGATGGCGCTGTGGCTGGTATGAGGGGGGGAGGATTATAGGGCTCTCTTGCTTTGCTCTGATTTTGTTGCCTTTGTCCTTACTGCCATGGATGATGCGGTACGGCTGAGTGGTAGGGCTTCTGCCCTTTTGGTCGCTATGCGCCGCTCTGTTTGGTTGCGTCAGTGGGCAGCTGACGCTGCTGCTTAAAAGGCTCTCACTGGGCTCCCCTTTGCGGGGCTGCGGCTCTTTGGTGAGCGTCTGGATGTTTTAGCCAAGGATAGTAGGCTGCCTCAGCGTAGGAGGCAGCCTTGACCTTTTTGGGGGCCCTCCGCTTCCCTCCCCTCCTTTCGTGCTCCGAGAGGAGGTCGTGGCTCCCTCTTCTCGGGTAGCCGCAGAGATTCTTGGGCCGTGGTAGATCCCGTGATCCTCCCTGTCTCTCATGGGGTTCCAAGCCCAAACCTTCTCCCAAGCCCCCTCAGGCATGAGAAGGCGCCCTCACCCATCCGGGTGGGGGGGAGGGCTTCGGGTCTTTGCTCACGTCTGGAGGCTCAGCGGCTCAGACCAGTGGATTCAGGAGGTGGTGTCCTCCGGTTACAAGATAGAGTTTTCAGCCTGGCCGCCCCCAAGATTTCTCAGATCCCGGATGTCTCAAAACCCTCTGTCAGCTCAGGGTTTGCGCCTTGCGGTTCAACGTCTATTGGAGTCAGGAGTCATTTGCCTGGTGCCTACCAGGAACGGGGTCAGGGGTTCTACTCCAATCTTTTCATGGTCCCCAAAAAAGACGGGTCTTTGAGGCCCATCCTGGACTTGAAGGGTCTCAACAAGTTTGTCAGGTTCAAGCACTTTCGCATGGAAACGCTACGCTCAGCTGTCAGTACCCTTCGCCCGGGCGACTTCATGACCTCCGTGGACATCAAGGATGCCTATCTTCACGTGCCAATCTTTCCAGGTCATCAGAAAGTTCTGAGGTTCGCTCTAGAGGACCAGCATTACCTGTTTGTGGCTTTACCGTTCGGTATCACCTCGGCTAGGTTGGTTCTTTCTCAGCTGACCATGCACCTTCGGGGTCGGGCTGTTCAGATCCACTTGGACAACCAGATGGTGGTTGCCTACATCAATCATCAGGGTGGGACTCGGAGCAAGCGAGCCCTCAAGGAAGTGTCCCTGATACTGTCTTGGGCGGAAGAGAATGTCCCTTGCATCTCGGCGGTCTACATTCCGGGGGTGGAGAACCAGGAGGCAGACTCACTGAGCAGGGGGACGTCTCGGCTGGGGGAGTGGTCCCTCAGCGACAGGGTGTTTCACTCTGTGCCACCGCTGGGGTCTGCCGGATGTGGACCTGTTTGCTTCACGTCACAAACTTCCCAGATTCGTCTCCCTGTCGCAGGATCCTCTGGCCTTCGCCATGGATGCGCTAGCAATGCCTTGGACGGAGTTTCGGCTCCTCTGTGTTCCCTCCTTTTCCTCTGCTGGGCAGGGTGCTGCGCAAGATAGCCCAGGAGGGGGTACCAGCCATCCTGGTGGCCCCCTGTTGGCCAAGGAGGGTGTGGTTCGCAGACGTTGTGCAGTTGGCAGTAGATCGGTACGTCTTACCCAAGGATCCAGATATTCTCACTCAGGGACAGCTGCACTATCCCAATTTACAAACGCTGGCTTTAACGGCTTGGCTGCTGAAACCTCCATTTTGATGAATAAGGGGTTACCGGCCTCTGTTGTTGATACTATGATTCGGGCTAGGAAGACGTCCTCGTCCTTTATCTACTACAGGGTCTGGCATGCTTACATTGCCTAGTGTGAGTCCAATTCGCTTCCTTGTAGGGTGTTTTCTATCCCCAGGATTCTGGAATTTTTGCAACATGGTTTGGATTCGGGCCTTCAACTTAGTATCCTCAAGAGTTTCCAAAGATCATTTGCCAATCACCGGTTGGTTAAGACTTTTTTCCAGGGAGTTACTCATGTGCGTCCGCCACGTAAGCCTATGCTACCGGTTTGGGACTTGAATCTGGTGTTGCCTGCTCTGCAGGGTCCTCCCTTTGAGCCTATCCATGGGGCTGCGTTGCCCATTCTGACTCTTAAAGTGGCCTTTTTGGTGGCTATTACTTCAGTCAGGCGAGTTTCTGAGCTGGCGGCGCTTTCCATCAAACCTCCTTATTTTGAGCGGCATCAGGATAAGGTGGTGTTTCGGCTTAAGCCGGATTTCTTGCCTAAGGTTGTGTCTGCTTTTCATCTCAATCAGGACATTGTTTTGCCTTCTTTGTGTCCAAGAAGCGAACCCTTCATTCTCTGGATGTTGTCAGGGCTCTGAAGAGTCTTTCAGGAAATCTGATGCTCTTTTTGTTCTTCCTTCTGGACCTAGAAAGGGTTTGCCTCCGGCTAAATCCACTATCAGCAAGTGGATCCGTCAGGCGGGGGAGCAGACCTATTCTGCTAGGGGGAAGGTTCCTCCTTTTAAGGTTACTGCTCATTCCACTCGTGCTATTGGTGCGTCTTTGGCTTTTCAGCACCAAGCTTCTGTAGAACAAGTTTGTAAGGCCGCGACTGGGTCTTCAGTTCATACCTTTTCCAAGTTTTACAAGGTTGATGTTAAGGCCCTGATGCTGCCAAAAAGCAAAGTACTTCAGGCGGTGGTGGTTTGAACTGCCTGCTGCTACTTTTTGGGGATCCCACCATACCTTACGGACACTGCTGTTGGACGTACCATACGTAAGGACTTCTTGAAGCAGGCCGTGCCATGTAATAGGGAAAATACAATTCTGTGTGTACTCACCTGTAGAATTGCTTTTACTATGCATGGCACGGCCTGCTTCACCCCACCCTGGTTATCGTTATTCTTGGTTGCCTCTTTATGGTGATTGTTCAAAGTTAGTTAAGGGGTTCTTACCTTTATTATCTCCCGGCTTCTTCTATAACTGCTTGTCAACGCTGGAGAAGTCTTTTGGTGATCCTGTTTTTATAGGGTGCCGGGAGGAGCCACAACTCTTTTGCAGTACACTGCGCCACCTTGTGGCGGAATATCCCATATGTAAGGACTTCTTGAAGCAGGCCGTGTCATGCATAGTAAAAGCAATTCTACAGGTGAGTACTCACAGAATTGTCTTTTCCTTCATTGCAATGAGTGTGTCAAGGCTTGTACTGTATAATAATTATAGGGTAAAACATACAGTATATAGATTATTGCAAGCAAGGTGCTACAGATCTCAAGGTAGATATTTTGAATATTGTGTATAAACCCTTACAAGTCTAAGGTCTATATTGGTGGTTCCCGGCCTTTTTTGATTGCGTACCAATTTACATTTTCCAAGTATACTGCACATCCTGTTTCACTAAATTCTTTACACTTGGGATATCCCGCCACAAGGTGGCGCAGTGGACTGCAGAAAGACTTGTGGCATCTCCCGTCCCTATAAAAGAACAGGAACCTCCCACAAATTCCCAGTTTCCTTCTGCAGTCAGGACTGCGAAGATAGAAGATGGCTCTCTATTTTAGGCAGGCGAGCGGGGCTTACCAGCCTGCGGCCCTGCAGGACTATTTCCACCCGTTCTGGACCCGCTGCCTCCCAGCTTCGGCTGCCTGGTTCGGGTGAAGGTAGGATAGCACCAGGGTCAGGTGCTTGAGGAGCGCTGCTCCAACTGCAATCCCTGCACCTACACGGGTAGGTGGTTCAGGCTTATGGTGAGCCTTGTGGGATGCCCCTTCCTGCCTTATTATTGTGGGCATTCCCCCCTCCCTCTCCTGCCCCCCTCTCCCCTCTAAGACATGCCTGAGTGCGCCTGCCGCTGTTCTTCCCTGCCTTTCTCTCTCCCTGGGGGGCCCTTCGGGGGGGGGTAGGGGGCGTGGGGTGATAGGCGGTGGTGTCCGCATTAGTGTTTTTGTCTGTTTTTTTTACATGTTTGGGCGCGCTCGCCGCCGCGCCGCTTGTACGGTGCTCCGCGGTGGGCGCCGACATTCTCCTTGTGTCTTACTACGCTGTCATTGGCGCTGGGGGGTCACGTGGAGCGTGATTCTCACTCTTCGGGAGGGGAAGGTCCCGCGGATGATGCCTTTTTCTGTGGCCCGCCCCTCAAGGTCCCCGCGGGAGCCATTTTGGTCTGAGACTTCTCCTCTTGTCTTGCGGTACTGCGGTGCGCTGCTGACCTGCCTGGATTGTGTGATCGGCTTATTGGTCCGTGAGTTCCCTTTGGGGTTGTATTTCACATCTCTCGCCACATTATGGGATTGTTATGTATGGTTTTCTTATGTCTTTCAGGCGGGATAAACGTGACTGGTTTTTACCAGCCCTCTTCCCTTTAATCTCCCACCTTCCCTAGCGGGGTTTGGGGCATCCCGGGTGGCTCTTGCTAGCCTTAACCCTATACTGGCCTGTGTGCCCAATCTATGGAGGCTTCCGGGGATAATGTGCTTGGGGTTCCTTCGGGACAAGCCCAGCTGTGTGCCCCGTGTGGGGTATCCCCTGTGAGTGACGGTGTCAGGGTATGTGTGCCCTGCGCCCAGAAGGTACTTGCGCTGCAGTCTGGGTTACCTGCTACGCTGCTCAGCTCTGCGCCCCCTTCTACATCACCTACCCCCCTGCGCCTTCATTTGACCCCTAGTGAGGGACATGCTAGTGGGGAATCGCATTATGACTTGGCCTTGCGGTTGGCCAGCCTGGAAAGGCATATGGCTGGGCCGGTCCCCTGTGAGGCTTCTGGCAAGAAGCGGCATTTAACTCCCGCTGTTTCCCTTTTTCCTGAGGAGGATGAGGGACATTAGGCTTTCTCTGGCCTGTACCCCCTAGAAGAGGGGGAACTTTTCTCTGATTCTGATTCCTCTGAGGAGCAGCAGGAGATTTATGGTGGTGCTGGGTCTCCTTTTGGAGAAGACCTATGGTCTCCTGAGGATACTGACAGGCTGTTGGCTCACATTTTTGAAGTACTGTGTATTACACCTCCTGTCCCGGCTAAAAGCAGCAGGGTGAGCTTTTTCACACTGTTAAACAATGCTTGGAGTTCCCTGAGCAGATCCACTTCAATAATTTGGTGCTCAAGGAGTGGGAACATCTTGGCAGATTGCCTGCAGTGCCTGGGACAGGAGGTATCCATTTCCTGCTGATGTGGTTAAGTGCTGGTCGTGTGCCCCCGAGATGGATGCTCCCGTGCTTGGGTTGTCCAATACCTCGGTCATTCATTGCCCTGACACTTCTACTCTGAGGGATGGTGAGGACCGGCGTGTTGATCAGCTGGCCTGTCACTCATTTGCTTGTGCAGGGACTGCGCTGCGCCCTGTGTGCGCTTCTGCCATCACGGCTCTTGCTATTAAAGGGCTACTCCAAGTGCCTTCTGGATAATGCCTTGGATGCAAATAGGGGGGAGGATATAGATCCTCCCTACTTTGCTATGAATTTGTGGCATTTATTCTTTCTGCTGTGGATGATACGGTCAGGATGTGTGGTAGGACTTCTTGCCCTTTTGGTGGCTATACGCCGCTCTGTTTGGCTGCGTCAGTGGGCAGCTGATAATGCTGCTAAGAAGGCTCTCACTGGCTGCCCCTTTACTGGGCTACGGCTCTTTGGGGAGCGTCTGGATCTGTTTGCCAAGGATGGTAGGTTACCTCAACTCAGGAGGCAACCGCGGCCCGTTCGGGGGGCTGGTTCTTCCCTCCCCTTCTTCCGTGCTCCCAGGTCCGGTCGGGGTGCACCATTTGCGGGGCCGGGGTAGAGGCCGTGGTCGCCCCAGTCTCTCATGGGGTCCCAAGTCCAAATCTTCCCCCAAGCCCCCTCAGGCATGAGGAGGCGCCCTCACCCATTCGGGTGGGGGGACGGTTGCGGCTCTTTGCTCACGTTTGGAGATTGCGCGTCTCAGACCGGTGGATTCAGGAGGTTGTGTCCTCCAGGTACAAGATAGAGTTTGCAGCCTGGCCGCCACCAAGATTCATAAGATCACGGATGGTTCCAAGCCCCCTGTCAGCTCAGGGCTTGCGGTCCAAAGCCTTTTGGATATGGGTGTCCTCTGTCCTGTGCCTTCCCAGGAAAGGGGCAGAGGCTTCTACTCCAATCTGTTCACGTTTCCCAAAAAAGGGTGGGTCCCTGAGGCCCATCCTGGATTTGAAGCGCCTCAACAAATTTGTCAGGTTCAAGCATTTTCGCATGGAGACTTCGCCCGGTCGATTTCATGACTTCTGTGGACATCAAATATGCTTACCTTCATGTTCCAATCTTCCAGGTCATCAGAGATTTCTCAGGTTCGCTCTAGAGGATCAGCACTACCAATGTGGCCCTACTGTTCTGTCTTACCTCGGCTCCTTAGGTCTTCACCAAGGTGCTGGTGGGGGTGATGGCTCTGTTGACATCTCAGGGCTTTCGCGTCCTTCCTTATCTGGACGACATTCTGATTGCGTCCCAGTCCAACCATCAAGCCGAGCTGGATACCCAGATGGTGGTCTTCACAGTTGAGTCCTTCGGTTGGGTGATCAACTATCCCAAGTCTTCTCTGTCTCCGTCCTTGGTGAGGTCCTTTCTGGGCATGACTCTGGATACATCTCAGGTCAAGGTTTTTCTGCCTCAGCAGAGGGTGGAGAGCCTGCAGACGTTGGCACGGTCTCTACTTTCTTGCCGTCACCCCTCCATTCGGCAGGGGATGCAGCTGGTGGGCCTGATGGTGTCATACTTCGAGGCGGTTCCCTATGCTCAGTTACAAATAAGAACTCTTCAGTTGCACCTCTTGTCAGTTTGGGATTGGGACCCTGTGTCCCTGGATCAGATATTTGTTCTGTCCCCTCTGGTCAGTCAGTCCCTCTCGTGGTGGCTGGACTCAAGGAATCTCCTAGTGGGCAGGACCTTTCTGCCCCCGTGCTGGGAGACTGTCACCACAGATGCCAGTCTGACAGGTTGGGGGGGTTTTGGAAGTCTCTGAAGTTCCAGGGTCATTGAGGCCCTCAGGAGGCACCTTTGTGGTCGGGCTGTTCAGATCCACTCGGACAACCAGACTGCGGTTGCCTACATCAATCATCAGGGAGGGACTCTGAGCAAGCGAGCCCTCAAGGAAGTGTCTCTGATACTGTCCTGGGTGGAGGAGAATTTTCCCTGCATATCGCCAGTTTACATCCCAGGAGTGGAAAACCTGGAGGCAGACTCTGAGCAGGGGGATGTCTCGGCTGGGGGAGTGGTCCCTCAGCGACAGGGTGTTTCACTCTCTGTGCCACCGCTGGGGTCTGCCGGATGTGGACCTGTTTGCTTCACGTCACAATCACAAACTTCCATTCTTTGTCTCCCTGTCTCAGGATCCTCTGGCCTTTGCCACGGATGCGCTGGCAATGCCTTGGAAGGGGTTTCGGCTCCTCTATGTGGTTCCCTCCGTTTCCTCTGCTGGGCAGGGTACTGCGCAAGTTAGCCCAGGAAGGGGTGCCAGCCATTCTGGTGGCCCCCTGTTGGCCAAGAAGGGTATGGTTCGCAGCTGGCAGTAGATCAGTTCTTCCTGCCCAAGGATCCAGACCTGCTCACTCAGGGACAGCTGTGCCATCCCAATTTACAAACGCTGGCTTTGACGGCTTGGATGCTGAAACCTCCATCTTGATGGAAAAGGGGTTGCCTGCCTCTGTTGTTGATACCATGATTAGGGCTAGGAAGAAGTCCTCGTCCTTTATCTACTACAGGGTCTGGCATGCTTACATTGCTTGGTGTGATTCCAGATCTCTTCCCTGTCGGGTGTTTTCTATTCCCAGGATTCTGGAGTTCTTGAAACATGGTTTGAATTTGGGCCTTCAGCTTAGTACCCTCAAGGTTCATGTTTCAGCTCCATGAAACTTTTGCCAGTCACCGTTCGGTTAAAACTTTTTTTCCAGGGGGTTTCCCACGTGCGTCTGCCACGTAAGCCTATGTTACCAGTTTGAGATTTGAATCTGGTGTTATCTGCTTTGCAAGGTCGTCCCTTTAAGCCTCTCTGTCAGGCCGCATTGCCCATTTTGTCTCTTAAGGTAGCTTTTTTGGAGGCTATCACTTCTGTCAGGCGTGTTTCTGAGTTGACGGCGCTTTCCATCAAACCTCCTTATTTTGAGCGACACCAGGACAAGGTGGTGTTTCGGTTTAAGCCTGATTTCTTGCCTAAGGTTGTGTCTGCTTTTCATCTCAATCAGGACGTTGTTTTGCCTTCCTTGTGTCCTAATCCTCCTAATTCCAAGGAGCGGACTCTGCATTCTTTGGATGTGGTCAGGGTTCTGAAATGTTACTTGGTCGCTACTGAATCATTCAGGAAGACTGATGCTCTTTTTGTTCTTCCTTCTGGACCTAGGAAGGGTTTGCCTCCGGCTAAGTCCACTATCGGCAAGTGGATCCGTCAGGCGGTGGTGCAAGCCTATTCTGCTAAGGGGAAGGTAACTCCCAAGCCTAAAGAATTTAGTGAAACAGGACGTGCTGTATACTACAAAATCAATTCTACAGGTGAGTACTCACAGAATTGTATTTTTCCAATGATACCAAGTGCCATCTGCGTGGGGTGTATGGATTGTCCATCGCCTATTTTAATTTAAATTTCATAAATTGCTTCTACCACCTTTTGGAATAGTTTTGTACTTATGAAACAAATCTAAATAAGGTCATGTATAAATGGCAGCTTAGTCGAGTACCACTGGGGGGAGAACCCCTAGTACAGAGGTTAAAGGGAAAGTCCAGGCACTGGCCATAGTAAGGCATCAAGCTCACCTTTTGTGTCTCTTCCCCTCCATTTCCTGCAAGGTTTTTTCATTTTACTGTTTTTCTCATTTTACTTTGTTCCCATGAGAGAAGGTGGCAGGAAGTTGAGGCGTATCTGGACAGGGACTTTAAACCAGATGAAAAGTCATATTTGATTTTAGATCTGGTTATTATGATTCTTAGGGGGTATTTCCTTTTTGGTACAAGAAGAGCAAACAACAGCATTTCTGCTGTGCATGTTCTCTATTGGGGGAGGATGGGGATGCCCCACGGGAATCATAATAAGGATTTATAAGGTGGAGACGGTTATGTTACAATACGTAATACAAGTTGAAGCTGGTCCCTTGAGTAATGCTCAACTGGGAATCTCGTCTGTAACTTAAAGCCACGGCTGCCATGTAGAGGAGATTAGGCAAGGTTTGTTGTGGTTTTATTCTAAGTATACAGCACGTCCTGTTCCAGAATATATTCCTTACACTTGGGATATACTCCAGTAGATGGCGCTGGACTGCAGAGACAGAAAAGTGGCTCCTCCAGGCCCCATATATACCAGCGACCTTCTCTGCAGTCCTGGCTGCGATGACTAGAAGATGTCTATCTCTACTCGCAGGTGAGCCGGGCTATTAGCCTGCGGCCCTGTAGGACTATTCCCACCCGTTTCCTTCTACTGCCTCCCAGCTCAGGCTGCTCTGGTTCAGGTGAAGGTAGACAGCACCGCTGTCGGGTGCTAAGGAGCGCTGCTCCAACCGCAGTCCCCCACCAAAGGGTAGGTGGTATAGGCCCATGGTGAGCCTTATGGGATGCCCCTCCCGCATTTTATGCCCCTCGCCCCCTGTCCCCACAGTTGGCTCCCTTTAGGCTGGCCATTGCTTCCCCCTTGCTCTTCCTTGTAGTTCTCTGGGGGGGGGGGGGGGGGGTGCATGTCTGCTATATATTTTGTGTGTTGTGTTGGATCCCTGTGGAATTGATTGCACTGGTTTCTTTTGCCGCCGCCACACATTTGTACTGCGCTCCGCGGTCGGCGGCGACATCGCCTCAGGCGCTGCTGCGCCATCATTGGCTGGTCTTGTCAGGTGGGCACGTTTTCGCGCTCTTCGGGGGGGGGCCTTGCGGATGACGCGTTTTGCATCACTGTCTCCGCGGCCCGCCCCTCGAGGTATATGCGGGCGCCATTTTAATTCTCTACTGCGTGTGCCTGGCGGCTCACTATCACGGTCCGTAAGTGCCCCTGTGGGCTGATTTATTTATGTACATATGCAATACAGATATCGCTTATGGGATCTTTTGCTTACGTCTTGCAGGCGGGTCAAACTTTGTGGTTTCTCCCGGTCCTATCCCCACTATTTAGTGTTAACTTATTGGAGGGCTATTACATACCATTACTCCCACTTCCCTAGCAGGTTATTGGGGCATCCCGTGTTGCTTTTACTAGCGTCAATGCCTATTGGCCTGTTGTGTCATGATAATCACCATATGGAGGCTTCTCAGGATAATGTGCTTGGGGTTCCTTCGGGACAAGCCCGGCTGTGTGTGGCGTGTGGGGTAACCCCTATAAGTGATGATGTTAGGGTGTGTGTACCCTGCGCCCAGCAGCTACTTGCCCTGCAGTCTGCGCCCTGCGGCTGGGCCTAGTGCTGCGCCCCCTCTGGCTTTGCCTACCCCCCCACGCTTACACCTGACTCCCAGTGAGGTGCATACCAGTGGGGAGTCTCAACCTGATTTGGCTACCTGGGTAGCCAGCATTGAAAGGCATATTGCTGGTTCTGGTCCGCGTAAGGCTCCTGCTAAGCGGCGGCATCTGGGTTTGCAGCCTGGCCGCCCCCAAGATTCATCAAATCTCGTTTAGCTCAAAACCCCTTGTCAGCCCAGTGTCTCTCCCTGGCTGTCCAAGGCCTTCTAGATCTAGGTGTCATCTGTCAGGTGCCCTTGAAGGAAAGGGGCAAAGGCTATTATTCCAATCTTTTCATTGTGCCCAAAAAGGACGGGTCTATCAGACCTATCCTGGATTTAAAGCTTCTCAACAAGTTTGTCAGATTCAGACACTTTCACATGGAGACTCTGCACTCAGCTGTGATTTTCCTACGGCCATGGGGCTTCATGACCTCTGTAGACATCAAGGATGCTTACTTTCACGTACCTATCTTTCCAGGTCATCAGAGATTCCTCAGGTTCGCTCTGGAGGATCAGCACTACCAATTTTTGGCCTTGCCCTTCGGTCTCACCTCTGCTCCCAGGGTATTCACCAAGGTGCTCGCAGGTGTGATGGCCCTGCTGAGATCTCGGGGCATTCGCATTCTTCCCTACCTGGACGACATGCTTATCGCTTCTCAATCCTTCCATCAGGCAGAGCTGGATACTCAGCGGGTGGTGTCCACACTGGAGTCATTCGGCTGGGTGATCAATCACCCCAAATCTTCCCGGTCTCCTTCCATGGTGAAGTCTTTTCTGGGCATGATTCTGGATTCAACCCGGGTCAAGATCTTTCTTCCTCAGCAGAAGGTGGAGGTCCTTCAAGAGAAAGTTGAGCTCCTGCTGTCTTGTCCCCATCCATCCATCAGGCAGGGAATGCAGCTGGTGGGCCTGATGGTGTCCTGCTTCGAGGCGGTCCCATATGCTCAGTTCCTCATGAGGCCTCTTCAGCTTCACCTCTTGTCAGTATGGGATCGGGACCCTGTGTCCTTGGATCAGGCGTTTGTCTTGTCCCCTCAGGTCAGGCGGTCTCTAGTGTGGTGGCTGGTCTCAGGGAACCTGCTGGAGGGCAGGTCCTTTCTGGCCCCCTGCTGGGAGGCTCACCACGGATGCTAGTCTGACAGGTTGGGGGGGTTTCTGGAAGTCCTAGAAATTCCAGGGTCAGTGGGGCCATCAGGAGGCCCATACCCCTATCAACATTCTGGAATTGAGGGCAATCAGGTTGGTTCTCGCCCACTTAACCCCACACCTGAGGGGTCAAGCTGTTCAGTTCCGCTTGGACAACCAGAGGGCGGTTGCCTACATCAATCATCAGGGAGGGACCTGGAGCAAGAGGGCCCTCAAGGAAGTGTCCCTGATACTGTCCCTGCCGGAGGAAAATGTTCCCTGCATCTCAGCTGTGTACCTGAAGAATCTGGAGGCAGTCTCCCTCAGCAGGGGGACCTCTCGTCTGGGAGAGTGGTCCCTCAGCAGCAGGGTGTTTCGCTCCCTGTGCCACCGCTGGGGTCAGCCAGATGTGGATCTGTTTGCATCCCGTCACAAGCTTCCAGTCTTTGTCTCTCTGTCCCAGGATCCTCTGGCTTTGGCCATGGATGCCCTGGCAATGTCTTGGATGAGGTTCCTGCTCCTGTATGTGTTTCCCCTGTTTCCACTGCTGGGAAGAGTGCTGCGCAAGATAGTTCAGGAAGGGGTGCCAATGATCCTGGTGGCCCCCTGTTGGCCAAGAAGAGTGTGGTTTGCAGACAGATCAGTACGCCCTGCCACGGGTTCCAGATCTGCTCGCTCAGGGACACCTACGCCACCCCAATTTACAAATCCGGCTTTAATGGCCTGGCTGTTGAAACCTCCATCTTGATGGAAAAAGGGCTGCCTGCCTCGGTGGTGAATACCATGATCAGGGCTAGGAAGAGGTCCTCCTCTTCCATCTATTACAAGGTTTTGCGTACTTACATTGACTGGTGCGAGTCCCACTGTTGTGTGTTTTCTATTCCTAGGATTCTGGAGTTTCTCCAACATGGTTTGGATATGGGCCTTTAGCTCAGTACTCTGAAAGGCCATGTGTCTGCTTTGGCAATTTTTTTCCAAAGATCCTTTGCTCAGCATCCCCTGGTCAAGACCTTTTTCCAGGGAGTTACTCATTGCGGCCCCCTCGTAAGCCTATGTTACCAGTCTGGGACTTGAACTTGGTCTTATCTGTCCTGCAGGGGTCTCCCTTTGTGCCCTTGCAAGGGGCTCCTTTTTCACATTCTCATGCTTAAGGTGGTCTTTTTGGTGGCTATCACTTCTGTTAGGCGTGTTTCTGAGTTGGCGGCGCTTTCCATCAAGCCTCCTTATTTTGAGAGACACCAGGACAAGGTGGTGTTTCATTTTAAGCCAGATTTTCTGCCTAAGGTTTTTTCTGCATTTCATCTCAATCAGGACATTGTTTTGCCTTCTCTGGGTCCTAATCCCAGTAACCCTAAGTAAAGGGTTTTGCATTCTTTGGACGTAGTCAGAACTCTGAAGTTCTGTTTGGTGGCTACTGAATCTTTCAGGAAGACTGATGCTCTTATTCTAAGTATGTCACACACCCCGCTTCAGAATATCCATAACATGTGGGTAATACCGACCTGAAGGGGCGTTCCTGCAGAGATGATAGCAAAAAAGAAAGCCCCTCCCTGATCCATAAATACCTGGGACCTCCCACTCATTACCCAGTTTTCCATCTCTGCAGACGGCGAGCAAGTCAGAAGATGATGGCTCCTCCTTGCACAGGGGGATTTCAGGTAGCCGGGGTAACTCCCGGCCCGCTATTTATTTATTTCCGTTTGGACCTTTTTCCCCAGAAATCCATATGCCTCCCAGCCTCGGCTGAGGGTCCAGGCGAGGGTATTTCAGCACATTAGGTGCTCAGGAGCTATGCTCTACCGTGAGACCCTATATGAGAGGGTAGGCGGTATTACCGGGTGGGTGACCCTGGTTTGGGATGCCCTGTCCCTTATTTTCATACTATGTCCCTCCCAGGATCCCCTTCCATAGGTGGGGTCGGGGAGTGTTCGTCATTTTATTAATTTATTAGTTTGTTTATTTATTAGGACAGCATACATGAGTGTGTGTGTGTGCGTGTGTTATCACTTTAAAATAGAAAGCGCTGCAGCCTGTGCGGTGCTGGCTGCCTTCTTCCCTCCTTCCCTCCTTCCTCTCTGTTAATGGCGGATTCACCTCACGCCATGTTGCTGTGGGGGGGGGGGGGGGGGCGGCGGGTGCCGGACCGTTGGCGGGGCCGGGACTTGTCCCTCCCGTTTTTCCCTTGTGTGTGTGTGTCAGTGTGTTTTTACTTTGGCCGGTCCGGCGACCGCTTCTTACTATCGCGGCGCCGGCCGGCTCTGAGTACATTTTTTTCCTGAGGTGATTTCAGCTCCCCTCACGCAGGCGGGGGGGGCCGGAGTGACGACGCGTCACCGCTCCCCGCCTCCTGCCCTCGCTGGTGCCACTGCGGAGCGCTTGGGGGGGAGAGGGGGGGGGCGTGGCCTGGCCTCGTGCGCGTCCCGCGCTGGCCACGCCCCCTTCTTCCTCTCTGCCTGCGGCCCTGCCTGTTGCTGTGGAGCGTCTGGATCTTCCCTCACGGTCGCCATTTTGGTCGATGGATCTGTAAGTGGCCTCTGGCCATTCTTTCTTCCTGTTTGATTGTTGTCTTTTTTTCATTAGCCTTATCTAAAACAGTCCTTCTGTTCTGTTTTTCAGATGGTGGTTCAGGAGGTTCGCCAGTAGCATTTAGGGGGTCCCTCCTGATCCTTATCTCTGGGTTAATTGTTTGCCATAAATCCTCCCACTCGGGACATTAAAGGGGCATCCCGGGTTGTCTAACGGCGTAATTCCCTGGGTCATAGCGACTATTCCTAAACAAAGTTCACCTTATGGAGGCATCCCCGGATACTGGGCTCGGGGCCCCTTCGGGGCATCCCCGAAAGTGTATGTTATGTGGGGTATCCATTTCTGGGGACGATGTACTTCTGTGTATACCATGTGCACAGCAAACCATCACGCGGCAGTCCGAACCACAGGCGTCTGGGTCAGCACCGCCGGTCGCTTCATCTCCACCTCCCGCTTTGACACGCGCCCCGTGCGATGTCGTCATGGGCAGGGAGCTGCAATCTGAGATGTGCGCTAGATTGGCTAACCTTGAAAAAATTATCTCTGGCTCGGTTGCCCGTAAGGCTCCGACTAAGAGAAAGCATTTGTCGCCGGCTCCGCTGGCGGAGGACCTGGAGGATGTTAATAATCTGGATTGGTCTGACTATTCCCAGCTAGAAGAAGGGGAAGTTTATGAGGATTCTGATTTTTCGGACGATGAGCAGTCCTTTGGCACTGATGCCGAGCTGGGGGATTTGGGGAGATCCTCTGATACTCCCCACGCTCTGGCTCTGATGTTGGAGGTGTTGAATATTTCCCCTCCTGAGGAGGTGTCACAGCAGAAGGGTGAATTGTTTGAGGAATCCAAGCCGCGCTTGGAATTCCCTACACAAAGGCATTTTGACAAAATTATTGCCAAAGAATGGGACAGGCCGGCTCGGCTCCCTGGCATCCCTCAGGGATGGGATAGGAAATATCCCTTTCCTTCGGAGGCAGTTAAGCGCTGGGCATCTCCCCCCGAGGTGGATGCGCCGGTTTTGGGGTTGTCCAATTCCTCGGTTTTAAATAGACCTGATTGTTCTATTCTCAAGGATGGAGAGGATAAACGTATTGACCAGATGGCTTGTCATGGTTTTGCTAGCGTTGGGTCAGCCATGCGGCCTGTTTGCGCATCGGCGCTGATGGTGTTGGCTGCTAGGTCCGTGGTTAGGGACCTGTTGACCTCTTCCGGGCTGCGTCCCGGTAGTGCTGAGTTCCTTAGCCTCAAACGGTGTGAGCTGTTTTTATCTTTTGTGTTGACAGCCTTGGATGACACTTTGATGATGTGTGGTAGAACGTCTGCGCTGCTGGTCACTATTCGGCGTTCGGTGTGGCTGCGCCAGTGGGCGGCAGATTTTATGTCCAAAAAGTCACTAGCGGCTCTACCCTTTGTTGGGTTACGGCTTTTTGGAGAGACATTGGACTCTGTCACCAAGGGTGGTAGGTTACCCCAACGCAAGAAACAACGCCGCCCCTTTCGAGGGGCGCCTTCCTTTACCCCCTCCTTTCGTGGGGCCAGATCTGGCAGGGGATTTGCATTCCCTTCTTCCAGAGGAGATTCTGGGAGCAGGGGCAGAGGTCGTGCCCGTCCAGGATTCAGTTGGGGCTCTAAGCCCAAGCCGGCTGCCAAGCCGGCTCAGCAATGAGGGGGCGCCCTCACCCTTGCGGGTGGGGGGACGACTGCGACTCTTCTCCCAGGTCTGGGATCAAGAGGTCTCGGACCGGTGGATCCGGGAAGTGGTGTCTTCCGGTTACAAGCTGGAGTTCGAGCTCCGCCCCCCTTCCAGATTTTTCAGGTCTCGGATGCCTTCAGAACCTCTGGCGGCGCAGGGGCTTCTGTTGGCAGTGCAGAACCTTCTGGATATGGCTGTCATTTGCCCAGTGCCCCCTTCGGATCAGGGCAGGGGTTTTTATTCCAATCTGTTCACGGTACCCAAGAAGGACGGATCGGTCCGACCCATCTTGGATCTGAAGTTTCTCAACAGGTTCATCCGGCCACGGAAATTCCGCATGGAAACACTACGTTCGGCCATTCACTCTCTTCGTCAGGGAGATTTTCTGACGTCCATAGACATCAAGGATGCTTATCTACACGTTCCAATTTTTCCAGCACACCAGAGGTTTCTCAGGTTCGTGGTGGAGGATCGGCATTTTCAGTTTGTAGCACTCCCTTTCGGCCTCACCTCGGCCCCTCGGGTGTTCACCAAGGTGCTAGCGGGGGTGATGGCTCTGCTAAGGGTTCAGGCCATCCGCATTGTGCCCTATTTGGACGATCTTCTGATCATGGCCTCCTCCTTCAACCAAGCGGAGTTGGATACCAGAATGGTGGTGTCCACCCTGGAGAGGTTTGGTTGGGTGGTCAACCACCCCAAGTCTTCTCTCACTCCGTCCAGAGTAGTGACTTTTCTGGGAATGTCTCTGGACACTTCGCAGGCCAGGGTGTTTCTGCCTCAGGCCAAGATTCTTTTGATTCAGGAATTAGCTCGGCTTCTCTTGTCGGCCCCTCGTCCGTCCATCCGGCTAGGGATGAGGCTGGTGGGGTTAATGGTGGCCTCATTCGAGGCAGTTCCCTTTGCGCAGTTTCATACGAGGACGCTTCAGCTTCATCTGTTGAAGGTTTGGGACAAGTCTCCTCTATTGTTGGATCAGTCCTTCCTGATGACTCCCCGAGTTCGTCGATCCCTGCAATGGTGGCTGGGGTCGGCCAATCTGTCGCAGGGCAGATCCTTTCTGGCCCCGTGTTGGGAAACTGTCACCACGGATGCCAGTCTGTCAGGTTGGGGGGGTGTTTGGAAGGACCTCCAGTTTCAGGGTCTGTGGAGTCCGCAGGAGGCTCACGAGCCCATCAATGTTCTGGAGTTGAGGGCCATCAGGTTGGTTCTGTTTCGATTGACTCATCAGTTGAGAGGTCTGCCAGTTCAGGTCCGGTCGGACAACAGGACGGCGGTTGCTTACATCAATCACCAAGGGGGGACTCGCAGCAGGAGTGCCCTCAGGGAAGTGTCTTTGATTCTGGACTGGGCGGAGAGTCACGTCCCGTGTATCTCAGCAGTCTACATTCCGGGAGTGGAGAACACGGAGGCGGACTTGCTGAGCAGAGCCTCCTCTCGTCAGGGGGAGTGGTCTATCAGTTCCACGGTGTTTCGTTCGATATGTCTCAGGTGGGGGTTCCCAGCGGTGGACCTCTTTGCCTCTCGTCACAATCACAAGCTTCCAGTCTTTGTGTCTCTCTCGCAGGATCCTCTGGCTCTGGCAGTGGATGCCATGTCTCTGAACTGGAGGGATCTGGGGTTCCTTTACCTGTTCCCTCCGTTTCCAATGGTAGCCAGAGTGGTGCGCAAGCTGACTCTGGAGGGCGTGTCGGCGATTCTAGTGGCACCAAGGTGGCCAAGGCAAGTTTGGTTCGCAGACCTGGTAAGACTGGCAGAGGATCAGTTCGTTCTGCCTCTTCTACCGGACCTGCTCACCCAGGGTCGGCTGCGCTATCCCAATTTACCTTCGCTGGCTTTGACGGCGTGGCTGCTGAAACCGCCATCTTAAAGGAAGAAGGTCTTTCTGACGCGGTGGTTCAGACTCTCATTAGCGCCAGGAAGCGCTCTTCCTCTACTATTTACTATAGGACTTGGAGGTCCTATATTGACTGGTGTGAAAGTAGGTCTTTCTCTTGTCGGGAGTTTTCAATTTCCAGAATCCTGGAGTTTCTTCAACATGGTCTGGATTTGGGGCTTCAACTTAGTACCTTGAAGGGGCAGGTTTCTGCCCTGGCGGTGTTTTTTCAAAGGTCATTTGCTCTTCATCCCTTAGTCAAGACCTTTTTCTAAGGAGTTACGCATGTACGGCCTCCTAGGAAGCCCTTTGTTCCAGTTTGGGATTTGAACCTGGTTCTTTCTGCTCTTCAGGGTCCCCCGTTTGAGCCTTTGAATGAGATTGCTTTGTCTTCACTTACCCAAAAGGTGGCCTTTTTGGTGGCCATCACTTCGGTTAGGCGTGTTTCTGAGTTGGCAGCTTTATCCATTAAAGCTCCGTACTTCGAAAGGCATCAGGACAAGGTTGTCTTTCGTTTCAAACCGGATTTTCTTCCAAAGGTGGTCTCTGCCTTTCATCTGAATCAGGACATTGTTCTGCCTTCTCTTTGTCCTCATCCCAGCAACGACAAGGAAAGGGCGCTGCATTCCTTGGATGTAGTCCGTGTTGTGAAATATTATCTGGTGGTTACGTCTTCATTTCGTAAGACTGATGCTTTTTTTGTGGTGCCCTTTGGGCCTAGGAAAGGTTTGGCTCCTGCCAAATCTTCCATTAGTAAATGGATTCGTCAGGCCATCATTGGGGCCTATTCTGCCAAGGGGAGGAGTCCCCCTTTTCGTGTTACTGCTCATTCTACTCGTGCGGTTGGAGCGTCCTGGGCTTTCCAGCACCAGGCCTCTGTTGAGCAAGTTTGTAAGGCCGCTACTTGGTCCTCTGTTCACACTTTTTCCAAGTTTTACAAGGTTGATGTTCGGGCCTCAGCGGATGCTGTTTTTGGCCGCAAAGTTCTGCAAGCTGTTGTGGTTTAAGTTGTGCATTGTTGCCTTGTTTTGGATCCCCGCCCTTGTTATGGACAATGCTATTGGATGTCCCACATGTTATGGATATTCTGAAGCGGGGTGTGTGACATACTTAGAATAATACCATTTTGTGAAATACTCACCTGTAAAATGGGTATTATAAGTATGTCACACACCCCGCTTCACCCGCCCTTCTTGTATTCAGGATCCTTTATATTGTGAACTTTGCGTTATCTTGATTTATATTTGCCTCTTCCTGGTCCCTTACCTTACTGCTTCTATATACTGGGTAATGAGTGGGAGGTCCCAGGTATTTATGGATCAGGGAGGGGCTTTCTTTTTTGCTATCATCTCTGCAGGAACGCCCCTTCAGGTCGGTATTACCCACATGTTATGGATATTCTGAAGCGGGGTGTGTGACATACTTATAATACCCATTTTACAGGTGAGTATTTCACAAAATGGTATTTTTGTGCTTCCGTCTGGACCTAAGAAGGGTCTGGCTGCAGCTGAGTCCACTATCAGCAAGTGGATCCGTCAGGCCTACTCTGCTAAGGGGAAGGAGCCTCCCTTCCGCCTTACTGCTTATTCTACTTGTGCTATTGGTGCCTCTTGGGCTTTTCAGCACCAAGCTTCTGTTGAACAAGTTTGCAAGGCCGCAACTTGGTCTTCTGTTCATACTTCTTCAAAGTTTTACAAGGTTGATGTTAGGGCCTCAGCTGATGCTGCTTTTGGCCGCAAGGTTCTGCAGGCGGCAGTGGTTTAAAGTGGACCAACACCCAGGATTTTGACTATCCTGGGTTTTGGTCCACTTCGGCGGGGCACCCCGATCGGGGGTGCCCCGCTGTGTGAAACCCCCCAGAAACCCCAATAAACTCACCTCTCCCCGCTCCCACGTGACTGCCCGGTTCAATCCCCGCCAACGTCCAGGCGGGGAACAGGAACGTCCAAGCGGCTGCCGCCGCCTCCCTCGCGTCACTTTCGGCGCGCGCGTGCCTGTGCTGGCCATTCAGACGGCGGGCGCGCGCACGCCTAGAGAGGCGCGAGGGAGGCGGCGGCGGCGGAAGATAAGGTAGGTGATTTGGGGGGGGTTTCACCCCGCGGGACATCCCGATCTCGGATGTCCCGCGGGGTGGGAGGTGATCAGCCCGGGAATCTTATAGATTTCCGGGCCGATCACCTCTCGGTGTTGGTCCACTTTAAACTGCTGTTACTTTTGGGGATCCCACCCTACCTTACGGACACTGCTATTGGATGTCCCAAGTGTAAGGAATATCTTCTGGAACAGGACGTGCTGTATACTTAGAATAATACAATTCTGTGATTACTCACCTGTAGAATTGGTATTATATGTATACAGCACGTCCTTTTCCACCCCATACTTGTTATTATCTTTAGGTACCTCCTTTATGGTGATTGTTCTTATGTTCATATTTTCATATAATGGTTATAGTTCTCCCAGTCTCTTGCTAACTGCTTTTACTGGGGATTTTGTGGGAGGTCCCGGGTATATATGGGGCCGGGAGGAGCCACTTTTCTGTCTCTACAGTCCAGCGCCATCTACTGGAGTATATCCCAAGTATAAGGAATACCTTCTGGAACAGGACGTGCTGTATACATATAATACGAATTCTACAGGTGAGTATTTACAGAATTGTATTTATTTTTTCTGTTATTGCTTATACTGCTTGGCCTTCCTCTTTATGGTAGCGGTTTTCCACAAATGTGTAAATCCCCGCCCCCCCCCCCCCCCCCCCCGTAGGATTTGCCTGGGGTGTCGCCCTCTTAGTTACAGTGTTGTCCTAACTACACCTAGCTGCCATTACTGCATGTAAAACCTCTTTATTGCTACTCCTTGCATTACAGCATTGCCCCAGTCAGTGCCCATGCAGCATTTGATAAGGCAGCCCATTATTTTGGAATGAAGATAGTTCACATCCCTTTGGACAAGAAGACCATGAAAGTAGATGTAAAAGTAAGTAATATGTGTTGGTGTGCCCTTCTTTTTTTGTTTTTAATTCAAAAAGTTTGAAATGAAAGCACTATAAAAGCATAGTACTTTTTTGGCACATTTTGCAGTTAAGTCCATTTGTCTTTATTATAACAGGCCATGAGAAGAGCTATATCCAAGAACACTGCCATGTTGGTTTGTTCAGCACCACAGTTTCCTCATGGCGTTATTGATCCCATTGAAGAAGTGGCAAAGGTAATTTAATCTATTGAATGATCTTGGTGCAATATCTTACAGAACCAAATAATTGCAAAATAACTACACAAATTACCTCTTCAACTTGTCTTGACCTGATGGCTGGTCCTTTTAAAAAGATTCACATTTATATTATTAAAAGGAACTGTTATACTTGAGCCACATGTGGCTTGTGGACCCAGATTGTCTGGCTCTCCCAGTTGTCTGCTAGTTAAGAACACTAGCAGAGCTCTAGCACAGTGTTGAAGCTGGGTGGGTACATGGTGACCAGGGCTGGGCACTGTTGGCACCATGCATGGAGATTCGGGTAGATGGTAAAATGCACTCCCTTACCTGTCTTAGCAGTTTCCAGTGTCACACTCTGCTTACCAGGCTCACAGCAGAGTTGGGGAGTCGATTCTGCTATTCACCTATTCCTAGTATGTCACACACCCCACTTCCAAATATTCATGACACTTGGGAACCCGGCCTGTAGAGGGCGATCTTGCAGAGATGACATGGAAAAAGGAGCCCCTCCTGGTCCATAAGTACTGGGTTCCATCCCACTATTCCTCAATCTTTTCGTCTCTGCAGTCGGCGAGGCATTCAGAAGATGACTCTCCTTCAAGCTGCAGGTAGCCGGGTTTGCTCCCGGCCCCTTTTTTTCTCTATTTCTGTCTGAAACTCTTTAAACCTGTTTGGTTATATTGTATGCCTCCCAGCCCTGGCTGTATGGTTCAGGCAAGGGTAGATACATACACCTTCTGGTGTATAAAGGGGTTTTACTCCTCCGTGAGACCCAAATGTGGGTAGGCGGTTTCCGGGTTGGTGATCCCCGGCCTGGGATGCCTTTCTCCCATAATAAAGCTTAAAAATCACATGGGAAAAGTGTGTGTATGTTTTAGCACTGTTCAACAGCACAAGTATCGCAGGAAGCTAGCTTGTGGCAAGTCTTTGCTTTTAAAATAGATGGTATAATCTTCAAATTCGGCCATTGTTGATTTTCAGCTGGTTATTCACTCAATAGTATTTTTCAGTAACTAGCTCCAGCTCTGTCTAGAGAGACAACACTTGCATTGCACAGGCTGGAGTTTCTTTGTAAACACTCCCCTGTGCTGAGCTGCCTCACCTACGCTTGTGTGCAAGCCTAACTGCTGCTAAAGCCATTACTTTTGGCTGGAGCAGCTGGCCTGTTGTGCAGCCTTCTTTGGAGCCTTGAATCTGGATATGCTGGGTTTTGACTACTGAAGAAAATCTGTCTTATAGATAGACAGATATATGTATTGATTTTGAGTGATGTGTATGTTTGGCTTATGTCCTCCTGCCCTTATGTTCAGGTTTTGTGTTCCACTTTAAGGTGGACCTAGATTCATGTTACCTGGCTCTATGTGTTAGACCAACAACATAGAAACATAGAAGGTTGACGGCAGAAGGAGACCTTATGCTCCATCTAGTCTGCCCTTAAATAGTCCTAAAGGATTAAAAAAAAAAAAAAAAAATCCTCCCACTTGGGACTTGAAGGGGCATCCCAGGTAGCTTTAACAGCGTAATTCCCTCTGGTCATTGCGACTACCTTAAAGATCACCATATGGAGGCTTCCCAGGATACCGGGCTTAGGCTCCCCTCGGGGCAGTCCCGGCAGCAGGCCATAACGCAGCAGTTGGGGGCCCAGGCCTCTGGGTCTGTGGCCCTGGCCTTTTCTCCTACCCCGCCTTATCCGTACCCCAGATGATGTTGTCACAGTTGGGGAGTCGCAATCTGATGTGTGCCAGATGGCTAATATTCAGAAAGGCCTCGGCTAAAAAAAAAAACCTCCCACTTGGGACTTGAAGGGGCATCCCGGGTAGCATTTGCGTAAAACCCAGATATACTTGGCGACTATAATCAATTATAAGTATAATACTAGAGAATCATATGGAGGCATTTCAGGTTAATGGGCTTGCAATTCCCTTGGCACAGACTCGGCAATGTTTTGGATGTGGGGCATCCCTTGTTTGGGATAACGCAGTTCTTGCGTCCCTTGTGCACAATTAACCATTATGCAGCAAACTGGGGCCCAGGCTTCAGGGTCTGCGGCTTCTGCCTCTTCTCCTACTCCGCCGTGTCTTGTCCGTACCCCAGTGATATTGTCATGGGTGGTGAGTCGCATTCTGATTTATGGTGCCAGATTGGCTCATCTTGAAGGATTTATGTCTACCTCTGTGGCTAAGAATGCCTCAGCTAAAAGAGAGCATTTGACTCATGCCGTCTTGGCAAGTGAGTTGGACAATTGCGAATTGCTTGATTGGTCTGACCCTTCTCAGTTAGAAGGGGAATTATATGAGGATTCAGTTGTTTCTGACGAACAGCAATTTGTTGGTACTGAAAGTGAGCAGGGTGAAGAGAGTGTTGTGGTTACCCCAAAAGCTCTTGCCCAGTTATTTGAGGTTTTTGTTATTACTCCTCCTGAAGTAGTCCCTTTCAAGAGAGGGGAATTCTTTGGAGCCTCTAAACCTCGTTTGGAATTTCCAAATCAAAAGCATTTTGATTATATTATTTTTAAAGAATGGGAGAAGCCTGCGCGGCTTCATGGCATTCCCTTGGGCTGGGACAAAAAATATCCCTTTCCAGCTGATACGGTTAAACGTTGGCCATCACCTCCTGAGGTGGATGCCCCTGTACTTCCTGACTCCACTACACTCAAGGATGGAGAGGACAAACGTATTGATCAAATGGCGTGCCACGCTTTTTCCAGTGTAGGCTCGTCCTTGCGGCCTGTTGGCGCTTCGGCGCTTATGTCGGTGGCTATTAGGTCTGTTGTGAGAGACCTAATGAATAACTCAGGGCTTGATCCGGCCTCTGATGAGTACGCCGCTCTTAAGCGTTGTGAGATGTTTGCATCTTTTGTACTTTCTTCTTTAGATGATACTCTGCTCATATGCAGCAGAACCTCTGCCTTGTTAATCACCATTAGGCGGTCAGTATGGTTGCGGCAGTGGGCGGCGGATGTTGTAGCCAAAAAATCGCTTACAGTGCTTTCGTTTGTGGGATTGTGCCTATTTGGAGCTTCTTCCGGTTACAAACTGGAATTCGAGCCCCGGCCTCCTCCCAGATTTTTCATGTCCCGGATGCCGTCAGATCCGGCAATTGCGCAGGGACTGCGGGCAGCAGTAGCGAATCTGTTAAACATGGCTGTCATCTGCCTAGTGCCTCCGGCGGAAAGGGGTTTGGGGTTTTACTCCAACCTATTCACGGTACCCAAGAAGGATGGCTCTGTTCGGCCTATCCTAGACCTAAGGAGACTCAAATCAATTTATCAGTTTCAGAAGAATCCGCATGGAGTCTCTGCGATCAACAATCGATGCTCTCTGTCAGGGGGACTTCATGACATCCATAGACATCAAGGATGCTTATTTGCACATTCCTATTTTCCGGGTCACCAGAGATTTCTCAGGTTCTCTATAGAAGACCAGCATTATCAATTTGTGGCCATGCCATTCAGCCTTACCTCGGCCCCAAGAGTCTTTACCAAGATGCTGGCAGGAGTGATGGCTATATTCAGGGTCCAGGGCATCCGCATTGTGCTTTTTCTGGACGATCTTCTTATCGCGACCTCCTCCCTCGAACAATCAGAGTTGGACACCAGGATGGTGGTCTCTACGCTAGAGAGGTTCGGATGGGTAATAAGTTACCCCAAATCCTCTGTCCGTCCAGGGAAATTCCCTTCCTGGGCCTGATTCTGGAATGGTTCTGATTCAGGACTTTATTCGTCTATTTTTGTCCAACCCTCGTCAGTCTATCTGTCATGGGATGAGACTAGTGGGATTGATGGTAGCTGCATTCGAGGCAGTCCCGTTTGCCCAGTTTCACATAAGGACGCTTCAGCTCTTCCTCTTGGCAAGTGGGACAGGTGCCCACTATCATTAAATCAGACTTGTCTATTGTCTCCCCACGTTTTGCAGTCCCTTCAGTGTGGTTAATATCGCACAACCTCCAGAAGGGCAAGTCATTTCTGACTCATTTCTGATTCGCGTTGGGAACTGGTTACCACAGATACCAGCCTGGTAGGCTGGGGGGGGGCTTCTGGAAGAAGCATCAGTTCCAAGGATTGTGGGGGCCTCAGGAGGCTCATTCTCCAATCTATGTATTAGAGCTTCGGGCCATACGTCTTGTTCTACTTCGACTGACCCATTTCTTACAGGGTCTGCCAGTTTAGATTCGGTCAGACAACTGAACAGCTTTTGCATACATCAATCACCAGGGAGGGACTCGCAGTTGGGGTGCCCTCCAGGAAGTGTCTCTGATCCTTCAGTGGGCAGAGATCAATGTTCCCTGCATATCAGCAGTTTACATTCCGGGGATAGAGAATGTGGAGGCAGACTCCCTGACCAGGGGATGTTCTCACCAGGGAGAATGGTCTCTCAATCCAAGGGTCTTTCAGTTCCTCTGTCACAAGTGGGGGACTCCACGGTTGGACCTGTTTGCTTCTCGCCACAGTCACAAGCTGCCAGCTTTTGTGTCTCTATCCCAGGATCCTCTGGCAGTGGCAGCGGATGCCATGTCTCTGGCCTGGAAGGATCTGGGGTTCCTATATCTGTTTCCCCCATTCTCCATGATCAGCAAGGTGGTGCGCAAGTTAGCACTGGAGGAGGCACCAGCAATTCTGGTGGTGCCAAGGTGGCCAAGACGTCTGTGGTACGCGGACCTTAACCTGGTGCTTTCAGCTATGCAGGCTGCTCCCTTTGAGCCTTTGCAGGATATTCCTCTTCCTATTCTTACTCAGAAGGTTGCCTTTTTGGTTGCTATTACTTCTGTCTGCCGAGTTTCTGAACTGGCGGCTTTGTCTATTCTAGCCCCTTATTTTGAGAGGCATCAAGATAAGGTTGTTTTCCGTTTTAAACCGGATTTCCTTCCTAAGGTGGTGTCTGCTTTCCACCTAAATCAGGATATAGTTCTTCCTTCCTTGTGTCCTAAACCTAGTAACGACAAGGAAAGGGTCTTACATTCTTTGGATGTAGTTTGTTGTGTTAAGTATTATTTAGTTACTACTTCGGCCTTCCGCAAGACGGATGCTTTTTTTTGTTGTGCCTTCTGGGCCCAAGAAGGGTTTTGCTCCTGCCAAATCTTCCCTTAATAAGTGGATACGTCAGGCCATCATTGGGGCCTATATGGCTAAGGGGAAGGTTCGTGTCACCGCTCATTCTACTCGTGCTATTGGAGCTTCCTGGGCTTTTCAGCACCAGGCTTTTGTTGAACAAGTTTGCAAGGCTGCGACTTGGTCTTCTGTGCATACTTTTCTAAGTTCTACAAGGTTGATGTGCGGTCCTCAGTGGATGCTGCTTTTGGCCGCAAAATTCTGCAAGCTGCGGTAATTTAAGTTATGCATTATTCCTTGGGGATCCCCACCCATTATAGACACTGCTATCGGATGTCCAAAGTGTCATGAATATTTGGAAGTGGGGTGTGTGACATACTAGGAATAATACCATTTTGTGAGTACTCACCTGTAAAATGGTTATTACGAGTATGTCACATACCCCACTTCCCCCGCCCTTTTTTGTTCTAAGTGATCCTTTATATGGTGATTATTATTTTCACAAACTATTTTTCAATTATCAAATATAATTTGCTCTTCCTGGTTCTTCACTGCTTTTTAAAAAGACTGAGGAATAGTGTGAGGAACCCAGTGCTTATGGACCAGGAGGGGCTCCTTTTTCCATGTCATCTCTGCAAGATCGCCCCCTATACAGGCCGGGTTCCCAAGTGTCATGAATATTTGGAAGTGGGGTGTGTGACATACTCTTAATAAGCATTTTACAGGTGAGTACTCACAAAATGGTATTTTTTGGGGCCGGAGGTTCCACTCATACGGGGCAAGTATCTTATAGTGCCGGGGGAGCACACTTTACTGACATTTTTTGTGAGTAAAACTTTTTTTCAGGATTTATTTCCTCTGTGCAATTCAGCCTGTGTTTTTTTTCTTTTTACTAAGGCCTTTGCCCAATATTCATAGGATTCAGTAAAAAAAAGTAACACTGGCCATTTTGGGCACTGCGCTGGGGATAAAGGGCGATGACATAAATTTCCGTTCTCAGTAAAGGGTCACTTTAGAAGCGCTTATCCTGTTTTAGTGGATATGGCTAAATGATAAGCCTGTTATCTCCTGCAGACCTTCTTATGACCCAATTAGCGATTTTCTCTCCGTCTAAAGTGTCCACAAGATATCTAGAGTCGCTACAATCAAGTGTGTAGAGAGAATTGGAGAATCTGTCGGCCGTCGTATCGTTTCGACTGACCAAAAATTTCTCCATCGCTTGATGGTTGCAATTTGGAAATAGAAGTCTCCCTAGAAAAATGTGTTTTGCTATGAGTACTTCATGCACATCAGTCATTCATCTGTGCATGTGAACCCGACATTTCTAACATCCGTTTTGAATTATTCTTATTGATATGCCACATGAAGAACCTCAATGAATCTGATGCACCCATGTTATAGGGTAGCACAATGGCTTTTGCTTGTCTGGATGCTTCGCTTGATGTTACCTAAATTAAACCACTGGTAATGATTATCTAGATCAGTGATACTCAAATGGCGGACCTCGGCGTCAAATTTCTAGACCCCTGCCCTGACAGCCCTGCACCTTTGTGTTGCTATGCTCAGAGCTGCATCCTTGATCGGTGATGTAGTGCTTAGTCTCTCTGCCAGTGTCATGGCTCCTGGCACCTAGCATTGCAATATGAAGTACTGCACGGGCAGAAAGTGGCATTGCAAGGTACATACAAACTGTTTCTTGGTCTCGTTGACCCAGCCAATCCTTTGCCCCTGCCCCAGCTCGGCTCCATCCATTCCACCCCCGTCCATGCCTTTCCCCTCAGCTCTGCCCCGTCCATGCCTTTCCCCTCAGCTCTGCCCCGTCCATGCCTTTCCCCTCAGCTCTGCCCCATCCATGCCTTTCCCCTCAGCTCTGCCCCATCCATGCCTTTCCCCTCAGCTCTGCCCCATCCATGCCTTTCCCCTCAGCTCTGCCCCATCCATGCCTTTCCCCTCAGCTCTGCCCCATCCATGCCTTTCCCCTCAGCTCTGCCCCATCCATGCCTTTCCCCTCAGCTCTGCCCCATCCATGCCTTTCCCCTCAGCTCTGCCCCATCCATGCCTTTCCCCTCAGCTCTGCCCCATCCATGCCTTTCCCCTCAGCTCTGCCCCATCCATGCCTTTCCCCTCAGCTCTGCCCCATCCATGCCTTTCCCCTCAGCTCTGCCCCATCCATCCCTGTCCCCTCAGCTCTGCCCCATCCATCCCTGTCCCCTCAGCTCTGCCCCATCCATCCCTGTCCCCTCAGCTCTGCCCCATCCATCCCTGTCCCCTCAGCTCTGCCCCATCCATCCCTGTCCCCTCAGCTCTGCCCCATCCATCCCTGTCCCCTCAGCTCTGCCCCATCCATCCCTGTCCCCTCAGCTCTGCCCCATCCATCCCTGTCCCCTCAGCTCTGCCCCATCCATCCCTGTCCCCTCAGCTCTGCCCCATCCATCCCTGTCCCCTCAGCTCTGCCCCATCCATGCCTGTCCCCTCAGCTCTGCCCCATCCATGCCTGTCCCCTCAGCTCTGCCCCATCCATGCCTGTCCCCTCAGCTCTGCCCCATCCATCCATGTCTCCTCAGCTCTGCCCCATCCATCCCTGTCCCCTCAGCTCTGCCCCATCCATCCCTGTCCCCTCAGCTCTGCCCCATCCATCCCTGTCCCCTGAGCCCCATCCATCCCTGTCCCCTCAGCTCTGCCCCATCCAGTCCCTACCTTTGCCAATCCATTACTGTTTGTTCCAGCTCTAGGCACCTGCCCCTTCTCAGCTCTACCCATTCATTCCTGTTCTGACTACCCATCCCTTTTCCTTGCAAATTCTCTTATTCATTCCTCTTCCCCGAGCCCTATCTTTCCATCCTTGTTACCAGACCTTAACCAGCCAGTAACATTTTGGGCCCTAGTCCACCCCTGTAAACGGTCTGCATAGAATGCAAGGGGGGGTGGGGGGTTAAAGCAGTGTGCCGCAGGTCAGTGCTGTATGTTCTGTGGAGCCCCCAAAAAAGCTCATGTATTTTCCCAGTGCAATTGAATTTTTGGGGTGGGGTGGGGGGCAAGCAGCCTCTCTTTAGTTTTGCTTGGGGAACCTATAGCCCCTCCCTGGTGTACTGATTTCAACCTATCCACTCCCTGCGAAAGCCCTCCCCCCGGTGCTTCACCTCTCACAGGATGCCTTTTTAAATGGACCTTTACAAGCAGTGGTTGAATACTCCTGATCTAGATCACCATTTTTCGGTACGTGTACCCCAGGGGGTACTTGGCAATGTTCAGTGGTGCACAAACAAGAGGGATAAACATTATCCTTTTTTGTGTCAAAAAGTGGTACAAGGCCCATGCCCTACGTATTTTGGTATTGTTGGTAATTGATCTTCTTCTTGGAAGTACTTAGTTGTTACTGCTTATCGCTAGGGGGTACTTGCCATAAAAAGTTTAAGAAACGGTGATTCTAAATCAGTCTCCTGTAAGGTGAGCAAGATTTTCTCTATGGACAATGAACCTGACTTTGTATTTAATTATTATTTAATAGAGCACCGGATTTAGTTCAGTTTTATATCCTGCTGTAACCTCTCTGCTACAATGCAATATTTCTAATAAATGCCAATAATGCGATTATATTTCTTTGACCTCTGCTTTTGTCTTTTATAGCTGGCTCTTAGGTACAACATCCCATTTCATGTAGATGCCTGTCTAGGTGGTTTCCTCATTGTATTTATGGAGAAAGCTGGTTTCTCCCTCCCAGCTTTTGATTTCAGAGTAAAAGGAGTGACCAGCATCTCAGCGGATACGCACAAGGTAAAACTATAAGCGAGTCGATAAAACGTCAAGGTTTTCTGTTATGCTTAGAACTATCAATGCTCATTTATAAAACATTGGTGTGGATTGCAGCGCAGGGGGCACCCCCCTTGCCAATGCTTCCAACACAGTTTTATAAGTCCTCTTGGTTCTGAACACCTGGAAAAAATGCACCGGGGAAAAAAAAAAACGGGAGAGTGATAAATGGCTCTGAATATTATGAGCTAAACTCCACGTGTTCACGCATGTTTCCAAGGAGCTTTCCCCGGGGCTCTATGCAGCAGCTGCTGGTGAAGCTCTTTAGTAACTCTTGAGTCACCCAATCACTGAGCATCCTCTGTGCAGCTACACCACTGATTGGTTAACTCCACTGTTACTATCATCTAATTGGACTTATCGCCTGGGATATTGGAGGGAAGCTAAGCATTGTGTCCCAGGAAGAAATAGAGTTTACAAAAGGTACAAGAAGGTCAGCACAGAGAATTTGGTGAAGGTCTAGGCTCAGGAAAAATGTTATGGTCACCATTTGTATGGTTTTGCACACATAGGATTTTTTACTCCGCATTTAACCTATCCGTGCAGTGAGTATACACATGCCCAGAGCCAAGGGCTTCCCTAATTATGGTGCCCGGGGAGCAGTCGGGGGGTTAGGGGCAACTTCGGTCATATATCATGGCCAAGAATTGAACCTGCAACCCTCCGGTCGCAAGTCTGCGTCCTTACATCTAGGCCACGACTGCCTACCACTTATTACTGGAAGACTAGAAGGGAATCTTTGATTACGCACGAAGGCAGTCTTTTTGGTGGCAATAACTTCAGCCTGCAGAATATGTGATATCCAGGTTTACAGACCCTAAAATCACCCAAAACCCATATAACTACTCCCCCATTTATATGTAACCCTTCATTGTGCCTATCCAGATTCCTGGATCCACCTTGCTCTTTGCCACCATGGGATCCACTAGGTGAGTATACTGCTAGCCGCTGCGGTGCTTCCCTAAATGAGATGCCTGCTTGGGAAGGCTATAACCCTGACTAGAGTGTTTTCGACTTTTAGTCCAGGTTTTGTTCCACTTCAACCAGAGTGTAGGTGATAGCAGGGGCTTAGCTAGGAATTTCTTTTATGTGCTGTGTGTGTGCAAAATATCAAGTGATGGCAAATGGAGTGAAATGAGGCCAACACTGACCATACAGATGAGCAGAATCCTTTTGGCGCCCCCTTCAGGTTTAATTCAAGATTGGCAATTATGAAATGGTACATGAGCATTTGACACATGGTTGATTCAGCTAAATATGGTGCTGAACTGCATGGAGGGAAAAAAATCACAAGAAATAGCTTTCTCTCAAAAAATCATTTGTAAAAAAAAATATATATATATGGTTCTGAATCAAGCTTTGTTCCATTCTTGAGTATGCATTTTTGCAAGCTGCCATCTTATCTGGAGCAGACCTTGTCTTGAGCATAATGCCTTGTAGTAATAGGTTCCCTTCTTTTTTCAGTATGGCTATGCACCCAAAGGCTCCTCTGTGATCCTCTACAGCAAGAAGGACTACAGGCAGTACCAGTACTTTGTTACCTCCGACTGGCCCGGTGGGCTCTATGCATCTCCTTCTATAGCTGGCTCTCGGCCGGGGGGTATAGTCGCCGCTTGCTGGGCCACCATGATGCACATCGGAGAAGATGGATATATTGAAGCCACGAAGAATATCATCAATGCTGCACGCTTCATCATTAAAGAGTATGTGTTATGACATATACAGTAAACTGGATTTAAAAAAGAAGTCCAAATTTGTAACCCCCCCTCCTCCCTGTGCTAGGTCTAATTCGGGCACTAAAATAATAAAACAACTCTCCTGATTAATACGATCCTCCCCTGATACCGATGGGGGGCAGGGCTTTGCATGGCAGCCATGGATTGACTGACTCGAGGCCCCGGCTTTAGCTTCCATGCATACTGTCCCCCCCCCCCCAGTTAGTTGTTGCGTTATTGCTCAAATCAGAATGCTTAGATTTCCTCTTTATTATCCCTCATTACATAGCAAACACACTTCAACCCATAATATTTTTAGAGGTACACGAACTATGATTTTCAATTTCCCTGGTCTTGATACTTGCCCCAGGGGGCTCCCCGATTTGAGATGCCCCACAACGTGAACCCCCCCCCCCCCCCCACAGATCACCCATAGAAACATATCTTTCCCTGGTCCTACAGTGCATGTGCGGGCACTTATACCAGGTGTAGAAGTGGCCCCTCCTCTTGCTTGTAGCATGTTTGTGGATCTTTACTATTGGACAGTTTTTTTTTAACCAGTGTTCCTTTTAGTGGAACAAAACCCGTGATTTTGATTGTCCAGGGTTTTGTTCCGTGCCCCTGGGGCATCCGGAATTGGTATACCCCACTGTGTGAAACCCTCCAGATTGCCCAGTACATCTCACCTCTTCCCGGTTCAACAGCGCATGTGCGGGCTCTTGTACAATCAGTGCTGTTTGCTGTGACTGTCGGCAAACGGTTCTGATAGGTTTCAATGGGGAGCGAGAGTGGGTGCATCCCCAGCGGCCCATGCTTCTATCCCAGCCTATCTGCATGGCTGGGGTGCCGTGCATAGCCCAAAGATTCATGGGATGTGGCCGCTCTCACTCCCCATTGTAAACAATCAGAGCTGAATTACTGAGGCACAGCAAACCTCTCTGATTGGAAGGGAGCCCGAGCATGCGCCGTTGGACCAGGGAAAGATAAGAGAATACTGGAGATCTGGGAGGTTTTAGATTCCCGGGCCCAGGTTTTGTTACGCTTTAAGCATTCACTATTACCCGGGCCATGCTCCTCCTTTTTATACTCCTCATAGTGTGAGACACTATGTATCTGAAATGGCTTTCCCTGGTGCGATTTCTGTGTAAAGCAGCACAAACCCCACCAGCGTGCGCCCTGGAACCTGAAAGATTCAACAGCCGCTGGATTTCCCAGAGGCATGCCTCAGATTTGGGATGCCCTGCAGTGTAATCTCTTAAGAAAAAAGCAATTCATAGACTCCTTCTTCCCGGTTCCTGTAGTAATGAAATGCAGCAGCAGGAGCAACAGATGGCAGGTGGCTGAGCGGCCACAGTTTTCTTTTCTTCACTCTGAGTCCCTGCCTGGCGTGCTGATGCCCCCTAGTGATTAGGATAATATAAGAAAAGTCTATTTTAACTCTTGCCACACTTTTTGTTATGTCTGTTTTACCTGTTTTTATTATGCTATTTATCTTTCTTTTTGTTCTAAAGGTTGCAGAAGATTAAGGAAATCTTTGTTTATGGAAATCCAGAAGTGTCGGTCATTGCACTGGGTTCCGATGTTTTTGATATTTACCGTTTATCCAACTCTATGACAGCTAAGGGCTGGAATTTAAATACACTTCAGTTTCCAGCTAGGTAAGTGTAACCTATACACACACATGAAAGAGTAGATCTACTTCATTGAAGTGTTTCACATCCTCAATACAAATCTCATGCACAATTTACATATTGTAGTACATTGTTTAAGTGCCCTGACATCTGAAAGATTTCACCCCCCCCCCCATGGCATCCTGAATTGGGATGCCCCCCTGTGTGTCAACACTCCCCAGAAAGCCATTATTCTCTCCCCTCTTCCTCGTTCCAACAGCCCAGGCGCAGGCTCTCGTCCAATGCGAGCCGTCTGCCTGGACTATGGTAAAATACTAGAAACTGCATGTGACCAAAGGCACCCAGTGGAGATTGATAGGGTGGAGGACACCAGAGCCGTTGGTCCTGTAAATAGACTGCAAGGCTGGCACACAGAATAAGCATGGGAGGAGTGTGGAAGGGGGAATTTCTTGAACATATTCTGAGCATTTCCAAGGGGTTAAAAGTGGACAAACACCCCAAATTAGAAAGTCGGGGGGGGGGGGGGGGGGGACCACAACTGGGTTTAGGCCCAGTCTTAAAGTGATTAAACACTCAAGCAACTCGCCTAATCGCTTTATCCACGCCTGTGCATCCCGCACAGCCCTGGGCCCATAAATGGAGAGGGTGTAGTAGCGCTTCTGTGACCGATGGCGGTGTGCGAACCCGACAAGCGATCAGTAACAGGAGCACTGCCACATCCTCTCCATTCATTACAAGGGAGGAGTTATGCAGAGGCCTGTCATGCCCTCTCCATTGTAGTGAACCAAAAGGGCATGACGACTCTCCCCGGTGCCTGATGGCGGGATCCAGTGATCAGGTACTTTGCTGATCATCGGATCAACTGGGGAGGTTAAAAGGCACGGACCCTTTTTTTGTTTTTTCGTTTGGGTGTTCAATCACTTTAAGCATGAGGGTAGAAATTCTTCATTGAACCTGAGAATGCTTGAATGTCAGGCTGTCTCTTCAAAGGAATGGGGTCCTTGGAACAAGAAAACCCTGCAGTAAATTTGGGATGTGGACCCACACCATGAAATGAGCCTGGCTAATCCTCATCTTTGGATCAGGGTGTATTTAAACCGGACCTTCACTATGATTTATTGAAAAGCCCAAACCCTTATAAAATGATTCCCCAGCATCTAAAATTAATATATTTTAAGTGTTTAGTCACTTACTTATCCTACTTTCCTCGACTGGGCTGCAACTCTGTTCAGGACTTTAGGATATGGGTGCTGCCATCTTGGCTCAGAAGCATCACACTTACTGAGGAAAGGAGAGCGGGATAAAGTACAAGGGGCGGGTTATAGCTGTACTTTGCTCAGACAGAGCAGAGCTGGGGTCAGGAAAAGGTCAGCAGTCCCAGAATGCAGAGCAGCACAGTTAGAAGGCACTTCCTGTTTGCAGGCTGCCTGATGTCCCATGAGCCGCCATCATGTTTAAAGGCTCATAACATGCAATTGGTGCAGGTAGGATGATTTTTAATGTGAGCAATCTGTATGTACAGGGTGTGGGAAACATATAAGATATGCTCTTATTCAGGGTGAAGGTCCGCTTTAAATATTGTGTAAAGAATCAAATGTGTAAAGATCAGATATCTCACAGCCAGAAGAATTGCTGTTACTAGGTCTCCCATTTGCTATAAACTACCACATAGGCACAAGAGAACCTTTCACAAATGGGCACAGCACAAAGTATATAGCAAAAATATAAATCTTTTAGTGACTCTACTACATAAAAAAACAAATATAGGCAATATTAAAAACAATTGCCCTATTGCGCTGTTAAAAATAGGTCTAATAAATCAGACTCTATCACCTCCATACTGGGAATATCACATCAGAAACAAATCTAAATTCATAATATTACACATATCCTACATACTAATCCTATCCAATACAGAAAAGATACAATAAATCTAAATGTAACAAAAAAAAAAAAATTATATTATATATATATATATATATATATATATATATATATATATATATATATATATATATATATATATATATATATATATATATTAATCTCCAACCATTTGCAATAAGCTACATAGAAACAAATTGATGGGAGCTGCTGAGCTTTCCTATTACAAAGTGCAAATGCTGAAATGGCAGTTCAATACCAGTAATCAAGCTAAATATAAATCCACTTTGTGATCCTACCAAACTATTATTGAGTAAAATACTATTCACCTATACCAAATATTTATCATATATTTTGTACCAACTATAAATAATACTACTAAAGTGCAATATACTTGGGAAGGAGAATGAGGTCTCCCAATTGATGCCAGAAACTCATAGGCCCACTTTAAGAAAATCCCTTAATTGCAAAAGAAAATGTTTCAGGATTACTTAGAAAAATGTAAAGCCCCTCCATTACATGTTTTGCATAAGGTCAGATAGGGACAAGGAGGATTTTGCTCTTGGGGTGGGTAAACCCTTTAAAAGCATTGTCCTGGCAAAAAAAAAATACGCACGTTCAGGAGTTTCTAGGGGAGTGCATCTGCCATTTACTATCAAATTGCTGAAGTGACATTAGGAGCGAGCAAGTATATTTCACGAATCAAACTTTGAAACTAGTATGTTTCTGAGAACCAGATATGGCTGCTGCAGTTGACAGAAAGTAAGGATCTTGTTCATGGTCCTTTTTTTTTTTTTTTTTTTTTTTTTTTTTTTCTAGTGCACAGCACGGCCTGTTTCATGTAGTCCTTACATCTGGGTATTCCACCACAAGGTGGCGCAGTGGACTGCAGAAGATTTGTGGCTCCTCCCGTGTGTGTGGTGGTGTGTTTCCCTCCGGGGGTGTACTGCGCTCCGCGGCGGGTGGCGCTTTACTGCTGCCTTCTACTACAGGCTGTCATGGCGCTGGGCGCCTGGTCACGGGGCAGCGTTCGCGTTCTTGGTGGGGGGGCGGCGCCGGGGGATGACGCGTATCGCGTCATTTTCCCGCAGCCTGCCCCTTGAGGTGCTCGATCACGGCGCCATCTTGTTTGCATGCTGCGTGCTGGAGAACTGAGTTTCCAGAGGCTCCCCTTTTCAGCGTGGGCTGCGGTGGTGACTCTATTCTTGGTGTGCCACACACCCCGCTTCACCTTTAATATTCTTCACTTATTGGGTTAACTCACCGCCAGGTGACGCTGTGCAGAGAGGAAGTCTTGTAACGAGCCCCCTTCCGGCCTATATATACCTGGTACCTCCCATTTATCACCAGTATTTTTCTCTCTGCTTGACGACAAGACAGAAGATTGAAGTCTCCTGCTTACAGGTAGCCGGGGTCTTACCCCGGCACCCCCTTTTGGTCTATTTCTGCCCGGTTTTGATTGTTTATACCTTTATGGTGGATTGGAAGCCTCCCAGCCTAGGCTGCTCACTGGGCAATTGGTAGACGGCACTATAGGTGCCTAGGAGCTTATCTCCTCCGCTCGACCCCCTCTTTTGGGGGCAATGCGGCTATCCGGCATGGTGATCCGGAAATGGGATGCCCCTGTCCCGAGGGTCCCCTTAGCCCCTTACTCTCCCGTTACGGTCCCTTCTCCCTTCACTATGGGGGGGGGGGGGGGGTTAGAGGGTTGTGTATTGTGTGTGTGTATTTCACTGTATGACTTTTTGTAACATGTGTGTTTTACTTTCATGCACTTAGCAGACTGCACCGCAAGTGTGCACTCGGTCTGATTGTCTTATTTTTTCCCTTAAAAGGGCTTTCCTTGGGCAGGTCTTGCAAGATAAGTACTGGCCGGCTTGGCCAGCGTTTAGGTCTGCTTTAGGGGGCAGCTGGGGCTTGGCCGCGCTGATTGCAGGCTGGCTTGCTGCCTGAGCCTTTGCTATAGCAGCCTCCCTCCCCCCTCCCCCGCTGGTCTCCTTGAGGTTCGCCGCTGCATTATCAGCGTCGGCTGCGCTGAGTCTTTCCTTCCCTCCCTCCTCCTCCCCCCTCCTCCTGCTTTTTGTTTGGCCCGTTGTAGTGGCTCATCTGGTAGTAATCCCTTGATGAATGGGCGCACTGATCGGGCTTGAGGGGGGCGGGCTCCGGCAGCGTCATGTGACCGGCCCCAGCCTCACTTCCTTCCTTCCTGGCTTAAAGGAAGTCACGTGGGGGGGGGCTCGCTGCCACACATGGTTTTGTTTACTTCTGGCTCCTACTGCTATTGCTGCTGGCTGCTGCGTCGTCCATACTATTGCTGCGGCCGCCCTCGGTTCCTTGCAGGTAAGCGGCCCCACCTTGTGTGGGGCGAGTGTCTTTTTAAAAACTATATTGTTTATAGTGTTTTTAGACATGGGGGGGAGAGATCTATTTGGGGATTCATCATGTTTGAGGGCAAGGGATTTTTCCTTTGTTTATTTAAAGGCACCTTGGTGCCATGCATTAGTATGTTTGCATGTTGCCACATGTTTGGGGATCTGACTGTTGGTTTTTTCTTCCCCTACAGATCCCGGGAACCCCTGATTAAAGCAGGCCTCCCGGCTCTATATTACTTGGCTAGTCTTTCTTTTTAAAAATAAAAAATAAAAGGAAAGGAAAATTGGTATATATATATATATATATATATATATATATATATATTTATATTATTGACATAAAAAAAAAAAAAATTAAGGGGATCTTCTTTTTGAATTAAATCCTCCCTTCCGGGACATTTACAATAAGGGGGCATCTCGGGTCGGCTTATGCCTTAAAACCCAAAAGAATTGCGAATACCATAAATCACCATATGGAGGCTTCCGTTATTACCGGAAATGGTTCTTCTGGGCCATCTAGGGGGTGCGCAAGATGTGGGACTCCGCTCCCAGATGATGATGTCTTTGTATGCATTCCTTGTGCAAGACAGAGTATTGCGCGTCAGTCCGTCGCTTCGGCTGCTGGCCCGTCGCATCTTCCATCATCTCCTACCTCTCTCTCCCTGTTCCGGACCCCGCATGACACTGTCAAGAGTGGGGATTCGCAATCCGAGGTGGCGGCGCGATTGGCCAGCCTCCGGAAAATAGTGCCCGTTAAAGCAGGGTCAAAAGCCGCTGCAAAACGGAAGCACCTGACTCCGATACCTTCGGCTTCACAGGATGAGGTATGTGAGCCTGTGGAATGGTCCGATGGCTCCCCGGACGAGGGAGAATTCCTGGTGGAGTCAGATGAGCCTGCAGATCAGCTTGAGGCTGATGCTATTGGCGATTGGTCGGTGGGTGTTTCCCTTGACACCTCCTCCATTCTGGCTCAGATGTTTGAAATTCTGAATTTAGATCCGCCTGAGGCTGTCACCCGGCCTAAGGGCCAGTTGTTTAAAGAGCCTCAGCCGCGTTGGGTTTTTCCCAGACAACACCACTTTGAGAGGGTGGTCCTTAAGGAATGGGAACATCCCACGCGGTTATCTGGAATCCCTTCCAGTTGGGAAAAGCGTTATCCTTTTCCGCCAGAATTGGTGAAACTCTGGTCCCTCCTGACGTCGATACCCCTGTGCTAGGGCTCTCCAGCACGGCTATGGTACAGTCTGCTGAGACCACTGTCCCTAAAGATGGGGAGGATCGTCGGATTGACCAGTACGTTCGCCATGGTTTTATTTATGCTGGGTCAACGATGCGCCTGGTGTGTGCTTCGGCCCTTCTATTGACGGTTAGGTCTGTAATTCAGGAGCTGTATGAGGATCTAGATCCCACTTGTAAAGCGTTTACTGCGCTCAAGCAGTGTGAATCTTTTATTTCCTATGTTCTATCCGCTCAGGACGATGCGCTGGCTATGAGTAACAAGACAGCTGCAATGCTGGTGGCTATTCGTCGGTCAGTATGGTTGCGTCAGTGGTCGGCGGACTCAGCTTCCCAAAGGGCCTAATCCCTTTCTAAGTTCTACAAAGTTGATGTGCGAGCCTCAGCGGATGCTGTTTTTGGCCGCAAAGTTCTGCAGACTGCAGTCATTTAAGTTATGCTTCACCTGGCTTTGAGATGCCCATCCCTTGTGGACACTGCTTTTGGATGTCCCAATAAGTGAAGAATATTAAAGGTGAAGCGGGGTGTGTGGCACACCAAGAATAATACCATTTTGTGAGTACTCACCTGAAAAATGGATATTGTTGGTGTGCCACACACCCCGCTTCACTCCCACCCTTTTCGGTATTTCCGAATCCTTTATATGGTGAAGCTTTTATTTATATTGATTTATTTTGAGGTTACCATTAATTTACTGGTACCTTGTCTTTCTGCTTTTTAATATACTGGTGATAAGTGGGAGGTACCAGGTATATATAGGCCGGAAGGGGGCTCGTTACAAGACTTCCTCTCTGCACAGCGTCACCTGGCGGTGAGTTAACCCAATAAGTGAAGAATATTAAAGGTGAAGCGGGGTGTGTGGCACACCAACAATATCCATTTTTCAGGTGAGTACTCACAAAATGGTATTATCCTCCTGATCTACCCTCCGCGGATCTTTGCCTGTATTCCAGTCGCCTGTCTGTGCTGCAAGCTGCACTCTTGGTCCGTGACCTCTATGGGGGCTTTTTGCTTGTTTGGGCATGTGCTGCGGGATACTTATGGTGTTTTCTTGATTATGTTTTTCAGGTGGGATAACAGTGTTTTGTGGTTCCCCCGGTCCTATCCCCCCCCCCCTCTTATTACCTCTTGGCCCTTCTGTAGGCATCCTTTTGGGGGTATCCCGGGTGGCTTTTATTAGCCCTTAGCCTATACTGGCCTATTGACAAGATGGCGTGCTTGGGGGTCCTTCGGGGCAACCTCGGCTATGTGTCATGTGAGTGGGGGTGGCGCGGTTTGTGTGCCGTGCGCCCAAGGTATTATTGCGGACCAGGCTGGGCGTTTCTCTTCCCAGTTCTGCGCTCCCTCCGGCATCTCCTACTCCCCCGCGCCTGCATTTAGCCCCCAGTGAGGGGGATACTAGCAGGGGGTCCCAATCTGATCTGGCTCTACGCGTGGCCAGCATTGAAAGGCAGCTGGCCCGACCTGTGACGGGCAAGGCCTCTGCCAAGAAGCGGCATCTTGACGCTGCGCCGTCCCTCTTTGCCGAGGAGGATTAGGGCCTTGATTGTGTATGGCGGCCGTGACTCCCTAGAAGAGTGGGAGCTTTTCCATGATTCAGATTCCTCTGGGGGCCATCAGGAAGGTTATGACAGTGACGTAGGGTCCGCCTCTGATGAGGACACCTGGCTCCCTGCTGGCACTGATAGTCTGTCTGCCATCTTTGGGACAGTACACATCGGTCCCCCCCCCCCCCCCCCCCCCCCAAGGCGGCGAAGAGGCAGCAGGGTGAGCTCTTTCACCCTGGCAAACAAGGCTTGGAGTTCCCGGAGCAGGGCCATTTCTCCAATATGGTACTCAAGGAGTGGGAACGTCCTAACAGATTGCCCACAGTGCCCAAGGGATTGGACAGAAGGTATACCTTGTCGGCTGATCTGGTCAAGCGCTGGTCGTGTCCCCCTGAGGTGAACGCTCCTGTTCTAGGATTGTCTAACGCGCCGGTCATGCCGTCCCCTGACACTACTACACTGCGTGACAGCACAGACCGGCGTATGGATCAGCTGGCTTGTCATGCTTTCACCTTTTGTAGGGGCAGGCCTGCGTCCGGTCTGCGCCGCAGCCTTTACGGCCATTGCCCTTAAGAGGAAGCTCAGCGTCTTGCTGATGGTGCCATGTCTGGTAGGAGAAGGGAGGATTATAGGGACCTCTTGCTTTGCTCTGATTTTGTTGCCTTTGTGCTGGCTGCCATGGATGGTGCCATCCGGCTGGGCGGTAGGGCTTCGGCCCTCTTGGTGGCTATGCGCAGGTCTGTTTGGTTGCGCCAGTGGGCAGCTGACTCTGCAGCTAAGAAGTCTCTCACCGGGCTTCCCTTCACGGGGCTTAAATCTTTTTGGTGAGTGTCTGGATGTTCTGGCCAAGGATGGTCGGCTCCCTCAGCGTAGGAAGCAGCCTCGACCCTTTCGGGGGGTCCTCCTCCTCCTTTCGTGCCTCCAGGGGAGGTCGTGGCTCCTTCTCGGGTAGCCGCCGAGATTCTTGGGGCCGTGGCAGATCCCGTGGTCGTCCCGGTCTCATGGGGATCCAAGCCCAAACCCCCTCCCAAGGCTCCTCAGGCATGAGGAGGCGCCCTCACCCGTCCGAGTTTCTATGGGAGTGCATCTGCGGTGTGAGAGTGCATCTGCGAGTGTCCTCCGGTTACAAGATTGCAGCCTGGCCGCCCCCAAGATTTCTCAGATCCCGGATATCTTAAAATCCTCTGTCAGCTCAGGGTTTGCGCCTAGCAGTTTAACACCTGTTTGATTCAGGAGTCATCTGTCTGGTACCTTACCAAGAACAGGATCAGGGGTACTACTCCAATCTTTTCACAGTTCCCAAAAACAACGTTTCTCTGAGGCCCATCCTGGAATTAAAGGGTCTCAACAGGTTTGTCCGGTTCAAGCACTTTCGCATGGAGACGCTGCGCTCGGCTGTCAGTACCCTTCGGCCGGGCGACTTAATGACCACTGTGGACATCAAGGATGCCTATCTTCACGTACCAATCCTTCCAGGTCATCAGAGATTTCTGAGGTTCGCTCTGGAGGATCAGCACTACCAGTTTGTGGCCTTACCGTTTGGTATCACCTCGGCTCCTTGGGTGTTCACCAAGGTGCTGGCGGGCGTAATGGCCCTTCTGAGGAACCAGGGCATTCGCATCCTTCCTTACCTGGACGACATTCTGATTGTTGCTCAGTCTCTTTATCAGGCCGAAAAGAATACTCAGGTGGTGACCTCCACTCTCGAGTCCTTCGACTGGGTGATCAACTATTCCAGTCTTCACTGTCTCCGTCTTTGGTGAGGTCTTTTCTGGCCATGACTCAGGTCAAGGTATCTCTCCCTCAGCAGAAGGTGGAGGTTCTTCAGATGCAGGGACGGGCCCTGCTCTTGTGTCTTCATCCCTCCATTCGGCAGGGAATGCAGTTAGTGGGCCTGATGGTGTCCTGCTTCGAGGCGGTTCCCTTTGCTCAGTTTCACATGAGGTCTCTTCAGTTGCATCTCCTGTCAGTTTGGGATCGGAACCCTGTGTCCCTGGATCAGGAATTTGTTCTGTCCCCTCTGGCCAGGCAGTCCCTCTCGTGGTGGTTGGACTCTAATCTTCTAGTGGGCAGGACCTTCCTGCCTCCGTGCTGGGAGATTGTCACCACTGATGCCAGTCTGACCGGTTGGGGGGGAGTTTGGAAGTCTCTAAAATTGCAGGGTCAGTGGGGCCCCGAGGAGGCCCATGCACCCATCAACATTCTAGAACTGCGGGTGGTTGGTTCTCTCCCAGTTGACTCCACACCTTCGGGGTCGGGCGGTTCAGATCCACTCGGACAACCAGACGGCGTTAGCCTACGTCAATCATCAGGGAGGGACTCGGAGCAAGCGAGCCCTCAAGGAAGTGAGTGTTCCTGCATCTCGGCGGTTTACATTCTGGGGGTGGAGAACCAGGAGGCAGACTCCCTGAGCAGGGGGACGTCTCAGCTGGGGGAATGGTCTCTCAGCAAGAAGGTATTTCACTCCCTGTGTCGCCGCTGGGGTCAGCCGGTTGTGGACCTGTTTGCGTTCCGTCACAAGCTTCCAAGATTTGTTTCCCTATCTCAGGATCCTCTATGTATTCGCTCCCTTTCCTCTGCTGGGCTGGGTGCTGCGCAAGATAGCCCAGGAGGGGGTTCCGGACATTCTGGTGGCCCCCTGTTGGCCGAGGAGGGTGTGATTCACAGACGTCGTGCAGTTTGCAGTAGATCGGTGTGTTTTGCCCAAGGACCCAGAACGTATCACTAACGGACAGCTGCGCCATCCCAATTTTCAAACGCTGGCTTTAACGGCTTGGCTGCTGAAACCTCCATCTTGATGGACAAGGGGTTGCCGCCCTCTGTTGTTGATACCATGATTCGGGCCCGGAAGAAGTCTTCCTCTTTTATCTACTACAGGGTCTGGCATGCTTACATTGCCTGGTGTGAGTCCAAGTCTCTTCCTTGTCGGGTGTTATCTATCCCCAGGATCCTGGAGTTTTTACAACATGGTTTGGATTCGGGCCTTCAACTTAGTACTCTCAAGGGACAGGTGTCAGCTCTGGCAATTTTTTTTTCCAAAAATCCTTTGCCAGTCACAGGCTGGTTAAGACTTTCTTCCAGGGAGTTATTGATGTGCGTCCGCCACGTAAGCCTATGCTACCGGTTTGGGACTTAAATTTGGTGTTGTCTGCTCTACAGGGTCCTCTCTTTGAACCTATGCATGGGGCTGCGTTGCCCATTCTGACTCTTAAAGTGGCCTTTTTGTTGGCCATTACTTCAGTCAGGCGAGTTTCTGAGCTGGCGGCGCCCTCTATGAAACCTCCTTTTTGAGCGGCATAAGGATAAGGTAGTGTTTCGGCTTAACCCGGATTTCTTGCCCTAGGTTGTGTCTGCTTTCCATCTCAATCAGGACATTGTCTTACCTTCCTTGTGTCCTAACCCTGCTAATTCCAAGGAACGGACCCTTCATTCTCTGGATGTTGTCAGGGCACTGAAGTTTTATTTGGTTGCTACTGAGTCTTTCAGGAAGTCTGATGCTCTTTTTGTTCTTCTGCTGGACCTAGGAAGGGTTTGCCTCCGGCTAAATCTACTATCAGCAAGTGGATCCGTCAGACGGTGGTACAAGCCTATTCTGCTAAAGGGAAGGAAACTCCTTTCCGGGTTACTGCTTATTCCACTCGGGCTATTGGCACTTCTTGGGCTTTTCAGCACCAAGCTTCTGTTGAACAAGTTTGTAAGGCCGGTTGATGTTAAGGCCTCAGCTGATGCTGCTTTTGGCTGGAGGGTAATTCAGGCGCTAGTGGTTTGAACTGCCTGCCGTTACTCTTTGGGGATCCCACCCTACCTTATAGGCACTGCTTTTGGATGTCCCAGATGTAAGGACTACATGAAACAGGCCGTGCTGTGCACTAGGAAAAATACAATTCTGTGAGTACTCACCTGTAGAATTGTTTTTACTATGCACAGCACGGCCTGTTTCATCCCTCCCTTGTTATCGTTATTCTTGGTTGCCTCTTTTATGGTGATTTGTTCCAAAGTTAGTTGTGAGGGTTGTTACCTTTTTTTTACCTTTATTACCTCCCAGCTTCTTGTATAACTGCTTTTCAACACTGAAGGTCTATGGGTGATTCCTGTTTTTATATGGGGCTGGGAGGAGCCAGAAATCTTCTGCAGTCCACTGCGCCACCTTGTGGCGGAATACCCAGATGTAAGGACTACTTGAAACAGGCCGTGCTGTGCATAGATAGTGCAAACAATTCTACAGGTGAGTACTCACAGAATTGTATTTTTCTTAGTCTGGACAGGGCCTTGAACTACAAAGTAGTTTTTTGATTGTGTTTTGTTAATGAGAGAAATGCAAGATGACTTGTTGGTCCTTGTAGAGCAGTAGTCTATCTGACCATAGAACTGTGGGTCATTTCCTGGTTCGTAAAGGCTAGGTTAGAAATCATTATAATATGTATTTGAGCCATACATAAAAATTAGATTTTCCATTGTTTTTCATGTTACAGCATTCACATATGCCTCACCCTGCTACACACAAAACCTGGAGTCGTAGAACAGTTTCTAAAGGATGTTAAAGAATCTGTGTGTGTGATCATGAAGGATCCTGGAGCCAAAACCACCGGAGTGGTAACTTTTTTTTTTTTTCTTCTACTTACATTTTGTAGACTTGATGGACATGTATTAAATAAGACTACTAACTGGCCAAACTTTTCTTTCTGTTTGGAACAATTACCACATTTTTCGCTAGATAAGAAGCACCTAGGCTTTAGAATAGAAAAATAAGTAAAAAGAAATAACCAAATGGTGTGCAGGAGTACATCCCGATTGTTGATGCCTGCATACCACCCTACAAGCCTGTTTTCTCTTAAAGTGGACCAACACCCAGGATTTTGACTATCCTGGGTCTTGGTCCACTTCGGTGGGGCACCCCCGATCGGGGTGCCCCGCTGTGTGAAACCCCCCCCGATCACCCTAAAAACTCACCTCTCCCCGCGCCGACGGACAAGCGATTTGACAGCCGCTTGTCCGTGGCTCCTCCCCCGCTGCCTCCCGCGCGTCCCTCTTGACGCGCCCGCGCCGGCCATTCACAGACGGCCGGCGCGGGCGCGCGCACGCCTAGAGGGGCGCGAGGGAGGGAAGCTAAGGTAAGGGGGTTTGGGGGTTTTGGGGGGGTTTCACCCCGCGGGACATCCCGATCTCGGATGTCCCGCGGGGAGGGAGGTGATCGGCCCGGGAATCTTATAGATTCCCGGGCCGATCACCCGAGGGTGATGGTCCACTTTAACTGATCCTCTCCCTCAGTGAAACTGGGCCCAGTCACTCTCCAGTCACTGAAAGACACCCAGGCTGTGACTGCTGGCAGCTAATCATGGGGCCCAGTTTCACAGAGGCAACAAGGATCAGGTAAGAAGTGGCAATCGGTATGAGCCCCTGCACTGTGATCTGCACCCTGTTCTTAAAAAATGGGTTTCGGATAAGAACATTGCCTGCCTGGCATTTGCCCTCAGGTACTTGCTGCAATCTCTGCTGCTGATGGGCCCCTTAATGTTGCCCCCTCCTCGGTGGCTGGGGGTTAGGTTACAGGCTGGGGGGGATTTAGGTGAGACTGTGGGTCAGTGGTTGGAGAGGGGGGAATAGGTTAGGGGTGCAGATAAGTGGTTGTGAAGGGGGACTAGGCTAGGGGTGCAGGTAAGTGGTTGGGAAAGGGGGTTTAGGGTGCCTGGGGAGGTGGGGTGGGAGTTTCGGGTGCTAATCCATGGCTGGAGTTGGTTGGACTGGGGATCAGTGGCTGAGGTGGGGCTTTGTGTGGAGGTAGTGATAGGGGGGAGGGGTTATGCGGAGATAGCAGCAGGCACGGAGGGGTTAAAGGAAGCCTAGCAGCACTTCTTGTTTGCAGGTGGGCTGCAAATGCATGAGCCGCTATCTTGTTTTTAAAACTTACCACAGCAAGAGTTAGAAAAAGGTTCTTATGTGCAGCAATCTAAATTGTGCTGGGGAGCGATGCATCTGAGCACTGTTTGTTGTGTTGGTCTGGTTTAAGTCCTTTTTGACTATTGGTCCGCTTTAAGTGACAGTAGCAGCAGGGATGAAGGTGCACCTATACTCAATCCATTAGAGTACACAGAGCTCAGCAATAGGGAGCACTTCAAACTAACTGCCATTATGTGACAGTTTGGTTGTAACTTAATTAATTAGCATAAGGCAGGACATTCACCATAATACTGCTTCCTGTTTTTTCCTGCTGTTTTCTCCCATCATCCTTCAGGATGGCCACAGAGAAGGAGAGGCTCCTCCCCCTAAAGAGGAAACACAAACTAGCACAGGGTTAAAAGCCCCACCCCTTCCCTCCAGTCCTCGCATTGTGTTTCCTCTGATGGAAACCTCTGGGACCTTCTTTCATCATCCGGTTTATTTTTGTAATTTATTTTACAGTGCACCATTATCTAAAGAGGCACTTGACAACAGATGGGCAGCCTGATTCATTCATTCTATAAGACGCACATACACCCCCTCGTTTGGGGAAATAAACATGCGTCTTATATGGCGAAACTACAGTAACTAATCTTCTATGAATATATTAATAGGTATAGCACATAGCCCCAGGAAAGCACAATCTTAAATAGAGATCCCTAGAGGAGCTAAATGGCCCCACCCGCTTTCTTCAGAAGTGTAATCATATGGTGAAACTGTAAACCTTGATATCTTGGCCTTTTCTTCTTCAATTTTAAAAATGGAAAGCACTTCAGGACAGTGCCAAACTAGCCCGACACAATGGTGTCACAACTGCCTTTGCCTTTAATATCACTTCAAGTCTTAATATGTTTTATGTTTGCGTGGTTTTCTAGGGAGCCATCTATGGAATGGCACAGACGATCCCGGATAGATCTTTGGTCAAAGAAATCTCCAAAGCCTTCCTGGACTGCTTGTATCTCACAGAAGCGCCTTCTTCCAACCAACAAATAAATGGTTCACCAGGACACCACTAGCCAGAACTCCTTACTTTTAGGCGGTACTCTACACAGCATAAAGCCAGGGCAGCTCTGCCTGCCTGTGATTACATTTGTAGCCTTTTATTGGACAGGTATCTTTTTAATGATGATTTTTGTATACCCAACGTGAAAGGTACTTGTTTTTTCCCCCCACTTTTTCGTATCCAGTGTAAATGTTCTTAATTTATTTGGAGACTAAGCACTATGTTCTAACTGTAGAAATATGTAATTATTGCATTTTAATTGTCGAAGTGCATTATTTTCTATATGTAGAAACCGGTTTCCCATAGTGCTCAATTCTGTCTGTGTGTCATGGCTGTTTTAAGTAGTAACCCATCGTGAAAACATTCTTATAGCACCCTCTGTCAATATCTGGATTTTTTTTTTAGGTTTTTTACTTTTTAATTGGTTACTCTCTGAAAGGCCAGTACATGTAGATTGTGTGCTGGTTAATGGGGTCAAATTAAAGCTTAAAGGTATGCTATAGGCATGCCCAATTGTTGTCCTATTGTACACTTTGCACTGTCCCAAACTTCAGTCCGTTTTCAAAAAGACCCTGTAGTTCTGAAGTTGTTTGTAAAAGTATTAGATCATAGGAGATGCAAAGAAACATTGAGGAGAAACGGTGGGTGTGGCTATTTGATGTAAGAACACTGTGTGTTTACAAATTCATAACAGGCTGCCCGACACTTTCTATATGATAGTAAAAAAAATATCTAGGTATTATTGCCAGCACAGTGTGAGCAGATGAGGGTGAGAAATGCTACAGGAGATCAGGGCGGAGGGTGGGGTTTCATAGCTGCAGTGAGAGGCAGCCGCACGGAACGGAAACGCCCCCCCCACTCCCAGGCCAGACGTCCTTAGTCCCTCGAAGGTTGATTGGTAGACCACATCGGTGAGGTGGGGAAGAAAAGCAGAATGAGGATGTTATTTTCTTACCAAAGAGGCAGACGGGAGAGAAAGGACAGCGCTGGAGCCACTCTATGAAAGGTAAGCTAGTGTTTTTATTTTATTCTCAGTTAAGCTCTTACTTAGTCTGGACCTCCTTAGAAGACTTACTTTGCTGTCTGAAATGGGGAAACTTTTTTTTCCAGGGGCCACATTTCCTGTCTCTCTGCAACCACTTTGGCATCCTGCAGTACACAGGGTGGACACATCCCCATACTTGGTAAAAGCCAAAAAAAGCTTTTGAAAGTAAACCTGCTAATAGATTGGTAACACCAATGGATGCACCTTGCCTTCTGCTCCTGCTGGATGGGAACAGTTGTATTTTTTTTTTTTTTTTTTACTACTTGCAGATGAATTTGGTTGTATCATGGTAAGTGTGTGACTGCAGAACCTGCAGATTTTATGCAGCATTGTTCAGCTTTTTAGCCACAATGGGCTTTAGGTGTCGCCCTTTAGGTTACCTAATGGAGTATATCTAGCACGTGTTACCCTCAATACTCCACACACTGTTTACCACCATATATTGGCAACATCCCTGTTTCTTGTCTTGTAATGTAAGTGCAGTGCAATGACCCTTCATAACTTTCCCTACAGCAACATCTCATCCCCAATCTGATATATAACCAAATTATCATAGACGGCTCTTGCTGTAAATGCACACATGATTGCTGTTGCTCTAGAGTCATCATGTTTCAAGGAGATTGCAGGCAAATTCACTGTTCAGAAATAGTACCAGGGAAGGGCAGGGACTGTATTATATGCTCTATAATGTAGCATGTTATGCTTTACTGACTGACAGTATATGCAGTTAGAAAGGAAGTCATTATGCCAGCCCTTAATAAGATTACAAATGTACTCCGATTCTGTTTTGTAGGCTCTGTAAGCCATCAAGCTATAGGAACATGGCAGCCAGTCAGCTGCTGTTTACTGTAGAGGCAGCTTTTTTTTTTCTCGCTAAATTCTCTGTTTAAAGTAGATCATCTCCGGCAAGGTTCAGGATGACATTTGGAAGCATCAGTATGTGTGGCAACAGGAAGCCCCTATTGGAATCCATAGACTGGTCTAACCTTTATCAGGATATTTATGCAAATGTACTCGGCTTACTGAGATGAGGTCCTCATTTGAAAAGAATAAAAGCAGAGCTGTCACCACTAGGATGGATGGATAGATATATAGATTATCCAGAGGTTCAGATTTGGTGATGCTGGTCATATAAATAATTTGGTCCTCTTTAAGAAATGTCTCCTGATTTGGGATGTGCTGCTTGGTTCTCCATAAACTAACCTTGATCCTCTGCAGCACTCCAGTGTCCCAATTTTCTGTGGCTACGGCTGCCCTACCAGCAACACATTTAATGGCTTTAAAAACCATGGACTACAAGTCTCACAATTCTTCCAGTGTAACAGATGAACTCTTTAGCAAATCAGATGATTAGCAAGCTAGAGAGAGGAAGTCTATGATATGTACCCGAAATCACCATTTTGGTGTTACATGGCTAAGGTAAACACATTTGCAAACAAATAGAAAATTAAAGAAATAACAGATAAGTTTGCACATTGAAGACATCAATTTCTTACACGATAATGTAAGCTTTTAAAAATGCCATCGAAGGTGGAATTGCCCTTTAAGTTTGCCAGACACAACAAGCGTGCAAAGCAGGGATGCAAACAGATGCATGTGCTGTGGGATTGAGGTCAGGAACCACAGGGTATGACAAAAATAGGATTCCTCTAAGAATCAGATTAAAAGGAGAAGTAAAAATGGCATAATGATAAAAATCCATATAAATATGTTGGATGGTGGGAGGAGAGGTCACTTATACACCCGGCATCAAGAAATGTCCATCCAGGCTTGTTTTCCTTTCATCAAAAGGAGAAAATCAGGGGGGAGGACAAGTTCCACCACCCTAACACTCAAACGTGTCACCTCTTGATTTTATTCCTACCAGGAGAAGAAAATCACAAGCTTGGCAGGACTTTTATTCAGTTTGGGTGTATAAGTGACCCCTCAAATATCGATTTTTGATATTATATATATTATACAATTTCATGCTACAGCCTTCTTTTAGACTCTAGTCTGGGATTTGGTCTAGTTTAAGCTTCCATTATACCTTCTTTAAAAGGACGGGCTTTAGCCACAATATTCATAGAACAGAATGGAATGAACATTGATTTGTTGTCAGATGACAATTGCTGGACTCTTCCTATACAATAGTTTATTTTCAGAACCTGCAAATTTTCTAGTGGCTGTCGCACTCTTACTCATATGTATCCCATGTCGGGTGGGTGCGCGGTCCGCGGAGACACCGCCAAAGTCCAAGAATTTTGTAAAAGAACCAGCACTCCAATGTAAAGGTAAAAGTAAATGAGCTTATATTTGTAATCCAAACACCATAAATCGTGCAAAACAAGGATTGGTTTCTGGTCGACGTTTCTGGGTGCACTGTGGCCCCCTTCCTCAGGACCAACCACATACAACCAGAACAGGCAGTGAACAGCCATTATATACAAAAAGGGGGCCTACTGGCCCATAACCATTCAGAAATCTGCGCCTGACGTCATCAGTGACGTCACAGGCGCTCGGAAATTAGTATATCAATAAGAATGTAAATTAATGCTGTACATGACAATAGAGGGTCCCCTTGAGGTCCCGGCTTACCTCTGCTAGGCGCCCCTGCCAATAGAATCTGCAGGGCACCACCGCTATTGTCAGCAGGGGGTTGCCAAGCAACCCCATGCTGTCCCCCAATCAGGGAAGGTCAGGCGTGACGTCACAGGTCCCGGGAAATCTGCCCGGTAACCGATGACGCTGCCCAGGAGCCAAATGATTGGCTCTCGGGTGTAGCAGAGCTAGCACTCTATCTCCAGCAAAAGCTTTGCTGGAGGCAGAGCATCAGCTTCTGCACCCGACCCCAGTGCGGCGGTGTCTTAAAGAAGAACGCAACTGCAGGATATTGAAGAAGATTATACATGAAAAACCTGACTTTAGGTTGCTCATACTCCCGAGATCTGATTGTTTCCAGAAAGATCACGTTTAAAATCTGTTATAGGCCCTCAATAACAGAGATGCCATGTCTGTGTATAACTTTGCTAAACCAATAGCTTTCTCAGCATCTGATTGCATTTGTTGGCCATGTAATTGGACAGGTGCTATCCTCTGAGCTAAACCTTCACTCTGATTAGGAGCCTATCTTGTATGTTTCTGCCACCATGTACATACAGATTGCTCACATTAAATATCATCCGACCTGCACCTAGTGCGTATTCCTAACCTTCAAACATCCAAGATGGTGGCTCATAGAGCATCATGCAGACAGGAAGTGTCTTCTGACTGTACCACTCTGCATTCTGGGATTGCTGTCCCTTCCCTGACCCTGACTCTGCCCCACCTGTGCACAGCACACCTATAAAGTAAGTGACTAAAAACTTAAAATATATTAATTTTAGATGCTGGGGAATAATTTTTCTTAAGGGTTTGGGCTTTTCATTAAATGATGCTGAAGGTCCACTTTAAGAGCTTTATGAATGGGTTTCTTTTATGGACAGCCCATTAAAGCCCCCCTTTTTTTTCTCTTATCTTGTGTATCATCCAAACTCGCACGTTTCTCTGAATGAAGAGAGGAGCCATGTGTAGGTTTACCCTCATTTAACCATCCTTGCCAACACTGACATTCAGTACTCAACATATATTTACTGAGCAACTTGTAGGTCCATGGTGCTTAGATACAGTTGGGTACAGTGTCAAAAATGATGGGAGATTGTGGCACAATGGGAACATGGGCGAGTCCTTTTAAATGTTTTGTAGACCATTTTTACTTTTGTTCATTGTGGCGTTTTTGGTGTCTGTAACCTGAGATATCTTGTATAACAAATATTTTCAGCTGACCCCATCTGTTTTACTTGTTGTAGATTTGTTTGGTGATCCAAATGCCACTAACCATACTGTGTAATTTATAGTTTAATTTCTGTGTTATTTCCTGTAGAATGTGCCATTAATTCTGTCTGTATTACAAGATGTTTGCTCATCTGTTTACTTGTTATGTAACCCTGTGATGTGCTTCCTGTACTGTATTTGCCATACATGGATCCCGTTCATCATAAAAACTGTATATGTAACTGAACAGAAAGTGCCTTGTCACACCTTGTAGGTGGCTGAATATTGAACTTGTAATGAGATCCTGAAATAAAAAAAAAATTTCCAATTACTGCTTTTCAGCTGTGTTTTTTTTTTTCTCCTGTTTAAAATTGACAGGTAGGTCCTGCAAAAAAAAAATCATTTAGATACCATTGTTTGTTTTAGTATTGTGTGGGTCCTGTTTTAAACACTTGCCTGCCATCCAAGGACTTTGTATGTGGTGGTGGTATGTTGTTAAAGTGGACCAACACCCAGGATTTTGACTATCCTGGGTTTTGGTCCACTTCAGGGGGGCACCCCCCAGAAAGCCCCCAAAACTCCCACGTGGCCGCGCTGACCAATCACCGCCGACGGACAAGCGGGTGACAGCGGCGGACAACACAGCGCGTCCGCCGCCTCCCGCGCGCCCCTCTGACAGTGCTCGCGCCGGCCATTCACAAACGGCCGGCGCGGGCGCGCGCACGTCTAGATGAGGTAAGTTTTTGGGGGGGGGTCCCTCACCGCGAGACATCCCGATCTCGGATGTCCCGCGGTGAGGGAGGTGATCGGCCCGGGAATCTTATAGATCACCCCTGGGTGACGGTCCACTTTAAAGAGCTAGTCCAGCCAGCTGCTGATCTTAAAACACCCCCCCCCCCCAACCTGCCTTCCTTAACTAGTGCTAATATTCTAAAAACAAACCTACACGGGTGCCACAGGACAAGCTCGCTGAGCTACACATGGCTTCTGGTCCGGTGGCACTGTGCAGCTCGGGGCAGGGATCGGGCATTGGCCACCCCTGGAGTCCTGCCAAGGTAAGTGTTGGTTTGTTAATTAGAACATTAGCGCTGCTTTAGTGCTTATTAAGGAAGACAGGGTGGGGGGTGGATTGACCTTGGACAGACTGCCTGGACTGGCCCTTTTAAATGTAACCTGATGTATAAAAGTGACCGGTTACATTTTGAGCTCATCTTTTTGGAAGGAATCCCTTGAAGAATTCTTTGGTTGCACAGGGTTTCCCTAAAGAAATATATATATTAAAAAGCAGAATAAAAACACATTTTCCTAAAATATCAATATGCAAACAAGAAAAAACAAGCTCAATCTGAATGTGCAAAGTACTCCAAACAGAACAATACCCATAATAACCCTTTTAACCAAGCTACCTGGAGATGTTGCCTCTGACAGGTCATTTTACACTATTTAGCACTGTTTAAAGCAGACCAACACAAGAAACAGTGCTCATATGCATTCCTCCCCATGGCAATTTAGGTTGCTGCACAAAAACACCTCCGATCCTGTACCACTCCAATCTCTGATGACAGCTGCCAAGGGTGATTGCTGAAGGGTGCTACCTGCCCCTCCAGCAATCACCCCTGGCATCTGACAGCTCAGTGCCAGGAGCAGGGTGACGACATGGGTAACCTCATAGGCCTCTACATAAAAGCCGGGGCTAGTGGCGGTGACTGCTGAAGTGAGGTGAAAGTGCACTTTTATTTTGTTTAATTTTTTTTTAGCGGTGGCCGGATCGAATGAAGGGTCAGGTGAGTTTTTTTTTTTTTTTTAACGGAAGCAGGGGGGAAGCCAGGTCCATAGGTCCTGTAATTGGTTGCTATTGGCAACGTGCACCAAGAAGAGAGGAGTGAGTTCTGTACACACAGAACACTGCTGCTATGGCTGTTGCTGAGGTGAGGGAGCTTGCTGAACCTTACACATGACACTGCAACTATCTGCAAGTCTGCACTTGGTGTACGTTGTTAAAAGCAACAGATTGCAGATAGCACATTTGAGTTTTATGGAAACAGACTTCGCTAACCTTGGGAAAAAAATTGAAAATTGCTAGATTATCTCAGCACCTTTTTAAAGAGGGACTTCGAGGGCCCTAAAGTCTAAAAGACTCCTGGGCTGTCCGAGTTCCTGTCCTTGGGGCTTCCTGAATTGGAATGCCCCACAGTGTGAACCCCCCGGATGCCCAGATCCATTTGCCCGCAGCCTGGCCTTTCTGAATGAGTGGTGTGTGCATGCCACGGCTGCAAGGTGGGCGGGGGATGCCGCTGGCGCCGCTTGGGGGCTTAGTTGTCAGTGGTGCCCAAGTGAGCCGAGTGACAGCAGTGCAATGAATGGCTGTTGTCAGAGTCTGCGCCATCGGAGTGAAAGGAAGGTGAGTGTATGGGGCGACCTCGGGGATGCACACTGAGGGGTATCCCAATTCGGGATGCCACCACAAGGAGGAACAACACACAGGAAAGTGAAATTCCTGTATGGTGTTCCTCTTTCTTTAAGACCTCGTACAAAAATATACAGTTTTAAAAATGCAATTGACGATAGACTTGCTTTTTAAATGTATTAGTGCAGCAAGACATTTGAAGCTGGGATAGTCCATCTAATTTCTGGACTTGTTGGGCTTGTATGTAACACAGAACTATAGCCGCTTTCACAAGAAAATAGTAGTTTATTGCATTTCCACATTACATTGAATAAACCAATATCATAAATTATAAAAGGTCTATAATACTGTTAATTACACTATACAAGTACTGTATGAAAAAATGATCTGTCTACACAATAGGAAACCATTCCAGAGGTAAAATCAGGCTCGAACACAGAATTGGATTTAGCGCTTGTGTGATTCTAGCTGCTGATCAGCCTAGCAGACCAAAACCCTGTATGTCTGACCCAGATAAATTCCAAGGTTTAATCCACTTTCTTGGCTAACAATAATAGAAAACAAGGTTTCCCTGCCTGGCGCAGACTACCTATTCCCTCAGTCACTCATAGTTGGGATGGCAATGCTTCTCCTAGCAGGGGAAAAGGTGGTCAGTGCAGGACAGATATGTTAATTATTATTTACTTTATTACTCGGATCAGGCCGTTTGGATTCACAGTATGAGTAGATGTCCACTTTAATTTTTCTGATTGGGGTTAAGCTAAATATAACATTTGATAGTTTTGGTTCACCCCAGACATTGAAGGCTTCATTCCTGCACATGCCCCACAATATTTCATTCATAAGTCTTGCTTTAAAACCTCTAATTCACATGGGGCCACTTTCAATCCAGTCTGTAAGTAAATGGGTAAATAGACTAAACTCTGTCCTATTTTATTCTCTTGAATTATCTGCATAGAGTTGACAGTGGATAATGAAATTCTTTGGAATTCTTTCCTGCTTCTACTGCCACCTCTTGTTAGGACAAGGTAGCTGCAACTTGCTCAATAAAGCTTGCGAGATTGATGTCCCTTTCCGACAAACCGCCACATTCATGAGTGCTCAGAGTGATGTGAACCTTTAAACAGAACAGATAAATCATTACAGTGATGGCATTTGTATTCCACGTGAGAAACTGCAGCTCTAGCGGGACAGTTAAAGTGGACCAAAACCCATGCCAATGGATTCCCTCCCTCCTGAGGCATCCAAAATCGGGATGCCTGCAGTGTGATCCGCCCCATACACTTACCTTGTTTCCTGGCCCAACAGCGCATGTGTGGTTATATCTCTGCTATCCCTCTAGCTGGGTGTGTGCTCGCGGCAGGCATTTGTGAATGGCCGGCACGCTCCCTGTTAGAGGAAAGCAAAGGATGCGGTAGTCAGCGCGCTCGGAGCTGCTGCTCTTAGATGCGCTGATTGGATGAGCAGCTGCGCATGTGCTATAGGCCCGGGAAGAGGTGAGTTGTCTTGAGCGATCTAGAGGGTTTCACGCAGCAGGGCACCCCCAATCGGGTTGCCCTGGGCGAAATGACCAAAACCCAGGATAGTCAAAATCCTGGGTTTTGGTCTACTTTAAACAGAACAGAGAAATAATTAAAGTCATGGCATTTGTATTCCACATGAGAAGCTGCAGCTCAAGAGGGACTGGTAAGAGAAAACCAGGTGGTGTAGGCGTGAGGGCGCTGCAACACCTTATTTGTAAAAAAAAGAAAAAAAAAGGTTGATGACTCCCATCTTGTCCCTATGCAACAAAGTGAACCTCTTGTGCAACCTTAACATTTTCTAAACATTCTTGACTAAGCAAGGCACAGCTGTACCATGGAAGAACTGCCCATGGCGGTAAAAGCACCAACAAATATTTACAATCATATGTGGATGGGTTTACCTTATTGTAGACATTGAACCATTCTGGGTGGTGGTCCAGTTTTTCCGCTTGTAATGCTACCCTGGTCATGAATCCAAAGGCCTGTAATGAAATACATAATCATCACATAAAACATAAAAAATGGAAACACAACTTGATCATAGCGTATACTGCGCAATTTATATAGTATTGACCTCTCTAAGCCCCCCCCCAGATTGCTCAGTAAAACTCGCCTTTCCTCAGTCCTATGGGGCATATGTGGGCTCTCATCCAATCAGAGCCGTTTTCTGTGTATATGTAATGTTTGGTAAACGGCTCGGTTTATGGTAATCGGAAGTGCAAACAACCGCATACCCAGCAGCGAATGGGAGCACATGTACAGCTGAATGAAGCCGGGAATGCGGCTGCCGGCATCCCCAGCTTTAAAACTTTGGTCTACTGCTAGAAGAAGTTAACATATCTTGATTACCCGATTAAAGTCCTTGAAGTGGAATTCCTTGCAAATTGCATCTCTTCCATCCATCTCGTTCCACCCAACTGCCCTGAGGTTCGGCAGGAGCTGCTCTCTTTCTTCCCCGCTGAGTCTGCGAGCCTTCCCGGCCTAACAATATGACAAATGAAAAACAAAAATATATCGTTTATAACCCACATCCACTTAAACAGGGCAACTTGTCATTTAATGTAATCTGTTTCAATAGTTTTTATTCGTTTTGCTATATGTAGATATCTATTTTTTCAAGCGGTCCACAGAGGACAAGACACAGGTCACTTGCAAGCTGTGCCACCAGTGCCTGAAGCGAGGGGAAAATACTTAATAATATCAGCACCATGTCTATGGTCAGGCACATGCAATCCAAACAAGAGCTTGTAATATCAGTCTCAAAGCAAACATTTTATCAACAGGCCGAGTTTTTCATGTTCTTGCCCATGCATTTATATTGTGCAGAGGAAGTGGAAATGCCAAACATTAAACTGAACCAGAAGTAATATTTTATTTTTACTCTAGCATGTATTATTTGCATCTTCATTTGGGATACCTGCCACCTGAGCTCCACTTACCAACCAGTAACCCACTGCTGTATTCCTATGCATCACAGGAAGTGTATTCTGCGGCATACTCCCCTCCCCTGCTTAGTCTTCTGGATCGGCACACAGATGGGGGGAATGTAGGCAACGATTGTCAAATCAGGATGCTCCCCAGGAATCACAAATGTTGGACCAAAGTCAAATAACATTAAAGAAAGATATAGAAATGTCACCGCCACCTGCATTGTTTTCACTACTCTTATGCCTGGCTGTCTCCTCATAAAACAATGATAGTGAGCCAGTCTTTAGTCTTATAATAAAGTGTGTTTCCCTTTAAGTACAGACCCAAAGGCTATGAATGAACTTATACTTGAACTATAAGGACAAAATCTGTCTGTTCCATGTTTGTTGATGAAAAGCTGATTATGAGTGCACTGCTTATTTTACTGTGAAATACTCACTGACAGCGGGTGGTATCTTAGCAACAAGATTGAAATAAAGATACTGCTTCATCTAAACTGTGACGGCAACGTGTGATGACAAAGCTACATTGTTAGAAAAAGAATGACAAATACAGAAACACCCTGCGATGATAAATATTTTAATTTCCGGCAAGCAAATAAAACAAAGTAAGCTGCTAAATAAATGTACTGTGTCCCAACATCCAGTCCTATGGTCTCCCTGCTTGACCACCGCTCACCAGCCATCTCCACAATGGCCACCTCTATAGACATACTCAATAACGGTCCCTCTTTTGAGTCCCTTTCCTTCAATAAATGATCCATTTTCCTATTCAAAGTTGGGGAACCTTTACTGATTTTTGTGTTGCGGGGCATCCCAAAGGTAAGTTACCGAATAAATAACGAACAGAACAGGCAAACCAAAAACACTGTGCTAGACTCGGATCACCATAACAGTCCTGGCCATTCGTCTGCTCCTGATTGCTTTAGCCAGCCAGCCATCCTTTCATTCCTCCCCCTCTCTTCCCCACTAATCCCATACATCCCTCACCCCTCAGTTCTGGCCAAATATCCGTTCCTCATAGCTCTAGCCATCCATCCTCCCCCCCCCCCCTTTTCTCCCAGCAACTCCCATTCATTTATCCCCCTCCACATACCTCGATCAGTAGTGCTGGGCCGATGACACTTCCATGTGGGGGGCGGACAAGGCCCATTCAGTAGCGCCGGGCCAATGGCAGGCAGTCAGCCATGGGTGGACCTCGCTGCTGTGTCCCCAGGAGTTGGGGGGTCTCTACTGCAGCCCCTCATGGCTGCGGACCCCAGGCTGATGCTTCGGGTGTATTCCAAGTATGCAGCACGCCCTGCTCCAGTAATGATTGAATCTGGGATATAGTCCACAAGAGGGCGCTTTACTGCAGAGATGGCAAAAAAGAGGCCCCTCCCAGTCCTTATATACCCGGGACCTCCCACTAAATTCCCCGTTTAGTCTCTGCAGTGGGCTGCGAAGGTCAAGATTATGGCTGTCTCTCCTCGCAGGTAAGCCGGGCTGCACAGCCCCCGGCCCTGTGTCCTATTCCCACCCGTGCCACTATTTACCTGCCTCCCAGCTTTGGCTGCATGGTCGGGTGACGGTAGGCAGCACCTATTAGAGGTGCTTTTTAATGGAGCATGGCTCCACTGCAAATTCCCCACCAAAGGGTAAGTGGCACAGGTTGGTGAGCCTGACATGGGATGCCCCGTCCGCTTATAGCCCTCATTACATGCTTTACAAATGTACCTATGGGCTTATTCCTCCCTTCTCCTTTTGCCCGGTTAGTTGGGGGGTGGTGGTCAGTATTGCAGTGTGAATGTTTGTTTGCTACTGTATTGCTTTGCACTTTCTTCAGCGCTGGCACATGGCTCAGCGCTACCTCTCCTCCTCTCTTCACTTCATCTTTTTGCATGTTATTTCAAACGGCCCGGTGACGTCATCGGGTCGGCTTGATCCTGATTGGAGGGGAGGGGCCTAACATTGGCATGCTCCGCAGGTGGCTCGCCTCCTTCTGTCTCTCCCAGCGCCATCTTGATCGGCTGTGGTGGACTGATTGCTCTGCCAGCGTGCGTGAGTGCCCTTGTGGGCGTTTTGATACGATTTGCCTGTATATTATGCATGTTTAAATGTGTTTTTATACTGATTGTGGGTATCATTTATGTCTTTCAGGGGGACAACCTAAATTAGAGGTTACTCCTGGTCCTGTGTCCTTATCACCCTTATTAACATTGGGGGCTTACTAAATCCTCCCACCAGCGGACATTTAAGGGGCATCCCGGGTAGCTGCACAGCGTAATTCCCATTGATCTGTGTGACTTCAAATTCACCATATGGAGGCTTCTCAGGATATTGTGCTCGGGGTCCCCTCGGGGCAAGCCCGGCTGTGTGTGGTGTGCAGGGCATCCCTTGTGGGTGATGATGTGCGGGTTTGTGTACCCTGCGCCCAGCAAGCGCTTGCACGGCAATCTGGGACCCTTGTGTCTGGGTCGGCACCCTTGGTCTCATACCCCATGCCCGCGTGCTTTAGATTGACCCCTAGTGACATTAACACTAGCGGGGAGTCGCAATCTGATGTTTTCACCAGACTGGCCAATATTGAGAGACTGATTGCTAGCTCTGCAGCCCGTAAGGCTCCAGCTAAAAGACGGCACTTGGCGCCCGCTGCGTCGGCCTTTACTTTTGAACAAGATGATTTCCTTGATTTGTCTGACTATACCCCTCTCGAAGAAGGGGAATTATTTTCAGATTCGGATCTCTCTGACGATCAGCATTGCCTTGGCGCTGATGCCGGCTCAGAGCATTGGGATGCTGACGACACCCATAGACTTCTGACTCAAATTTTTGAAGTACTTGCCATTTCCCCTCCTGCAGCTGCACCTAAGCAGCAGGGGGAATTGTTTGGTACCGCAAAACCACATTTGGAATTCCCCGAACAGACGCATTTTAATAATCTGATTCTCAAGAAATGGGAACGGCCTAGCCGGCTTCCCGGTATCCCTAAGGGGTGGGATAGGAGGTATCCCTTCCCCTCGGATGTGGTCAAATGTTGCTCAACTCCCCGCGAGGTGGATGTCCCGTCTTGGGGCTGTCTAATACGTCTGTTGTGCATTCCCCGGGTTCCACTACCTTGAAGAATAGTGAGGACCGGCGTATTGACCACCTGGCCTCCCACGCCTTTGCTTGTGTGGGTTCGGCCTTGCGCCCGGTTTGTGCTTCCACCATTACAGCCGTGGCTATTAGGACCTTGGTCAGGGGCCTTCTGGACGGCTCCCATAAGGATCCTTCTAGTGCTGAATTTAGAGCCTTGTCACAATGTGAGCTGTTCATCTCCTATGTTCTCTCTGCCTTAGATGACAACATTCAGATGTGTAGCAGGAACTCGGCCTTGGTTGTCTCTATCCGCCACTCGGGCCGCTTGCGCCAGTGGGTAGCTGACAATACTGCCAAGAAGGCTCTCACGGGCTTCCCTTTAAAGGGTTGCACCTGTTTGGTGATCGTTTGGACCTTTTTGCTAAGGGAGGTAAGTTACCCCAACGCAAAAGGCAGCCGCGACCCTTTCGGGGTTCAGGGTCCTTCACTCCCTCCATTCGTGGGCCTAGGTCAGGCAGGGGGGTATCCTTTGCAGGACAAAGGGGAGATTTCTGGGGCAAGAGCAAAGGCCGTGCCCGACCCGGACCCTCCTGGGGTGTCAAGCCCAAATCCACTGCCAAGCCCGCTCAGCAATGAGGGAGCGCCCTCTCCCTTGCGGGTGGGGGGGTTGCTGGGGCTCTTCGCTCGGGTCTGGGCTCAACAGGTTTCGAACAATTGGATTCTGGAGGTTGTTTCCTCCGGATACAAGCTGGAGTTTGCGGACTGGCCTCCTTCCAGATTCCTCAGGTCACGGGTTCCTACTGTTGTTGGCGGTACAAAACCTTCTGGCCATGGGGGTCATTTGTCAGGTCCCCCCTGGGGAGAGAGGTCAATGTTACTATTCCAATCTTTTTACAGTGCCCAAAAAGGATGGTTCCATCAGACCCATTCTGGACCTAAAACGTTTCAACAGGTTCATCAGGACCAAACGTTTTCGCATGGAAACGCTGCGCTCCGCCATCAGCTCCCTGCGCCAGGGGGACTTTATGACTTCAATAGGCATCAAGGATGCTTACCTTCACGTGCCGGTCTTCCCAGGGCACCAGCGGTTCCTCGGGTTTGCGGTAGGGGAACAACACTACCAATTTGTGGCACTTCCCTTCGGGCTCACCTCTGCCCCCAGAGTGTTCACCAAGGTGTTGGCAGGCGTGATGGCCCTTCTCAGAGCCCGGGGTATTCGCATTCTTCCTTATCTGGACGACCTCCTCATTACATCCCCTTCACTCCAACAGGTAGAATTGGACACCCGGACGGTGGTTGCGACCCTGGAAGGGTTCGGGTGGGTGATCAATTACTCGAAATCCTCACTCTCCCCGTCCCAGGTAACCAGCCTTCCTGGAAATGATTCTGGATACTATTCAGGCCGGGGTTTTCCTCCCTCAGCGGAAGGTGGACTCTCTTCAAGCTCTGATTCAATTCTTGCTGTCCAGCTCTCACCCATCCATCCATCCATCCGTCAATAGACATCAAGGATGCTTACCTTCACGTGCCGGTCTTCCCAGGGCACCAGCGGTTCCTCAGGTTTGCGGTAGGGGAGAAACACTACCAATTTGTGGCACTTTCCTTCGGGCTCACCTCTGCCCCCAGAGTGTTCACCAAGGTGTTGGCAGGCGTGATGGCCCTTCTCAGAGCCCGGGGTATTCGCATTCTTCCTTATCTGGACGACCTCCTCATTACATCCCCTTCACTCCAACAGGCAGAATTGGACACCCGGACGGTGGTTGCGACCCTGGAAGGGTTCGGGTGGGTGATCAATTACTCCAAATCCTCACTCTCCCCGTCCCAGGCAACCAGCCTTCCTGGGAATGACTCTGGATACTATTCAGGCCGGGATTTCCTCCCTCAGCGGAAGGTGGACTCTCTTCAAGCTCTGATTCAATTCTTGCTGTCCAGCCCTCACCCATCCATCCGGTAAGGGATGCAGCTGGTGGGACAGATGGTGGCCTGCTTCGAGGCAGTTCCCTATGCTCAATTTCACATGAGGCCTCTTCAGCTCCATCTTCTGTCAGCCTGGGACAAGTGTCCCCTGTCTCTGGATCAGGCCTTTGTTCTGTCTCCTCTGGTCCGGCAGTCTCTCCTGTGGTGGCTGGACTCGAGGAATCTTCTGGGGGGCAGATCATTTCTGACACCGTGCTGGGAGACGGTCACTACGGATGCCAGTCTGTCAGGTTAGGGGGGCTAATGGAGAGCCCACCAATGCCAGGGGTTGTGGGGTCCTCAGGAGGCTCACGCCCCCATCAATGTTCTGGAGCTGCGGGCGGTTCGGTTGGTGCTGGCGCAGCTGACACCTCACCTACAGGGCCTGCTGGCTCAGGTTCGCTCCGACAACTGGACTGCGGTCGCTTACATCAATCATCAGGGAGGGACTCGGAGCAAGAGTGCCCTCAGGGAGGTGTCGTTGATTCTGTCTTGGGCCGAGGACAATGTCCCGTGCATCTCTGCGGTTTACATTCCGGGAGCAGGGGGGCCTCTCGCCGAGGAGAATGGTCCCTCAACAGCGAGGTCTTCCTATCCCTCTGTCGCAGGTGGGGGATGCCGGATGTGGATCTGTTTGCTTCTCGCCACAATCACAAGCTTCCAGCATTTGTCTCACTGTCCCAGGATCCTCTGGCTCTGGCGGTGGATGCCATGTCTATGTCCTGGCAGGGGTTCGGTCTCCTGTACCTCTTTCCTCTGTTTCCCCTTCTGGGCAGGGTTCTACGCAATCTGATTGAAGAAGGAGTGCCAGCTGTTCTGGTGGCTCCCAGATGGCTAAGACAGGTGTGGTTCGCAGACGTGGTGCAGCTGGCGGTCGATCAGTACCCTCGGCCCCTGGTTCCGGATATTCACACTCAAGGATGGCTCTGTTACCCCAATTTACAAATGCTGGCTTTGACGGCATGGCTGCTGAAACCTCCATCCTAAAGAAAAAGGGTCTGTCTGATGCGGCTGTTCAGACTCTGGTCAGGGCTAGGAAGAAATCCTCTTCTACCATCTACTACAGGACCTGGTGGACCTACATTGACTGGTGTGAGGCTAGGGCCTTTCCCTGTCGGGTGTTCTCCATTCCTAGGATACTGGAGTTCCTTCAACATGGTCTGGATATGGGTTTTCAGCTCAGAACTCTGAAGGGGCATGCTTCCGCCTTGGCGGTTTTCTTCCAGAGGTCTTTGGCTCTTCATCCTTTGGTCAAGACTTTCTTCCAGGGGGTCACTCATGTGCGCCCTCCCCACAAACCCATGTTACCGGTTTGGAATTTGAATTTGATATTGTCTGCCCTTCAGGGTCCTCCATTTGAGCCTGTGCATGAGGCTGCACTGTCTATTCTCACCTTGAAAGTTGCCTTCTTGGTGGCTATCACTTCTGTCCGGCGTGTTTCTGAGTTAGCGGCTCTGTCCATTCAGGCCCCCTACTTTGAGAGACATCAGGACAAGGTGGTTTTCCACTTTAAACCAGGCTTCTTGCCTAAGGTTGTCTCTGCCTTTCACCTCAATCAGCACTTTGTGCTTCCTTCCTTGTGCCCTAATCCTGGTAATGACAAGGAGAGGGCCTTGCATTCTCTGGACATTGTCAGGAACTTGAAATACTACCTAGTGGCTACAGCGCCTTTCAGGAAGACGGGCGCCTTGTTTGTGGTACCCTCTGGTCCTAGGAAGGGTTTGGCGCCGGTCAAGTCTACTATTAGTAAATGGATTCGTCAGGCCATTTTTAGGGCCTATTCTGCTAAAGGGAGGGATCCTCTTTTCCGAGTCACTGCTCATTCTACCCGTGCTGTTGGGGCCTCCTGGGCCTTTCAGCACCAGGCTTCTGTTGAATAGGTTTGTAAGGCTGCTACTTGGTCTTCTGTTCATACCTTTTCCAAGTTTTACAAGGTTGATGTTCGGGCCTCAGCGGATGCTGTTTTTGGCCGCAAAGTTCTGCAGGCGGCAGTGGTTTGAGCTGCGCATTGTTGCCTTTTGGGATCCCCACCCGTTGTTGGACACTGCTATTGGATGTCCCAGACGTAATGAATCATTACTGGAGCAGGGCGTGCTGCATACTTGAAATAATACCATTCTGTGAATACTCACCTTGTAGAATGGGTATTATAAGTATGCAGCACGCCCTGCTCCATCCCACCCTTTTTCTTCTTGGATCCTCTATATGGTGAATGTTTTCTTGTTAATATTGTTAATCTTGTTATTGGCTTCTCCTGGTTCCCTTACTGCTTTTTTATACTGGGGAATTTAGTGGGAGGTCCCGGGTATATAAGGACTGGGAGGGGCCTCTTTTTTGCCATCTCTGCAGTAAAGCGCCCTCTTGTGGACTATATCCCAGACGTAATTAATCATTACTGGAGCAGGGCGTGCTGCATACTTATAATACCCATTCTACAAGGTGAGTATTCACAGAATGGTATTTTACCCCTTGGTGGTCAGGCTTGGAATGTCAGTGGCATCTCGGTGTGAGTGTGCCCCGATGCCAACCTTCTGCCTGATGTCTTCGCATTGCCCCCACCTTTCCCCTGTAATTCCCCTCATTCCCTTTGATGCACCCTGTACTTCCCCTCAGCCCTTCTGTGCCACCCTCAGTTCTGCTTATCCACCCACGCCTCCTAGCTTTAGCCATACATCTATCCCTCCCTTGTGCCCCCACTCACCCCCTCAGCTCATTCGATTCATTCCTCCTATCCATCTCTCTTTCACTCCCATTTTTTTCTACTTATACCAGTGCCGGCAGGAAATTTGGCATGGGGTGTGGCCTCATTTAAAAATTGTCCCTCTTTCCCATCCTGAAAAGATAGTATGGTATGACCATCTTCGTAACCCCTCGTCTAGCAATGAGTTCACATCCTTTACTTCCTTTTGGGAGTTGTATTCCGGTGATCATCCTAAAGTCATATTAGTTTTGCAGCTTCTGTAGAGCGGTCTCAGGTTTACAGATACAGGCAATGCCCACTAGGATAAGTAAGAGGCAGACAACTTGATGTGCATTTTGATTGCACGATACGTCAGTTGCATAAAAGGCGCTGTACCCTTTTGGGCACTTTAATGCTGCTTTCCCAACCAGATAAACAAAGATAATAGGAAAAGTCTGGTAGCATATACTTCAACACACACAAACACTCAGTTGCATAAAAGGCGCTGTACCCGTAGACGCATACTTGCATAAAAGTTGTTTTTGGGCACTTTAAAGTGGACCAATACCCAGCAGGATCGGACCGGGAATCTATAAGATTCTATAAGTGCCTGCACTTATTAGAGGCACTGTTAGAGGGAAGCGCGAGATGCGGCCGCCAGCGTGCTCGGAGCTGCTGAGATAAGGCGTCGCTTTGACGCACATACCTCAGCAGCTCCAAGCGCGCTGATTGGACAAGCGACCTCGCATGCGCCGTAGAAGCGGGGTAAGGTGAATGAGTTGAATAGGCCGATCTGGGGGGTTTCACAAAACTGGGCACCCCCGATCGGGGTGCCCCGGGGAAGTGGACCAAAACCCAGGATAGTCAAAATCCTGGGTGATGGTCCACTTTAATGCTGCACTAATAGAAATTAGGGACACGGGATGGACTGGCCCTAGACAGACCCAGGTACATTCCCAGTGAGCAGCCATGCTTTGGGGCCTATTGGGCTGTGCTTATTACACCCCCTATTCATTTCTTGCTTTTGTAGCCTCCTTTTACCCCCCCCCCCCCGCCCCCATACCAGGCCCTACTATTCCTTGGCTAATCCATGGCAGTACAGACATAATGGCTTACTATCTGCCTCTTGTAGGATTTATCCCAGGGCTATCTGTAAAGAACCTGTCCAGGCTAGGTGTAATTGAAAGAAAACACGTCTCACCGTCCAGATTTCTGCTGTATCTTGGTGCTGAATTATCCTCTTCTGTGGTAAAACCATGTCTGAAATGTTCTCTATAGCCTGTGTGAGTCACAGCTGGAATGTTACATTTCAGTTTCTGAAAGAAGGGGTGATTCTGTCCCTCTTTCTGTATGATTTTTTTCAGATTATGCTCATCATACAGGCAGCAAAAGCAAAATGAATGGAACAGGATACTTTTTTTTTGCCATTGTACTTTTTAATGAAAAATTCTCCCTGCAGACATAGGGAATATTGTGACTGCTGGAGCGGAGGCGTTTCAGCCACATCTCATTGTAAGACAATAAAGTTTGGTGCTTGGCCACAAAATTGATCAGGAGCATGGGGGTTAAGGAGAAATTGCTTTGTTTTTAGCCTGGACAATCCCTTTGCATTTCAGATTTTGATAGAAAGTGAAGATTTAGAATGAATGATGAGTAAATTGATTCTGCACAAATCAAAGTTAGAGATTTTTTTATAGTTAAAAGCCATTGGGCTTGGGTTACATTGTAAGTTTTGGATTGGACAACCAGAAGCCAGGAAATACAAATAAATGGGTGTGAACTTCCCACACGTTTTAATGAAAGATGTGTAACAGTTTTTCAAAATACACCCTTCCAGCCACCCAGGTAAGTACTGAGCCATTGTTTGCAATGCTACAGTAAATGCCATGTGTTTCTGCCTCATCTTCATAAAAAAAGCATTATTCACAAACATCTATTTAGGGTAAAGGTCTACTTTAAAATACAAAAAGAGAGAAGTTAACCTATTCTTAGTATACAGTACGTCCTGCTCCAGATAAGAATCAACACACTTGGGTATTACTCCGCCAGATGGAGCTGGACTGCAGAGACCGCGAAATTGGCTCCTCCCGGCCCCTCAAATACCCGGGACCTCCCACAAATCCCCAGAATTTCTCTGCAGTCTGGACTGCGAAGGACCAGAAGATGGCTCTCTCTTCTCGCAGGTGAGCTGGGCTATTAAACTGCGGCCCTGTAGGACTATTCCCACCCGTTCCTTTTTTTAATGTGCCTCCCAGCCTTGGCTGCGCTGGTCCGGGTGATGGTAGGCAGCACCGCTGTCAGGTACTTAGTAGCGCTGCTCCACCGCAGGCCCCCACCAAAGTGTAGGCGGTATAGGCTTATGGTGAGCCTCTATGGGATGCCCCTCCCGCCCTATTGCCCCTTGCCCCTGTCCACCGGTGGGCCCTATGTTAAGTGGCCGCTGCCCTCCCTCGCTCCCCCTTGTAGCTCTCGAGGGGGGGGGGGTGCGTGCGTGTGTGTGTATATGCCTTTGCATTCACTGTATTATGTTTTTCTGGTTGGTGTCAGTCTCCGCGCTGACTTGGTTGCACTGGTTGCGTTTTTGAATATGCCGCTGCGCGCGCTCGCTTCCACTGTGCTCCGCGGTTGGCGGTGGCATTATCTCAGGCACTGGTGCGCTGTTATTGGCTGCTTGTCATGTATGCTGATGCGCGCTCTTTGGGGGGGGCGCGGTTGGCGCGTTCCGCGTCACTGTCTCCACGGCCCGCCCCTCGAGGTATACTCGGGCGCCATTTTGTCTCTGGATTCGGCTGCTGCGTGGCTGGCATCTACCTACCGTGGTTCGTGAGTGCCTGCTTTATTACCCTATGTCATTATACATGTCACTTACCGGGTTCTCTTCACTTCTGTCTTTCAGACGGGTCGAACTCTATTGGTTTCTCCCGGCCCTACTCCCTCTATTTAGGTATTAAACTTGTGAGGCCTAGTGTGTAAATTACTCCCACTTCCCTAGCGGGCTATTGGGGCATCCCGGGTTGCTTTTATAGCGTGAACCCCTATCGGCCTATTGTGCCGCTATAATCACCATATGAAGGCGTCTCAGGATAATGTGCTCGGGGTTCCTTCGGGACAAGCCCGGCTGTGTGTAGCTTGTGGGGTGTCCCCTACTAGTGCTGACAATGTGCGGGTCGGTGTACCTTGTGCCCAGCAGGTGCTTGCGCTGCAGCCTGGTTTACCAGTAGCTGAGCCTGCGCCTCGTATGGCGTCACCTACTCCCCCAAGCTTAAATTTGACTCCCATTGAGTTGCATACCAGTGGGGATTCTCAGCCTGATGTGTCTTCCAGACTGGCTAGTGTTGAGAAGTTGCTTGCTAATACCCTAGCGCGTAAGGCCTCTGCTAAGAAGCGGCACTTGACGCCTGATGTCACTCTTTTCCCTATGGAGGCTGATGAGTTTTTGGAACTGTCTGGTTATACCCCTTTGGAAGAAGGGGAGCTGTTCTCTGACTCGGAGTCATCTGATGAGAGGCCCAGGGGTCATGATGATTCTGGCTCTGACCCCTGGTCCCCAGATGATACTGATAGGCTGTTGGCTCAGATTTTTGAGGTACTGTCTATCTCTCCCGGCTGCGGCCCCCAGGCAGCAGGGGGTATTGTTTCATACTGCAAAGCCACGTTTAGAGTTTCCTGAGCAAGCCCATTTTAATAATCTCGTGCTCAAGGAATGGGAGCGTCCCAGCAGGCTTCCCGGTGTCCCTAAGAGTTGGGATAAGAGGTATCCCTTTCCTGGTGATGTGGTAAAGCGTTGGTCATCCCCTCCAGAGGTGGATGCCCCGGTCCTAGGGTTGTCTAACACCTCTGTCATGCATTCCCCTGACTCAACTACGCTGCGGGATGGTGAGGACTGGCGTATTGATCAGCTGGCGTCCCATGTCTTTGCCTGTGTGGGGACGGCGCTGCGCCCGGTCTGTGCCTCTGCCATTACGGCTGTGGCTATTAGGACCCTGCTTAGGAGTGTCCTAGATGGTGCTCCTGATGATGTGTCTAGTGAGGAGTTTAATGCACTCTCTCGTTGTGAGGTTTTTGTGACTTATGTCCTCTCTGCCTTGGATGATACCATTAGGATGTGTGGCAGAACCTTTGCCCTTGTGGTGGCTATACGCCGCTCGGTTTGGCTGCGCCAGTGGGCTGCTGCCAAAAAAGCTCTCACTGGTTTTCCCTTCAAAGGACTACGCCTATTTGGGGACCGCCTGGACCTGTTTGCTAGGGGAGGCAGGTTACCCCAGTGCAGGCGGCAGTCTAGGCCCTTTCGGGGACAGGGCTCCTTTTCTTCCCCCTATCGTGGTGCCAGACAGGGGAGGGGGGTCTCCCTTACCGGGGCCCGAGGAGATTTCTGGGGTAGGGGCAGAGGACGTGGACACTCTGGCTCCTCCTGGGGCTCCAAGCTTAAGTCTTCCCCCAAGCCCCCTCAGGCATGAAGGGGCGCCCTCACCCATCCGGGTGGGGGGACGGCTTCAGCATTTTGCTCACGTCTGGAGGCTTCATGTCTCAAACCAGTGGATTCAGGAGGAAGTGTCCTCCGGTTACAAGATAGTTTGCTGCTTGGCCGCCCCCAAGATTCATTAGATCCCGGATCTCTCAGGACCCTATGTCAGCTCAGGCTCTAGTTCTGGTGGTGCAAAGCCTTCTGGAGCTGGGGGTCATCTGTCAGGTCCCCTTACGAGAAAGGGGCAAGGGGTTCTATTCCAACCTTTTCACTGTGCCCAAAAGAGATGGGTCAGTCAGGCCCATCCTTGACTTGAAAATCCTCAAAAAATGTGTCAGGTGCAGGCACTTTCGCATGGAAACTTTGCGCACTGCCATCAGTTCCCTGTGTCCAGGGTACTTCATGACCTCTGTGGACATCAAAGATGCTTACCTTCATATTCCTGTTTTTCCAGGTCATCAAAGGTTCCTCAGGTTCGCTCTGGAGGATCAGCACTACCAATTTGTGGCATTGCCCTTCGGTCTCACTTCAGCTCCCAGAGTGTTCACCAAGGTACTGGCAGGAGTGATGTCTCTGCTCAGGTCTCAGGGCATTCGCAAGCTGCCAACTTGGACGACATTCTCATCACTTCTCAGTCCCTCCAACAGGCAGACCTGGATATTCATCTGGTAGTGTTCACTCTGAAGTAATTTGGCTGGGTGATCAACCATCCCAAATCTTCCCTGTCTCCCTCCTTGGTGACACCCTTCCTGGGAATGAATCTGGATACAGTTCAGGCAAGGATTTTTCTTCCTCAGCAGAAGGTGGACAGTCTGCTAGCGCAGGTTCAGTCCCTGCTATCTTGCCCTCATCCTTCCATCAGGCAGTGAATGCAGCTGGTGGGCCTGATGGTGTCGTGCTTTGAGGCGGTCCCTTATGTCCAGTTTCACATGAGGCCTCTGCAACTCCACCTCTTGTCAGTATGGGACAAGGATCCTGCTTCCCTGGACCAGGTCCTTGTGCTGTCCCCCCTAGTCAGGCGGTCCCTCTCGTGGTGGCTGGACTCCAGGAACCTGTTGGTGGGCAGATCCTTTCTGGGCCCTGCTGGGAGACGGTCACCACGGATGCCAGTCTGACAGGTTGGGGGGGTTTCTGGAAGTCCCTGCAGTTCCAAGGGCAGTGGGGCACTCAGGAGGCCCACACACCTATCAACATTCTGGAACTGAGGGCGATCAGGTTGGTTCTGGCTCACTTGACCCATCACCTTCGGGGCCGGCCTGTTCAGGTGCGCTCGGACAACCAGACGGCGGTTGCCTACATCAATCATCAGGGAGGGACCCGGAGAAAGGGGGCCCTCAAGGAAGTGTCTCTGATCCTGGCCTGGGCGGAGGACAATGTTCACTGCATATCAGCTGTGTACATTCCCGGGGTGGAGAATCTGCAGGCAGACTCTCTGAGCAGGGGGACCTCTCCCCTGGGAGAATGGTCCCTCTGCGACAGGGTGTTTCAATCTCTGTGTCACCGTTGGGGCCAACCAGATGTGGATCTGTTTGCGTCCCGTCACAATCACAAGCTCACGGCCTTTGTCTCCCTGTCCCAGGATCCTCTGGCCTTGGCCACGGATGCCCTAGCAATGTCATGGCAGGACTTTCAGCTCCTGTATGTCTTTCCTCCATTCCCCCTGTTGGGCAGGGTTCTGCGCAAGATAGCTCAAGAGGGGGTTCCAGCTATCCTGGTGGCCCCCAGGTGGCCAAGAAGAGTGTGGTTCGCAGACGTGGTGCAACTGGCAGTAGATCAGTACGTTCTGTCCAGGGTGCCAGACCTGCTCACTCAGGGTCACTTACGCCATCCCAATTTACAAACTCTGGCTTTGACGGACTGGCTGCTGAAACCTCCATCTTGATGGAGAAAGGGCTGTCTGCCTCTGTTGTTGATACCATGATAAAGGCTAGAATGAAGTCTTCTTCTTCCATTTACTATAGGGTTTGGCGTGCCTACATTGACTGGTGTGAGTCTAAGTCTCTTCCCTGTTGTGTGTTCTCTATTCCCAGGATCCTGGAGTTCCTGCAGCATGGGTTGGAGCTGGGGCTCCAACTCAGTACTCTGAAGGGCCATGTTTCTGCCCTGGCTGTTTTCTTCCAGAGGTCCTTTGCCCAGCATTCTCTGATCAGGACCTTTTTTCCAGGGGGTTACTCATGTGCGTCCCCCACGTAAGCCTATGTTGCCTGTTTGGGATTTGAACTTGGTCTTGTCTGCCTTGCAGGGGGCTCCCTTTGAACCTGTGCAGGAGGCTGCCCTGGCTATTCTTACTCTTAGGGTTGTCTTTCTGGTGGCTATTACCTCGGTTAGGCGTGTGTCGGAGTTGGCGGCGCTTTCCATCCAGCCCCCCTACTTTGAGAGACACCAGGACAAGGTGGTGTTTCGCTTCAAGCCAGATTTTCTGCCTAAGGTCGTGTCAGCCTTTCATCTGAATCAGGACATTGTTCTTTCTTCCTTGTGCCCTAATCCTAGTAATGCTAAGGAGAGGGTCTTGCATTCTTTGGATGTGGTTAGGTGTCTGAAGTACTATCTGGTGGCTACTGCTCCATTCAGAAAAACTGATGCTGTTTTTGTGATCCTTTCTGGTCCTAGGAAGTGTCTGGCTCCTGCTAAATCTACTATCAGCAAATAGATCCGTCAGGCTGTGATTCAGGCCTACTCTGCTAAGGGGAAGAATCCTCCCTTCCGCCTTACTGCTCATTCTACTCGTGCTATTGGTGCCTCTTGGGCTTTTCAGCACCAGGCTTCTGTTGAACAAGTTTGTAAGGCCGCTACTTGGTCTTCTGTTCATACCTTTTCAAAGTTTTACAAGGTTGATGTTAGGGCCTCAGCTGATGCTGCTTTTGGCCGCAAGGTTCTGCAGGCGGCAGTGGTCTGACCTGTCTGTTGTTACCTTTGGGGATCCCGCCCTATTTTAGGGACACTGCTATTGGATGTCCTAAGTGTAATGACTCTTATCTGGAGCAGGACGTACTGTATACTAAGAATAATACAATTCTGTGATTACTCACCTGTAGAATTGTTATTATGAGTATACAGTACGTCCTGCTCCACTCCACCCTTGGATTTGCATTATCCTGGATCCCCTGTATGGTGATTGTTATAATTGTTATAGTTACTAGTTGGTTCTGGTTTCTTTCTCCCGGCTTCTCGTTAACTGCTTTTCAATGCTGGGGATTTGTGGGAGGTCCCTGGGTATTTGAGGGGCCGGGAGGAGCCAATTTTGTGGTCTTTGCAGTCCAGCGCCATCTGGCGGAGTAATACCCAAGTGTAATGATTCTTATCTGGAGCAGGACGTACTGTATACTCATAATAACAATTCTACAGGTGAGTAATCACAGAATTGTATTTTTTCCCTCCATAGCTGTAAAACGTACTGGTTCCCGAGAAGTAGTCATGCATTGTGCAGGTCTGTTCTCCATTCTCTGACAACCTTGATCCATGGCCAAATTATTCACTGCAATAGAGGAGATGTACTGGAGGCCCAGTGACACTAGATGGTAAGATATACATTCCTCCCTGGAGGTTGCTGCTGAATGGACAAACAGGCTTCACAATGCAAGACTCAATCTCAGGAACTGATGAGTTTTACAATGCTGGACTATGACGGATGAGCTGTGAGGAAGAGTAGGGCTTTTTGACTTGTTTGAGTTTTTTTTTTTTAAAGACTTTCAAATGAAAGAAAAAATCAAACCCTGCATGGATAGTCACCCCTAATTGCCCCCAAAAGGACACCGATTGAAGTGGCCCTAATCCTCTCCCACTGAGAATGACTGGATAAGTGATAACACGTGTGCTTTCCCAACCAGACAAACAAAGGTAATAGGAAAAGCTTGGTAGCATATAGTTCACGCAATCCACTCCTCACATTTCATCACTTCAAAAGAAACCTGGGCTCTCTTTCCAGCTGGAAAATATTAAAGGGGACCTCTTACAGAGCACACCATCATTAACACATCATTGCAATATTGCCTTCTAAAATTATGTCATTTTCTTTTCTGTACCTCCGATATATATATGCTGCCATACTGGATTGCTTTAGCCCATCAGTTAGCTGCTGTTTAGGTTGTGTTTTTTATACTTGGCACAGAAAAAAGTGCCTCAAAAACTCACTAGCGTTTCTACAGGTGAGGTGCAGAATTTTTCCAATGAGGTAAGGATAAAACTCAGGACGTGTTACTAGAGAAGGTTCAGAGGTAGCCACTGCTTGGGGGCCATGGGGTTGGGGGGGGGTGCATGGTTGCTTTGTAGATTTTTGCTCACATGGATTTCTGTAGAGAAAAGAAAAGAATTTGTCTCTGGCACACCCACCACTCCCCCACCCCCCATGTTAGCACAAGGGGTGCCGTCTAAAGTTCTATGGGGTTACCCTTCCTCCCCATGTGCTGTACTAGAGGGTACTGGGCAACCTCGGGTAAGCTGCTACCAATTTATCCATTGCATTCTATGTCCCAAAGTAGTCATTAAAGTGGACCAACACCCAGGATTTTGACTATCCTGGGTCTTGGTCCACTTCAGTGGGGCACCCCCGATCGGGGTGCCCCGCTGTGTGAAACCCCCCCGAACCCCCCGAACAACTCACCTCTCCCCGCTCCCAGCGCCGACGGACAAGCCGCGGACAAGCGGCTCCTCCACCGCCGCCTCCCGCGCGTCCCTCTTGAAGCGCGCGTGCCCGCGCCGGCCATTCACAGACGATAATGGTAAGGAGAAGATAATGGAAGATAAGGTAAGGAGTTTGGGGTGTTTGGGGGGGTTTCACCCCGCGGGACATCCCGATCTCGGATGTCCCGTGGGGAGGGAGGTGATCGGCCCGGGAATCTTATAGATTCCCGGGCCGATCACCCGTGGGTGTTGGTCCACTTTAAAGTGGCTTGAAACCCAGGGGGGATCGGCCCGGGAATCTATAAGATTACCAGACCGATCAGATCCCTCCCCGCGGGACATCCCGATTTCGCCCCAGGAGGCCCACAAACCTTACCTCAGCCCCGTTCCATCGGCGCATGCGCGAGCCGCGGCCGCGTCTCGCGCTTCCCTCTAGCAGGACGCGCACCCGTGCCGGCCATTTGTGAATGGCCGGCGCAGGCGCGCTCCCTGTTAGAGGGAAGCGCGAGAAGCGGCCTCCAGCGCTCAGAGCCGCTATGCGCGTCCAAGAGGCCCTGGACGCGCATACCACAGCGGCTCTGAGCGCTGTGATTGGCTGGAGTGGTCACATGGGAGCGTGGTGAGGTGAGTGTTTCTGGGCTTTCGGGGGGGTTTCAGACAGCGGGGCACCCCCGATCGGGGTGCCCCGCCGAAGTGGACCAAAACCCAGGATAGTCAAAATCCTGTGTTTCGGTCCACTTTAAGTTGTGTTATGGCTGCACCTATCACAGAGGCACCTTGGTGTCTGGTGGTGCAGCTTCAACATGCTTCTGCAAATATGTGCCAACCGAGGTGGGGGATTTTTTTTTATTTTTGGGGAATATATGGCCATTGGACATTGTGATTAAACCATGCCCCCAGCCACACCCATAAAAGGAAACATCACCTAAGAATTACACATAGGCCAGTCCCTCACACACATACATGCAAGACCCCCCGACACACACACACACACACACACACACACACACATACATGCAAGACCCCCATACACACGTACATGCAAGCCCCCCAACACACACACAATCCCCCCGACAAACACACAATCCCCCATACACACGCAACCCCCCATACACACACACATACATGCAAGCCCACCATACACACATACATGCAAGCCCCCCGACACACACAATCCCCGATACACACACACACACACACACACACACACACACACACACACACACACATACATGCATGCAAGACCCCCATACACACACAACCCCCCATACACACATACATGCAAGCCCACCATACACACATATATGCAAGCCCACCATACACACACACACAATCCCCCCCCATACACACATACATGCAAGCCCCCCGACACACACGCAACCCCCATACACACACACACACACACACACACACACACACACACACACACACACATGCAAGACTCCCATACACACACAACCCCCCATACACACATACATGCAAGCCCAACATACACATCTACACCTCCCAAGTGTCCCTCATTATGAATCCATGTCCCCTGTCCCTCATTGTTCTCATTTGTCCCTCTTTGAGCTGTAACATGCAGATCCGCATTAATAAATGATTGATTTGCCTATTCAAAGTGTTTATATTGTTGTAACTGTTACAATTAAATGCAGCTTAATTTAAAAACTTTCCCACTCTAAAAAGCTGGAAGGTATGCATACCCACATACATTTAAGCCCCCCCATACACACATACATGCAAGCCCAGGGCTGAGGCGGCTGAACCACATATGATTGACTTAAGAACTCGATGTGCTGTGGGTCCACCAAGACCATTTTTGCCTGCTTTAAGATCCAAACTAAAAATGCATTATATTTGCAGGCATGCTGCAGTATCATATTACAATCTGCAATCTCTGCACGACATTGTCCTTATAATGGACCAATTACCTTACAATGCCAGCCCTGAAATCTAAAAGACTCCAGGGCCCGGCCAATTTATCGCCCTTAGTTCATCACGTTTTGGGATGTCCAGAACTGTGAAACACACTAGGAAACCCAGCATACACTTTCCCAGAAAATACCATACTGCATTTTTGGGCTGCAGCTGAGATGCACTTCTGTGCCCAACCATTAGGTATGCTGGGCGACTGAGCATGATTTAGGGAGGCAGGGGATGCACCCACTCCCTGCTCCAAATACCAGAGCTCTGTCTGAAACAAGGCCGGATGCCATGCATTACATACACTGCTGATTGGACAAGAGCCTGAGATGTGGCAACACCAGTGATTTAAGTTTGCGGGTGATCCCAAATCGGTGTCCCAGGGGCAAGAACCAAAACCTGGGATAGTGAAAGTCATGAATTTTGGTCCACTTTAAAGCCTTTAAACCGTCTTTAGATTTCAGGGAGGCCGATTTCCTCACCCCTGAGGCATACTGATATGAGATGCCCTGGTGTATGCCAACCCTGTGATTGCCTCATCTCCACTATCCTCTAGCTGAGGGCATGCACAGGCAATTCCCACACAGGTGTACAGGCATGATGCATTCATCCTAACAAGCTGATATGTTTGGTTAATCAAGGAATGAATAGAGTGCGAGTCCTGATTGGCTGGCAGGCCCACTCATGCATCATCATTGAAAAACTAGAGTTTTATGGAAGATCCTGGGGCTTTCACACAGCGGGGCATCCCAAATTTGGATGCCCCACTGGAGAGGAACATTACTCATATTGCCTTATAGGGCTCTTATAATGCAGGTAAGATTGTACAATCAGATTGGAAGGTGTATGACCAGCATAGGAGCCTTAGGATGAACAATTCAAATCAGTTTCGGTAGCCACACACCTTACAATGTAATCAGTACAATCAGATGTAAGGTCTTTAAATACAGTCATGCCACTTAATATATCTTCCTAATGCTATGGTATCCAAAAGCAAGTGATTATGTTTGAGGTCTGCATTAATGTACATACAGTACAAGTATTAACATACAGTATATTAGTAAAATATAGTCTAAATCATTATTGTTTAAATAGTGCCATCATCTTCTATATCACTTTACAAAGTAGTAAATACAGACAGGGAAACCATATACAGTATATTAACAAATGATCATCTCTGTCCCTATTTAAATTGACATAAAACAGGTTTAAACTTCCTATCATATATCCAGCTTGATGCTGGCTACATACACCTTACATTACCTCACACGTGCATTAAAGACTCTAAATAGAGTCTTAAAGTGGACCAACACCCAGGATTTTCACTATCCTGGGTTTTGGTCCACTTTTGCGGGGCACCCCGATCGGGGGTGGGAACCCTCCCTCCCCCACCCGATCGCCCTAAACAACTCACCTCACCCGGCTCCTACGCGAGTGCTCGTCCAATCAGAGCGCTCAGAGCCGCTGTGGTATGTACGGACAAGCGACGGACAACCACAGCGGCTCTGAGCACGCTGGGGGCCGCGTCTCGCGCTTCCTTCTAACAGGGAGCACGCCCGCGCCGGCCATTCACAAACGGCGTGAGATGCGGCCGCGGCCAGCGCATGCGCCATTGAAATGGGGATAAGGTAAGGTTTCTGGGCGTCCTGGGGGGTTTCACCCTGCGGGGCATCCCGATTTGGGATGCCCCGCGGGGAGGGATCTGATCGGCCCCAGAATCTATAAGATTCCCGGGCCGATCCCCCCTGGGTATTGGTCCACTTTAAAGTGGTCCAAAACCCAGGATTTTGACTATCCGTGGTTCTGGGCCTTTCCCCCGGGCAACCCCGATCGGAGATGCCCCGCTGTGTGAAAACCCCCCAGGTCGCCCGGTCTAACTCACCTTTCCCTGGCCCAAGGGAACATGCGCGACATCTCGCTCAATCTGTGTTCTCATATCCACTCCCTCCCCTTTGTCTAAGGCAAGCGGATCCGAGCACACTGGCAGCTGCATCCCCTGCTACCCTCAAACAGAAAGCGTGCCCCTCGCGGCCATTCAGAAATGCTTGGCTAAAGGGATTGCGGAGATGCAGCCGCGCATGCATCGTTGGACCGGGAAAGAAGGTGAGTTTACATTCTGATAAAGGATGCCCAGGGGAAGGAGGGGGGAATCTAGCATTGTGGCATAGGTTTTGGTCCACTTTAAATTTGACAATATTTTAGAAATAAAGTTATTCTTGATTCTAATGCTACCTTAACTTTTATATGGTATCAAAACTAAAAATAACTGATCATGTTTAAGGTCTTCATTAATGTACATACAGTACAAGTATTAAACATATAATATAGCAGTAACACATAGTATTAACATATTAATATTATTATTAATTTATATTTATATAGCAGCATTTCCTCCATAGCGCTGTACAGACATGGTAAAACACACAGTACATGTAACATAAGACTATATATAGTTAAGATTATTCCTATGTGCTCAGCTGCATATACAGCCTGACTGTGCATTACAGTTTAACTAATTCTAATTAGCTTGGCAGTTATTGGACAATATTTTTATAAATATTGTACAATCAGATTGTAAGGTGTGTGAATAGCATGAGGATCCTGGACAATCCCTATTTCTGTATTGCGGGGTGGGTGTGTAGATTGCCATGGGAAGAAGGAGCAGCTGCTGCCGTGTGTTATGGGGCTGCATGGCTTCCTGGGCTATTCATTAACCAATGCACTTTGCCTTGTGCTTCTCCAGCTCTGGCTTCAGCCTGCAACAAGTGTGGCTGCCTCCTATAAACCTGTATCAATCCCTATATCCAGAATACACCAGCAAGAAAATTCAAGCCTATTAAAGCATCACCTTACCATGTCTCCTGAAGGGATTTAGCAAATGAAGGATCAGCCGCTGTCCCTGTCACTGCTGGCAGTCAAGCTGCTACTGCTGCTGCTGCCGCCTTTCTGGCTGCTGGGGAGGAGGGCGGACTGGGAATCCACCCATTGTAAATAGCCAGGGCTGAGCTTCAATGGAGCAGCCACTCCGGCCTCATTCAGCTCTAAAGCTGATGGGAGCCATGCTGCTAGGAGACAATATATCTCCACTCACCTTATCATGCTGATTTAGAGACCCGGTCTATCAATTCAGGAGTATTCTAGATAATAATGAGCCAAATCCACCTCTATTCTGCCAAATAAGTTGCAATATTCTGGTTCTGCTTTACCCGAGTCTATTGGGGGGGAAAGTCAGGATTTTGTGTTTCCGGGTCTCTGGAACTAAAGCAGCCAAATGCCCCAAATAGTGTGATGGCACATTAAACAAAAACATCAGAGACCCCCCTTACAAAAATAGATTTTATTTGGGAGTAGAAGAAGAATCTCCCTTTAATGTGTTTAAAGTATTTGTATGTTAAGCAAATTATTTCCTTTAACAGTATAATGTATTTTTGCAATGGAAGACTCTTTTAAAGTTAAACAAAACCCAGGGTGGCCGGCTTTTTAATTTAAAAGATTAATCCTGAATTGGCGTGCGCCACTGTGGGAAACCTCCCAGATCGCCAGTATTCATTCACCACTTACCGGTCCAACAGTGCATCCACGGGCTCTCGTCCAATCAGAGGCGTTTGCCATGCTTATGTCATACGGCAAATGGTTCTAATTGTTTGCAATGTGGAATGAGAGCGCCCACATGCCCTGAATTATTGGCAAAGCCATTCATATAGTCTGGGATTGGAGAGTGCGCATTGTTGGGGTTGAGACCGCTTGCACTCCCCACTAAAGCCTATCAGAGGCGTTTGCCGAATGACGTGGGCATGGCAAACAGCTCTGATTGGACGAGACCCTGTGCATGCGGCATTGGACAGGGGAGTGGTGAGTTTTACAGGGCATTCTAGGGGGTTTTACAAAGCCATGTATCGCAATTCAGGATGCCCATGGGGCACGGAACAAAACCTGATGTTTTGGTCCACTTTAAAACATTTGTCATGACATGCTAGTGTTTGCAGCCCTGTTTTGGGGTAGGTTATGGTAAACGCTCCACTCAAGCTATGGCACTAACCTGTACCAACAGCAACAGAGCGGACGTGCAAAATAGCACACCTATCTCTAAAAAGGAGCACTACTACTACTGCTCATTCCAAAGCATGGTCACATGACTTCTGCGTGAGTGCCCCTCCTTTCCCCTCCCTACCATACTTTGGAGAATATTTGTTCTCCATACTGATTTGTAGAAATGTAATATTGTTTTATGTATTTATATATGTATGTATGTTCTGACTTGACTTTAATACCTCTGTCAATCAGGTTTATTTCTCTCTTTGCTTTCTTTAAATAATTGCACAATAAAACAAATATTAATTCGTAGATGATTGTGATTTTTAATTTTTCAAATTTTTGTTGTTTAAATAATTCAAATATGTTACTATTTACAGTAAAAAAAAAAAAACAATTCCACTAGAATCACCGGCGATTAAAAACAGGATTCATTCATCTCAGGTATTCATTTCTCTAAACAGGCGACTGAAACACAACAAAAGCACCATTCTCACTGGCAAAAATATGGAGGGAATTTTTACACCAATTTCTTGCCCTAAACACTTGTCTCTAAGATTAATTGGGGCCCCTGCATTTGCAAGAATTTTCTCGCAGGAAAACTTTAAATAAGAATATTGGCCCTGGGCTTGCAAGCAATTTTAAGTTTAAAAAAAAACATTTAAAAAAAAAAAAGTGCATGCTCTCACCGTGCTAGAATGTGTTCTTGCTTGGTGCTGAATCAGACCCCTTCTCTCTTTTCTCTATTCTCTTCTCCCTTTCTCTCTCTTTTCCATATTTACTTGTCCCTCTTTCTTTTCCAGTGTGCCTCTCGTTTTCTGCAATTCCTCCTTTTTTCCACTTTTTATCCAAATGAACTGAGGCAACAGCAGCAGGGGGGCCTGGCTTCAGATGTGGCAATAGTGACAGGAAGACCTGGCATCAGAGGGGGCTGCCCTAGGAAGACATGCCATTGGAGGTGGCAATGGCTTCAGGATGACCAGGTTTTGCAAGGGAGACCCAGCACCAAAGGCAGCAAGAAAGACCTAGCATTGGAAACAGCAAGAGAGACCCAGTATTGAAGGCAGCAAGAGAGACCAGGCATCAGAGGCAGCAGAGGATACCTGCATCAGAGAGAGCAAGGGCTGGCATTGGAAGAAGCAAGGGAGACACTGCATTGAAGGCAGTAAGGAGGACCCGGCATCGGGGGCAGCAAGGAAAACCCGGCACTGGAAACAGCAAAGGAGACCCTGCATTGGAGGTGGCAAGGGAGACCCGACATTAGAGGCAGCAAGGGAGAGCTGACATCAGAGGTACCAAGGGGGAACTTGCAAAAGCAACAAAGAATACCTAGCATTGGGAGCAGCAAGGGAGACGCTCCACCAAGGGGGACCCAGCATCTGTGTCATCAAGGAAAACTGGAGACAGCAAGGGGGACATGGCATCTGAGGCAGCAAGGTATACCTAGCATTGGAGGCAGCAGGGGAGACCTGGCATTGGAGGCAACAGGGGAGACCTGGCATTGGAGGCAACAGGGGAGACCTGGCATTGGAGGCAACAGGGGAGACCTGGCATTGGAGGCAGCAAGGGGGAACCTGCATCAAAAGCAGGAAGGTAGACCTGGCATTGGACACAGCAAGGGGGACTTGGTATCAAAGGCAGCAAGGGAGACCATGCATCTGAACCACTAAGAGGGGCCCTGCACTGGAGGCAGCAAGGGAGACCATGCATCCAAACCAGTAAGAGGGGCCCTGCACTGGAGGCAGCAAGGGAGACCATGCATCTGAACCAGTAAGAGGGGCCCTGCACTGGAGGCAGCAAGGGAGACCATGCATCCGAACCAGTAAGAGGGGCCCTGCACTGGAGGCAGCAAGGGAGACCGTGCATCTGAACCAGTAAGAGGGGCCCTGCACTGGAGGCAGCGTGAGAGACCATGCATCTGAACCAGTAAGAGGGGCCCTGCACTGGAGGCAGTGAGGGAGACCATGCATCTGAACCAGTAAGAGGGGCCCTGCACTGGAGGCAGCGTGAGAGACCTGGTATCTAGGAGGACCTGCCGTTAGTGGCAGAAAGGGAGACACGATGACTCCATCTGGAAAGGGTGAACCTACTGCTGGGCAAACAAACAAAACTAGTAGGGAATGACAAGCCCAGGTCTTAAAAAAAATGCACTGAATATAATATTAACAATAAAACTGAAAATCATGTTGTTGGGTCAGTGGTGCAATGAATACAGAAGTCAGAAGATCATAGGTTGGACTCGAGCCTGACTTACAATATTGCATAAAATCATTGTTAAAACTGAACACGACAACGCTGCCCCTTTAAAGACCTTTGGCTTTAGAGCACACAATCCCATGCTGACCTTGCTACCCAGAGTCACCAGCAGTTTATTGACCTCATTAGTGTGAGGCCCTGGTGAGTACAAAGACTCAGGTTAAACAGAACTGTAATGGATTGATCACCCAACCTGCATCCACCCACACAGACTTCCCACATAAACCCTATTCATGCTGCAGCCTATTGTTGTGTCTGAAAGAATTATAGCTGCAGCTTTACATGAGACAAGAGCCCTGCCGGTCATGTGAGTTTTCTCTTACTAACCGCAAAAGACATTTGCCATCCCTGATGAAGTGGTCACTTTGGCCACCGAAACGTTGGATATGTACATTGTGTGTTTGGAATTTGGTAAATACACTTTTGCTGGCCCTTTCTTTCCCAAAGGATAGAAAGAAGAGCACCTTGCCAGATCCACCAATGGTTATACAGATCATTAAAATTGTGCTAAAAGCATTTCAGCATCACAAATACAAGGAGCATTAAAGAGGACCAAAACTCATTTAAATGAGCTGTAAAATCAGCCATGGTATTCCATCCCATACAATGACCCCAGGGAGCAAATATAGAGTGGGCCACCCCAAATAAGGATACACCCTTCTGTAGGGCTCATTGTTCTATTTTGATTGTTGGACTATTTTAATGGCTAATTATGGGAGACCCCCCAAAATGTTTGTGCACCTTAACAAGGACTGGCTCCAGTTATATGGGGCCTGGGGGTATGAAGTTATCACTTTGTGGGCTGAATGTAAACAAACCCCACAGACCAGAACATTAATATTAGATGCACCTCACACCCCAAAAATGAATAGGTTGTGTATGAGGAGACCCCCCCCCCCAAAAAAAAAAATATGTCCCCTGGCTCCTAAAATTAAAGCGACCAAATGTTCAGGTTGATCTATGTTTGAGAAGGTTGATTTCCCCATCCTGGGGCATCCTGATTTGGGATGCCCCACTGTGTTAAATCAGTCACCTTCCATAAGCAACTTGCTGGTGATCCCCAGCTTCCCTTAGCTGAAGGCATTTCTGAAAGGCCGGCACCTGGCAGGGTCACTCGGGGAAGTGGCAGCAACTCACGCTCCATTGAGCTTAATAGTGGCTCTGAAGTCAGATTAGCTTAGTAAAAGCAGAATGGAGAGGGCTGATTGGCTGGTGGCCCGTGCATGCACCATGTGATCACCTGAGAGTGTAGCAGAGTATAGTAGGCGATCTGGGGGATTTTACACAGCTCGTCATCCCAAATCGGGAAGCCCCAATGGAGAGGAACAATATCCAGGATTGTGTAAATGAAGGGTGAGAGCAAGCAGATCATGTGCACCAATTAACTTTAGTGGGCAGATCACTTCAGCCTTCAAAGAATGTGCAGAGAGCAAGCAGAACCCCAGCCCCTGGACCCAAGATAAATACAAACCAGGGTGGGAAAGAGGGACAATTGTTATATTAAGCCACGCCCCTCATTGATTCATGGATAGGAGATACGATGTAACAGTTACAAAATAAACACCTTGAATAGGCAAATAAATCATTTATTGCTGCAGATCTGCATGTTACAGCTCAAAGAAGGACAGAGAAGAAAAACTAGGGACAGGGGGACATGGGATCAAAAGAGGGACAGACCCTCCAAATCAGGGACACTTGAGAGATATGAAGTATGTATCTTTACATATGCTCCCTCTACCTCAACCATTCACAGCCATTGCCCTGGGCCCTGAAAGAAGATTCCCAGCCACCCCCTCCCCACAGAGATGATCCAGCACTGTGCTATCTCCTGCAACAGAAACCTACTGTAGATAAAATGAGTAGAAGGCTGATCAAGTCATCTATCTAGGCAAGGTGGGGCAGCTGCCAGGGGCCCCCACTCTCTAGGCCAGCCTTTGGGGTGTGCGATGGTGCTTGATCAGCGGCGGACTGGGAGGGCACCACCACAGCTGGTGCCTACATTTCCTCGAATGGCGGGGTTCCACACAACAGGGCATCTCAATTTAGATTCCAGGGGAGGAAGTGCTGGGCTCTGCTTTTAAGTTGCTCACCCCAGCTGATATCCTATCCCAATCTGTGATACCATACTGTGTAAACCCCCTGGGATCGCTGGCATACCCACTATGCAAGCAATTCCACCCCTGGGTTTTGGTTCGCTTAACAGCGGCATCTCAATTTGGAATGCCCCTGTTTGTGAAAGAACCCCCTGGTTTGGCCAGTAACTCAAACTGGCGATCCCACAGTGCAATCACCAGTTCCAGGAAAGTAATGAACAAAGGGGGGGGGGGGGGGGGTGCACACAGGGGCATCCAAAACCAGAAGAATATAGATTCATTTAGACTCCAAGGTCAAAGGGGTTTGGTGCGCTTCAAAGTAGACCAAAACTAGAGCTTTGGTCCTAATAGCATGTTCCTTAGTGGGCATCCAGACTTGAGACGTCCCTCAGGGATGTGATGTGACTGTTCACCACAATGGGGCCCACCGAGACCATGCCGCCTAAGGGCCCACATAAAGCTGGAGCCAGCCCTGTATCTAGGGAGTAGTCGGGGGGGGGGGGGGGAGGTAGCCATTTTATAGTTATTTATCTTTGCTTTGCAGCCGTGAGCTATTGTAGTAGCTCAAACAAACTAGACCTAGTCATCTTGTTATCATAGTGTTCTGAAAAGCCAGCTAGTGGAGAACAATGGCCCATCAGCTAAAAGGAATGCCGACCATTGTCTAGATTCCCTCAGTATGCAAATGTGATTTAGGACAATTCGCTGCAATTACAGTGAGAACATGTTGTTGACATCTGGTTCACCACAGGGGCAGTGATAATCAATGGAAGAGCTAATGCACCTCACTCCTCCTCAGACCACAGCAATGGCTGCTTTCAAAGGTGACAGGATGGCTGCAAATCACCTCCCTGCAATAGTATAACCATACCTCCCAAGAGTCCCTGATTTGGAGGGACTGTCCCTCTTTTTAGTCCATGCCCCCCCCCCTGTCCCTCGTTCTTATTTGTCCCTCTTTGAGATGTGACATGCAGATCTGCATCAATAAATTTGCCCTTTCAAAATTGTTGTTTTAACTGTTTCTACCTATCTGTTATCTATCCCTTAATGAGGGGGCGTGGTGTAATTTTGCAAATTTCCCTCTTTCCCACCCCAAGTTGGTAGGTTTGGTATAACCTGTGCATTGAACATTCCAGAGAACCTCTTGGCCCCATGGCCAGCCTTTCGGCAGTGCCAGCTGTGCAGTTGCACGGGGTGTCGCTCTAAAGGGGCCAGGAGACACCAATAAAACTCCTGTTTCCCTTCTGATTTCCTTTGCTTTCCTTCCCCGGCCTCAGTCTAACTTTTATGTGATCCATCTTTTTTTCTTTTTCCTTATCCACCTTTTCATCTTGTTTCCATAGTCTCCACATCTCATTCTCATTTCCCTGTTACTTCTTCATTCTACATTTTATATTTGTTCATTTCTTTCTTTCATCTCTCTTTTACCCATCCCATTCTGGTCACCTTCCTTCCATTTTCCACTTTTTCACCTTCTTTGGGTCTTCCTCTTCTTCCACATTCCTTCCTTCTCCTGCATTCTCTTTTCCAAATTCCCTTTTCTCCTTCTTTTATACTTTCCATTCACCTCTGTTTTTCACATTCCTTCTCTCTCATTTTCTATTCTCACCTCTTTTTTTATCCGATCTACCTGGTTCCCTCTTTTTTTCACAATTCTCTCTTTGCTCGACAGTCGACAATATTAACTTTCCTGTCTTTTTTTATGCTGCCCCTTCATCGTTACTTTCCACATTCCCTCAATCTATCTGCATTGCCACCTGCTTCTGACCTCCCTATACTTTGATATTTCTATTCCACATTCTGTCCTTTCTCTTGCCACTAGTCAAAAAAATAACCCCCCCCCCCCGGCAATTAGTGATGTCCTAACCCTATGTTGTGAAATAGCAGACAGATGTTGCAATTCTGAACTACATGAAAGCGGCCATTTTGCTACAAACTCGACAGCTATGCTTCTGAAAAACACAGCCCCAAAGTCAAAATTGCCTTAATGTTTTGACTATCCTGGGTTTTGGTTCTTTCCCCGGGGGCAACCCGATCGGGGGTGCCCCGCAGTGTGAAACCCCTCAGGATGCCCGAATTGACTCACCTCTTCCCGTCCCATGGTGCGTCTAAGAGCAGCGGCTTTTTACGAATGCCTGACGCGGGCACGCGCACTGCTAGATGGAAGCAGAGGATGCGGCTATCAGAGCCTCTGCTCTTAGACGCGCTGTGGGACCGGGAACAGGTGAGTTGCTGCGGCGATCTGGGGGAGGGGGGGGGTTCACACAACAGGGCACCCCCGATCGGGATGCCCCCGGGGAATGGACCGAAACCCAGGATAGTCAAAATCCTGGGCTTTAGTCCACTGTGATGGACCAAAGCAGAAATATCAAAACAAAATTGTGCTCACTGGTGCTTTTGTTCACCGCAGCTGATTGGTCCCAAGACCGGAGATCAGCAACTCAACCGATCACTGATTTGTATTACGTGTCAGTTGTGTTGGAACTCCAGTCCCCAGCTTTTCAGCATTGGGATTGCGTCTTTCTGCCATCAGTCACAGGGGCACAGCCACGCTCTATTTACAGTAATGGAGCGGGTATGTCATGCTTTGGCACACCTTCTCCATTGCAGTGAATGGAGAGGGTGTGGTCACAGCTCTGTGACTGATGGCCATGGCGACACGGAAGCACCAGGATTCTCATGCTGTGTCCCCAGTGATCGCCGAGAAAACTCACCTTTCTGACGTTCCCATGGGGCAGGCACAGAGAGCTCAGCTCAGCTTGACATAATTCAGCTCTGCTAGCCACTATGAAGTCTCCCCCCCCCCCCCCCCGCTCACCTCCAGCTGGGAAACATACCTGCACCAGCCATTCACAAATGTCTGGTGTGTGCATGTGCCTAGGTTAAGGTATAGCGGGGCCGTGGTTCACACATGGAATATGGTGAGGTGAGTCAGTGCAGCGATTCCAAGGTTTAGCATTGCTCAGAACTCATTATTGTAGTAACCCAGAGGTGAGACATGTGCAGGAGGAGAGGAGGTAGTGGCCAGACTGAGAGAAGGATCCGGCCAGAGCCTGGTTCTTCCTTGCTATAGGAGAACAAGAGGTGAGAGGTACATCCTGGTTCTTGAGAAGGGAGATAAGACCCCAAGTGACCATGAGAAGGGACAGTACCTGCTGCAGCCTTATTCTACTAAAGGGGAGCTGACTTTGTATGCTGCTGATGGAAGTGATGACAACCTTGGGCTGTATCTGTGACTACTAAAGTGTACCAGAGGCTACTAATAAAGTGTGCAACTATTTGTTTAAAGTGGACCAACACCCAGGATTTTGACTATCCTGGGTTTTGGTCCACTTCGGTGGGGCACCTCGATCGGGGGTGCCCCGCTGTGTGAAACCCCCCAGAAAGCCCCGAAAACTCACCTCACCCTGCTCCCACGTGATCGCTCCAGCGAATCACCGCCGACGGACAAGTGAGAGGCAGCGACGGACAAGCAGAGTGCGTCCGCCGCCGCCTCCCGCGCGTCCCTCTTACAGGGAGCGCACCCGCGCCGGCCATTTACAAACGGCCAGCGCGGGAGCGCGCCCTGCTAGAGGGACGCGTGGGAGGCGGCGGACGCGCATGCGCCGCTGGAACAGGGAGAAGGTAGGATTGTGGGCTTCCTGGGGGATTTCACCCCGCGGGACATCCCGATTTCGGATGCCCCGCGGGGAGGGATCTGATCGGTCCGGGAATCTTATAGATTCCCAGGCCGATCCCCCCTGGGTGTTGGTCCACTTTAAGAGACTTGTCTCCTGTGGATTGTATGTGTAACCTGCCTGCGTTCCAAGCCTGTCATTATCCCCATTACACATGGCACCCACGAGGCCCACAGACCTCAGCATTCCGAACATACTCCCCACAGGAGTGTTAATCCCTTGGGCCATATGGGCTACACATGCGCTGCAGGATCACTGGCGAAGTAAGAATACCAGCAATCTAGGGGAAGTCACACAGGGGGGCACCCTAAACTCGGGATAGTCAACTAAGTTTTGTTTCTCTTTAAAGGGATATTCCAAGAAAAGGGTTAAAGAGGAACATTGGAGGCGACTCCAGAGCTGTCTGAGTTCCACTCCTTGGGTCATCCCGAATTGATATGAGCTCAGCCAATCAGCGCACCCCCTCTTGTCCGATTATGCGTTGTGGGAGCGGAAGGAAGGTGAGTGAAATGGGGGGACCTGGGGGGGGGGTACACACTGCGGGATGCTGTTGCACAGAGGAAAAGCATCTTTAAATGAGCCTGCTTTATGCTCTCCCGTGGTGGCTGTCAGGGGCTGCATCTTTCATCCGGCCATCATTCAGCCTGCTTTATATTTCTCAATAACTCCCAGTGAACTCCATTCCTGTCTGCAGGGCTTTCTCAGCAGCTGATGCTGACTCCTTAATTCACGTTTCAATGTCAGGGTCCCTTAAGAAGTCAATTCATTTTGGGGACCCTGAAAAACAAGGCAGTAGAAAGAAGCAAGTTTTATAGGGTTTATCAGGGAATGCAAAGTGCTGGTGAATGATAGAAGCCTCCCCTGACAGCCAGCATGGGGGCAAGCTGAAAGCAGGAAAATTTAATACTTTTCCTGGCATGTCCTTTAAAGAAACAGCTGACCATATTGTTTCCCAAATCTCAAACAAACAGAAAGCTGGAACTGTTAACACCTTTCAAATCCAGGTGCCAAGGGCAGGGGCCCGCCAGGGGTTTGTTCCCTTGTGGTCCACTCTGAGCCTCTCAGGAGGTTTGCAGTTTTGTTTTGAAACGTGGAGGCTGATTCACTACTAACACCAGGTACTGCCAGAGCTTCTGTGTAGCGGCGCTTAGAGCGACCACTAGTAGACGCTGTAAGCGGGTATCAGGCGCTGTAACCTAGCGTTGCGGTCCCTGTAGTAACCTGGCCGGCATTGATGAATATGATATGTGTTGGGCGCTCTAACAACAGCACAACCCTGCAGCGAGCAAGATGTAGTGCCAGATACACACAGCGTCGGCGCTCTAAAGCTGGGCACTATAGCATAGAGCGACAGACGCTGTCTGATAAGAGCTTTCGAACATCCACCAGTAACAAAGCGAAAACACATGGAATTACATTATTTTAACACTGTGACTTTAACACTTTAGTGCCAGACCTGAAATGAAATTCTGCATAAAAATATAAAAAGTTCCATAAATGTATAAAAGTGTTTGTTTGCAGCCAGGAGAGGTCACACAATGATTTGAGCAAAAAATATAAAATTAATTGGCAAACACGCTATTTATACACAAACAAATGTAAGCCCATTAAAATGTATGGGAGAGCGACACTGAGCAACAGGTAATACATGGTGCTCCTGAGCCTAGAGCGCCCGGCATTCAACAGACACTACCTGCCGCTACCAAGCACTACCTGGCGCTATCCCTTCTTAAATAATCCCCCGGGTTTCCTTCAGTATTGTCATGGCTGTGGCATGTTCACATATTTTCTCTGAGGCCTCCGTTTGCTTTTCTCACAGTTTCTGCTAAAATGCTTCTGCTACTATTGCTTTGACTGATACAAGTCATACAAGACAAAAGAATGTTTTTTTCTCCCTCTAGTGGAGAAAAATAGTAGTGGATAATGAATAGTGGAAAATACTGTAACTGGCCTCTGCCATGCTAGAGGTGTGTGAAAGTAATTTTCTCCAGAAGCCTTCTATGCTTAACTGCCCCATCCATCCCTGGTCCCGTCAGCTCTGCCCCATCCATCCCTGGTCCCATTAGCTCTTCCCCATCCATCCCTGGTCCCATTAGCTCTTCCCCATCCATCCCTGGTCCCATTAGCTCTGACCCATCCATCCCTGGTCCCATTAGCTTTGCCCCATCCATCCCTGGTCCCGTCAGCTCTGCCCCATCCATCCCTGGTCCCATTAGCTCTGATCCATCCCTGGTCCCATTAGCTCTGCCCCATCCATCCCTGGTCCCGTCAGCTCTGCCCCCATCAATCCCTGGTCACATTAGCTCTGCCCCATCAATCCCTGGTCCCGTCAGCTCTGCCCCATACATCCCTGGTCCCATTAGCTCTGCCCCATCCATCCCTGGTCCCATTAGCTCTGCCCCATCCATCCCTGGTCCCGTCAGCTCTGCCCCATCCATCACTGGTCCCATTAGCTCTGACCCATCCATCCCTGGTCCCATTAGCTCTGCCCCATCCATCCCTGGTCCCGTCAGCTCTGCCCCATTCATCCCTGGTCCCATTAGCTCTGCCATATCCATCTCTGGTCCTGTCAGCTCTGCCCCATCCATCCATGGTCCCATTAGCTCTGCCCATAAATCCCTGGTCCCGTCAGCTCTGCCCCATCCATCCCTGGTCCCATTAGCTCTGCCCCATATATCCCTGGTCCCATTAGCTCTGCCCCATCCATCCCTGGTCCCATTAGCTCTGCCCCATCCATCCCTGGTCCGATTAGCTCTGCCTCATCCATCCCTGGTCCCATTAGCTCTGCCCCATCTATTCCTGGTCCCATTAGCTCTGCCCCATCCATTCCTGGTCCCGTCAGCTCTGCCCCATCCATCACTGGTCCCATTAGCTCTGCCCCATCAGTCCCTGGTCCCGTCAGCTCTGCCCCCATCAATCCCTGGTCACATTAGCTCTGCCCCATCAATCCCTGGTCCCGTCAGCTCTGCCCCATCCATCCCTGGTCCCATTAGCTCTGCCCCATCCATCCCTGGTCCCATTAGCTCTGCCCCATCAATCCCTGGTCCCGTCAGCTCTGCCCCATCCATCACTGGTCCCATTAGCTCTGCCCCATCCATCCCTGGTCCCATTAGCTCTGCCCCATCCATCCCTGGTCCCGTCAGCTCTGCCCCATTCATCCCTGGTCCCATTAGCTCTGCCCCATCAATCCCTGGTCCCGTCAGCTCTGCCCCATCCATCACTGGTCCCATTAGCTCTGCCCCATCCATCCCTGGTCCCATTAGCTCTGCCCCATCCATCCCTTGTCCCATCAGCTCTGCCCCATCCATCCCTGGTCCCATTATCTCTGCCCCATCCATCCCTGGTCCCGTCAGCTCTGCCCCATCCATCCCTGGTCCCATTAGCTCTGACCCAACCATCCCTGGTCCCATTAGCTCTGCCCCATCCATCTCTGGTCCTGTCAGCTCTGCCCCATCCATCCATGGTCCCATTAGCTCTGCCCATAAATCCCTGGTCCCGTCAGCTCTGCCCCATCCATCCCTGGTCCCATTAGCTCTGCCCCATCCATCCCTGGTCCCATTAGCTTTGCCCCATCCATCCCTGGTCCGATTAGCTCTGCCTCATCCATCCCTGGTCCCATTAGCTCTGCCCCATCCATTCCTGGTCCCATTGGCTCTGCCCCATCCATCCCTGGTCCCATCAGCTCTGCCCCATCCATCCCTGGTCCCATCAGCTCTGCCCCATTCATCCCTGGTCCCATTAGCTCTGACCCATCCATGCCTGGTCCCCTTAGCTCTGCCCCATCAATCCCTGGTCCTGTCAGCTCTGCCCCATCCATCCCTGTTCCCATTAGCTCTGCCCCAGCCATCCCTGGTCCCGTCAGCTCTGCCCCATCCATCCCTGGTCCCCTTAGCTCTGCCCCATCCATCCCTGGTCCGATTAGCTCTGCCCCATCCATCCCTGGTCCGATTAGCTCTGCCCCATTCATCCCTGGTCCCATTAGCTCTGCCCCATCCATCCCTGGTCCTGTCAGCTCTGCCCCATCAATCCCTGGTCCCATTAGCTCTGCCCCATCCATCCCTGGTGGGAACCTGCAATCTTCCGGTAACAAGGCTGGTTACCAACATCTAGGCCATGACTGTCCCACGATATAGGGGCTCATCGCCAATGTAAATCCAGACATCTTTGGGATAAGCCAGTGTATGTAGTTCACCACAGGCCCGGGTCCTAGGTGCACACATACATATATGTGGCGCAGGAAGAAGGTATTTGCATTTTTGCTTATTTGACTTGCAGTTTAAGAAGGGGCGTTAACTGTTTTAATTAAATTTAGGTCTGCTTTAAGGTTATGATAATGTGAAGAGTCGTATTTAGTAGTATAAAAAAATGCTCATACATCTGTGCATTTGATTTATGCGGGAATTGTCTAGTAAAATTTAGAGTAATGCTATTCCCACTTTGGTCATTTAATGGGGTTATTCGACCACAAATGAGAGAAGCAGAATTTTATTCTTGCTCAGAATGATAGCTCAGAGTTCCCCTTTAGAATGAGTCAGGGGGCATAAGATACATTTGAGGGACAGCAGGAGACTGCTGAGATTGGTTGGGAGCTTTTTAGAGGGAACACCTAAGGCATCAATGTATTGGACAAAGCTTTCATAACGGGAAGCCAGAGGGACTTACAGGGAGATTGTCCATAGCTCACACCCTATGTAAGTCCACTGGGGTGGAAATTAGGAGATTAGAAACAGAAAGCCCAGCAGAAGAGAATATACTGCTTTGGTGTGCAAGGGTTTTGTGACGCCTAGAGAGGCCCGGTCAGGAGAGAGAGACGACACTTGGGGTGCAACTAAGAGTGGATGGGAGCATGAGTGCTGAGAGAAGAGCCTGACCTCCGGTAAGGTGTGGCTTTCCCTGCTGGGAACCCTTAAGGTCCGGAGAAGTGTTGAACCCTGTTGGGAGTGTTGTCCCTGGGCATTTTCTGATTTGGTGCTTAAACCAATAAGACCACTGGAAGTCTTAAATTCAAATTCAAGTTGTGACCAATATCCCTAAGGTGGAGAGGATCTCCATTAGCAACCCTTGCCCTGCGTTTTTACTAAGAGCTAGTGTTCACATCAAAGTGGGGTGGAATAGGCCCTATACTGTGATTAACTGTGAACTGTGCCTGAGAAAGTTGATACTGTGACTTTGCCTTTGGAAGTTACTGCTTTAAACTCTGAACTGTGATCTGTGAGGTGAAGTATTCTGAAGTTGTGCTGTAATACACAATATGTTGGAGATTGACTTGTGTGAAGCCTGGATCTGTGATATGTGCTACAGTATGTGCTGTACTGAAAGTTCAATAAAGAGCTGAGTTGCATTTGTTTATCAGCCAACGTGACATATACCTGTTGGATTACAAGTAGTGACCTTTATCTGTGGATTACAGTAGCTGTGACCATGTCCGGTCCTTGGATTACAAATAGGGGTGACCCTAGAGTATCTCTAAAGTGCCTTATAACATCTGCTCAGGTACTCTCCTAAAAGTACCCCAACACCAAACACCAGGGGCTTCTTCATGAAAGAGATGCCGCCGACATACGTCTTCTCTAGTTATGTACACACCCGACCTCAGCATTTTACTCTTATAAGGGTTGATTCAGAGCCCCTTTTTTGCTTTTTTGGAGCTCTTGCTACCAACTGAAAATTCACGCAAACATGAAAACGTCACACAAAAATTCTCACAGAAAAAAGGCTCTGCTGAATCAGACGAAAGGGAAAAATGGACGAGAATGGAAATTTTCACACAAAAAAATGATGAGAAAGGGGCTCTGAATCAACCCTATATTGCCAATGATTCACATCCATTTCTTCTGAAGCTAAATACATATACTTTCTAAATATACATTTTCTAGACTTCCATGACAATTTTATTTCAATGATTTGCAGTTCTATTAGCTGATGGATTGTATTGTCCACAAAACCATGTGCTGAATAATACATGTGTTGATCTTAAAGCAGAACAAAACTCAACACCGGCTGCCCCGGAAAGCTTCCAGGGTCGGTCGCTGGGTTTTCTGTGGGGCATCCCATAATAGCTTTCCCCAGTCAAATGGCGCATGCGCAGACTCTCGTACAATGAGAGCCGTCTGCCGTGACGGGCAGGCTGATTCATCATTAGCGGCAGGTAGCGACAGATGAGCGTCTGTAGCAGGCATTTTCAGAGCGCCCGCTAGTAGTTGCTGTGCTCGGCCGTGGGTCGCTACTTTATAGTGACTCAGTCGCTGTTCAGTAATGTTGAATACATTGTGAGGAGTCGCTATTTGACCAGTACAGCGCTGTATGGGAGCGCATGGTAGCGACTGCTCATAGCGACCGACTCACACCATATTCAGCAAAAAAAACAGCCTCACAAATCTCTGGCGCTGAAAAATAGTTGTTTGAAGCTCAGAGCGCAGGAGGCGGTGTGTTAAAGTCTGTTTTTCAGCATCTATCCACTAGTAACAAAGCGCAAACATATGGAATTACATTGTAACAACATTGTAACATGAACACTTTAATGCCAGACCTGTAATGTCATTTTTGAGGAAATATTTAAAAAATGAAAAAAATATGAAAAAACTGCTTTTTCAAAGCCAGAAGAGGTCAAAGAATTATTTTGAAAAAGTGATTTTTTTGAAAAAAAAAAAAAAAAACCCGTTTAAAAAGAAGAAAAGGATCGTCCATTGAAATGTATGGGAGAGCGCCAGGTAGCGAGAGGTCATACCTGGCGCTGTGCAAGGCTGTTCGCTGAGGCTGTGAAAACGATGAATCAGACACTACATGGCGCTATCCCCCCAAAAAAATCCCATCGCTAAACAGATTCTGCTTGATAAATGTGTAATTGCGTGCCGTGTCCGGCGTTCACCAGTCGCTATCTGTCGCTACCTCTCATTAACCAGGCGCTACCTGACGCTATCCCTTCTTAAATAAGGGCCTATGTCATTCGTCAAATGACTCTCTTTGTTTTCAATGGGGAGCACAAGCTGCCACATCACCTGCATACCCGGCAGTGTGCGTACGCTCCCATCCCAGCCACTCACATGAGGTCTTGAGGTTTGCCGAAAGAAATAAACATGGCAAATGTCTCAGATTGGCTGCGCGCCTGTGCATGCGCCGTAGGATGAGGAAGAGGTGAGTTGTATTGTGCGTTCTAGGGAGTTTCAAACAGCGAACTAAACCCGGGAAAGTCAAATTCCCCTGAGTTTTGTTTTGCTTTAAAGTTGGGCATTGTTACTAAAATGAATCTAAGGCCGTTATTCATGAAGGAATAGCGCCAGGTAGTGCCTTGTAAATGAAAGGTAGCCACAGGTTAACGCCGGACACGGCACGCAATTACACATTTATCAAGCAGAATCCGTTGAGCGACTGGGATAACGCCATGTAGCGTCCGATTCATCATTATCCCAGCCTCAGCCAACAGCTCCGGCATTCAGCCTCTCGCTACCTGTCGCTCTCCCATACATTCAATGGACAATCCTTTTCTTCTCTTTAAACAGGGTTTTAGTTTTTTTTTTTTTAATTTCAAATAATGTTGTGACAATTTTTTCAAATATTTTTCATGTTTTATATATTTCTGCAGAAATGACATTACAGGTCTGGCATTAAAGTGTTCATGTTACAATGTTATTACAATGTAATTCCATATGTTTTCACTTTGGTGGATACTCTGGTGGATACATGCTGAAAAACAGCCTCCGACGCTCTGGGCTTCAGAGAAGAACTTTTCAGCGCCGGAGTTGTGTGGGAGTGTTTTTTTTAATGAATATGCTGTGAGTCGGTCGCACTGACCAGTCGCTAACATGCGCTCCCATACAGCGCTGTACTGGTCAAATAGCGACTCCTCACAATGTATTCATCATTGCTGCACAGTGACTGAGTCGCTATGAACTAGCGACCCACGGCCGAGCACAGTGACTACTAGCGGGCGCTCTGAAATGCCTGCTACAGACGCTCATCTGTCGCTACCTGGCGTTAGTGATGAATCGGCCTGCCCTTTTGTTTACGCTAACAATGAGAGATTTTCTATGTATTATTACCTTTATAGCCACTTGTATAATGGGGGGGCCGCATGATTTATACCGCAGCTGCAATGATATCTTCATGTAATAAAACAAATGCCCTTATTCATCAAGCGATAGCGCCAGGTAGTGTCTGACGAGCGCCAGGTAGCGGCAGCTAACGGCGACTACCGACTCAAGTACGCCCGGCGGCGGTCACAATGACGCATTTATCAAGCAAAATGAGGCTAGCGCCGGCGAGAGCGACGGCTAGCGCGGCATTCATCATGAAGCCGCCTGGACCGAACAGCGCCGCTGCAAATTCCCTGGCGATGTCCAATGCATTTCAATGGAGCAATCTATAATTCATCATAATTAATTGTTTTTTTTTTTTTTTTTTTTTTTTTTAATGTCAAAAAATCGGAGACCACTTCTGCAATGTTAGGATTTATTTTTAAGTCAAAAAAAAAAAAAAAAAAATATGTGCAGAATTGATCTAACAGGTCTGAGATTAATGTATTCATATTACAAAATGAATCTAAAAACATGTATAATGTTACATTCAAAAAATATGGTTGTTTAGGGGTTAAAAACTAGTTAATACACATCGCCGCAAGCGCTCTGGGGTTTAAACAAGGAATGGACAGCGACAGCACATTCGGAGCGTGATTTGTTGATGAATATGAAGCTAGCCGTTCGCTCTGGCCATTCGTTGTCAGGCGCTCACATACAACGCTGGACCTGTGAAACAGCGACCCCCCAGCCCGTATTCAACATTACCGCACACCGACTGAGTCGCTGTCATCAAGCTAATGCCGGCCAAGCACAGCGAATACTGGCTGGCGCTGAAAAAATCACACTACAGTCGCTCATCTGTCGCTACCTGGCGCTATTGATGAATCGGCCTCAAAGTGAGTCATTATGATTGCTTTTATTGAATAATTGCAAGAAAAAGAAATGTAATATAAATACAAAAATAAAAATAGTAGAGGTCAACTTTATTAATTCTTTTTCAACGCAATTAAAAAGTATACATATGCAATTCCATTAGCACAATCATTATTGCGTTTAATTTATTTAATTTATTTTTTTCTTTTATTAATGATGTATATGTTATCTATGTTATTTAAGGAATATTTTTACATTTATTATAAAATTGAGTATAATTATAATTTTTATTAATGACACATTTTTATAGAAATATCAGTGATTACTATACATTTATTATATCATTTTATTTATTTGTGTTTATTTAACAGACTGGTTACTACAATTTCTTATGCTCTTTGCCTTTTTTGATACCATGTACATTTATTTGAATCATTCACGGGGAGGCTGATTTATTAATAGCGACATGTAGCGACAGTTGAGCGTCTGTAGCGGTATTTTCACAGCGCCCGCTAGTAGTCGCTGTGCTTGCCCATTGTTCGATTGTTGACAGCGACTCAGTCGGTGTGTCGTAATGTTGAATACAGGGTTACGAGCCGCTATTTGACAGGTTCCGCGATGTATGGGTGCGCATGATAGCGACTGGTCAGAGCGACCGGCTTCCACCATATTCATCAAAAAATCATGCTCAAAAAATTCAAGCGCTGTGAAATGCATGTTTAAACCCCAGAGCGCTGGAGGCGATGTGTTAAAAGTAGATTTTTAACCCCCAAACCACCATAGTTTTGGAAACTAAAAAAAAAAGTATTTAAAATAATTTAGTAATATGAATACATTAATATCAGACCTGTAATATCAATTCTGTTCAATTTTTTTTTAAATTTTTTCCCCTTAAAAAAAATATCTAAAATGGCAGAAGTGGTCACAGAATTTTTCACATTTAAAAAAAAAAAAAAAAAAACATTAATAACAATTAATTATTAATATTTAAAGATTGTTGCATTGAAATGCATTGGAGCGCGCCAGGTAGCAAGAGGTCATACCTGTCGCTGTTCAAGGTCGGACGCTGGCGCTGTGGGGTGATGCTGGAATAATGATGAATGAGTCGCTATATGGCGCTATCTCAGTCGCTAAGCAGGATTGGCTTGATAAATGTGTGATTGTGGTGGGGAGTCGGCGTTCTCATGGCGGGGCCCGTCATTACCGGCCGCTCACCAGTCGCTACCTGTCGCTATTCCTTCATAAATAAGGGCCTAAGTGATTATATTAACAGCACATAACATCTTCATGATGTTCTTGAATTTATTTGAATACCTGGCAATTGCTGTAAACTATTCAGAGAGTTTGAAAAGTCCCTGATGAACATACTCGAAGTGCGTTGCGACAATAACGTCATCCTTCAAGTTATTGAAAAACAATCGAATGACAGTTACAATGCATATACAGTATGTTTAATGGAAATGTACTACATAATGTGCAATAAGAAACCGTAGACCAGTCTATAATTTATTTGATTAAGTGAGGGTGATACACAGAAGGACGGGCACAATTTCACCACCCTGGGTGGATTAAAATTCAAATATTAGTACATTGGCACATCCTAGGTTTTACACCTCTGCAGTTTGACCAGTAGTCAGTGGTTAATATTTTTCATGCTTTGATTATATGCTGAAAAAAGCTGACAATTGTTTGAATTTGTAAATGTTCTGATAAGAGAATAAACTGTTTGAACTAATCACTGTGGTACTGCCAATGGTCCCGGAGTCTTGCTTTCTCTTTCTTTCTATATATATATGTACATATATATATATAGCCACAGGGTGGCAGCAAAACTCCACACATCACCAAAGAGAATGGTCAATCGTGGAGGCTGATTCACTACGACAGGTATTGCCAGATGAGCGTCTGTACAGTGGAGCTTAGAGCGACAGCTAGTAGACGCTGTAAGTGGGTATCGGGCGCTGTAACAGAGCGTCTGGGTCGCTCTAGTAACCTGACCGGCATTGATAAATGTGATGTGTGTTGGGCGCTGTAACAACAGTATAGCCCTGAAGCAAGTGACAGGTAGCGCCAGCTCAGTGCGTCCAGCACTCGGTGCTCCACACCATAACAAAACACTAGACACACACAGGCCCTCATTTATGAAAGGATAGCGTCAGGTAGCGCCTGGTTAATTTGAGGTAGCGACAGATAGCGACTGGTGAACGCCGTGCACGGCACACAATTCCACATTTATCAAGCAGAATCTGTTTAGCGATTGGGATAGCACCATGTAGCATCTGATCCATCATTTTCACAGCCTCAGCGAACAGCGCCAGCGTTCAGCCTTGCACAGCGCCAGGTATGACCTCTCGGTACCTGTCGCTCTCCAATACATTTCAATGGACAAACCTTTTCTTCTCTTTAAACCGTGTTTTTGTTTTTTTGTTCTCTGCAAAAAATCACAAATAATTCTGTGACCTCTTCTGACATTGAAAAATATGTTTTTTCACATTTTTATGATTTTTTAAAAAAAACTTCAGAAATGACATTACAGGTCTGCCATTACAGTGTTCATGTTACAATGTAGTTACAATGTAATTCCATATGTTTTTGCTTTATTACTAGTGGAAAGATGCTTGAAAACAGACTTTAAACCGCCTCCAGCGCTGTGGGCTTCAAACAAGTATTTTTCAGCACCAGGGATTTGTGAGGCTGTTTTTTTCCTGAATATGGTGTGAGTCGGTCGCTATGAGCAGTCGCTAACATGCGCTCCCATACAGCGCTGTACTGGTCAAATAGCGACTCCTCACAATGTTTTCAACATTACTATAAACTAGCGACTCACAGCCGAGCACTGCGACTACTTGCGGGCGCTCTGAAAATGCCTTCTACAGACGCTCATCTGTCGCTACCTGCCGCTAATGATGAATCAGCCTGCCCGTGTGGATCCTCTAAGCGTCAGACGCTGTGTGATCAAGGTCTGTTTTTGAACACATATCCACTAGTAATAAAGCGAAAACACATGGAATGACATTGTTTTAACGCTGTGACAATGACACTTTAGTGCCAGACTTGTAATGACAATTCTGCAGAAAAATATAAAAAGTCCAAAAAATGTATAAAAGTGTTTGTTTGCAGCCAGGAGAGGTCACACAATGATTTGAGCAAAAAAAATGTAAATTGCCAATTTATACACTAATGAAAGCCCATTGAAAGGTATGGGAGAGCGCTACAGAGCTACAGGTAATACTCCTGAGCCTAGAGCGCCGGCGCTATACACTGAGCCGCCTGGATTAATACATGCGACGCTACTTGGCGCTGTTAGAGATGCTCACAGCCCACGCAGTGCAAGTCAGGATACCACGGGGGAGTGGGGGATGCCAAGCACGATGAGACCAGAGAGGTAAGTTAACGTTGACTGTTTTGTAAACCAGGAGGGGCAGGGGGGCCGGGCAAGCCAGGTCTGGGGAGTTTCTACTAACTCCTCATGACCTGCAATGTTCCTCTTTAAAAGCCTGATTCAGCACTCACCTCGTCATATCTACCCTCTCTTTCTGTAACAGCAGCATCTAGAAGCAGAAACTTGGTAATGATTTCTGGAATTCTCATTGATTCCTCCAACAAAAGACCACTAGGCATAAGGATTCACTGGTGGTCTATGACTCTGCTCCCTGGTGACCACCTGTGTATTGCATCTCTGTGATTAGGTGGCAACGTATTCTGAGATTTAAACACGCTGCCTGCTAGAGCTACTGGAGTTGCTGAATTATCATCTCCCATTGTAAAACAATTTTTGAAATTTTCAGCCTGTGTTGGTCAGAGAATGTTACATTTCGGTCTCTGAAAAGAAAGGTGTGCATCAGCAAGTTCAATGTGTGTAGCAGGATTAATAATAGTTTTGCTGGCAGCTTTTTTTTGCCAGGTACTACAGTGGTATAAGCTAGATCCCTTCTGCAGACCAAGAGAACGATGTGATGCAGGGAGGGTGGAATTCCAGCCACACCTTTCTCCCACGCCAGTATGTATAGGAAAGAAAGTGCACTCTGATTTTTGGATGTGCAGCAGGGTGCATGACCCGAGGCATCCCACGCCCCTATACAGCCAGCAGAAAACAGTTTAAGGGCCAGCACACCTTAAAATCAATATTTATTGAAGTCCTTTAAAAAATGTAACAAGTCAAAAACAGCCTTAAAAACACGTTACCAGACCCCGACAGCAATCCTACATAGTGCAGCTCTTATGCGTTTCAGACGCCAACCTGGTCCTTATTCAGAGGCCAGTATCCCACGCCAGGTTCCCCGACTCACAGCCACATCCTCTATCATCTGTAGGGCTCCTGCGTCCAGCCATTCAGATAGGTATAATATATTATGTTAGTGTTTAAATATTTTCAGAGTTAGTAGATAAATAATATAGTTCATGTTAAAATGTATAGAATACAAAAATATTGTTTCTGATAAAAAAAAAAAAATGCCCCATGGAGACCCCTGGGGACCATCAAACAACTACATAGAAATGGCAACCCTGCTTTACCCACACATAATGGTTATGCTAATATGACAAGCGGGCCGTTCGATATATAAAAGAATGCTGTGATTTGAAGGGCACAAATAAATAATTGAAAATTACCCTAATTTTGTTTGTAATCCGAGAATTGGTCCCCAGGTCCACATTTTAGATGGGAAAATCAATAGCTATTGATGACTCAGCTACTTTGACCTACTTTTATTTCATTATGTAAATCACATGTAGGGGAATAAGCTTTTATAATATGGCCACAATGGCCAGTTGTGATGTTGGAAAAACCACTGTATTAGGTTTTCTTTTTTTTTTGTTATTGATTTTCAGGTCTATAGTATTTTTTTTTTAAATGCCAATACTATAATATTCATGCTGATACCATGATGTACAGTTATATAAGATCCTTCTCACACACTGTGGTGTATGCCGGTAGCTGTCTGGCTCACTGCTGCACCAGTGCCTCCCATATTAATGCGCTTCCACATTTAAGTAATGATTCATTGAAAAAAATTTGGACAAAATGGGTGTTGTTCCCAATGTGCCATATCTGTGCCGCGAGCTACAGGAAGGTAATAACAGCTGGGGTCTCACACAGCATTGCATCCCAAACCGGGTTGTCCAAGGTGGATGAATCAAAAACCAGGATAGTGAAAAACCTGGGTTTCAGGTAGTGAACACTGCTTCCATAAAACACACATTTTCTAACATATGGAAAAAATACTATTAGCATACCCCCAATGTCTATTACATAGATATTTAGCACCAACAGAGATTACTAGAATCCTAGAGATTTTGAGCATGTGTGTGGTATAAAGTTGTATACCTGCAACATACAGGTGGTTTACAGTAGTGTATCTTGAAAAAGTATTCACACTCCTTGAACTTTTCCATATTTTGAAATGTTACAGCCACAAGCTTAAAAGTATTTTTTATGATAGAACAAAGCAGCAAGTATTTGTGCAAGTATAAAGAAAATGATACACACTTGTTCAAACTCAAAAAACAAGCTTATGTTTGTGCTTATGGTATCAGCTCTTCCCTGGATTGTATATCGGAAAAATACATCTATTAAAGATCAATTAGTGAAAAGGTCATTTTGAAGAATAGCCAAAAACAATCCCCTCGATTCAAAGAGCAAAAGTTAATTGATTTCGTATCGAGAATCGTAAGTTTGGGTGGGTGTTTGTCATTTTTTCTTGTTTTTTTGCCCATTTCGTATTCGCACGATCGTTCGCGCATAGACGTATATGAACATACGCATTTCGTACGGGAATCGTATATTTTGCGTTAGTTCGTGTGTTTTTCCCGTCCAAATCGTATTATTTGCGTCAGATCCTATTTTTTACGTCCTTCACATGGGCTTGCGACCAATTCAGAGAGGTGATTGCTAATTGTTTTGAAGCCCATTAAAGAGCTGCTTTACGAAATGTTTGCCGGCAGCTATTTGGCCTCGGGAGTAGGATGGAGAGGAGCGAGTTTGTGGCACATCAAGGGCTTATGCTTTTTGGCATTGAGTTGATCCAGATGTCTGAGAGCAGATTGCCCCTGCGTCGTCGCATGAACATCGATAGCATGAATGATGTTGAGCTGTTCGAGCTGACCAGGCTTAATCGCGCTTCCCTGCATAAATTATATAGTGAGCTGCGGCCATGGTTAGCCCGCACCACAAGGAAGGGGCATGCAATTTCAGGTATGACCAAGATGCTTGGCTGCCTGCAATTTTTGGCGAACGGCTCGTTCCAGAGGCTGGGTGCCCTCTCCGTGGGGATGTCACAGCCTACGCTGAGCCGCGCACTATCTAAATTTTTGGAAGGCATGGCTGCCATAACTCCAAAATATATTTATTTTCCGGATGATATGGCAGCCAGAAACGCCATTAAGCTTGGTTTTTATAATGTGGCCGACATGCCCAACGTTATTGGTGCTATTGACTGCACACATGTGGCACTCGTACCTAGGGCTGCCGACGAGTATATATATAGGTATTGAGATTGGTTATTATGTTGGCCAACGTGTAATGTAACCTGTTTTCCTTTGCGGCAGCATATTTTTTTATCCCTCATTTGTGTAACTGCTTTATCTAGGCTTTTCATTAGTCTTTCCCAATAGAGTGCAGACATGTTTTTTTTTTTTTTTTTTCATTTTTACAAATATCAATTACCCTTTTTGTATGTTTTTGCCTTAAGGAATCGAAAAATGGGACACTCCCTTAATGTCCAGGCCGTGGTTGGTCCGGACATGCGTTTTATGAGTGTCCTTGCCGGCTACCCAGGATCGTCGCACGACTCGTATATACTCAGGCGATCTGGGTTGTTTAGGAGATTTGAGGCAGGTGAATTTTCGGGTGCATGGCTGCTTGGTAAGTGTGTCCTATTTGTGTGCTATTAAATGTGGGATTAATCTTGTATTTGTTGATATTTTTGTATTTGAATTCTTTACATAAGCCAGAAACTGCCTTTTTGTTGGGTCATATATTATGAACTCCAAACCAAAATGCTTGCCTCGCTTTGTCCTTCAGAATGTTTTCCCTTTAGTTAGGATGTCTGTAAGTTCCATGTCCCTAAATATATTGGTTGGGAGTTTATACCCAAGTATCTGTGAGCTTTTGCTCCTTTTGTAGTATTGGTCTTTAAATGGCAAAGTGGACTTAAACTGCATACATTGTAGTTTTCAGATAAATGTTGATAGCCCCTCAGCAGCATCCTAATTGTAACATGTCAGAAAACTAAAAATATATTTAAATTCCAACTACCCTTGGCCGTGCAGATGTTTGTTAATTAATTGGTATATTGAAGTGCCATTTTTAATTATGTACTACATTAGTGGCAATAGTTATTTTGCTAATGTGCCCTGGGTGTTTTTTTTTGCCCTTTACCTTACATCATTATGATATATGTAAAATTCTTTGTGTTTGTTGTGTTGCCTTTTTAATTTTTATTACATTTAATTGTCTGTTTAAGGTGATTCCGGGTACCCACTTCTACCCTGGCTCATGACGCCTGTGCTGCGGCCCCAGGATGCCTCTCAGGAAGCGTACAACCGTGCGCACCGCAAGACCAGGGCTGTTGTGGAGAGGGCCTTTGGGCTGTTGAAGACCCGTTTTCGTTGCTTGGACCATACTGGGGGCGCCCTGCAATATGATCCCAAAAAAGTGATCGACATAATCATGGCATGTGCTGTTTTGCACAATTTTGCTATACTCGAACGTGTCCCACGTTATGTGGATAGCCTGCCCTCTACAGCCCTAGAGGATGATGGAGAGAATTTTGTTGGGCCACCCAGTGAGTCTGCCCAATCAGTTAGAGCAAACTTGATATTGCAGCATTTTAGTTAATTTTATTTCGTGTATCAACATTCTGTGTGTCTGTGTTATCCTTTTTGTTAAATATGTTGTTTTGCCGTAATGTGGCATTACCTCAAATTAAAACATTTTTCCCTTAATTGTTGCCTAATGTATTTCATGTAGTTTCCTTAGCTTGATATTTGCATTGTTACACCTCTTAAAACAAAAATTATCTGGTTTAGCCCAAGCTGTTTAAAATGTGTTCCCACTAAAAACGCCACAAGTATTGTAAGTGAGAATATTTTTTTACTTAGGAAAGTTAAAATTATTGTGCTTAACAGAAAACATTCCACATACATCTGTGGTTACAAATGGATGAGATAACAAAAAAAACATCGAGCACATCTACACCTGGAAGTGAGTGGCACAACCAAACAAGGACACCCAGTCCAAAGGCCAGCCTAGTCCAGTCATTAATATTGCCTGTTGCCAGGGATATTTGGGAATGGCCATAATGTCACACAAACATGTCTGCAAACAGGAGGAGCACAAACCAAATACATATTTAAAGCCATAAGTGGCCAGATACACTCCACATAGACCTATGGCATTGGCTAGTGGCCTTAATCATTACTCTAAGGAGCTATATGGGAGCAAATACAAAACACAACCTGCATGAGCAACACAAAATGGATTGTTTGAAACCTCAAAGGACAAGTAAATACAGTGGGGGTTAAGAGAAAAGATGTCCCACACAACCATGGCTTAATAGGGTGGCTGCCCATAATACCCAGGTGGAGGTCCAGGTGGAGGTCCATGTGAATGGGACCTAGCCTGGGCCATGGCAGCATTGTGAATTTGAAACTGCTCCACAATGTTTCTCTGCATATTGGTCATCTCAGCCATGGCTGACTGGATGCCATTACTTGCAGTTACCACGTTGCTGTTGAGGGTACGCAACTCCGCGAGGATGCCCTGTAAGCTGGTATTGATGTTCACCATGTCGGCATGCCTTTCCTCACGCTCTGTAGCGAGCTGTGCCTCATAAGAGTCCCTTTCTTGGGTCCATAATTGAAGCAGGGCACTCTGCCTCCCCTGGGAAATTGTGGGGCGGCGTAATGGAGTCCGCCGCACAATTACCCTGGCTCTTGGGCGTGCCCTGCCGCGTGGTGTCGTCCCCTCAACAGCAACAGGCCTGCTTTGCAAATCCTCAGCAGCAGAGTGAACACTGGGGACTGTTGTGTCAGTCTCCCCATGTGCATGCACAATGGATGGAGATTCACTCTGCTGCTGAGGATTGGCCAGAGAAACATTATGGAGCAGTTCCAAATTGGGACCCAGGGGGAGGTCATCGGACGTGCCCTGCATGGAGACATCAGCTTCCTCCATTTCCTGGATCTCTTCCATGAGTGTGCGGGTCTGTAGGGACATATAAAAAAAAAAGTGTAAGTTGGCGTCCAAATTTGGGATTCCCACAGTTTAACACATGCTTAAGCACTTGGTAGTATTTATGGTACTAAATTAACTTACCGGAAATCTCGGATCTGGGCTCCTATGCTGTACGGACCTGGTAGGCATAAGCAAACTGGGGGGTGAGTTTACCCTTGCTGAGGGATCATGCTGGGCTGAAGAAGAGAAAAACAAACAAGGTAAACACACACATAACCATTTTTTTTTTAGGTAATCAAATAAACCACTATTTGTAATATTAAGCAACTCTACAGCAATGGGGACATTTGTTAAAAGACACGCAATTTTAGATAGGTGCAATGCCTCGAGAAAACTGCTAACTGACCTCAGTTCTAAGTCAGGAAGTGTACCCAGTCAGCATACAACTTGCAACGCAAATTTTTGGATTAAGACTACCATTCGCTAGGTCCGGGGTACTCAAACACTTCTTGTAAAGGTCCATTTAAAGGTATGTGGTGAGAGGTGAATGTCTGGCCATGGGGCTGACGCAGGGGGTGTCTAGTTAGAAATAAACACACTGGTGGAGGGGCTTGAGATTTCAAAGTGCAAACTAATAAAGGCTGCTTGCCCTTGCTGGGCTGGATGGGGCAGAGCTGAGGGGACAGGGATTGGATGGCTAAAGGGGGGAGTTCACGAATTGTTGGTGATGGGATGGATGGAGCAAATCTGTTACAAATGTATGGGGCTTATGTGGGGGGGGGGGGCATGGGGGGACTGTGGCAGATGGGGCAGAGCTGGGGCAGCGGGACACGATTGTACCAAGAGAAAGATGTACCAAGTTACTGTGTACCTTGCAATGCCACTTCCTGTGCAGTACTTCATATTGCAATGCTATGTTTCAGGGAGCCATGACATTGGGCAGGAGAACAACCACTACATCGCCGATCAAGGGGGCAGCTCTGAGCACGTCAACACAGAAGTAACTGAGTGCAGGGCTGTCTGGCCAGGGGTCCTGGAATCTGGTGCCAAGGTCCGCATTGGGACCCCGGGCCGCCAGTTGAGTCTCGCTGCTCTAGGTCAGATATGTTTGGGGGTGGGTAATTAAATTGTTAACTCAAACACAACTCACACAACAAATAGCCAACCCATCCATAATGATGTGTGTTTTGTGATTGATTCCAAATATATCACTTTTCATGATAAACTTCATTACTTGACCACTAAAATTGGAAATTGGATCTTTGCCATAATGGATGTGGTCCTAAATGTGTGATTCACAGGGACCAAAAGAGGACACAAACAGGCACAGTAGTGCGAGGCCAAGCAAGGCAAACCATAGGGCCATCCCGTCATCTTGTTACTAGTGAACTTTAGATTATTTAGCAAACAGGCAAACATGCAGATTTAAGAGTACTCACCGTGGGTACGGGTCGGTGAGTCTGTGTCCCTTAGACCAGCATGTCCACCGACCGCGACCGGATGGAGAAGTCCCAGCACAATCTCCTCAGCAGGGGTAAACTCCAGTTTGGTAGGAAATCCACCTCCAGTTTTCATGCTGAAAAGAGAAAATCGTTTGGTACTCAGAACATGTGCATACAGTACATCCTAATCCTTATATTTGGAGACATCATTTATTTACCTGTAATTATGCCTTTTAATTTCTTTTTGCCGTACAGCATATTTCAGATCCGAGATTTTCTTCTGAATTTGGGACACATCTTTCCTCTCTTCCCCCGCTGCATTTACTTGTCGTAGGATGGTTTCAAACAACTCCATCTTGCGCTGCTTTGTGGTGTGTTTTGATTTGCTCCCATAGAGCTTGTCATAGTATAATGTAAGGCCACTAGCCAATGCCATATTTTGGTCATGGGAGAATCTCCCACTCAACTGGCCGCGGCGCAATGTGCGGCCAGATGGTTGGCTTGGCTGCTCCTCCATGTGTGCAGACACATGTGGTGACATTATGGCCTGGGGCTGGGTAGGGGAATGGCCGGATTGTTGCCCTGCTGCGGGGCCTGTAGGGGCTTCTGGCCCTGCTGCGGGGCCTGTAGGGGCTTCTGGCCCTGCTGCGGGGCCTGTAGGGGCTTCTGGCCCTGCTGCGGGGCCTGTAGGGGCTTCTGGCCCTGCTGCGGGCCCTTGCTGGGGTTCTTGGCCTCCGGCCTCGCCTTTCTGTGCTTCTGGCCCTGGATGGGCTTCTGGCCCTGGATGGGGTTCGGGCCCTGGATGGTCTTCTGGGCCTGGATGGGGTTCGGGCCCTGGATGGTCTTCTGGGCCTGGATGGGGTTCGGGCCCTGGATGGTCTTCGGGCCCTGTATGGGCTTCTGGCCCTGGATGGGGTTCGGGCCCTGGATGGGCTTCTGGCCCTGGATGGGGTTCGGGCCCTGGCTGGGCTTCTGGCCCTGGATGGGGTTCGGGCCCTGGATGGGGTTCGGGCCCTGCTGCGGGGCCTGGGTTGCCGAACTGCCCTACTTGAACCCATGGGCGGTGTGGGCTCCCTTGGGCGGCCTCTTCTGGGGGCAGAGGTGGTGGGTGCTGCTGTTGCCTGTTTTTTTGCGGCAGGGGCACGTGCCTTGGGGCCCCTTTTTTGGCTTCCAGAGGGTCCAGTGTCCCTTGGTGGGGCAGAGGTAGTAGTATGGGATCGCAGCTTTTTCCTACCTTGCTGGGACCTGGTGGTTGGGCCCTCCGAGGTCTGGCTTTGCTGGGCTCGTTTGGAGATTGCCTTTTTAGGTGCCATCTTCCACAAATGCTCAAAGAGAATGAGCTTTGGGTGCAGGGACCTTTAAATAATGAGCCCAGCGTGTGACGCCTATGCGCACGACTACGCGCTCGTACGGACGTACGTTCGAGCGGAACCAGGAAACCGCTGGGGTTTCACTTATCTGCTGCCTTGAAGAAGCATAAAGATGGCGCCCACTATCTTCACCCGTCAACAGGAAGAGATCCTCATGCTGGTAAGTGCCTGCCTCTGCATTTTAATGTAATAGTCAATGATGGCCTAAATGTAAATGATGCGTTTGGAACTAGTTTGGGGTCTCTTAATGTTTAATAACTGGCTCCTCACACTTCATCCTCAAGGGCCGAGCCTGGCCACGTTTTCACCTGTCTATGCTGATGTCCTAATTAGGGAAATTGCTCAGGCTTAGCAACAGTTAATTAACCTGTGGAGTAGCGGGGCTAGCTGTCAAACCTGGCGTGTCTCGGACCTTGATGCGGATGTTTGAGGAACACTGTTTTCCTAAGCCATAAAAACACAACGGGAAGCCACACACGTGGTCCAAAAGCCTAAGCATAAGCCTACATCTTGGATGTTTAAACCATCCTAACATGCCATAGATGCAGGTGGCCTGATTTTTGATGTTGGCTATTATCTGTATGTACATGGTGTGTGATACATACAACATAAGACCAGACTCTCATTCACAGTCAACGTCCGCTTTAAGGCACTCCCCAAAAATGGCTGCCACTCTAAATGTGTGTGTTAATGACATGAAATTCTCAACTTGTGATGCAACACATATGGGTCTGTGTGTAAAAGTAAAAGCTCTGTGTCCATTATGTTTTTCAGATCATGCTTCAGCGCCGGTATGACTTCGCGCCCAATGTGTGCGAAAAAAGGGACATCGCCCGGGAGATCATCGCGGAAATACACCGTGTGACTAGCACCACCTTCACTCACACCCAGATAATGCAGCATTGGTCGGACCTGAAACGTCTGCACATGCCCCGGGTGCGGAGGTTTTTTGGGATCCATTTCCCAAGTAAGTACAAAGCAATTGCATGGTATATGTTCCAAATGTATAAGTTATGCCTTTATTTATAATGACTTTTCTTTGGTAGTGTTGGAAATGGATTTCAGAATACGCCGCACCCGGAGGCGTACAGGCCGACCAGTGCTGCATGAGTCTGCATCTGTGAGTGAAGGTGGTGGATCTCCCGGGCGACGGACCTACCCCTCCTCTGTGGCCTCCTCAGACCAGCCCCTGGACCTTACCACAGAGGAGGGGCCCAACCGCGTGGGCGTGGAGTCATACCTGGCCAGGCATGGGGAAGGCTCTGGTATGTCACTCTTCATGTATAGGCACAAAGATATACATGGCAGGCCAAAAACTAAGTTATCCTTTATTATGTAGAAGCTTCTGGTGCGGGTGAGATAGTGGAGGAGGAGGCAGCAGAGATGCTGGAAGTTGATCCTGGCGAAGGTGAGTGATGTCAGCCAGACTGGGAGCCAGATATGTTGGGAATAGTGACTCTATACAAGTACTAACCAAATGTCACATGTTTCTCCAGGGACTTCTTCACAGCATAGCCAGGACCAAGGGCAGCCTGTTGGCCCCAACCAGCCATCTGTCGGCCACCAACTCCGTAAGTCTCCATGCCATTATTCATACTAATGTTTTGTTAGCTAATAACACACACATAACTAAAGGCGTAGCCAATGTGTAGTTAACACTTTCATGTGGCCACTTCGTTAGCTTAAAGCGGACCCTAACTTGTATTAAGAACATAGCTAATAATTAGCCAACACACTGTACCTACAGATTTGAAACATGGAAAAACAGCCTTCAGCCATCTAATGCATGTTAGGAGCCTGTAAACATCCAATCTGGCGGAATATTGAATGCGCAATATTTACAGGCAGCATGGGATACAGATTTTAAAAAGTAAGGTGCTGCAATGCATTGTGGGAGTGATGACCTTTCCCTCAACCCAGCTATGCTCTGGCTTCCCAACGCACCACTGTAAGCTACTCCCCTGTACTTTAGCCAACTCTCCACTCCTCATTAAGTGTTATGCTTCAGAGTCCAGATGGCGGCGCTGTAATCAAAAAACCTCCAAAATGTACTTTGATCTGGTGCAGAATCATTTGGGAATAGTTATTGGTTTTCATTAAATAATGTTGAAGGTCCGGTTTAAGGAGTTTAAATACTTACCTGTGGGAAATGCATTAACTTTATCCCTTGGAAGAATGACATATGTCATGCATTTACATGTATTTGATTCACCACAAATCTATTTCCAGCATACAAACCGGTCTGGTACTCCTATTTATGTTTATTTCTCTATTGCTTACAGGGATTATCCCAAAAACCGTGGCCGAAAAAAAAAAAAGAATCAAGGAGTTGGTGGCCGAGCTGCTGGCCATACAGGCGACGTTGGGGCCAACAGATGAAGAAGAGGAGGAGGATTAGTGCCCTTGGTCCTGGCTACTTTGGTTAAATGTTTTAAAAATGTTTTTATGGTTTTAAATTTTATAGTTTTTAAAAAACCCCCCCCCCAAAAAAAAACCATTACCCTATGTTTGAAACCAAAAAAAAAAAAATTAATATGTTTGTCCAAAAAAAAAAAAAAAAAACTTTTATAATGTTTTAAAACAAACCAAAAAAAAAAAAATTACTATGTTTTAACAAAAAAAAGAAACAAACAAACAAAATATTTTAAATAAATTATATTTTAAGCCTTCATAAATGTGTCTTTTCTAATATGCGCACCAAAAAACAATTACACAAACAAGAAAAAAACACGCTTATAAACATATAGACATATGTACATTATGTGGTTTGTGTAAGTTTTAGGGTCGTCAACATGAAGAAGGATGCAAGCGCTAAGGGGTTTAGGTAAGTTTTAGGGACCAAGAAATGAAGAAGGATGCAAGCGCTAAGGGGTTTAGGTAAGTTTTATGGACCGAGAAATGAAGAAGGATGCAAGCGCTAAGGGGTTTAGGTAAGTTTTAGGGACCAAGAAATGAAGAAGGATGCAAGCGCTAAGGGGTTTAGGTAAGTTTTAGGGACCCAGAAATGAAGAAGGATGCAAGCGCTAAGGGGTTTAGGTAAGTTTTAGGGACCCAGAAATGAAGAAGGATGCAAGCGCTAAGGGGTTTAGGTAAGTTTTAGGGACCAAGAAATGAAGAAGGATGCAAGCGCTAAGGGGTTTAGGTAAGTTTTAGGGACCAAGAAATGAAGAAGGATGCAAGCGCTAAGGGGTTTAGGTAAGTTTTAGGGACCAAGAAATGAAGAAGGATGCAAGCGCTAAGGGGTTTAGGTAAGTTTTAGGGACCAAGAAATGAAGAAGGATGCAAGCGCTAAGGGGTTTAGGTAAGTTTTATGGACCGAGAAATGAAGAAGGATGCAAGCGCTAAGGGGTTTAGGTAAGTTTTAGGGACCAAGAAATGAAGAAGGATGCAAGCGCTAAGGGGTTTGGATGGGGTGCGGGATGAGGGTGCGCATGCGCAAGATCTTATATACATACGAACGCACGAATTTAAGAGGCCAAAAACCAATGAAAACCAGAGGCAAACGCAAGTAATTGGAAGAGGTGGACGATGGAAGCAGCAGAAAAAACAGGCTGCCGCCGCAACAGGTGAGCACATGAACGTGATTTTTACGATTGGCAACTGACTGAGGCAAGTTCGGGAGATATCATACGAACGGACGTATATTTTAGGATAGAAACGTATTTGCTTATTGAATCACTCGCAAGTTCATACGAACGCACGAGCGGACGGGAAAAATAGGATGATCGGCACCCAAATCCAAGCTGTTACATGTTTCTTTGAATCAACCCAAATGTGCTGTAGAATAAAAGGAACATATAGTTGTGGTGAGTGCCAGACCTGTAGATATTTGAAACAAGGAAAGACAGCTGAGATTGCTGGCTACCAACCCACCATATTTTTCACTTCATTAAAGTGGACCAACACCCAGGGGGGATCGGGCCGAGAATCTATAAGATTCCCGGGCCGATCAGATCCCTCCCCGCGGGGCATCCGAAACCCCCCAGGACGCCCACAAACCTTACCTTAACCCCGTTCCAACGGCGCATGCGCGGGCCGCGTCTCGCGCTTCCCTCAAGCAGGACGCGCACCCGCGACGGCCGTTTGTGAATGGCTGGCGCGGGCGGGCTCCCTGTTAGAAGGAAACGCGAGACGCGGCCTCCAGCTCTCAGAGCCGCTGTGGTTGGATGCCGCTTGTACGTGCATACCACAGCGGCTCTGAGCTCTCTGATTGGACGAGCGCCCGCGTAGGAGCGTGTGGAGGTGAGTGTTTACGGGCATTCTGGGGGGTTTCACACAGAGCGGCACCCCCGATCGGGGTGCCCCACCGAAGTGGACCAAAACCCAGGATAGTCAAAATCCTGGGTGTTGGTCCACTTTAATTGCAACTCTAAGCATATAGTATATCTGCTGCAGAGCAGGAGTGGGGAATATTGCATTGGGAAGACCAATCGTAAGTTTAAAGTTCAGATCGCAGAGCATATGAACAACATCAAGAATGGGCATATGAGATCTCTCATAGGCCACCATTTTCAATTGCATCATGCTGGCAGATATGGCGGAATTTCCTTTATAGGGATTATAGGTTTAGGTAAGTTTTATGGACCGAGAAATGAAGAAGGATGCAAGCGCTAAGGGGTTTAGGTAAGTTTTAGGGACCAAGAAATGAAGAAGGATGCAAGCGCTAAGGGGTTTAGGTAAGTTTTATGGACCGAGAAATGAAGAAGGATGCAAGCGCTAAGGGGTTTAGGTAAGTTTTAGGGACCAAGAAATGAAGAAGGATGCAAGCGCTAAGGGGTTTAGGTAAGTTTTAGGGACCCAGAAATGAAGAAGGATGCAAGCGCTAAGGGGTTTAGGTAAGTTTTAGGGACCCAGAAATGAAGAAGGATGCAAGCGCTAAGGGGTTTAGGTAAGTTTTAGGGACCAAGAAATGAAGAAGGATGCAAGCGCTAAGGGGTTTAGGTAAGTTTTAGGGACCAAGAAATGAAGAAGGATGCAAGCGCTAAGGGGTTTAGGTAAGTTTTAGGGACCAAGAAATGAAGAAGGATGCAAGCGCTAAGGGGTTTAGGTAAGTTTTAGGGACCAAGAAATGAAGAAGGATGCAAGCGCTAAGGGGTTTAGGTAAGTTTTATGGACCGAGAAATGAAGAAGGATGCAAGCGCTAAGGGGTTTAGGTAAGTTTTAGGGACCAAGAAATGAAGAAGGATGCAAGCGCTAAGGGGTTTGGATGGGGTGCGGGATGAGGGTGCGCATGCGCAAGATCTTATATACATACGAACGCACGAATTTAAGAGGCCAAAAACCAATGAAAACCAGAGGCAAACGCAAGTAATTGGAAGAGGTGGACGATGGAAGCAGCAGAAAAAACAGGCTGCCGCCGCAACAGGTGAGCACATGAACGTGATTTTTACGATTGGCAACTGACTGAGGCAAGTTCGGGAGATATCATACGAACGGACGTATATTTTAGGATAGAAACGTATTTGCTTATTGAATCACTCGCAAGTTCATACGAACGCACGAGCGGACGGGAAAAATAGGATGATCGGCACCCAAATCCAAGCTGTTACATGTTTCTTTGAATCAACCCAAATGTGCTGTAGAATAAAAGGAACATATAGTTGTGGTGAGTGCCAGACCTGTAGATATTTGAAACAAGGAAAGACAGCTGAGATTGCTGGCTACCAACCCACCATATTTTTCACTTCATTAAAGTGGACCAACACCCAGGGGGGATCGGGCCGAGAATCTATAAGATTCCCGGGCCGATCAGATCCCTCCCCGCGGGGCATCCGAAACCCCCCAGGACGCCCACAAACCTTACCTTAACCCCGTTCCAACGGCGCATGCGCGGGCCGCGTCTCGCGCTTCCCTCAAGCAGGACGCGCACCCGCGACGGCCGTTTGTGAATGGCTGGCGCGGGCGGGCTCCCTGTTAGAAGGAAACGCGAGACGCGGCCTCCAGCTCTCAGAGCCGCTGTGGTTGGATGCCGCTTGTACGTGCATACCACAGCGGCTCTGAGCTCTCTGATTGGACGAGCGCCCGCGTAGGAGCGTGTGGAGGTGAGTGTTTACGGGCATTCTGGGGGGTTTCACACAGAGCGGCACCCCCGATCGGGGTGCCCCACCGAAGTGGACCAAAACCCAGGATAGTCAAAATCCTGGGTGTTGGTCCACTTTAATTGCAACTCTAAGCATATAGTATATCTGCTGCAGAGCAGGAGTGGGGAATATTGCATTGGGAAGACCAATCGTAAGTTTAAAGTTCAGATCGCAGAGCATATGAACAACATCAAGAATGGGCATATGAGATCTCTCATAGGCCACCATTTTCAATTGCATCATGCTGGCAGATATGGCGGAATTTCCTTTATAGGGATCGATAGAATCCATGAAAACCAACAGGGGTGGGGATATAGAAAAGATTACCCTCCAACATGAATCAAAATGGTTTTACATGTACAAGGTCCACTATCCCCCAGGTCTCAATGAGGGGTGAAGCTTTGCCCCCTTCTTGTAAACTAAGTTAAGGGAACCATTACCCGAGGTCCATCATTTGACATATATCTGGCATCAATCAAAAGTAATAACAAGGGTGAAATGGGTGAGAGTACCTTTCCAAATCTGAGTGAGAGGAAATGGAATAAGAGGTAATTACTTATAAGTAGCAAAGGGAGGCATTAATTAATTTTCTCTGTATGATTTAAAGTTTCTTTAACGAGATTACAATTCCCCTGAATAATATAACAGGAGGATTAATGGAAACATAATCGAGTATAGATATTTACTTTTCGATAATGAAAAGTGTTTATTATCTTTGCCATTATCAGTGATCATGTCTCCAATTGCTTTAGAGCTATATTGAACATCAAGCATTTGGCTGTCTGAAATTTCCACTATACAGTAAATATATCATGGTGAGAGGTCGACTGTTCTGTCCCTGGGCCCAGGGGTTAATGGGGGCAGCGGCAATAAGGGGACGCCGCGAGAGAGCATGCGACCATAATTACATATGTTGTGGCTCCTCAGCGGCGCCCCTCTGCCCTACACCAAGGTGCAGACACACAGTGCGTCTGATGGCTGATGGCTGAGGATGTTTCCTGTCGCAGTTCTTTCTCTTCCCCTTCCTAATCTATGGTGGGGGGGTTGAGTCTGTGGAGTTCAGATTTTTGCCTCGGTCACCGAGGCGCATGCGCACGAGGTGACAGTGGTGTTCTGGTCTCTCTCTGTTGGGGTTGGGGAGAAACACATGTAGAAGACTTGGGTATCCCCCATTCATTGTGCGGGCTGAACGGGGTGGGGCCCTAGGCTGAGTGCGGCATTGGTAACCTCCAGCTGACCCAGCAGTGTATGATACACTCAGGCAGCTTGTATAACAGTATTATGTTTTCAAGCCCCCTGAGTCAATACTTTGTAGGACCACCTATAGCTGCAAGTCAGTTGGGGTTTGTCTCTAACAGCACATCTAGAGGCTGAAATGTTTGCCCATTCTTTTGGCAAAATAGTTCTAGTTCAGTCAGTTCGGATGGTGAGCATTTGTGAGCAGCAATTTTCAAGTCATGTGTAAACCTCCTCTCAGAGCCATCCAGCTCAGGTACCAGGCATAGGGGCTGGTAACCCAGGGCTCAAGGGCCAACTGGACGCCCCCAGGCCCTGCCGTTTTACCAGCCCCTACCCCCCTCAGATCTGTTGCTCTTTGAGTGCAAGTAGTGTAACAAAAAAGAACACCACCAAAACTATTTGATTATTCTTAAATACTTTCCTATCTGTCCTGTCAGCTTTGTAAAATTGATACCTCATTGGCATCTGGAGTAAAAGGGGACACAGCCCCCCATCCTGCCTTGGCTTACAGACAAGGGTAATAAATGGTGCTGGGGGAGTGGAATTGTATACTAGAGCCTCTCTGGAATCTCCCCTCACAGGAGGGGAGGGGTATGAAGGGGAGGATTTCCTAGGGTATCTCTGTATTTATTCACATGGGGCTGAATCCTTAGAGACTCCACCTCTGAGGTATAAAAGCCTTCAACAGCCTCAACGCCTTGTGGCCATTACGCCTTGCTGGAAATCAGGATAGAAGGAGGGGGACTTCTTTCCCTCTTCAACAATTATACTTTTGATGATGACGCTGCCTTCAGAAGACTGGCAAGGGACAGAGAAGACCCTCCAGACCCAAAGAGGCCACTACCCCACAGGGTACAAAAGGGGTGGTGTGGTCTGGTAAGTAACCACATTTCTACTATTTCGTTTATTTTTGGACCCCTTTATCAGTTCACAGGTTAGGGAGCTGGGGATGTCCCCTTCCGGCAACAGCGGGAGACATGCCAGCATCCTTATCCAATTACTTGCCCTCTCTCCTTGGTCAATGACGGCCGAAGAGCCGCACCCCCAGACGAGCAACAATTCCATACCAAAGGGCATAGGCGCAGCCCCTATGCCAGATTCTCACACTGGTTGGCTGTTGGTACACCATTTGTTATTCACCTTGTGTTTAGTATTCAATGTAAACAAAAAAACACTCCTGTCATTTTCATTAAAAGCATGGGACGCATAGCATTTGCAGCATAGCTTTATTCAATAAAAAAGGAATGCCAGTGGGTGAAGCGGACATTTAATTCTTGCTTTTGGCAGGGTTAAAACGTCTGCACAGAACCCCCCCCCCCCCCCCAACACACGTTGGGAGAAAATTTGCTCCAAAACTTGCAAAAAACGCCTGCTAAATTAGGAGGGGGGGAGATCTATATTTTTTTCTTCTGAAACCGCACAGTTCTCACATGGTGCTAAATCAGTTCTTTTAACTTGCACCATCACATAAAATCTCAATATAAAACATTTAGGATTGCAGCTGTAACTTGTTGAAAAGTTTAAGAGCGAATACTCTTTTGAGACACTGTATAAACTCCACGACATCAAATTTAAAAAAATGTTTTTTCCTTTCATACTGCTTTGCAAACAGACAGAAAAGCCGTGTAAGGCATGAACTTGTGTATATGTTTTTTACCACCTCAATGACCACATATTGTTGCTTTCAGACCAGTGACACTGGTTGGCTGTCCATAGTGTATGTACAATACAACTAACTTTACTAGGTGCATTTTAAACAATGTGATCTCCTGGTATATACTGTACTGTATACCTGTATGTCTGATTTTGCAGGTACTATACAGCTTGGCACTACTGTTCGCTTAGGGAACAATGACCCAGACAATAGGCTTTCCCCCTGAGACCAATTTCCATGATTCATCTAACGCCTGTGGGTAAGTTCTGACATTCAATAATTCATGGTGTGCGATGTTCTATATTCATGGGATGGAAGACACTGCTTAGTAGGCATAGGCAAAGGAATATGCAGAAGCCGCACGCTGTGTGATAATGATGTTCAGCAGCTCAAGTTTTTATCTGTCTGTTCCAAGTTCATGAAAAAGTTGAAATGAGCTGGAGTGATAACGCTAAGGATACAGTTCAGCCGCCGTTCACATAAGAATCGTTCTCTTCTTTACATAGCCATAGAGATATGTTCGGATTTCACAGCCTTATTTTTTTCCTTTTGTAAATAATATAAGCCATATAAATGGACATTAATCGTCCAGATTAAAGCATTACTCAATGAATACTGTAGCGGATGTTTTCCTCTAGGTTTTTGTGCCCTAAAGATGGTTACAAAATCATCAAGAGAGCTGTATACTTATTGACATAAGCAATGTCTTTAACTCCAGACAAAAACAAAAAAGTATATACTAATCTTTTGTCCCATGCAGCTCGTCCTGGTTTTCCCTTGCACCTTCTCCATCCTACACTGGCATCTCCATACTTATCGTGGGTGGGGATACAGCATTCTGACTTTAAGCACCGGTGGCCTTAGATGGCCGGTATCTGTGGGGCTTTGTGCTCCCACCTTATTAACTGAATTTTAGGGGGCTTGCCAAGGTGGGGTTGGCAATCCCCCGTTAATGAATTAAGTAGGCATATTAGGGGGCTTAAAGTGCTACTGCAGGCAATTGTTACACCATTGTATCGAGCTATATTTTGCACATTCATAAGTCATAAACTATTTTCCATTTTTAAATTGAAGACGGGATATCAAGGTTTACAGGTTCAGCTTATAATTTCTCTTCTGAAAAAAATGGCTGTGGCCCTTGGATGTCTGCACTGACAGCTATGTAATGAATCTAGAGGAGAAGACGGAGGAGGAGGTGGAGGAGGTGGAGGGAGGGACCAGCAAGCCTGTCTCTTTCTCCTGATGATCTAATTGGGGGATGGGATGAAAAAAAGAATGTCATTGGCTGAACCTGATGAAGTGGGGGGGGATAAACCCACGGAACGTGGCTCCTGGTGTTGTAGGTGGTGGGGAGACCCTTTACTGGCATACCTGTTATACCTTGAGTATATTTTGGTTGGATGTATTTTTGCGCTGTATTTGGTATTTAATGGTTGATTGATACTAGCATCTATATTGGTGGGGTATTTTTTGGTCATTTTTATATTTCTTATAGGGCATTTAGGTATTGGGTAATTATGTAGGTTCTAATTGTGATTATATATTGTATTTGTATTGGTTGCACTTTGCACTTTATAGTTATTTGATATAGGATCCGGATCATAAGTAGGATTTGCACATTGTTATTTGCACTAATTAGATCACTTGTGTTTATGTGTTTTAAATATAGATGCTGATTGATATTTGTGCATGCCAGTGCTCTCTCCATCGCCTAAACACTTCCATGTTGGTTTGTCTTATATGTATTGTCTCATTATGTGTTTTTTAAAGGATTTTAATTGTGTAGTGGTTATGTGTAGTGATATGGAATAAAATATATTTTTTGATAATTTTTTGAGTGCCTCCCTCTATAATTCTGTGTTCTTGAGGTGAGCTTTATGTAGCTTTGGATTACAGGGTATTGTGCAGATCTCCTTGCCTATTGGCTGAACCTGTAAACCTCAATATCTCAACCATTTCTGCCTCAATTTAATAATGGGAAACAGTTTAGGACAGTACCAAATGTAGCCAGACGCAATGGTGTAACAATTACTTTTGCCTGCAGTGTCACTTTAGAGCCAATTTAATGGATGCTGCCATGTCTGCCCAACCGAATCGATTGTTCTCCCTGATTGGTTAGTACGGACACCGGTGCTGAACGGAAAAGCTGCAGGTAACAAAAGGTGAGTGTGGACTTATATATATATTTTTGTCTGGACAGGAACTTTAAGGTGTAGACGTGTGTGTGTGTGTTGGATTTAATAACATAACTGATAACAGAATTTGTAATGTTTACTGGCAATAGAGCATGGGTATATGGATAACAAACCTTTGTAGAACAAACTTCTGCTGGTTGAGTAAAATAGTAATTTCTGACATTTCTCTTAATCTTTCTTCCAACCACCCTAAGGTTGTATCCCCTTGTCCCATCAGTCAGTTTCTCCTTACATACACTTCCCATCTGAACCATATTCAAACCCTAAAGCCTTGAAACATCATCTATTTCTCCAGGGCTTGAACCTGCAACGTGGCATCAGTCTGCTCCAAAGGCTGGTTACAACACCAGCAGTATTACGTCCACATTTACTTGATTGAACTAGTGCTCCATGTTATCTACTGCTACTACTCTAATTACCTATCACCTCCCTTAAATAAAAGCATCATACACCAAACAAACGGATTTATTGCTGGTTATTTCCACTGACCTCCATGTAAAAAAGGACGGTAAGCACACACATTTTACAGGAAGGGGACCCAGTGGACCCATTTATGGAGAGCCTAGACCTAAACCAGATTGATATTCCAGGTTGGGAATTCAGGCAAATGCTAGAAGCTTCTGCATTCCACGCAACTTCCTGGGAGACGCATAGTCAGGCAAGGAAAGAAATCTGATTTGGAAGTAAAAATGTGAAACTAAGAAAAAAGAAGGAGAGACAGTAAAGAATAAAAGCGAGGGGAAAATAACCTAATAAATAAAAAATAAAAACAAAATGAGGAATAAATGAAGGGTGTGCATAAAGAAATAGAAGGGATTGAAGGTAGGAAAGATATGGAAGCGGAGAGAAGTAAAACCTTGTCCTTTGTTCCTGCACGGAATCCCTCAGGGGAAAGGTGAGTTTAGGTTAATTAAAGCGGACCAAAACCCACTGAACCTGTGAAATACATTTGGCCCATGCCAATACTCCCCTCTTAGGGTGTAGAACTAGAAATGGATATTTTCACATTTTGAATCGCCCTGTTTTTGCTGTCCCTTGGTGTTAGATGGCAGACAATCATTCAATACATTGGTGTGACAATGATTGGAGGAGGCGGAGCTTTACAGCTAAAACAGGTGGCATTATCTGGCATTAGAGTGAGCAATGAGAATTGGCAGAAGGTACTATTCATGGGGGGATGCTAGATTAAAAATATAGGTTTTGGTCCGCTTTTAGAATAATAACGTTTTTTTTTCCGAACATGTGTGTGTGTTTGTTTCCCCTATACCAGTTCATACTCCATTACCCGCACCACCAATCGCCAGGGTGGTGTGGATGGTGGTGTGGCTATATGCTATAGGGCATATGGGCTTTTAATGTTCAGGGCCAGGGGGCGGCTGTGCATCCCTTGAGCCCTGAACTTACAAACCCCTATGCGTGGTTTGCCAGGTTGGTAATGCTTGGAGGGGGTGACCCTATGCATTAAAAAATAAGTGTTATATGCACATGCAGCACTCTTTAATCTGTAGGTGTTTGTTGCTTATTTTCTCTGTTAGGTTTAATTAACTGATTCAGTTATTTTGGAAAAATAGACTAGAGAGAAAAAAACAGTATAGATATCTGAGGGTGTAAATAAATGAGCAGGGGATGGGTGGATGCGGGTTCCAGATCACAGATGAAAGGATGCGGCCCTCCAAGCCTTTTTATGTGGCCCTCTGACAAGTGCCAGATGATTGCCATTGGGCATAGCCAACCCAGTCATGCCAGGAATTCTGACACCCAGCAGCATGTCTTCACACTTGTATGTAGTGCTGCAGAGAGATGCTGTACCCCACTGTAGAGCACAGTACCACCTCCAAGTTCTGCCCCATGCATGGTGGCTTAAAAGCGCTGCTGGCTTTTTAGTGTTCTGGAGGAAGAAGAAAGTAGTGCGTGCAACAGTTCTGTGTTTCTGTGCAACCATTTCCCACTACACAATGGTGGCCCACCTAACCCACCCAACTTACCGCCACAGCATATGGTGCTACATTTTCTGCAGGGGTTATTGCTGGCTATTGCTATTTGGGGTGGCTGGAATAATTCTGTGGTTATCCTGTCCTGTGCAAAATAATTCAGCAGCTGCATCAATCTTGGGCAAAATAATTCTGCATCCACAGTTATCCAATGCAATATAATGCCATGGCTGTCCTGGCCAAAATATTATAGTGCCTGTCTGCATCTGTCCTGGGCAAAATGCTGTGTCTGTAACCATACATTTTGCAGTTTGTTTTGTGTTTTTTATTAACCAGCCCTTTGAAGTTAACCAGAATGTTGATGTGGCCCTCAGTGAAAATAAGTTTGGCATCCCTGCACTAGAGGATGCTCAGACTTGAGCATTAGGAAATAGACCAATGGAAGGGTGACCAGGAGTTTCAGACTTCAGACCACAGGATGAATAGGCTCCATGATCTGTATAGCAGAACAGTAGGTGCCTTGCTCTACTTAATGGATGATCATTGCTCCAAAACTCATAGTTCAGGATGGGAGACCACATCATTTACATAATTTGTGTGTGTCAAAAAAACGAATAGTTGAGGCTACAATTGCATACTTAAGAAAAAGCAGTCATGGGTGGCCCTGAAAACCATGTGATATACCAGTGACTGGATCACTTGTATGTGCCAGAAAACTAACCAGTGGATGGATGACCAGGTGGGTCAGTGCCAGAACCTTTCATACCCAAGCAAACGCCGGGGCCCTGGCATCTAAGATCCCTGGTTGAAGTTGTGATGCAGAAATACGTTGGCCAGAGTTTATCTGAGGGAATTTATGACTGTTCCTATTTTAACATATGTGAATATTATTTCAAATGAATTTTCAGTATTGCCCTCTGCGGTTGTTTTTGTGTTTGCCCTCCTCATTTGAAGGAGAGTGAAGCAGATCCCTGACAAGTATATGAGTGTCTCCGACAATAAGCAAAGAGAAAACTCACTAACAACACTACAGTCCAAGAGATAGGCACTATGTGCTGCCCATATTTTTTCGAAGGCCTCTAGGTCTTCTACATGTAATTACAGACGTGTAAGCATTAAATCCAAAGTGGAACAACCACCCCCCATTTTTATGGGCATCACGAATTAGGATGTCTCACTGTGTGAAATCCCCCACATCGCTCGATCCCTGACCTCTTCCAATTGCTTGCGCCGAATCTCTAGACCGTGACAGCATCCCCAGCATTCCTATAGCTAGATGTGACCATTGCCATTGTCAGAATATCCACTGTCAAATCTGTAAAACTGCATTTGAAATAGTATATGTACCATATGTTTCTACCCTGTCTGTAATTAATACTCTGTAAAGCGCTACGGAACATGATGGCGCTATATAAATAAACAATAATAATAATAATAATAATTGACATCTCTTTCTGGATGGCTGGCATGGTCTTACACAGCTAGAGGCTGGGACAGGGATTCAGCTAGGGTTGCTCACTCAATTCAAGCTCAAGGAAGTAGCTGTGGATCAATTGGCCCAGTATCCTTTTGCTACGGTTGGAGGGTATAGCTCTAACTTTAAGTAGTTATTTATTCTGACTTGTCTTTTAATCTGTTTTGCCTCACTTGACTTGCACTTGATTTATATATCTGCATTTAAAAATTTCCGTTTTATTAGTATGTATTTATTGTGTTGCTCTATTTTAATTTAGCATGTAGTTAACAGGGGGAGGGGGTCATGCTAGTATGCATTGCAGTGTGGGTTGCAAGCTGCGTTTTAGTGAGCTGTTTAGCGTTGAGGCACCAAAAAGAGCTCTACTTATTTTCCCCCAAAAATGACCTGTCCCTGTGCATTTTTACACTTGAGGTACATACGGTAGCACCCTATAGGTTATGCAGAAAATGTTGGCATTTGGCTTTGCCTACTGCTAATAATCATGGGTAAATCCGGATATTCTCTGGTCTATGGGGTCGATTCAAAGAAACATGTAACAGCTTTGATTTTGGTGCCGATCATCCTATTTTTCCCGAACGCTCGTGCGCTCGTATGAACTTGCGAAAGATTCTATAAGCTAATACGTTTCTATCCTAAAATTTAGGTCCGTTCGTATGGCAGTTCGCGAATCAGACCTATGTCAGTTTCCATCCTGAATTTTCCGTTTTATTTCTCAGGTTGCAACATTGGTTTTGCCCTTTTACCTTTTTTGTCTGGACGTAAATCCTTCTGATCTTGCGGCTGCGCACTACAAACTTACCTCATTAAAGTGCATTCTAAATATTTGGTCTTTTATTTTTCTTTATTTCATTAATTTAGTAGTAACCAACCATTAATGAATGCATTTGCATAAGTAAATCTTACTTTGTTTAATTTTTAGTTAACTTGCATTTTTTACTTGTGGATTTAATTTTAATATTTTGGCTTCAAATGGTACAACTTAAAATTTTTGATGTGGTTACCCACACCCTCTCCATACAGATTGCTCTCAAAAATTAAAAAACACCCAGCAACTTCAGCATGTTATGAGCCTAGAAACAGCCAAGATGGCGGGTCAGGTATTATCGGGCAGCCTGCAAACAGAAAGGGCCTTGTGACTGTGTTGCTCTGCATTCTTTGATTTCTGACCTTTCCGTGCCCCCAGCTCTGCTGTGTCTGTGCAAAATACAGCAGTAACCCACATCCTGCACTTTATCCCGCTCTCCTCTCCTCAGTAAGTGTGATGCATCTGACCAAAGATGAGCTAAAATAATTAAACAAAGCAAAGGTAAACAACTACACCAATAAATTCAAATTAAAAATATTATTCTAGTACATCAATTTAAAAATAAATAACAAAGGACATAAGTTTCTTTAATTAACGCAAATATATGGATGTATTGCAAAATAAAGGTTTACATGCAAAGGACTAATTAAGGTCCACATTAAAATGCTTTTATAAGGCATACATGAAATGTATTGAATCAGGTATGCATTGCCATACAATTTATGGCCTCGGCCATGCTGATACATGCAGTTCATTGGAGCTCAAGACGCGCAGACTCCTCCACATAGCCAAAAAACCTGTTCAAGAACAGCAATCCGACTGCTAAAAGGTGTCGGAAGTGGCTTTCTTTTAAAACGTATTTAGAGGTTGGAAAACTGCTCTCTGAATCACACGTAAACACATCCGATTATCCTAAGTTTTAGGTTTTGATCCTAAGTTTTAGGTTTTGATCCTAAGTTTTAGGTTTTGATCCTAAGTTTTAGGATTTGATCCTAAAATTTAGGAACGAACTTCCGATGATCGTAAGAGCATATACGAAATCGTACGTAGGCTCGTGCGAGTCGGAAATGGCCAGAAAAACAGGAAAAAATGACAAACACCCACCCAAACTTAGGATTCTAGATCCGAAATCAATTAACTTTTGCTCTTTGAATCGAGGGGTATATGTGCCATGTAAATACTTTCTGTCTTTTAAGTTTGAAAGAACCGCACCTTATGGGTTTTGCAGAAAATGTTGGCGAATTCTTTAGCATAGTCCATAGGGTGCTATTAATTCCAAACTTAAAAAAAAAGCATCCTTACCTTATTGAATATATGATCTACCTCACCTGTAAAAATGCCCCATTGCAGGTACAGGTAATTTTTGGGGGAAAAAAGGTAGAAAAAAATGTTTTGCTCTTTTTGTGTCTAAATGCTAAAAAGCTTCTCCTGTTCGAAAAAAAAGACCCTTGAGGCCATGATGGATGATGTAATGGCACCACAGCAGGAAGCAGAGGAGGAGGAAGGCCCATGTTACCAGGCATCAGGAGAGTGCACACGTGGCTCGCAGGGTGGGTTGCTGGGCTGACAGCAGCTAGTTATGCCACTGTCCAGCCAGCGGACAGTTTTGGAGGATTCGGAGGAGGAGGACTTTCCCTCACAGTAGGGTGGCACCCAGTGCAGCTGACAGGCATCACTGGAGCATGGCTGGTGGAAGGAGCAGGAGGAAGAGACACCTGGCACTGAGGACATCTTCTCCTTGACTCAGGGCAGTCTGGCTCACTTGAGCTACTACATGCGCCAGTACTTGCGCAATGACCACAGAGTTACCCGCATAGTCACCAGTGATAATTACTGGGTGGCCACCCTGCTGGATCCCCGCTGCAAGATTAACATCACCTCCTTGTTACCAGCAATGGAGCAGGATTGTAAAATGAGAGAGTACAAACACAGTCTGGTGCACGCACTATTGGCGGAGTTGGTATTATGTTGAGTACTTTCTCTAGCCTATTTTTTGCAGGGCAATCAGATAGGTGTCTGCCGGGATGCGGGTGCACGCCACATCCACTGGCTGCATGGATTGGGGTGTGGGGGGGTATTCAGCCACATTGTACCTGGTATGGAGGGAGGGAAGCCACAGTGCATATGGACAATGGGATAGGGGGGTGCCACACTGCAAATGGGAGGGGGATTGCCACACTGCATATGGGGAATAGGATGGGAGTATGCCACACTGCATATGGGGATGGGATGAGGGAATGCCACAATGCCTATGGGGATGGGATGAGGGGAATGCCACACTGCCTATATGATGGGGGGAATGCAACACTATCTGTAACGGGGTATTTTAGCACAACATTTGATTTAGAATATTTTTTCTTATTTTCCTCCTTAAAATCCTAGGTGCATCTTATATGGCGAAAAATGCAGGTATTTGTTGTCTGTTTTTTTGGAGTACTTTCTGAGTACTTCCTCTAGTCCATTTTGTGCAGGGCAATCGCCCAGGTGCTCCTCCCCCCAGTTTGGCCCAAACCCCTGTAAAAAATATATATATTTTTTTTTTAATGTATGCATTTATTTAATGTTTTGTTTTCTGTTATTATTTTGGCTACTTTCCCCAGCCCATTTTGTGCAGGACAGTCACCCTGGTGTTCCCCTCTATTTGCAGCGCTCTAGCCCTTACTACCCTCACTTTAAGACATTCTTGGTTTCCCTAATTCCGGTCCCCATTGACTTCAATGTGGTTTGCAAGTTCGACCGAACATATCGAGCCCGAACTTAAGCGGGTTCGCTCACCTCTAATGCTCATATCTATCTTAATCTATCTTATGCCCATGCCCATATCTATCTTAATGCCAGTGCCAGAAGTTGATGGGGTGAGTTTAAATGACCCAGCACTTCATGTGGTTCTCCACCCATAAAGATACAATGATTCCAGTACCATCATTATGGTGCCATTTACCATTGAAAAACAAAAAAATCTCCTTTTATAATGAGATCTGGCAATGAGGTTGTCCATAGGCACCCACTTTCAAAGTCCCAGTGATGTAGTGCACAGCTGTGTCCGCAGAGGGGCAAATTTAAACCCCAAAGTTTGGGTTCGTACTTTGCAAGTTCAGGTTCCCATACACGAACAGGGACTTCAACCAGAAGTTTGTGTTCGGTGACCATCCCAAACACGGATAAGCCAGTTGATGGGCTGAGCAGCCTATCAACCAGCTTCACCTAAGGTTGCAGAAGCCCTGCTGTAACTTACCTGAGCCTTATCCTCTTATACCAGCAGCAGCGCCGGCGCAAGTGGCGTTCCAAACTGGCAATGATCGAATCTTCCAAAAGATGGCTGCTGGCTCCCGTTGGTGAAGACACTCCTAGTGCTGGCACTAGAAGTGTCCTCACTTATGGGAGCCGGCCACCGCCGCTGCTGCCGCTGCACTGCCTCTATGCTGCTGCTAGAAGAAGAGCTCAGGTAAGTTAAAGCAGCGCTTTTTCTGCACCCTCTGTGCCCCCTCCACCACAGTTCGGGCCCCTGTTTATTTCAATGGGGACCATGTTTGGCGGCGCAAACCCGAACATTTAGTCGAAGTGTGGCCTGAAGTTGCCTAACCCATACCTTGGGGGGGGGGGGGGGGGGGGTTCACCCATCTCTACTCAGAACCTTTATGTCAAAAACAGGTTAGTAATGAAGGTCTGGACAAGGTGCAAGTGTCCGCAGGTAGGTAAGGTTAGATGTAGTTTTTTTTGTCTACAGGGACCTTTAAGCAAAAATGCACATGCCATGGCAAACAAATAGGATTTTTTTCCTTCCTTGGCTTTAAACAAGGCAATATATATATATTTATAGCATAAGCTTAGTCACTAGGGAAAAATGCTGACCTTAAAGCATCAATTTTCTCCCTGAGCTGCTATGTGTATTTAAGCTGACTGGTCCATCCACTGGAGATGCCATTGATCAGATATTTCATCTGTTAAAAGCTCTGCAGTGATTGAGCCTGGCTCTACACTTTCTATTTTTCAATCACAGTTTACGGTGGTGATGATATTGTATTAGCAAGAAGAATGAGTTCCTGAAGGTTGAGAGGAGACAGGGCAAATGACAAGTTATGAAATCCAAGTGAAAAATAGAAGCGCACATGCTCTTAAAGCAATGATATAGGATGCGGTCACCAAGAATGATATACCTAGAACACGGAGCCTGGTGGCATTATATTCTGGTCTTGTGCCAAAAAAATGATAGGTAAGCTAAACGTGATCTATAAATTATGATATATATATATATATATATAATCATCTATGATTAAATCTACCAATCTATTTTCTTTTGTCCAATGGATACACCTGACATTTTTTGTTATAAACCATTAAAAGACAATCTTAGGTCTTCCAGTAATCCGGTTTTCTTTCTAACAGGCTTTTGCTTTAGTGGGGACATGCAGTAGTTGGAAGGTAATGGAAGGTGTTCATGAAAAAAGGATGTGTTCAAACAGGAGTGAAACTCAATTTGGTTGAAAATGGCTTTTTATAGGTTGGAATTCTTAGCTCAGTCAAGATCATTCCAGATGCTTTAACTGAGGAATATCAAATTCCCTGAACACTAAACATGGGTTTCCGGTGATTTCCATTACCGGTAAAATGATTGGCTTCTGATTGTACAGGTCTGCTCTGAATAGCTGTGGACAGAGGTGGACTTGAGCCAAAAATCCTGATTTTACTGGAACTGGTCAGCCTACCACAAGCCCATGAGTTGATTAGCCATGACCCAAAGGTGTTTCTCGGCTAGTCAATCCCCTCGATTCAAAGAGCAAAAGTTAATTGATTTGGGATCGAGAATCGTAAGTTTGGGTGGGTGTTAGTCATTTTTTCCTGTTTTTTTGGCCATTTCCGACTCGCACGAGCCTACGTACGAATGCGTATATGCTCTTACGATCATCGCAAGTTCGTTCCTAAATTTTAGGATCAAAACGTAAAACTTAGGATCAAATCCTAAAACTTAGGATCAAAACGTAAAACTTAGGATAATCGAATGTGTTTAGGTGTGATTCAGAGAACAGTTTTCAAACCTCTAAATACGTTTTAAAAGAAAGCCACTGCCGACACCTTTTAGCAGTCGGATTGCTGTTCTTGAACAGGTTTTTTGGCTATGTGGAGGAGTCTGCGCGTCTTGAGCTCCAATGAACTGCATGTATCAGCATGGCCGAGGCCATAAATTGTATGGCAATGCATACCTGATTCACGTATGCCTTATAAAAGCATTTTAATGTGGACCTTAATTAGTCCTTTGCATGTAAACCTTTATTTTGCAATATATTTGCGTTAATTAAAGAAATTTATGTCCTTTGGTATTTATTTTTAAATTGATGTACTAGAATAATATTTTTAGATTGCATTTATTGGTGTAGTTGTTTACCTTTGCTTTGTTTAATTATTTAAGCACATCTTTGGTCAGATGCATCACACTTACTGAGGAGAGGAGAGCGGGATAAAGTGCAGGATGTGGGTTACTGCTGTATTTTGCACAGACACAGCAGAGCTGGGGGCACGGAAAGGTCAGAAATCAAAGAATGCAGAGCAACACAGTCACAAGGCCCTTTCTGTTTGCAGGCTGCCCGATAATACCTGAGCCGCCATCTTGGCTGTTTCTAGACTCATAACATGCAGAAGTTGCTGGGTGTTTTTTTATATTTGAGAGCAATCTGTATGGAGAGGGTGTGGGTAACCACACACAAAATTTAAAGTTGTACCATTTGAAGCCAAAATATTAAAATTACATCCACAAGTAAAAAATGCAAGTTAACTAAAAATTAAACAAAGTAAGATTTACTTATGCAAATGCATTCATTAATGGTTGGTTACTACAAAATGAATGAAATAAAGAAAAATAAGACCAAATATTTAGAATGCACTTTAATGAGGTAAGTTTGTAGTGCGCAGCCGCAAGATCAGAAGGATTTACGTCCAGACAAAAACGGAAAAAGGGCAAAACCAATGTTGCAACCTGAGAAATGAAACGGAAAATTCAGGATGGAAACTGACATAGGTCTGATTCCCGAACTGCCATACGAACGGACGTAAATTTTAGGATAGAAACGTATTTGCTTATAGAATCACTCGCAAGTTCATACGAACGCACGAGCGGACGGGAAAAATAGGATGATCGGCACCAAAATCCAAGCTGTTACATGTTTCTTTGAATCGACCCTAATGAGTGTGTTTACCAACTGAGGCTATAGCATTGCAGAGACAGATTCTGTGGCAGAGGTTGTATAATGCTTAGGCAATAGCCTTGCAGAGGCAGAACACTCGGCAAAAGTGGGTCCTGAAAAAGGAGAGCTACTCGGCAGGAGCAGGCCCCAAAGCAGACGGACAATTGGCAGGAGCGGGCACCAAAGCAGGTGGACATTTGGCAGGAGTGGGCCCCAAAGCAGATGGACACTCAGCAGAAGCGGGCCCAAAAGCACATGGTCCCATGACTGGAACTTGGCCTGAAGCAGATGGGCACTCGGCAGGAGCGGCCCCCAAAAGTAGATGGGTACATGGAAGAAGTGGGCCTCACGGCAGCCCCACGGCAGGAACGGGTATCGAAGTAGGCAGCTCCATGGCAGAAGCAGGCCCTGAAGCAGGCAGAAAGAGGACACAGATACTGGAAGCTGGCTTGGTTGCTGGCACTGCACCCTTTAGGGAACCCGATGTCTTAGACCCCCTCCGGGAACTTGGTGTCCTGGACCCCCTGCAAGAACCTGGGGTTCCTGCATCTTTAGGTGGTGTGGCCCCTGTGGGAGGTAAGCCGGCAATTACCCACAGCTCCATAGGTGGCTGAACCTCAATAAACTCAAAGTCTCCATTTTCCACCAACAGGTGCACTGAGCGGAACAGCTCCAGCAGTTCCATCTTTTGTTTGCCCAGCAAACATTTTCTGGACTGCCTCCAGATCCTTCGGGAGCAATTCAAGAGGTTCTGGATGTTTTTTACATCCATTAAGACAAACTAAAGGGCAGACACTAAGACCTAGCAAGAAAACTAGCAAAACACTAGACCAACCCTGGTCTATGGGATCAGCATTCAGTAAGAGATTCTCAGTAGAGAAATCCCACACAATGAGAATAACCAGTATTGAGAACTGTAACACTGAGAGACAGAGGCAAATATAGTGCAAAAACAAGGTTTAATAGTGGCAACTAATACTACAAATAAATGGGTCTTAGTATCACATGGGTGAGGGGCCAGGTGGGGAAGGGTCAAATACCTATGTCCTCATGGTGCTAAGCTTATATAGTTATCTTGGATTTTTTTTCTTATGTTAGCAAATACAAGTCTTATGGAAGCAATTTTCATTACCTGCAATCTCTAGCTATTAGCAACGTACACAAAGTCTGTACACCAAAAGCTACAATAAGAGAAGTGACCTTGCATACACAGAACACTGCCGTTATGGCCACTGCTGAGGTGATCGAGCTGAAGAATATATATTACGGAGGAACTGCATTACTAATAGAGCTTGTCAAATTTAATTCGAATACATTTTGTAAACTTAACACTCTTTCTATAAAATTACAAAAATGACTTTCTTGTAAAATCTCAGAAACAGAATTTCAAATACATTTGCAAGTAAAACACTTTTTATATTTGACTTCCAACTCTAAATGTTGCTGTTAGCTCTGACTAATGTGTTAAATACAATTTTATCAAAATGGTGAAATGTCTCCTGAATTTGTCTGCTCATTAAACATTTTAACAGTTTGACTGACTGCCTCAATTAAAATGATATTTAGTAACATTATTATGTATAACAAGAAATGATAAAATGGCTCCAAGGAAAATGCAGCATTCTTTATAAGTCATTCTATTCTCTATAGAAAAGAAGACATCAACAAACAGCTACACCATAACAATGACTGGGAATCAAATGACAGGCGACAAGGTCAAGGCTGGATTTACTTCTCAGGCTCATAAAGAGACAGTAGTACTGTCACATAAAATCAATCACAATGGGTTACACCCTTATTATCTGGTTTTATTACACCTCCCATGATCAATACAATAAGTCATCCAACATTGCATAATTGATCCTCTAAAAAGCTTTAACAATGCCCCAATTTACATGGGTTGGGCTATTTTAGTTCTGCTTAAAGGCGTATACCTGGTAGGCAGTGCTAAAGATAGGATAAGGAGCGCTTAGGGTAGGTTAGGTTTGGGTAGTTGGGTAAAAGTCAATATCCTGGGGTGGGTTATATGATAGTTCTCGGTTTTGGTGGGAAAGTTAAGTCTGGATTGTACGGTCGGTTTGAGTCTGGAGAATTTTCCCCCCCTTGTTTACATGTGAAACATGACCTTAACCATTACATTTATCAAACAACAAAGCCTTGACAAATGTTTGTCCGGCATTTCCAAATTGACAAATTCTACTTTATAGTAAATTAATTGTTAGGCTTCCCCACACTCGGCTGTAATTATGTTCTTGACTTTATGATAGGGTCTGCGCCATCTTTGCTTACATGCATTACACTTACTGAGTAGAGGAGAGCGGGATAAAGTGCAGGGGCCGGTTTAGAGCTGTTTTTGCCTCACACAAAGCAGATACGGGGTCCTGAAAAGTTAAGACATTCAAGAATGCTGAGCAGCACAGTCCTAAACGAATACCTGTTAGCAGTCTGCCTGATTGGCCATCATCCGCCATCTTTGATGTTTAAATTGTCCCAACATCCCTTAGATGGGGTTAGGGTTTATTTTGGCCTGCGCAATCTGTATGCTCAGGGTGTTGCTCAAATGTAGCATAGGCTCTTAGTCATGGGGAAGGACCGTTTTTTGGATTCATTTTAGGGAGTAATGTGTAATTGATGCTATTCTTTTTTAATTTTTTCAGGTGATTCAGGCTATCCACTGCTTCCCTGGCTGCTGATGCCCGTCCTTCGGCCCCAGAATGCAGCCCAGGATGCCTACAATCAGGCACACAGGAAGACCAGGGCCATGGTGGAGAGGGCATTTGGCCTATTAAAAACCCGCTTCAGATGCTTGGACCATATCGGGGGAGCCCTTCAGTATGACCCCAAAAAGGTCATAGATATTATCATGGCGTGTGCAGTGTTGCATAATTTTGCCATATTGCAGCGTGTCCCCCGGTATGTGGATTTGCCCCCCTCTCCACCTACCGATGACCCAGAGGAGGACTACCATGGCCCACCGAGTGCATCTGGCCAAGCCGTGCGGTCAAATTTGATAGTCACACATTTTTCCTAATTTGTTGTCCCTTTGTTTGTTTTGTCACTTTATTGATTGATAATTTTGTTTTTTGCCCTTTGTGTTTGTTTATTTTTTAATGTACAAAAATTTTGTTTTTTGCCCTTTGTGTTTGTTTGTTTATTTTTTAATGTACAAAAGAGTAAGGTCTTAATTACTAAAAACTTCACACCTGATTAGAAACTCATGTCATTTTTTGTGCCCAATTTGTTAGTGTAAACTTTATTTAATCTTTATTCCCCAAAAACCTAAAGGCATCAACTTAGTCAGCAACAGGTTAAGTAAAAATGTTTGGGGCTTATTTGAAAAGCAAACATTGGAGTTGATGGTCACTCCCATAATTCATGAAAATACATGATCAAACAACAAATGTCATTTTTGGCAAAACATGCCACAAAGAAATTGGCCACAGGCAGGAGTTTCAAAGTAAGGCACTCCAGGCCAAAGGTTCATACAAAGTTTCAATACAAACACATATGTGACAAGCATTGCCATGTCCAGATTTGTTTACAAACAAATTGGGCCACAGACACACCCTCTCCTGCTTGGCCACATTTGCCACAGGCACAGGTGTAAAGCAGCCATACCTATGCCACATCTACACCTGTTACTCAGTGTGACACCCAAACAAAAACCCCCAGTCCCAATCCAAGTCCAGTTCAATTTCAGCCAGGGGTCAAGGTAGTAGTTTTCCAGCCAAGAATGTCCCCCAATCATGTCTACAAACAGGAGGAGCCAGAACCAATGTAATTAGGGCCAAGCCTGCAGCGCAACAGCTTGAGTGGCAGGTTCAGTGAGGCTTCACCTCCAGCATTGGCTAGTGGGCTACCTCAGCACTCTAATGAGCTATATGGGTGCAAATCCAAAGCATACAAGCAAAGCCATACCAAAAGGGTATATTGGTAGGGCTCACCAGACAGGTCAATACAGTGGGGATGTAGAGCAAAGATGTTGAGCAGTTACAGGCCAAATAGGCCTTAAAATAGGGGAAGCCCATAAAACCCAGGTTGGGGCCCTTGGAGATGGGCCCTTACCTGGGCCTGTGTGGCATTCAGAATCTGCAACTGTTCCAACATGTTTCTATTGGTAGTTCGAAAATCAGCCATCATGGCACTGAGATTGTTAGATAAGGTGGCCATGTGGCTGTTGCTATTTCTAACTTCCTCAAGCATGGCACTGTAATAATTGGCATGTGGCTTTTGTTGGACCTAAATTCAGTCAGCATGGAGTTTAAGGTGTTGTTTAATGTTTCTAATTGCCCATGAAGATGCTCGTGGTTTCGTTGATTTTGTAGGCAAAATAACCGCCTCTCATGGTGCCATGATGACTCCATCATCGGCGCGCCCCTCCCCTGGGAAACTGGCTGACATAGCTGACTACGCCTCCCAATTCCCCGGTTTGTGGGGCGTGCAGATGTTGTGCCTCTAGGTACACCAACAGCCACAGGTCTGCTTGGCAAATCCTCAGCAGCAGAGCTAACACTGGGGACTGTAGGCTCAGTCTCTGCATGCTGCCCACGATGGGCTGGCAGCATGCAGCCAGCTTCATTCTGCTGCTGAGGATTTGTTGGAGAAACATGTTGGGACAGTTGCAGATTCTGTCCCAGGGTGGGCTGTACAGAAGGTCCCATGAAGGTTCCATCCTCCTCCAGCTCCCGGACTTCCTCCATCAGTGTGTGGGTCTGTTGGGACATGTAAAAAAAAATGGTTCAGTTTGGGCAATACATATGTAATTCCACAAAAAGAAACATGGCAAGTCACATGCATAAGCAACATCAGAAAAAGACACTTACCGTATATATCGGATCCTGGGTCCTAGGCAGCACGGAAGTTGACGGCATGGTCAAACTGGCTGAGGCTTCCCCACTAGCTGAGGGATGATGCTGGGCTGCATTGTTGAAAAAAAGGCATGTAAACACACAACTATGCATTGCTGATGTGTATGCTTCACTAAAACACGTGGCCAAGCATGAATGGCAACTCCCCCAATGGACCAAGTTGACCTTGACTGTAAATGCCATTATCTGTTAGATGTATTAGTCAACAAGTAGATACACAATGGTAACCTTAAGCCAACTAAACATGCACGTCCTGGCTGTTCTGAGGCTTCACACATCCCTAAAAGCCCATTAGGGGACCACACTCAGCTTGCAAATAGCATTTGGCCTCAGATTATGCTGGTTGCCATTCTTTCTAGGTCAACCTTTCAAGCACCCCAGATCAAGTTTTTCGACCAAAGCACAGCTCCAAACCAAGTGGCCTACAGATATAGATGAAAGTGTTGGATGTAATTGACTCTAAATACATAACAGGCAATCCTTTGCTAATCTCAATAGTGTTCCTAAAGACTCTCAAAGGTCATGTATGGGCAAGCAAATTAGCAAATGATGAGTCAACAGACATAACACACCCTGTAAAAATTGTTACCTCCACTACTAGGCACACCCTAAGGGCATGTGTTAATATATGGCTTTGAGCCTCATTTTACACGTAGCTCACATTTCACATACACACTAACATTACTAACCTGGAGGAATAGTCGGAATGTCCGTGTCCTGTCAGGCCGAGTGTCCCTCTAAGGCCACGAGTGTAGCAGGCCCAGCACCATCTCCTCAGCTCGGGTAAATTGAAGTTTAGTGGGGAATCCTCCGCTAGTTTTTGTAAGCTGAAAAAGATCGTTTTACACATTTAGCAAAATGGTGCAAAAGAAGAAGACAAATCCACAAAGTACCTGTAATGACGCCATTTATTTTCTTTCTTCTGTGCTGCATACTTGAGGTCAGATATTTTCTGTTGAATCTGCTCAACATCTTTTAGCTCTTCCCCCGCTGCATTGACTGGTGGTCTGGTGCTCCTCCAAAATTTCGGCTTTGCGCTGTTTGCTTGTAGCTTTGGATCTGCGCCCATATAGATCACCATAATACAAGGTGAGCCCACTAGCCAATGCCAGAGCTTGGGCCTCCCCAAACCTGCCACTCAACTGGCCTTTGCGCAATGTGCACCCTGTTGGTTGCCGTTCTGGCTCCTCAGTGTTTGGCGGAAAATCAGGGGACATTCTGGCCTGGCTGTGTTGGGGTGAAATTACGGACTGCTGGCTGGCTGGAGATTGAACAGGACTTGGAAAGGGACTGGGTGTTCGTGACTGGGTGGCCACTGAAGTCGCAGGTGTAGATGTGGCATATGGTGATTGCCTTGCCACCTGTGCCAGTGGAGAATGTTGCCGAGGAGGAGAGAGTGTGCTGGATGAATTACGGCTTGGGGCCCTGTGCCTCTATGGGCCCTTAGAAGTGGCATGCCCCTTGGATGTTGTAGGCCGGTCCTGGGGTGATGCAGAGCTTTGGCTTCTTGCCCGGTGCCTTGCACTCTTGCCAGAGGTTTTGTAGACCCGTGCGGGTGGGGATGGCGACCTTTGGCTTCTTGGCCTTTTTGGGCTTCTTGCCCTGCTGTGGCTTCTTGGCCTTCTTTGCCTGCTGTGGCTTCTTTGGCTGCTGTGCCTTCTTTGCCTGCTGTGGCTTCTTTGCCTTCTGTGGCTTCTTGGCCTGCTGTGGCTTCTTTCCCGGTGGGTTCGGCTTTTCGCCTTTGATTTTGAGTGGGGGGGGGGGGTGATGGGGACCCGGGGGGGCTGGGGCTTTGCACCCTCTTTGTACCTTTTTTCCCCTCCATTGGGGTTGGCTTGCTGGCCTGTGGCTTCCTCTTTCCCGCTGGCTCCTTTTTTTTGATGGTTGTGGTTGGTGCCTTTGGCTGAGCAATGCAGGTTGCCCGCAGCTTTGTTTTTGGCATCTGTGAATGAGTTGTTGGGCCTGCAGCAGGCTCCTGTCGCTTGGATGCCTGTTTGCTCCTGACCTCCTTTGCTGCTTTAGCTTTGGATTTTTTTGGTGCCATTTTGCACGGACTCTGAAAGAGAATGAGCTGTGTGTCCAGGACCCTTTAAATAAGATTGGCGGGGTCTGACGCTTAGGCGCTCGCGTACGCGTGCGTCTTGGCCGTTCGTCCGGCCGTGCGGAACCCGGAAACCGCAGGGGCATTACTTATCTGCTGCAGACAAGAGCCAAGATGGCGCCCACAATCTTCACCCGCCAACAAGAAGAGATCATCATGCTTGTAAGTGTGTTTTGATGCCTTTGATTTGCCATCTAAATGCATGCCTAGCCCTTAAGGAAGCGCAGGAAGAAACGGTTTGTTTAAAAAGTGTCTCAAACTCCGTGCAAAACCGAAGTGAGGGCCCACACGTGCGTACCAACACTGAGGCCAGCTTCAAGGATTGGATTAGGCTAGAAATGTGTCTGTTAATGTCATTTAGTCAAATGATCGATTGGTGACAGATATTTGTATGCAGTTTGAACTAAATCCTATGTTTATTTTGTGTTTTGTAGACCATGCTGGAGCGCAGGTACGGCTACCTGCCCAACTCTTTTGAGAAGCGCACCGTCGCCCTGGAGATTATTAGGAAAATCCAACATCAGACCAACATCACCTTCACCCACACTCAGATCATGCAGCATTGGTCGGACCTGAAACGGCTGCCGGGTGCGGTGGTTTTTCGGACTCCATTTCCCTAGTGAGTACAAAGCGATTGCATGGCAGATGTAACTCATGCAGAAGGTAGGCATTTATTTATATTGCTTTTCTGTTCTAGTGTTGGAAATGGATTACCAAATCCACCGCACCCGGAGGCGCACAGGCCGACCAGTGATCCTGTTTGCCATGTCTCAACAGCCTCTACTCTACCAGCAGTGGTAGGGCCCAGGACGTAGGGCATCCGTCGGCCACCAACCAAGTAAGTTGTAATGTCATTCTTTGCAGTATGTGGTAATTGACATGATCACCCAGATACATCAAGCCATAGTCAATGGCATTAGCAGAATGATCTCTGCCCACTTCCTTAGATTAATGACTTAGCAGAATGACATAGGTCATCTTGATTTAAGTTGCAAACATTCCATCCACAGGTGAGAAACATGTATTTGTCTCAAACTAATGTAATTTTTTTTCACATTTTATACAGGGACCACACGAGCAAGAGTTGAAAAAAAGAATCGGAGGGTCATTGAGTTGGTGGCCGATATGCAGCAGCTGGTTGACTCGTTGGGGACAACAGAAGAAGAGTAGTGTCTTGGGTCCTGTACCTGTATTTATTGTATGTAAATAGTTTTATATTTCTAAATTTTTATTTTTCATATTTTAATGTTTTGAAAAAAACTGAAATAAAGTTTGTTATATTTTTGAAAAAAGAAAAATTTAAAAAAGCCAAAAAAAATGGCCTTCTACTATAAAAAAAGAAAAAAAAGTTTCAGTGTCATTTTTTTGCACAAATACATTAACAACAAATGAAGGCTAAAATACATATTTAAAGATGAAGATTTAGATGACCGGGAAGTGGTTTGGGTAAGTTTTAGGGGCCTAAAATGGAAGAAGAACCTAACCGGGAAGTGGTTTGGGTAAGTTTAGGGGCCTAAAATGGAAGAAGAACCTAACCGGGAAGTGGTTTGGGTGAGGTTTAGGGGTCATACATGGAAGATGTAGGATTGTGCAAAGTGGTTTGGGTGAGGTTTAGGGGTCATACATGGAAGATGTAGGATTGCGCAAAGTGGTTTGGGTAAGGTTTAGGGGTCATACATGGAAAATGTAGGAAAGCGCAAAGTGATTTAGCTAAGCATTGTAGCAGAAGTAAGTGAGCCAAATATGTAGGCGAACACTTTAATGAGTTAAGTTTGTAGTGCACAGGCGCTAGATCGTAAGGATTTACGTCCGGACGATTATTTCTGGTAAAAGGAAAACAGATTTATCGGGAAACGTAAAGGATTCGTGGAAGGAGACGATGGAAAAAGGGCAAAATCGAAAGCCGACGTTGTAACATGAGAAAATGAAACAGAAAAGTCACGCTGGAAAATGACATCCTCGTACTCTGGCATACGAACGGACGGAAACTTTACAAAAGGTCAGCAATGCATGCATAGAATCGCTCGCACACTCATACAAGAGCGGGAAAATTAGAAAAAAAAAACAGATCGGCACTAAAACGACTGTCTTTTTTTGTCTCTCTGAATCGAGCCTAATGAGGGGTGATTGTCTTTGTTTAGTTAATCCTCTTTAGTATTAGTGTCTTGCTTATAGGGTGAAAAAAAGGAAAAAATATTGAGTAGAAAAAAAACGAGGGTTTTAGAGATATGAGTTCCATTTGTCCAAAAAATAGGGTTATTTTGTGTAGTATTGGTTTTGGGCTGTGGTAGTGGGGTTATGGGTATCTTTTTATTCTTGAAGTGGTACCGTCTTTAGAGTTATGAGGACTCTTGTACTTATCTGGTGGGTTGAGAAAAGGGGGGATGGATGTGTCATTGTAATGGAGCTGTGTAGACGGTTACCACTTCACCGTTATACACATACCACTTTCCCCAATTTAAATGGTTTACATGGAACACTCTGGAATGGTGATGCATTAATGCAAAGACAGTACTTACCTGGGGCACTGTAATGCATAATTACACCGCAAAATGTTAAAGCGCAAGTGTAGCGTACAGTCCATCTTACAAACCTATTCTTTTTTCTTTCATGTTGTAATGGATGAAAGCTCCAAGACAGGGTGTACATACCATAGAAGCAGAGGCAGTTGCTACTAGGTAGGAATGGACAAACTCGAACCACAGAGTTTGGGTTCATACCGAACTTTACGAGTTCAGGTTCCCAATTTGGAACACAGACTCCTGGCTGAAGAGTTCGTCTCCCGGCATTGTAACTCACCTGAGCCCCGATCCTCTTCCTGTCCACAGTGGTGGAGTAGACAAATTCAAATGCCGCTGCTGCTCCGCTGCTGCCACTCCATCACTGCCACTGAGAGGTTGAGCATCGCACTTCCTGCTGCACACTCTGTGCCCTACCCCCCAACACAGCTACCCCCCAAAGATCAGGTCCCTATTAACCTCAATGGGGACCGGGTTTGGGTTCGTGTCCCTGAGTCTGTCAAGGAGTTTATCTTCACTATAGGCTCGATTCAAAATCCCAAATGTCATTATGTTCGTATTTGCAATCGAAAGTTTTGTTGGGTGTTTGTCATTTTTTGGCTTTTTTTCGTACATTTTTCACTCGCACGAACGTTCGGGAGAATGCGTATATGCGCTTTCGATTAGCGAAAGCAATTCGGAACATTTCCAAACAAAATTGGAAAATTTTCGTTCCTTCAGAAAACTTCCGTTGCTGGGATGGTTTACGTCACATTCAGAGAGCTGTTTGCCGACGGCTCACCACCCTATAAAATCGTATAATTGTAAAACCACTTCCGACACCTCTGAGGGCTCGGATTGCTATTTTTGAACATGTTTTGCGGCTATGTGGAGGAGTCTGCGCGCCTTTAGCACCAAGGCATTGCATGTATCAGCATGGCCGAGGCCATAAATTGTATAGCAATGCATACCTGAATCAATACATTTCATGTATGCCTTATAGATGCATTTTAATGCTGACCTAAATTAGTCTTTAGCATGTAAAAATGTATTTTTCCACACATCCACACAATTGCAATATTTTTGAAGACTTATGTCCTTTGTGAATTATATTTGAATTGTTGAACTTGAATCTTAATGTGTTGTAGGAGTTAGTGTTTTAGTCGGTTACCTTTGCTTTGTGTAATTATTTTATATTTGGTTGCAGGAACTGCAAGATGTGCCACTCGCCCTTGCTCCTGATGCCTGTTCTTTGCCTGCAGAATGCGGGCCAGGGGTTCTCTAATCGGGCACTATGCAAAACCCGGGCCGTGGTGGCGAGGGCCCTCTGGCTTATGAAGTCCAGATTTAGGTGTTTGGACCATACGGGGGGGGGGGGCACTGCAGTATGACCCCAACAAGGTTATCCCAAAATTGTAATTTACAGGGACCACACGTGCCAGAGTGGCACAACTGAGTGTCAGGGTCCTTCAGTTGGTGGGCGAGATGCAGGAGCTGCGCAACTCGTTGGGGACCACAGATGAAGAATAATGTTCAGTGGCCTGCCATTGCTATGTATTTAATTATTTATAGTTGTAAAAAGTTGAAATTTAAAACATTTTTTAAAAATGCATATTTGATGCTGGTAATTATTTTTAAAAAGTTACATTGTCATTTCATTAACAAACTACATTAACACAAAACTAATAGGCACAGAAATATTTAAAGATGAATATTCACATGAACGATAAGTGGTTTGGGTGTGCTTTAAGGGTCCAAAAGGGAAGATGGAGGATGGAGTGCTAAGTGGTTTAGCTAAACATTGTAGTAGAAGTGAGGGTGGCAAATATGTAGGCGAGCACTTTCATGACTTAAGTTTGTAGTGCGCAGGCGCAAGATCGTAAGGATTCCGTCTGGACGTTTATTTTTGGTAAAATGGAAACAGAATCTATCGGGAAACGTAAAGGATTCGTTGGAGGATACGATGGGAAAAGGGCAAAAACGAAAGCCTACGTTGTAACATGTGGAAATGAAACGGAAAAGTCTGGATGGAAAATGACATCCGCGTAATTCGTAATCTGCCGTACGAACGGACGGAAACTTTACACAAGGTTTTCAATGCATTCATAGAATCGCTCGTACGCTCATACGAGAGCGGGAAATTTTGAAAATGTTACGACGTCGGCACCAAACCGAAAGTTTTTTTGTGTCTCTCTGAATCGAGCCTTA